>CM053796.1:28062859-29312859 GCA_028671895.1 Oenanthe sinensis
GAGAGTTGGCTCTGAATACCATATTTGACAACTCGGGTTAAATCTCAAGTCTTTTTTAAAAATTAGGTAAAGACCTGACTTCCGAATCTAAAATAAGCCAAAGTAAACTGGTCCAAATGCAACAACTTGGATAATTTACAAGCCCACCACAGGCCCCCAAAAGATCATGATTTGTTGGTGCACATAATAGTAGTACTTTTACTTATATACTGAACAAATTTTCTCAATCTACTCGATGTGGGACTAGGGTGTTACATACTATCCAAACTGGTTAATGAATTGAAGGAAATTCTCTATCTTGAAGAGTAAAAACTCATGGAAGTCTTCAAGTTTTTATAACCAAATTGAAGAAAATTGAATTTTCTAAGGAGGTGGATCATGAAAGAACTCAAAAATGACTCCTCGGGAATTCTGACAGAATGATCTTCTACAACTCAAGTGGATCATCTGAAGAGATCACCTTTGATCATTTGAAAAGATTAGCTGAAAATGATCCTTTCATCATTGAAATAATCAAGAAGCAGTTGCTCAACATTAAAAATTTTGAGATATTTGATTTGAAGAATAAAGCACTGGATATCTGTGACTCTAAAAGGAAATAAGAGAGGGAGAAGAGAAAGAAGTTTGGCAGTGAAGTTGAAGCTACCAAGAAGAAGATGGAGAGAATTATTAAACGAATAAAGGAGTTTGAGATTGACTTAAAGCATGCCAAGCTAAATGATCAATTCTCAAAAAGGCCCAACTATGTCTCTTTAGTCTTATTTAGACCCTTAAGAATCATAATTGACAACATTGAAGTGGAGGTTGTTAATTTCAGGGTGCTCAATACTGAGAATTTGAGAAGAATCTTCAGACTCACTACAGGATCATTTCTGGAGTTTGAAAGAGATCTAAGTAAACTTTTTGGGAAAATCATTGAATCAAGGGAAAAAGATGATGATATAGACAGAATCAGAGTAAAGCAGATTTTCTCATCTAAAAAGATAGATTTGTCAAAGACATGTTTGAAATGAAGTATCTATGCATCTCCAAAGGACCAACTGAGAGCTAATACACTTATCAAGATTTAAAGGATCTATCTTACAGAATGGTGAAGCTGGATCTTGACTGTGTCTCTGATCATGCCAGGACAGACGAGGAAAGAAGGCTTTAAAAGCTCTTGAAGGTCTATATGAAAGGATGATTCCTTCCAAGAAATGAAGTTGAAACTCAAGCTAAAATTTGAAGAAGTGCTCAGTCTAGAGGAGCTTAGTTTGAGATAAATTTGTACTTGTAATTTTTCTTGAATATTTTTTTTACAAACACTTCAGTTATGTTAGTTGAGTTAGGATCTGCAATTTACTTTGAATTTGTCTTTATTTTACATAAAAACAAATTGGGAGAGATCGTTAGGGATTATGGTGCAATCAACTAGAATTACTTAGTTTTAATTTATAAGAAACTAAGTAAAATGTAATGTTATATGGATATTGACAATATGTTTGTTATCACTTGTAACAGTATGTTTAACACAGTTCAAATAGGTGACAGTAAGTCTAATAGTTACTGTCTTGTAAAAATGTAATAACATGATCCATGAAGTAGAAGTTCATAAAGTGTTTAGGCACAACATGGGTCAAGACTTTGACAGTAACATTCTACACTGAAGCCTATGACAACATATTCAAGTGACATCGCAAAGGAACAGATGACATCAACTATTCCATTCACATTAAACTTGGGGGAGAATGAAGACTCACAGACAGCAAGTTGTATTGACAGCACCTCTGGCGGGGATAGTTAATAGTAGATTTGGTGACAGTATGTTTAGCGCAACTCCAAAGGAATGACAGCAAAGTCTGCGGAGCAATAGATACTGTCATCAAAGTGAAGCCAAATGTTGATAGTACACTTTTGGTGAAGCTGACAGTCTGTTTCAGGTAGCAGACTAGATAATGAAAACACAAAGAATGATTTAGACATTATTATCTAGTCTGTCAAGTCTATGACTACAACTTGGGAGAAAACAAGCAAAAGATAAAGCATGCCCACGGAGTCAAGGATTTCTGTACATCTCAGAACAACTTTATCTACAAATGGAATGAAGACAAGGTTGAACAAGAAAAACAAAGTTTCTATTTCAAGCTTTATCCTAGGATAAAGGAAAAGTGCATCTGTAAGTGGAATATGTGTTTCAGTATAAATACACATATCTCATAACTATTTTTCCTTATGCAACTGAGTTAGGTTTTCTCTCATGCAAGAAACATTAACAAATCCATTGTTCATTGTTTATTTGTAGATGGAATACTCATTCTAGTTATTTGTAGCAAAACAAAAAATAATAAAATTATTTTTTGAAGTTAAACACCTGTCTTCAATTGTTTGCTTAGTTGTTTGCATTTGATAACTTACTTTTATTATTGACTTGTTTGTTGTTAACAAGAATAGTGATAATTTTATAAGTTGCATTCAACCTCCTTCTGCAACACTCATACTATTCTACATTTGTTGAATGTTCTACCATCTTCTAAATGCATTCAGGTCATCTCTCACTCAAAAGGTATATGTTTTACTCTATTTTGTTTAGTTTTCAATTTTATTATTTATTTATAATATATGAAATAATAGCTTAATTTATTTTTTAAATATCTGAAATATGTAAGGCATTTTTTAATTTATATTATATATGTAATATATAATATATATTACAATATTAAAATGTATATGTATATATATAATATAATATATAATTTATATTATATATATATTATTTTAATATGTTACATGTTTATAAAGATACTAATATAATATATTATTTTCTTAATTATATGTTTATTAATATATTATTTATTTAAATTTTAAAATATGCACATACATATAAAACTATTACAATATTATCATTAATTATCTTTATATTAAATATATTTTTTATTTTTACTTGTATTGAATAAACAATTTATTAATTTTAATTTAATTTATAATATTTTATTTTATGTATATATAATTAATTACTTTTAAAATATAAATGTTGTAATATAATTATTAAATTTGAAAATAATAATAAAAACTATTTTTCCAATATAGCTATTGATTATAGCTAATATCGTTGAAGTGAATTGCTTTATAGGTTCAAATTTGTTTACATAATATCTATTTTGTATCGTTTTAGCTAACTATTTTAACTTCTCCCGTAGGAGATGCTCTTAGTATGCAATTGAAAAACCATACACAAAAATAATAATATTAGTAATGTGTTTTTTGTTTTTATTGAATTTGGTATTTAAGTAATTTTCTTATTAGATGACGTTAAATCACTGTTATTATATTGTATTTATCATATTAGCAAAACTGAAAAAATAAAAGGAAATTTGCAATGGTAAACAAAACCTAAATATAGAATGAGTGTTGTTACAATGTATTCCATTGCAAGAAGTTTGGTATGACTAATTTTATTTTTATTTCATATATATGATATAATAATAAAAACTAAAAATGCAGTATGGTAATCCAATCAACTATCAAACAATATAAAATATTGGCTAGTCTGGCTCTACGTAGGATTTTGAAAATAAGCGTAAATTTAAAATAGGAGGATTAAATTGAAATAAATTTGTTTGCAAGTGATGTAACAAGTGAAAGTAAAGGGAAAAATTAAATGATTCGTCTCTCAATTATTTATATTTTATTATTTGGGTCCTGAACTAAAATTTTTGTATTTCGGATGATTAAATTTTTAAAATTTTCTAATTTAGGTTCTTCCGTCAAATATTTTCTAACAAACGTTAAAATCTTACTCATGTATGTGGTACACTTTTTTATGACTCATTTCCGACTTAACAGAATATTATAAAAAATTAACCTTTTTTTATTACTTTTATATTTTTAACTTAATATCTCACACACACATACCCACATATACATATTTATATATCCCTTATTTACACAAACACCCAATCTCCTCCTTCATCTAAATACCTACTATCATGGTCGCCCACCGTTAGCCGGAATACGGTGATTTTACCGACCACACCATCCATTTCATTTTCCAATCACTTACCCACCAAATTCCTCTAATTTTCTTCCTTACATTAAATTTAAGTTGAAATTTTCAAAAATACAAATAATACAAATTTAAGTTTATACAACATAAAAATTTAACATCCAAATATAAATTCATACAACATACAACATCCAAAAGCCTTGCAACAAATTTAAGTTCATACAACATACAACATAAAAAATTCTTAAAACATGAAACACATTAGATTTTGGAAATTTTTGGTATTAATTAAAATTTTCTAAAATGTTAAAGTACCCGGCGTGAAGCTTGTAACGTGGGTTCTTTTCATATTGACAAAGGCCTCCACATGATACAAGAACACATTCTCACGAATCTCCTCATTTGTTATGTGCTTGTGCGTCCTTGAGTCATTCCAAATAGCCACAAGTATTGCCACGGATCCATCATAAAGTAGGAATTTAGCTTGACAATGGTTATTATTAGGAACACTCATCAAATTCTCGGTTCTTAAATCGCTAACAAAACCCTTCACATATTTAATACGTACTTGGTTATGTGGGAATCCTACCCGTGTCCTAATTTTTATAATATCCTCAATCCGCGGACAGTTCAAAATTTTACTACCATCCCACTCAAATATACTCCAAGGGTTAGGTGTTTCCCTCCCCTAAACCTTGATATCTAGAAAATAAGGTGTCGGGCAACGCCTAACCTTCGCTTCCATTTTTCCACCAGCCATCCAACGGCAAGCCTCGCTCCAATTCCTTGCTCTATACGCATCCATTTCTGGTGGATATAAATCAAAATCTTCTTCTTCTTCCACAATTGGAACCGTCGCATCCATGTCATAAGAAGTAAGTGGTAAATTGTGAATAATATCTTCCAACTCATTGTCAAATGGTGACATCCCCTCAATAGTTTCTCCCGAATCCGAGAAAGAATTACTAACATGAGTAACCGAATCGGAGACATAGTCATCATCCATTTCACCTACAAAAGTACAATCAAACGGAATCATTAAATGAGGAATATAAAACATGACATAATAGAAAACAAAAGATAATGAAAAAAAAGAATAATAGAATAATTATTACAACTGAGAACTTTGTGTTGTTTTTATTTCTTCTTGTTTTTGGACAAGTTCTTTTATCATGAACTTCCATGTTACTAAGTTTGCATTTTCTCCGGGTTTTACCAAGCGACTCCACGGGACTTTTAAAATGTTCGGCTTTTTTCCTCCCTTTGGTTTGGGACATAATGGGATCGATGATAGTCTCGTTCAAGTTACCACTTGCTGTGTCATTTGCTTTAATGTGAACATTACTTTGTTTATGTTCAACACCATCAACTCCCATATTCTGAAGAATTCCTATTTCGCGATTCATGACTTGCACGATATACTCATTATCGTTTCTTTGATGCCATGCTATTATGACAAATTTACACGGCATATATTTTGAGTTTTCGAAATCAAAATTGGACAAATTTATGGTTCATGCGAAACTTACAAGATTATATTTAATTCAGTAGTTCAATATCCAAAATACAAATGCAGCAACCCATAATTTAGACATAAAAAACAGTTATAAATTTTATCGAAAAATTCTATTCCGTTTAGGAAACCTTTTTATAATTGATTTAAAACATTAAAATATTTTTTATATTAGATTTATATAAAGACATATCATATATAAGACATTATTATGTATTATTATTAAATTAGAGTAGAGATAATATTATGATTTTACACATAGAGAGATGAGACTATGAGTTTTTGTGAGAGGGAGGATTAAAATTTTTCTTATCCAAATATTTTTTATAAAAATATTTAATATATTATATAAGATATTAGGATAACTTTATGCGGAGAACCAATTACTTTTACCGAAGAAATTATTATATTAAGAACTGAGAAACCTTATTAATTTATTAGTTTTGATCGAATTAAAGAAATTATGTTTTTAAAAAAATAATTATTTGAGTTCCTCGGCTAAGAGTTCAAACTTAGCCTAAGATATTAAATACACATTCTATTTTGTATTATATTATATATAATACTATATCAAAAACACGTTATCACATATTTTAAAATTTGAATCATGATATTTGATAAATAAAATAAATCAAATTAAAATTAAAATAATATTAATTAATAAATATTAATAAATTTTTTACATTTAATCAATTTATATATGATAAAATTATATTAAATTAATTTTTAATAACTAAGAACTACTGTTAACTATTTTTATAATTAAAAGACATTTATATTTCTAAAAAAATGTTATTACATAAGTTGAATTGTCATAACACACATTAGGTATTAATATGGAGTAATATGTTTGGTTTAATAAATAACTTGTCATATATTAGTATGAAAAAATGGAATACAAAAATTATTATGACGGTAATTGTTATGTATTGTTTTATTTTTTAATATTAACTTAAAGTTTAAATCTTATTAGCAATATAATAATATCTATTATTTATTGATGCAATGTTTAAATTATATATATATATATATATATTATATATATATAATTATTTATAAATTATAATTAATACTATACTACTAAAAATTTAATTACATAAAAAAACTAATATAATTATTATACATAACTTTTTAAAATTATAAACGTATTAGTAACTTTAATTAATAAAATAAAATATCACGGCACAGGTTAAAATCTAGTTATTTTATAATATTTAGGGGAACCAAATTTTTGGGCTACGACTACATGTTCAGTTATTATGATAATAAAGTAAGTATAGATGACATAAACAAGAAAAGAGATCTTCACTTACTATACACACTTACTATACAGGTTTCTTCCATAGTGTTTCAAACTAGAGGTAGAAAAATAACGAAATGGAATAAGATTCGAGGTTCAGGTTAAAACATGAGGAAGATGCACAATCCCGCGATTAGAAGACTTATTTATGTCCCTCCGAATCAGGAAAAGAATGATATTGATCACTATAATCGTTAGTCAATCATTGAAAAATGTTTTTAATGAGAAAAACTTAGATAGATGATATTAGACTTCATTAAAACTATATCTTTCTAATATCATTGTCACCCCATACATCTGTTTGTTCTATATTATCCCGTGATTCTGAGACGAGCATACCCCCAAAAAATGTTTTTAGCAAACAAGGAATATGACTGAAACATGAAATTTGTAAAATTATAGATTCAATTTTCATTTCGAGTTTAATGTTGTAATTCTATTTATAAAGTTCACGAATATAATATCATAATATATCATATTATTTGGCTACGGCCTTTATTAAACCACCTAAATTTTGGCAATAAATGGATCGGTTTCATTCACTCCAAAAGGGTTTTTGCTGGGGTGAATTGGTCGACCCTTGTGCATCCTTACCTCAAAGTAGCTAACCAGGGAAAGCATCAGAACTTGATATTACAACAAGTTGAACAGACAATTGAATCAGTTCTCCCTTCATTTTTCAAAATAAAAACATCAAGAGCATCCGGAAAGGCATTACTGTAGGTGGGGGAAGGGGCAAACTACAACTGCCACAGTTTTCCGGTTTGAAATGATAATAGATAGAAAGTAACATAGGAAGATAATGTTTCATCCTCAGATTAAGGAAAAACCCCAACATCAACCAGTTTTAGAGATCGTTTTTATTTTGAAAGAAACAAGCATTCAGTTATTACGGTAACTCGAATCACCATAGCTCAGTGAACCATTGTGTTTGGCTAGATAATTATTTATCCGATAAACTGCAATCATCAAGCCAATCTCCATAAATGAGACTAATCTTCTTAGATGATCTCCAATCTAATAGCTTATTTGCCTCGGTAACCTTTGGAGGAGGAGCAACAGTTTCTTTAGAAGGACCTTCGATATTTAAAGGACGTTGGATGTTCTTTATTGAAATAGAGCTCTTCATCGTCACACCGGGCATTCCCTGGGAGCTAGGCGTCACTAACTCTAATAATAAGACATGAACCAATCAGACAACTAACTCTAATAATAAGACATGAACCAATCAGACAGTTAACAGTACAATAATCAAATAATGGTTACTTCAATGAGTATAAAAACAATGCATGGTGTTTAAGTGTATGCCGAGGGAGTTAGCATATTACACAGTACAGAAGTTATCTTAATCCAACTATCCATGTAACTGGCAAAGTTTGTCAAGGACTTCCACACTGTACATCATAGTACAGTTTTATTGTAAACTATGGATTGGTTGTCTCCTAATATAACAGTAATCTAAACTTAATACTTCAGCTGAACGAAAAATGATTCAGCAAAAAGAGGAATTCAGAATTAATTTAAATATAAATGTGAACACCATTTTTTGACAATATCTACATACTGGAGAGTAGAATAGAGCAAACAACGAACACATACCTGATTGCCCATGAGCATAGTAACAGTTCCCTTTGAAAGGGCACTCACCTGTGCTCGCCCAATAGGTGCACAGCTTCGTCTTCAGACATGCAGGCTTTTCGTTTCTGTTAACTAGCAAAGTATCAGAACAGGTCAAATGCTTATTCAGTCTAGTTTTCCCAGTATCATTTCTCTGCTCCAACATCTGTCCTATGGGTGCAATGCTTCGCGCAGATATATTCATAGGAAGGTGCATTGCCGCCATCTCAGCGTTATTTGGAATTTGATGAATGAAGTTACACTTTTCTCCAAATCGACATTTTTGATCCAAACTAAAATACCTGCAAATTTTCATAGCACGGTTTATTCTTTGATCATGGACATATTCTTTCCAATTTGGTGGGGGCTCATGCAGATCTTCCAAGCCATGAGCAAAGGTACATTTCTCGCCATTTGGGCAATTACCACGCATGTGTTTCTCACACAAGCGAGTCTTGTAGAAGATATTGCCAGTTCCTTTATGTACTAGAGAATCTTGTTGGGACGGAGTTCTCCTTGGATTCATGGGTATGAAAGCAGCAGAATTTGATGTGTGGTCATCATGGCTCCTTGGTCTCTTGAAGGGAGGAGCGGGCCCATACTGAGATTCCGAACCAGAATATTGCTTTCCTGGTGGATCTCTTCGCTTGGAGCTACCAACGTTTCCAGCAGGGTAACTCATGCTGTTCTCAAATAGGAAAGATGCTTAATATTACTAGTTCTGCTGTCGGTATACAAAAAACATGTGGAAGGTAATTGTTTAATTTTTGTTATACTTGCATTGTGTACTTATAACTGTAACTAATATGGTAACTGTTATTGATGCTATTCTAACAAACAATAATAAACATAATCATGGCTAACAAGAATAATCTAGGCTGCTCAAAAGGATTGGCATTTACTGACATGAAGCTAGATCTGTTTGAGTGGGACTTTTTCTAATACAAAAAATGTACAATTAAGTTTTGAGTATGAAATACACAAAAAACATACTAGGTCCCTAATCTCCCAATTTAATAACTAAAGTAATTTTTTCATTTTAGGATTTAAGCTGAAGATTGTTTTCTTAGTGATTGAGCTTGACAAGAGCAAAGCTTGTTGCCTCAAGAATAAACTCATACCCAAAATTGTTAAATGTGATATAAAGCTATTATACAACTGCTGTAATTAGGAATGAAGCTCGAATTCTAATAGAGACTGTATATTAATTTTGCCGAGATTCGGTCATATATCAAAACTAAAAGCTAATATTGGTTGGTTACACTCACAGTTGAATTAAGGAAGTTACAACATGCCCACCCACATATTTTGTAGAATCTACTGTATTCATATACATAACAGCATTAGGCTATCCAATCTACATAGGAAAAATTGGAATTTATCGTAAATATATCATACAAATCGGCCAAAAAGTGGTATAGGCGGAAGTAAGAGTAAAACCAAATTTACAACATCAAAAATAATATTAAAGTACATTTGTTTGAGCTGTCATCACACAATTATTCAACAGAAGGGTAAAAAGTTAAAAGATTATCCCAATTTGGGAATAGTGAGGTTCAGGGTATATTTATATGATAAAATGAATCTATGTGGGAAAATTAGAACTAACTGGAATTCGTAACTAATCGGACAAAATTGGCCAAAAACTGGCAGGCAGAATTAGTGATAAAACATTCTAATAAAATTAAGATTGAATGTTATTCAAGTACATCCTATTAATTCTTCTAATTACCCATTAATCACAAGCACATTAAGAAGATCTAAAAATGCACTAATTTGGGAAAAATCGAGCTCCAAGGTGTTTTCCTGATAAATTGGATCTACGCATGAGAAAATGGAATTAATAGAAAACCAGAATTAATTAGACAATTTAAGATTCGGCCAAAAGATGGCCCGGCAAAACTAACAATTAGAACACTATTATTATGAATTTGAAATAATATTTATCTACATCCGATTAATACTTCCAAATAATCACTACAAGTGTAAAAAGGTATAAATGCCCTCATTCAAGAATATTCGGCCTTCTAGGTGTATTTTAAAAACTGGAATTGATAGGAAATCTAAGAAGTATAAATTAATGAGATAAGTTAGCCAAAAATTGGCGTAAATAGAAATATTAATAAAAACATAAAACAAATAAAGTACATCCAGTTTATCCTTTTGATTAACCGATCAATCACCGGAGGGGTAAGAAAGTTAAAAAATGCCTCGATTCATGAATAATCTAGCACCAAGGTGCTTTTTTAAAGATCAGATCTACGCGGGAAAAATAGAAATTAATCGGGAATCAAAAAATTCGGAATTAATCACACAAATCAGCCAAAAATTGCCGTAGGCAGAATTAATAATAAAATATTTCTATAAAATTAGAAATAATATCAAAGTACATCTGATTTATCCTTCCGATTACCCGATTAATCATGGATCTTGGACAAGGAAGATGAGAAGATCAAGTATCTTAGTGGGAGTAAAAAAACTAGAGATTTACAAGCAAGAAAAACAGAACATACCTTATTGTTGATCAAAGTAATCCCAAGGCTTAGGAAAGAATACTTAGTAATGGTTCAGAAGAGCAGCTTAGTACAGAAGTCCTTGAATAGCCATTTCATATTAATGGAAAGAAATTTTGTCACGAGAATTTGAGAGTGTAAATGTTAGGGTGCACAAATTAGAAGAGGGCCCACATGAAATTTTTTGGTTCCGGTTTAGAAAAACATTTTACTTTTTACCTTTTTGTTAAAAATATAACATATAAATATACTAAATAAAAACTTCGACCAACTACTTTTAGTTAGAAATTAAACATAATAATTTAAATATAGATTCTTCGCATTAAGCCATTGGCGTACCCTTGCAAATTGACAAGTAACTATCATCTGGATTTACATTAGAGGATATAAGATGTATAGCTCATTCTTGCTATATAAATTCTATAAAACAATTAGCTAATCTGATATTCTGATCACATTTAATACAATTTCCTTTTACCAATTGGGACAAAAGATATATTATCTATATATACCTGATTTTATTTGTAGGTACTTTTCATTTTCTAAGTATTTTTTTCTTTTTGGAAGTTATCTTTTAGAAGATTCTCGTCAAACTTGTTGGGGCCCAGGGCCCACAGGAATGAAAATTAGCCCAGAAATAAATCTCCATCTTATGGGCAAGGATTCATGTTATGGATTTCGCGAGTGTTCCCACTTTATCTATACATATTTCCTAACAGCAATGTACATGAGGAGTTTATACTAGTAGAATATCAAACATGGCATCAACTAGATAAGAAGTCATAAATTTTAAAGATTAGTGCCATTTAGTGGCTTAAACCAGAACTTGCTTACTACAAGAACGAGTTTGGATATGAGCCCACACTTATAGCTTAGCTTCTTCAACACGCGATAAGATCATGAAGATCCCCATAAACACTTAGTAAAATTCAAACTGTATTATGATTATCTAATAGCCTCAATACAAGAAAAAATATGCAATTGAAAGTCGAAAATACATATTAATTGTAATGCGTGCTTGGGCTCTCTATCACACAAAAAGAGGTTAACCACAAGTGTTGAGAAAGATAACTCCTTTATGATTATTTGTTACTAATTAATATTATTCTCGCCAGTGACCTGTGTATGTTTCAAGATTCATATATATAATCACTGGAAAATTTTCAACTTCCTATCAAGAACATAATGCAGCAAAAATCTGAACAAGCAGTTGATTATATATAATCGTATGCGCTAATCCGGTAAGGCACTGCAATTTGTAGTAGTAGTAGTGACTCTGCTAACAACAACGCAGAAATAGTTTGTAGCAAGATCATAAGTATATAGTCTAAAGACCCATTCGGAAACCAAAATTAGAAGTGCAAAACCAATCTAGCTACAAGTCAAAATTAACTTATTTGATCTAATATTTGCCAAATAAAAAGTTATAACTCAAAACAGGACCCATACACAGGACTTAATTTCACCTAGCTAGCAACTTATATTGTTTTAATAGTAAGCTATATAGGAAAGCAAGTCCAATGGTTTCCTTATATGATGTCCTAAGTTAAAATATAAAGAATGTAACAAAAAATATTGCTCCAACGGCTCCTTAATCCTTCCTAGTACATATATCGCATACCTTATTTTTAAAGATGTCCTAACCATTCCTTGATTTTTATTAAAAAAATACTTTTTGTCCTTTCCCATGCTTGTTTTTCCCTTCTCTCCTTTTTTATAATTCAAATATATTAATATTTTAATAATAAGGGAAGAAGATAAGGAAGGTTGTTGGAGGGCATGTATAAAACTAATGTCCTAAACTACTCGATTTTTGATGGAATGAAAAAGACATATATGGTAGAATCGTAACCATAGAATACGACCCTTATCGAAATGCATACATTTGTCTCATACACTACGGGGATGGTGAGAAGAGATATATTTTACATCCCAGAGAGGCTATAATTGGAGATATCATTGTTTCTGGTGGTACAAAAATTCCTATAAAAATGGGAAATGCCCTACCTTTAAGTGTGGTTTGAACTATTGATTTACGTAATTGGAAGTAACCATGGAACCAATATTTTATAAGAAAGCTCTAGGGAGCTGTTGGACTTAGTCTAAAACATGTCTAGATCATTTTAGCATGACGTTATAGATATTTTCAAATCATGCAAGGGAAACCAATACATTTAGCTCCATAAGTCATGATCATGTATACAATAAAAATACATGATATATTTTGATATGTATACAATAAAAATACATGATATATTCTTGTATATAATATACAAGAAAATTGAAAATAAACTTAGATATAATCAAGCCACTTACATGGGCTGGTAAATGCAACCATTGCTGAGTGATCATCATCAGCATCATTTTCATCTTTCGGGTTGAAACCCAGTACATGTATGACGTTAATTGGGTTCGGGTTGAAGGTGGGTGGATCCAAATAGGTAGATATGGGCATGGAGAACAAATGGTAGCGGGTAGGGTTCATAGTAGTTAGAGAAGGATATTAATGAAGTTTCTTGTTTGATTTCCTAACTTTGTATTTTAGGAAAATATTTTCGAGAACACAAAATGCACAGTTTTTATAACATAATTTCCAAAATCACACTCACAATTGTAATGATCCAAAATGTCTCTCCATAGTTGTGAAGTTTCGTTTTTCTTTATTGTTGAAAACGCTGCACGAATTAGCGTTTATAAGCTAAAACCCAACTCATCTTGCGTTTTGCCCCTTAAACACAAATTCATCATGTGTTTTGAACTTCAAAAATTTTTAAAAATAAAAAAATATTGTTCAAGACACTATACAATGTAGCATTTTGAGTAAACGTGACACGGATTAATGTTTTAAGGTATCATTTAGAGCATTTCGTGTTCAAATTATGTCACATAGAGTCAACACTCAATATTTTCACAGTTAAAATTTTAATTTTAAAGCTGTTTGTAGTTAGTTGTCGGCTTTATGGCGTTAAAATTGGAAATCGGTATTAGTCACCTTAAAAGAATGTGTTGGTTAACCGGTCTCTTAACTGATAAATGAACGGATTTTATTTTGATTTAAGAAGAAATTAGTTAAAAAAAAATTTATAAATGTTTAAATTTTAAAAAATTAATATATTTATATTACAAATTTATAATAAATATGGGTTGTATGGTCTTAAATCCATTATAAATCTCAAATACTCTCTCAAACGTAATAACTACTAAGATTAAATATTAAATAATAACTATATTATTTATTAAATTAAATTACTTCCAATTAATGTTCTGATGATCCAATTATTTACAATAAGCTACTTTTATCATATAATTTCGATACTCATCTTTTAAAACAATTAAATTTATAGGTAGAAAGGGTGTTATAAATGGTGCGAATCAAAATTAGTCGATGAGGCACTGATTAATCAAATAATCGAATAATCAGAATAATTAATTGAATTATTATTGAGAATTAATTTAATATTTTTTTATTATATATAATTATGTGTTATACATAGTAAAGATTTGAGTAACTACTTAATAAAATTTTAAAATAAGAAAGAATAAACTTGCAACTTAAATAATTGAATTCATTATAAAATAATTTAAATATATGTAATTTTTAAATTTAGATTGATTAATTACGATTCTTGACCAATTTATCAGATTTTTGACTGATTTATTCAATTTTGATCGATTTTATAATAAGCACTTTTTGACCCGGTTAATATAAAATTAGGTCGAAAAATTCCCTTAATATCAATGAATCAGTGATAATCCTGATTAATCACCGCTTTTTACTAGTAGAAATATCTTATTAATCAATCATAACTTGGAATAATTAAATAAAGTATTAATTAGATATAAATTATTTTAATTTAACAAATAATAAATAATTATTTTTATAAACTTGTCATAAAATTGGTAAAAATTATAATATGTTATTGGTGTATATTTAGTATTTAAATAATTCATGACAAAATAGTTGATTTGATCTATTTTATGATATATTCGTTAAATTTTGATTATGTTTTAAATACTTTATATTTTTTAATTAGTGAATTATTTTATTTATAAAAATTAATCAATTTCCCTTATTTACTAATTAGTATATTTTATAAACTGAAATAAATTTTTCATCCATTATAATATTCATTCTACAAAAATAATGCTCGTTAAATGATATGGGCTAAAAATAAGTCCTAAAGACACAATTAATGTAGCATTAATTAGACCTGATTTGGTCCAAAAGGGAGACTCATTTAATGAGGCTCGAAACCCTAATTATTAAATAATTTCGTAATTAATTAATTAGCTAAAGATACAGCTAATTAATTATGTCAATCTACAAGGAAACATATTCCTACATGGAAACTACTTATATCGCAAGAAGGATCCAGAATCTTTTTAGGAAGTGCCTTACGCATCAAGGTTCCTAAACCTACTCTAATTCTTAGACTCTCTACGTCTATATAAAAAACTTAACCCCTCATTCTTAGAACTATGTCTGACTTGATTCTCATACGAGCTGAGATACGTAGACATCTTGTAAGGGTAGAATTAAGCTACGAAACACAAGTGCAGCCATTAAATCTCGATAAGCTCCGACATACATCACAATTAATACACCCTAATTTTTAATCCACAACATTTAGCACCGTCTGTGGGAAGACAACATCAACCATGGCAAGAACACAAAGAACTGATGGAGATACCGTCTTACGTTCACAGTCCCGTAGGATGCTAAAATAGAAAATTGCTTTCTACGAGACTGAACTCAAAGAGCTAAAGAAAAGCTTAGGTCAACATGACACAAGGCCAGTCGTGAGGCGTGAAGCCTCTGACATCATAGAACTAGATGGAACCCCTCGAGAGAGGAGGAGGGAAACTGCAAGGGCTGATCCCACTGAGTTACTACCACTCGGAGATCCTGATGATCTGACACCACCGTTTACCGAAGCGATCATGAACGCTCACATCTAAAGAAAGTTGAAGATGCCCACCATCAAAACTTATGATGGAGCGGGCGATCCAACTAATCACGTAAGAACATTCTCCAATGCTTTGTTGTTATAACCTATCAATGATGCTGTGAAGTGCAGGGTTTCCCTCAAACCCTGGGGGGCATGGCTCGGTATTGGTATAGCCGGTTGCCCCCCAACTCCATTGGGTCCTTTAAAGAACTCAGCAAGACCTTTATAAGCTAGTTTATTAGCGGAAGAGTGCGCGAAAAAAGCTCAGCTTCTCTCACGAATCTGGAGTAGGAAAAGAACGTATCCTTGAGGGACTACTTAAACCGTTTACCAAGGAAGCCTTGAAGGTACCAGACTTGGATGAGAAAGTGGCTATGATAGCCTTACAATAGGGGACGACTGATCATTACTTCAAGAGATCTTTGGCCAAGCATCTGCCCGAGAACATGCTCCTTCTCCAAGAAAGAGCAGGGAAATATATTAAGGCAGAAGAAAGCATGAAGAAAACCACTAAATCAGTGGCGAAACATGGGAACAATAAAAAGAAGATAAAAGGAAATCAAGGATATGATGTCCGGGACAAGTATTCCAAGACGGATAAGGATTCAAAATCCCCTCCTAAGAAAAACAACTTGGGACCAAAATTCGTTGAATATGCAAGGCTGAATACGCATCGAAGCCAAATCCTGATGGATATTGAGAGGGATCGAGACTTGAGATGGCCTAAACCCCTAAAGTCTGATCCTTAGAAGAGACACAAGTATGTGTTTTACCGATTTCATAAGGATACCAGACGTAACACGAATGACTGCAGACAATTGAAAGATGAAATCGAATTCCTTATAAGAAGAGGAAAACTTTTTAAGTACACTAAAGATGGAAGCTGTGATAGGCGCGATGATCATGGGGGAAACAACGATAGTCGGGATAGGAATCTCCAGCCTAGAGGACCGGTTATTAATATGATTTTTGGAGGACTCACAACTGCAGAGAGTTCAAGAAACTCAAGAAAAGCATACACAAGAGAAGTTATGCAAATCATAGGTGAAGTACCTAAACGTGCCAGAATAGAGGTGATCATTTCCTTTAATGACTCAAACTTGGAAGGGATAAAGTTTCACTATGATGATCATCTTGTCATAACCCCTTTGATAGGAAATTCAGAAGTAAAAAGAGTCATTGTGGACAACGGAGCATCAGTTGATATCTTATTCTATGATTTCTTTGTGAAGATGGGGTACAATGATTCCCAACTAACTCCTTCGGATGTTCTAATCTATGGTTTTAATGGAGTGGAGTCAAAAGTAGAAGGAACCATTCAACTACCCATGACAATGGGAAGAGAGCCTTGAGAGGCCACTCAGATGCTAACCTTTTTGGTAATCAAAGCATCTTTTACGTACAATGCAATCCTTGGAAGAACATACTTTCATGCTTTTAAGGCTGTTGCCTCGAGTTATCACTTGAAAATCAAGTTCCCCATCAGAAACGGCGTTAGGGAGAAAAAAGGAGATCAGGGAATGGCAAGAAGTTGTTATGTGGCAGTCCTGAGACCCGATGGAGTTGGGGGGCAAGTCCTGCCCATAGAGGACATGGACTCAAGAGAGGGTAAAAAAAAAAGGGAAACTAGTTGAAGACTTGGTTCCAATTCCTTTAGTTCCAGGAGAACCTGAGAAGGTCACTTATATTGGGGCCTCATTAAAAGAGTCTATGAAAGAAAAAATAACAAAGTTCTTGCAAGAAAATGGGGACTTGTTTGCTTGGACAACCGCTGATATGCCAGGGATTAACCCCGAACTAATCACTCATAAGCTTAACGTGGATCCAAGATAGAAAACGGTGAAGCAAAAGAAGATAAATTCACTCTAGAAAGGCAAGAAGCCATAAAGCAAGAAGTGGAAAAGCTCCCAGAGGCTGGTTTTATCAAAGAAATCCAATTTCCCGAATAGCTGGCTAACCCTGTGATGGTTAGAAAATCTAATGGTAAGTGGAGAATGTGTGTAGACTTTACTGATGTGAATGATGCATGTCCAAAAGATTGATTCCCTCTTCTGAGGATCGATGCACTTGTAGATGTCACAACAGGATATGAGATGTTAAGCTTCGTGGATGGCTTTAGTGGATACAATCAAATCAGGATGCACGAGGGTGACATTGCCAAGGTATCTTTTATCACTGACTTTGGTGTATTTTGTTATCTTGTTATGGCCTTTGGGTTAAAGAATGTAAGAGCCACCTATTAAAGGCTGGTTAAAAAAATAAAGCATCTTATTGGAAAAACCATGGAGGTCTATGTTGATGATATGCTAGTTAAAAGCCTTGATAAGGCCGATCACATTGAGCACCTTGGAGAGGCTTTCTAAGTGCTGAAGCACCACAAAATGATGTTAAACCCTGCAAAATGCGCCTTTGGCGTAGGATCAAGAAAATTCTTAGGAATGATGGTCTCTAAAAGGGGGATTGAGGCCAATCCTGACAAAACTAAGGCTATACTCGACATGGAACCCCAAAAAATGGTAAGGGATGTCCATAAATTGATAGGAAGAGTTGCGACCCTAGGAAGGTTCGTCTCGAAGCCTGGAGATAAATGCATACCCTTCTTCAAGACATTAAAAAAAGTAAAAATTTTGTGTGGACAGAAGAAAGTCAAGCAGTCTTCGAGGAACTGAAGAAATATATGGCTGAAGCTCCATTGTTGGCCAAGCCTAATCCTGAGTACATCTTATACTTATATATGGCCGTATCAGAAAAGGCCCTAAGTGTTGTCCTTATAAAGGAAGGAGAAAAGATTCAAAAACCATTTTATTATGTGAGCAAGGTCTTGCATGGAGCGGAACTTAACTACTCCAAGATTGAAAAATTTGTACTAGCCTTAGTGATGGCCTCAAGAAAGTTACGGACCTATATTAAAGCACACAAAATTGAGGTATTAATTGATCAACCTTTGAGAAACATCATTCATAGTCCCAAGCCAAGTGGAAGATTGATTAAATGGGCCATAGAGCTGGGAGAATTCGACATCAAGTATAAGCCTCGAACGGCCGTTAAAGCTCAAGCTCTTGTTGACTTCGTGGTCGAATGTACTATTAACGACCAAGAAGACAGGGGAAAGGAAACAACACATGAAGAAGAAGGACAAGCTCCTAAAGAATAGTGGGTGCTCAATTTTGATGGGGCATTAAAAATAAAATCTAGTGGAGCAGGCTTGGTGCTACAAAGTCCCGAAGGATTCGTCATTGGATATGCTATTAAGCTTGACTTTCCAACAACCAATAATGAAGCCGAATATGAATCTCTGATAGTAGGTCTGGGCTTGGCCAATGCACTAAATGCCAAATACCTCAAAGTCTGTGGAGACTCGAAGCTGGTTACATCCCAAGTAAATGGGGAGTTTGAAGTAAGGGAAGAAGTCATGGTTAGATACCTCCGACTAGTAAAAGCTATAATGACTCAATTTGAGGAATGTCAAGTCGAATATGTTCCTAGAGAAGAGAACGTAAAGGCCGATGACTTATCGAAGTTCGCCTCGTCAGAAGTGGATAAACATATGGGAAGTGTCTAATTCCAAGTCCTGAAAACCCCCAGCATCAACACAAAGCTGGTAGCCCTGATAAACTTGGGAAATTGCTGGATGGATCCAATTAAAGCCCACCTTCAATCTGGATGGATGCCTGCCAATGCCATGAAAAACAGAAAACTTACTGTGAGGGCATTAAGGTACGCTCTTATTGATGGAATTACCTATAAAAAATTTGTTGTTATTCCATACTTGAAATGTCTAAGTCTAGATGAAGCCCATGAGGCTTTGAAAGAAGTACACGAAGAAATTTGTGGCCAATACTTGGGGGACAGAGCTTTGGCTCACAAAATCACCCACCTTGGCTTTTACTGGCCTGACTTGCTAAAATATTCAAAAGAGTATGTAAGAAGATGTGACATATGCCAAATGCATGCACCAGTTGTCAAGCAACCTCCTGAGATGTTGACATCCATCAATTCCCCCATCCCCTTTGCAATGTGGGGAATGGACATCCTTGGACCTTTTCCAATGGCTAGCGGACAGAGAAAGTTCCTAATCGTTGCAATTGATTACTTCACTAAATGAATTGAGGCTAAACCACTAACCAAGATAACCATAAAACAAGTAGGTTAGTTCTTCTGGGGAAACATCATATGTAGGTATGGAATACCACGAATCTTGGTGACGGAAAATGGCACACAATTCAACAATAAAGAATTCAAGGAGTATTGCAATGACAATGACATCAATCTACGCTTTACTTATGTTGCACATCCCTAGGCAAATGGGCAGGCTGAAGTAGCCAATCGAATCATCCTTGATGGACTTAAGAAAAGGATCGAACATTCTGTTAACACATGGGTAGATGAGCTTTTGCCAATACTCTGGGCCTACAGAACCACTCATAAAGTCACTACTGATGCAACTCCATTCTTCCTGGCTTATGGAGCCAAGGCAGTGGTAACAGTTGAAATATCACATGTATCCCCAAGAATTATGGCCTTTGAGCCTGAGGAAAATGAGGAATGGATGAGGCTTGCGTTGGACTTGATTGATGAAGTCAGAGACAAGGCTCATGTAAAGATCATTGAATATCAAATGAGGTCATCTTTCTACTACGACCTAAGGGTTAAATAAAGGTTTTTCAGACAAGGAGACCTGGTCCTCAGAAAAACTGAAGCTTCCGGAGTAGGCCCCAAGGGCAAGTTAGTCCATAACTGGGAAGGGCCCTACAAGATAAAACAAGTTAAGGGAGGGGGATCATATATCCTTGAAACCCTAGAAAATGATGAAGTGCCAAGAAATTGGCATGCCTCAAACCTGAAGATTTATTATACTTAAAGAATTCAACTACGAGTTCTTATATTTAGTAGGAACTAAGTAGAAATAAGGCTCAATGAAACCATTAGGATGTAAGAGCCTTTCGCTCTAGACATGATTTCCGTTTTATAAGGGTTGTGCCCATTTTAGCCTCGAAGGCATTATTAATAAAGTTTTTAGCCTTATGGCATTTCCAAAAGCATGTGTGTTTAGCCTAGATTGCCAATCAACTTTGTTAGTTCCTTTATGACAAAGGAATAAGACGCCTGTTTGACACTTCTATTAATATATCATTTGTTCTTCTATGCTCGATAAAGTGTATTTTATCAAATATGCTAAAGAACGAAAAAGAAAAGAACAAACGACAAAGGACTTTTTATAGATAAAGAGTTTTGGGAGTACATAATTTAAATGAAAAAGGAAAATACAAAGAATACGAAAAAATGATACAAAGAGGAAAATGAAACTAAGGGAGATCTTCGATGTCCCCAACCTCATCTTTCTCATCTTCATCAATATTCTCTTCTTCCTTTACTTCCTTTTGGGCATTGTCTTCAGCCTCGGGAGTAGAGTCAAAAACCTGATCATACTCATCCTAGGCCTCGCCGTCCGACAAGTTTCCCAAACATTTCCCTTAAGCAGTAGAAGTCAAGGCCAATGGTTGACCCATAGGACAAGGGAAATCAGCCGGATCAAACAAGCCCGGATACTTAGCCAATATGGCATTGAGACATTTGTCCCAAGCTTGAGCACCGGCAGTCGCAAAAACCAGGTCATCATGCTTATCGATGAAAGCATAGAAATCTTCCAACCCCATGTACTCGTCAATCACGGCCTTTTTCCCGGTCCTTAGCTTTTGCAGCTCAGCATGGGCCGCCATCAGCTATTGCTCTTTCTCGAGCAGCTTCTTCTAAAAGACGGCACATTTACCTCGGATTTGGCCTTGCCCTTCCTTTGGGCCTTTTTCGAGAAATGTCAAGTCTTGGCCTGATGGGCCATGGTCTAGAAATAAGTGTTAACCTGTTTAAAAAGCATGACCAGGAATCCTCTATTACTAGAGTCTGGATTCTCACCACAAACGACTAGGATCCTGGTCGAACAAATGACCAGGAATCATCTATGACTAGAGTCTGGATTCTCACCACAAATGACTAGGATCCTGATCGAACAAACGACCAGGAATCATCTACGACTAGAGTATGGATTATCACCACAAACGACTAGGATCCTGGTCGAACAAACGACCAGGAATTCTCTATGACTAGAGTCTGGATTCTCAGCACAAACGACTAGGATCGTGGTCGAACAAATGACCAGGAATCCTCTACGACTAGAGTCTGGATTCTCACCACAAACGACTAGGATCCTGGTCGAACAAACGACCAGGAATCCTCAACGGCTAAAAGTCAATTAATGGCCCAAATTCGACTAAGAGTCCACATCGACTAGGAGTCTCATTCAACCAGAAGCCAAATGATGGTCCAAAAACGACTACGATCTTGGTCAAAAATCGACCAGGAAACTTGTTCGACCATGACTCCAAGGAAGCCCATAATCGACTAGGATCCTGGTCGAAAATCGACCAGGAACCCTGCTCGACCAGGGTTCCCAAAGAAGCCTAGAAACAACCAGGATTCTGGTCGAATTCGACTAGGATTCCTGCTCGAAAATAACTTAGAAAAATGCTAAAAACCATTAAAAATGATTTAAATAACAAATAAATAAAGGAAAATTCTATATAAATAAAGGAAAATTCTTAGAAAAATACTTGTGGGTACAAATAAATTATGGAAAATTCTCTATAAATAGAGGAAAATTCCTAGAAAAATACATATGGGTACAAATAAATTATGGAAAAGTCTCTATAAATAGAGAAAAAATCCTTGAAAAATATCTGTGGGTACAAATAAATTATGGAAAATTCTCTATAAATAGAGGAAAATTCCTAGAAAAATACATGTGGGTACAAATAAATTATGGAAAATTCTCTATAAATAGAGGAAAATTCCTAGAAAAATACTTATGGGTATAAATAAATTATGGAAAATTCTCTATAAATAGAGAAAAATTCCTAGAAAAATACCTGTGGGTATAAATAAATTATAAAAAAATCTCTATAAATCGAGGAAAATTCCTATAAAAACACTTGTGGGTACAAATAAATTATGGAAAATTCCCTATAAATATAGGAAAATTCGTAGAAAAATACATGTTGGTACAAATAAATTAAGAGAAATTTCCCTACAAATAAAGGAAAAATCCATAAAAACCCACGAGGACAAGATAGATCTTGGCAATACATGGAAAACTACAAAGACTGACTTCAAGGACAAAGTCTATGCACCTTAACTTCTACAAAGTGTTGCACACTTTACAGAAGTTGGGGGGCAAATGCTATGGGCTAAAAATAAGCTCTATAGACACAATTAATGTAGCATTAATTAGACCTGGTTTGGTCCAAAAGGGAGGCCCAATTAATGAGGTTTAAAACCCTAATTATTAAATAATTTCATAATTAATTAATTAGCTAAAGATACAACTAATTAATTATGTCAATCTACAAGGAAACATATTTCTACATGAAAACTACTTTTATCGCAAGAAAGATCCAGAATCCTTCTAGAAAGTGCTTTATCCATCAAGGTTTCTAAACCTACTCTAATTCTTAGATCTCTACGTCTATATAAAGGGTCTAACCCCTCATTCTTAGAACTATGTCTGACTTGATTCTCATACGAACCGGAATACATAGGCATCTTATTAGGGCAGATTTAAGCTATGAAACACAAGTGCAGCCATTAAAACTCGATAAGCTCCGACATACATCACAATTAATACACCCTAGTTTTTAATCCACAACACTAAACATGACAATTAAGTTAATATAAATATACATCATTATAAAAATCATCTTTAAAAATAAATATTTTACAGAAAAATTAACAAATTAAATAGGAGAAAATTTACTAAATCTCTAACAAATAAACGAGTGTTTTCATGTTTAAATAATAATAAATTTTTCTAAATTGATTGACTTAAAATGATTATAAAATTAATATTGAAAGAGTATTTAATATTAAGGATTTAGGGTTTTATAATTTAATTTTTCAAAAATTTATTTTTTTACAAATTATTATAATGTATTAATTTTAAATACTTCAACCTAATTATCTGGGAATTAAAAATTTTGAATCCACTTTTATGAAGAAAACTATTTAAGTAGAGTAGTTTATTTTAGAGATATGAGAGACTATGTGCATACTGCTTGAAGTTTATTATTCTACAAATATATTATGCAATTATTTAACATATATTATGGAATTTGTAATTAAAAAGTGATATTTATTGAAAGTTTTATAAAACAAATTCACCAAAAATAACATCTCATTTTATCATATTATTTATGTTTAAGCTATAACTAATATAAAAACATGAATATTTTTTTATAAATTTTATTTATTTTATTTATTATTGTATATTATGTTAACTCAAGTCTCAAGATACTCCCTCCGTGTTTTAATAAATCACTTTAAATTTTGACATACACTTTTAAGTGTTTTGACTGTATAATAAAAATTATAATTTTTAAAATTTCTTTTTTTAAATTAATATAACTTTTTTTGAATTAAAATATGTCATTTATATCTTAATTTAAAAAATATTAAAAATAATATTTTTTAGTATGCCGAGTCAAAGTGTGTGTCAAAGCAACTTTGGGTGGGAGTTGCTCAAGTGAGAATAGGAACCTTAATCAAACAGAGTTACACAAACATCAGTTTTAACTTCGTAGTCCGCGAAGAAGGTACATAAAAAGAAACGATGAGTAGCATCGAGTCTTGATAACCAAGAGACTAAAACCAGCATTTGACCATACAGCAGGATGGTTTAAGTTGTGCAATCACCAAAACAGACTCCTCCAAATGGATAAATTGCAAACTTGAATGTTGTCATTGCTTCTGTTAACTCTATAATAACTACAAAGTTTTAAAAGTTTTCTAAATGAGACGATCAATCATTAAAAGTAAATAATCTAACACATTCTAAAAATGGGGACAGAGGGACGATCAAAGAAACATAGACCGACAGTGAGCGAAAGGCTTATATACGGATATAAAACAATGTAAAGAGTACAGAGGTTAGACATGCTGATAATATGAATATAAACTGAATGGTGAAATAATGAGTGATGACAACAATGAACGAAGATGAAATTTTAAGGATACTTAAATGCACAATATGAACATATATACTTGTATTCTTATAAAAAAAATAAACTTATTCTTCCAAAATATATTCTTACCACTTATAAATTATACTCAAAATCATTTAGCTGAAAGTCAATATACTTACTGATATGGGAGACAATCATACACTTACATGATGTCTTACATTTCGGTTCTCCAGAATATATAGTCATCAAAACTTACAGGGGCTTGCATAAAACAAATCAAATGCTACCCAAAATCTTACAGATGTTTGCATGGTACAAAACACAATGCTACCCAAATTGTCAAAACACACATACACAATAGTCATGACTCAACGTGTCTCATAACTCCGGCGACACGCCCATACAATTTAAATACACCGTATAAGTGGTGCTAAAGCATGAGATTATCCACTCATGACGGATTCTTACAATATCTCCCAAATCATAAATATATCACAAAAGACCTGAAAATATCTTACTCAAAATATCCACGCCAAATATCATACAATATAGATTATTACAAATAATAATCAGAACTGACCAGTCAGAAAAACTATCAATTTACTCTATCAAGATGACCTCAAATGAAAGAGTGTAGAACATGAAACTTGTAGACGGTTCAAAGATATTTCCAGAATGATAAAGTTTGTAAAAAACGGATAAGTAACGAATGCAAAAACTAAACAAATATGAGCTATTAGAACAGAATCAACACCTGATCACAATAGTATTTTGAGATTTATGATACCAAGATCACGGAATTTGACCGCGGAATGTCAATAAAAAATGAAGAACTCAGAAAGACCTTTTCAAAATGATATTATACATGAATATTGAATAAATATTCAATTTACTATGAATTTTTGAAGTTACAGCAAAACAATTACAATAACCAACCAGATTACACAAAAGACAAATTTCGATATGCTTGTAAGCAGAATTTCAGAAAACATAAAAAATGAAAATTGTAGATAATTGAAATACCTTTCTAGGAACAGTAAGATCATAACAATCCGATAAATAACGAAGGAGATACGAATTTAACAAGAATCAGAATGGATACAAACTATTCACAATATACATACGATTTTGAATCACAAAACGAGAACAAAGAAATAATTACGAACACAAAGAGAGTATAGTGAAGATATCCGTACATTAACAATACGACAACAAAAAGAGTGTGTAGAAATATCCATACCTTGGAACTCAAAGAATACGAATGAATCTCAAGAAATTTAGATGCTCCAATTACACGAACTCTAGTTCAACACCATAACTCATCCTCTTAAATCTTTCCTCCAATTCTTCTTCTTCTTTTTTTTTTCTCTCTCTCTCTCTTTCTCTTTTTTCTTTTTCTCCATGGCTGCCCAACTATTCTTACATATCTATTCTTTTTCTAAACCCTAACTCCAATTCTTTTTCCTTTTCTTTTTTATCTATTTTTTTTCTCTATTTTTATTTTTCATGTTGACTAAAATACCTTCTAAAATATTATGGAAAGGTCTCAGAATCCTCTATTTTGTGTTTTTTCATTTGGATTCATATTAATAAAGTTAATTGGCTTTCTTTAGAATTGGTCAAGTATGATTGTGTTTTGTATAGTCTAATTTGTATGATATTTGGGTTGGTAATATTCGAGTAAGTTATTTTCGATTAAGTTGTGATATATGTATTATTATTAGACTTCTTTTCGAATAAGTTTTATGTTAGACTTACATAGGTTATTTGTGATTATTTTTTGATTTGGGAGACATTGCAAAACTCCGTCATGAGTTGAGAGAATCTTGTGTTTGGCACCACCTATACGGTATATTTAAATAGTATGGCGTGTCACCGGAGTTATGGGACACGTAGAGTCATGACTATTGTGTATGTATATTTTGGCATTTGGGTAGCATTATTTTTTGTGTCGTGCAAGTCTCTGTAAGATTTTGGGTAGCATTTGATTTGTTCTATACAAGCCCTTGTAAGTTTTGATGTCTAGATATTCTGGAGAACCGAAATGTAGGACATCCTATAAGTGTAAGATTTTCTCTCATATCTGTAAGTAAGTTCACTTTTGATTTATTTGATATTATTATTAGTAAGTGCTAAGAATATGTATAAGAGTAAGAACATTTATGATTAAAAAGTATGTATGTTGGAACTGTAAGATAAGTATCTATCGTGTTTTTTTATTTGTTTATATTGTGAGTTAAGTATGACCAGTATCTTTAGTCTTTTTCGATCTGTTTCATCATTCTTTTTTCAGATATTTTATTTGTTCATATTGTCATCGTTCTAACTCTTGTACTATTTGCATAATTTTATATCCGTATATGAGCCTTTCGCTCACTACCGGTCTATGTTTCTTTTATTTTCGCCGGCAGGTTAGGTGGGCTACTTTGTGGGTAGAGTGCGAGTTGTGAAATTTGGAGACCTTAGTTGTATTTTTAATTTATATATTTTAAGATGCTGGATATTGAGCTGTTGTAACTTTTTATTGGATTTTTGAAGAATTTTATTTAAGTGAATAATTCGGGATTTTAAAATATTTGCATTGTAAGAAACATTATCCAGCGCAGTAGCAATCGAGTAGTCACAATAATTAAACCCAAAGTTAATTCCACAAGTGACAGAATTTTTTAAAATAAAATTGTGTCATTAGTAGACCTAGAAAATATAGGTTTGGATCTGAATAACCGAACCGAATATAGACTTCGTATTCGAACTTGATAATTCAAAATTTAACCGAATCCGAAATAATTTGATTCAAACCGATATCATTTCAATACAGTCAAATCCGATAATGATACGAAACTCGATTTGATCTAATTTGAAAATTATCCAGAACCAAACTTTTAACCGAAAATAATCTGAAATACTACATCTAATAATGACCCGAAACCGATCAAATCAGAATAAAGAATTATCCAAACTGAATAAAACTCGAACCAAATTATAGACCCTAAGTACCCCCAAACATACAATCTTATGATTTCTCACAATTCACAAGTATATTATACACTAGCTTATATATAATCCATGTGTATAATACATGTATTCATAAAATAAAATATTAAATAATTAATAATGATATTAATTTTGAATTTGATAGAAAGTTAAAAAAATGAATACAATTTCATATTTTAAAAATAATTATATATTATATATGCACATATTTATTTTATATTTTCATTTGGCCCTCAAGATCCGAAAAAATTTCGAACTAAATGTAATCCAATTTTTACCTGAAATTCATTTGATTCTAATATGAATTTGACCCAAATTGAAGTCGTCCCGATCTAGAACTGAAACTAATCAAATTATGCAAAATTGAAATTAGATTTAAACCGAATCAGATCCGATTATAACCATATATAAATATACCATAATTGAAAGTTGATCTAATCCGAACCGTATATAAATATATTATAACCGAAAGTCGATCCGAAACTGAACTATCTACCTGAAAAATTCTAGTCACTAGAACAAAATTTACATCTCAAAAACTGAATCTCTAGAATTAAAAAGTCAATGTAAGGAATTGGTTATATGTTTTACTCCATAAAGTTACTAATGATCTCTTGAATTTTTATCTAACTCTAGGTCTACTATTATTTTCCTAAATTAAACACTTGATCTGTTATTTTCTTGTAGTTATATAGCTTGAAAATAATCACATTAACCTCTCTAATTTAGGCGGGGCTGAAAAGATATATATACTGTTATTTTGGAAGTTAGGAGAGGCTTTAGTATCAACTATCACTGGCCTTTGGAAATACCCACTCCTGTCCTCTCAAATCTTCGACTATGAGAGGAATTCCTTCTGAATTATAAATATGAGGAAAGTAGACCCAACTTCATGCTGGCGGTTAACACCTCTTCAAACAAAGGTGAAATTACACAGTCGAGATTTGTTGTAGCTGTTCATTATCTTAGGCCAGTACTGTGGAAGTAACTGGTTTCGACCTTGTGGCCATCTATTGCAGGTTCAAACTTGGCCAGATAAGTCGAATCCATTAGAAAAATTAATGAAATAGTACTGATCAATTTTCAACCGTACCGATGGAAGCATTGAAGAGAAAGACATCAAAGGAACACACGATCTGTTAAAATTACAATTCTACTTTTAGTGAGGATAGTGAACACCATCATCCTACCTGGTTATAACTTGAGAAATGTTTTTCCACCTAATGACCCTGTTCTTAAGAGATGTGTTGACTCTATGGATGACTACTCAGATCAGCAACATCACAAGAAAAATACATCCATTGATCTATATCTATGAATACTAAGTAGCATTACCTCTATTAAGATATAGAATGCACCCACTCTGTGTTGCAGCAGTCTAATAAGCAAAAGGAACTACACCTATATCACAAGAAAAATGCATCCATTGATCTATATCTATGAATAATAAGTAGCAAAGATATAGAATGCACCCACCCTGTGTTGGGCAGTCTAATAAGCAAAACGAACTACACAGTTATACAGACTAAGAACGTCCATAAATAATTATACAGTTCAATGAGAAAATCTTAGGCAGATATTATGAGACATCATTAAAACTACATCTTCCTTCCTAATATCAGTGTCACCCGAAACATCTGTTTGTACTAAGTTATCATGTAATTGTGATTGCTGAGATAATAATATACCCCAAAAATGTTTTTCGCAAACAAGGATTTTGACTGAAACAAGAATTTCTATTAATTATGAATTTAATCTCCATTCGTGTTTAATGCAGTAATGCTATTTATAACGTTGTTCATGCATATACCCATACAAGTAATCCTGTAGTAATGTACCATAACCCCTAACCAACTCAATATATTCGGCTACGACCTTTATTAAACCACCTAAATTTTCGCACTAAATGTATCGGTTTCATTTAGTCCAAAAAGGATTTTGTCGACCCATGTGCATCCTTACCTCAAAGTAGCAAACCATGGAAAGCATCAAAACTTGGTATTAAAACAAGTTGAACGGACAATCAAATCAGTTCCCCCTTCATTTTTCAACATAAAAACATCAAGAGCATCTGGAAAGGCATTACTGTAGGGGAGGGGGGTGAAAACCCCAACTGCCACAGCTTGCCAGTTTGAAAGGATAAAAGATACAAAGTAATATAGGAAGATAATGTTTCATCCTCAGATTATTGGAAAAACCCTAACATCAAGCAGTTTTAGAGAGAGTTTTTATTTGGAAAGAAACAAGCATTCAGTTATTACGGTAACTCGAATCACCATAGCTCAGTGAACCATTGTGTTTGGCTAGTTATTATCCGGTAAACTGTAACCATCAGGCCAATCACCATAATTTCCACTAATCTTCCTAGGAGGGGCAGTTTCTTTAGAAGGACCTCCGCTATTTGAAGGATGTTCGATGTTCTTTATTGAAATAGATGTATTCATTGTCAGACCCCTGGGAGCTAGGTGGCGTCACTAACTCTGATAATAAGACATGAACCAATCAGACAGTTAAGAGTACCATAATCAAATAATGGTTACTTCATTGAGTATAAAAACACCATAATCAAATAATGGTTACTTCATTGAGTATAAAAACACCATAATCAAATAATGGTTACTTCACTGAGTATAAAAACAATGCCTGGTGTTTCAGTGTATGCGGAGAGAGTTAGCATATTACACAATACACAGTACAGGAGTTATCATAATTCAACTATATATCCATGTAACTGGTAAAGTTAGTCAAGGACTTCCACACTGTACATCATAATATAGTTTTTATTGTAAACTATGGAGTGGTTGTCTCCTACTGTAACAGTAATCTAAAATTAATAATTCAGCTGAAGGAAAAATGATTCAGCAAAAAGAGGAATTAAGCATTAATTTAAAGATAAACGTAAACACCGTTTTTTGACAGTATCTATGCAGTAACATGTCAGCACATATATTAGTAGCATGATATTATATGCCACCAGGGGTAGTAAGAAGACATATATTATCTACATACTGGAGCAAGAAAAGAAATAGCACAATAACAATAGAGTAGAATAGAGCAAACAACGAACACATACCTGATTGCCCATGAGCATTGTAACAGCTCCCGTTGAAAGGGCACTCACCTGTGCACACCCAATAGGCGCACAGCTTCGTCTTCAGACATGCAGGCTTTTTGTTTCTGTTAACTAGCAAAGCATCAGAACAGGTCAAATGCTTATTCAGTCTAGTTTTCCCAGTATCATTTGTCTGCTCCAACATCTGTTCTGTAGGTGCAAAGCTTGGTGCAGATATATTCATAGGAAGGTGCATTGACATCTCAGTGTTATTTGGAATTTGACGTATGAAGTTGCACGTTTCCCCAAATGGGCATTCTTGATCCAAACTGAAATACCTGCAAAATTTCATAGCACGATTTATTCTTTGATCATGGACATATTCTTTCCGATTTGGGGGGGGGGGGGGCTCATGCAGATCTCCCAAGCCATGAGCAAAGGTACATTTCTCGCCATTTGAGCAATTACCACCCATGTGTTTCACACACAAGCGAGTCTTGTAGAAGATATTGCAAGTTCCCTTATTTACTAGAGCATGTTGTTGGGACTGTCTTTTCCTTGGATTCATGGGTATGAAAGCAGCAGAATTTATGTGTGGTCATCATGGCTCCTTGGTCTTTTGAAGGGGGAGCGGGCCCATACTGAGATTCCGAACCAGAATATTGCTTTCCTGGTGGATCTCTTGGCTTGGAGCTACCAACATTTCCAGCAGGGTAACTCATGCTGTTCTCAAATAGGAAAGATGCTTAATATTACTAGTTCTGCTGTCGGTATACAAAAAACACGTAAAAGGTAATTGTTTAATTTTTGTTACACGTACATTGTGTACTTATAACTGTAATTAAAATGGTAATTTTTTCCAATGCTATTCTAACAAACAATAATAAAAATAACTCATGGCTAACAAGAATAATCTCGAGGCTGCTCAAGAGGATTGACATTTACTGACATAAATCTAGATCTGTTTGAATAGGACTTTTTCTAATACAAAAAATATACGATAAAGTTTTGAGTATGAAATATAGAAAAATCATACTAGATCTCCAATGTGATTGAGCTTGACAAGAGCAGAACTTGTTGCCTTGATAAGAAACTCATACTTAAAACTGTTAAATGTGATATAAAGTTATATTACAAATGTTGTTATTCGGAACGAAACTCGAATTCTAATGTAAAAAGGTTAATAAGGTTAAGAAGATGTACAAATGAACCGATTTGGGAAAAATCTAGCTCCAAGGTATTTTTCTGATGAATTGGATCTATGCAGGAATACTTGGAATTAATTAAAAAAACAGAATTAATCAGACAATTCAAGATTCGGCCTAAAAATGGCCAAGGCAGAACTAAAAATTAGAACAATTTTATGAATTAGAAATAATATTTATCTACATCCGATTAATACTTTAAAATAATCGCTACAAGGTTAAGAAGGTATAAATGCCCTAATTTGAGAATATTCAGGCTTCAAGGTGTTTTTTGAAGATCAAATCTACGCGGAAAAATTGGAATTGACAAGAAATCTAAAAAATAGAAAGTATTGAGACAAATCAGCCAAAAATTGTAAGCAGAAACATTAATATAAAAATTTTATTACGAAAAGAAAACAAATAAACTACATCCGGTTGATCCTTTCGATTTACCAATCAATCAATAGAAGGGTAAAAAGGTTAAAAAATGCCTCAATTCGTGTATAATCCGGCACCAAAGTGGTTTTTTAAAAATAGAATCTGTGGGAAAGATAGAAATTGATCGGAAATCAAAAAAATCAGAGTTAATCACAAAAAACAGCCAAAAATTGCCGTAGGCAGAATTAATAATAAAATATTTCTATAAAATTAGATATAATATCAAAGTACATCTGATTTATCCTTCCAATTACCCAATTAATCATGGATCTTGGTCAAGAAAGATGAGTAGATCAAGTATCTTAGTGGGAATAAAAAAATTAGAGATTTACAAGCAAGTAAAACAGAACAAACCTTATTGTTGATCAAAGTAATCCCAAGGCTTAGGAAAGAATTCTCAGAAATGGTCCAAAAGAGCAGCTTAGTAGAGAAATCCTTGAATAGCCATTTTATAGTAATGGAAAATATTTTGTCACGAGAATTTGAGAGTATGAAATTTTTTGGTTCCGGTTTAGAATCGTTTTTACTTTTTACCTTTAATTAAAAATAACATTAAATCTTCGACCAACTACCTTTTGTTAGAAATTAAACATAGTAATTTATATAAAGATTCTACATATTATGCCATTGGGGAACCCTTGCAAATTGATAAGTAACTATCATCTGGATTTTCATTAGAGGATATAAGATGTATAGGTCATTCTTGGTATAAAATTAGCTAATATGATATTCTAATCACAATTAATACAATTTCCTTTTACGAATTGGAACAAAAGATATATATTCTACATATATCTGATTTTATTTGCAGGTACTTTTCGGGTTTTAAGAATCAATTATTTTTCTTTTGAAGTTATATTTTAGAAGATTCTCGTCAAACTGGTTGGGGCCATAGAAATGTAAATTAGCCCAGAAATATATCTCCATGTTATGGGCAATAAAATTGAGCTGTAGCCTGAGCTTCAGCCTTCAGGGATTCATGTTATGAAATTCGCTAGTCTTCCCACTTTATTTGTACCTATTTCCTAACAGCAATGTACATGAAGAGTTTATACTACTTGAATATCAAACATGGTGTGTTAGAAAAATATTTTCGCACTTAAACTTTTAATTCAGAACATTAATAAAGGATAATTTAATTTAATAAACAATAGATATATTTAATATACGAGTCATAAAATTTAAAAAATTTATAATGTGTTACTATTAGTTAATGTTCACTGGTATTTAAGAGATCATTTAATTAGGTGATAAAATGGCTAATTGGTATGATCGACTCAATAAACTTACACATAACTTACTATATAAAGTGATTAAATCTAAAAACTTTTCACTGCCGTTAAATATCTTTTGACTTTTAACGGTGTTCCGTTAAATCTTTACTGATCAATTACCACATTGATTTATTGACTCGTTAATATTTAAATCTGATCCAAAAACTTAAGCAGGTCATTATAATTCATCCTCAATATCAAATATAAACCTAATTAAAATCTAAAGTTACATATTACACTTTATTAACATAACAATTTAATCTATGTTCGTCCCACCACACCTCCCGACTCCTTCATTACTCCTCGCCACAGTCGGCGTCGCGATAGCCTGCCACCACAAAACCCGTCCCACCACCTCCCGACTCCTTCCTTGCTACTCGCCATAGTCGGCGCCGCGATAGCCTGCCACCACAAAACCCTAACCCCAGATTGAAATCCCAACACCGAAACTCAAATACCACCACCACCACACCTTCATTTAACTTTCCGGAGCCTCTCTTTCAACCTCAATTATATCACCAGAGACGTCGTCCCGACACCGGCAACCCTCCAAACACCACCCTCCTCCCCGAATCTACCACACAACATCAAAATCAATACACAACAAGCAACATGCAGGTAAAGACGAAACTAAAATCATTAAATCATTACCTCAATCCAAAATCCTAACCTCTACCCTCTTCTTCCCTTTCTCTTTTCTTTCTCCCTCCCCCCAACCTCCTCATCTCTTTTTTTTTCTTTTTTTCTGATTTTTTTTATTTGATTTTATAATTTAAAAACTGAATTTTGGTTTTTGTAAATATAAAATATAGATTTTTATGTTAATAATTATATATATATATAGGGGCTATATGTATATGTGTGTGTGGGTGGGTGGGTTTACGTATGGGTCAAATCGTTTGAACGGGTCTTATTCATTATGTACAAGTGTGCATGTCACGTTGGATTAATTTTAACAACTCAGCACGCACAATCACGTTTTCATCCATTATTTAACTTTTTAAACGTAAAGTTTTATATGATTTACTGAATTGACTAAAAGTTTTTTCGGTTTGATAACGTGATTGAAGGTCGACCTTCACTTGAGTGACCAATTAGTCATTTAACCCTTATCATAAATAAGTTATATATGTTGCTTATAGCAGTTTGTATTTTTACCATTTTTAATTTATGAAAATCGGTATTAATCGAGGAAGGGTGTGAGATATAGGTATTAATTAAAATAGTTAATTTGTATATTATTTAATTAGAGCTTTCGAGAATAATTTAAAATAATAAATTATAAATAATTATATTTAATATATCGATCATAAGATTATATCTTCATTCTAAAAAATAAAAATCACTAAATTGCATGACAATTCAATTAATATAAAACTCTCATCATTTTATTATTATCAATTGATCTAATGACAGAGGAAAAAAAATGCATGTTAAATAAGGTTTGTTTAAAATATATTTAATCAATTTTTTTTTATTTATTATATAGATATTTACTTCATCTCATAGTTAGTGCCTATTATTATTATCTTAAAAAAAATAATTGGGTAGAATAATAAATACCCAAAATGACTAAAAACAAGATAAATGAGATGAATTTACACTTACCATAATTGAAAAACGTCAAATTTCTCATCATGTATGCACATATGTTATTTCGAATTATTTACAATTTTTCCAATGATAATACAAAAAACTATTTTATTTATTATATTTATTAATAAATTTACAAGAGAAATATGGTGATAGCCCTTTATATCATAATTTTAAAAAAATGACTCAAAATATCATAATTTAACAAAGTTAACTAAAATTGTATAAAAACACATATTTTTTAAATGTGTACGTGTTTTTATAAAAACGCACTATAAAATTACGTTTTTTCATAATTATATATCAAAAATAAAGGGAAAAATAAATAAATATCATGAAAATGCATCATAAACGCACAATTAACTTGCGTCATGCGACTTTTCAGAAAGTTTGATTCAGTAAAAAAGTAAACATGCAGTCACAACTCACATGGACTTGAACTGGATACCAGTATCACTCTTCTTTTACGATGTACTTGGCTACAATTTAGCACCACTGATTTTTTTTTAAGAGAGGAACATAAACGTTAATTTAACGTTTATTAATGATTGAAAGGCCTAACTTTTTAGATTGTAATTATTTGGGTCATTGAACTCTAAATTGTAATATTTTAACCCTATTTTCATTAAAAGAAATTTACTAGAACGTAGGTATGGAATTCAGAGTTAGTTTAATACTCATGTCGTCCTCTTTTACTCGATCCTTATCAAAAAAATACATATATTAAGAAAATATTTAATTATATAATTTGTTTCAATATTTGTCCCTAATCAATATGTCGAATAGTGAAATAAATTTGAAAAATGAAGTGTAGAGTTAAACATGGGATATAGGAGTAGGGGTAATCTTGAAAATATATGTAAAAAGATATATTAAAATAAGATCTGATAACTATTTAGAGATAAAAAAAAATTCTGTATAACCTTATGCCATCATAATAACACACTCCAAATGGATAAATTGCAAAATTCAATATTGTCATTGCTTTTGTTGATAACTTTACAACTACAAAGTTTTAGAAACTTTCTAAGATGCCGCATTTGTTGGGAATCTGACTCGATTCCAGGGCATATGCAGAAGCATATTTATCAATATATTTATGTGTTTGAACCAACAAATATATATGATAATAATGGAAACAACAAACTAACAATATATAATAAAAGAGACAAGAGATTTTACATGGTTCAGGCAAGTCTACATCACAAGGATAATAACTTTCCTAGAACAAAGAGATTACATATCCGGATATGCGACCCTGAATTTTATACACAAATTCAGTTTAATATACATATTTGCATTTCCCTAATCTCTCTCTCCAACGTGGACAGTACCACACAACTCGATTAAAAAAAGCCTGCAACGGGTGCCACACAACTTGATTACAAAACTCTATAGTGGGACCACCTCCGATGGCCGCATACAAACCCAAATACCTTTAGGAATAGTTTAAGCACGAGGATCTTTTATCCCAACACTTCCAAAAAGCAAAAAACGAGCTAAGCTAACTTTCTTGCTAGATGAACTATCTAGTAAAGAAATGACTTATTTATAAATGAAAAAAAGATGTGTTTAGTAAAGAAAGGGAAAAGACTTATTTATAAATAAAGGAAGGTGGGTGTTCCTTTCTAGGTGGAACAAGAGTAAAAGTGAGGAACATGATTTTTAATCTAAATTCACAACAACATTGGTTTTAAATAGGGTTGAAAACGAATCTGAGTAATCCGGGTTTGAACTCGGATTTGACTCATTAAAAATGAATATAATTCGTATTCATATAAAAAATGAGCGAATTCGAATTTTATTTTATAGTTCGAACGAATACCGAGTCGGATCTTACCACTATGATATTCAATCATATTTATTTTAAGTAGTTCAAATAATTTTAGAGTACTCGAATACATATTTATTATATGTACTCGACTCGAATTCGTAAGTTATATATATTATTATATATAATATATAATATTTATATTAAAATCATACTCTACAAAATGATCACATTTTAGTTTTTAGTGAACAATTATTCAAGTATTCTTAATTTTATAAAATTATTACATACGAATTCGAGTTCGAATATGCTACTACGAGTAGTTCGGTATCCATTCGAGTCAAGCCGAATCAAATACGAATTTTGATATTCGAACTCGAATCGAATTTGAGCAAAATGTTAAACTTTTGATCCGAATCCGGACCAAATCTGAACAGTAATTATAAATTCAAGCCTAATCTAATCATACTATTTTCACACTTATTCAACTAGATTTCACCCCTAGTTCTCATTTGTAAATTTTAAACATAATACGCCCCAATATCTAGAGATTATATTTCAATTTGTCCTGCCAAATACATAACATACTTGTAGAAATAATTTTTTCTGAAAAAGAACTTTCTTAATATAGACTTTAGATATAAATATATTACAAAAACTGATCCGAAAAAATGAGTCCTCCACATAAGCCATGGCCATGCAAAGGTTATATATAGGCAACCCAACATTTTAATTTTCATCTCTCTTTTTCTTCCTTTCTTTCTTGTGTTCATCTTGTTGGAGGGATTCAGAAAATCTATATTTTCACCCTCCAATAGCCCTCTCTCAGGCTTCAATCCCAGAGGTAAATTTTTGAATACATAGATGATATATGCACATGTATATAGGTAATTGTAATGTGTGTTATGATATATGGCGTTCTCTTGGTTTCTTCTAAATTTTTGTTTTTTTAGGTTCATCGAAAAATGTACATGCATGTACCAAGGGAATTGAGGGAGGGCAAGAGAATTGTATTAAAAATATAAATTGAAAAGAAGAAAAAAGAAAATGGGTGTGATTTCCAGGACAATTATTCCATCATGTGGAGAACTCTGTTATTTTTGCCCTGGTCTGCGCCCAAGGTCACGCCAACCCATTAGGCGCTACAAGAAGTTGCTCAGGGATATCTTTCCCAAGTCTCCGGTACTTGAATTATTTCATTTTCTTGATTATTTTGCATATTAATATGACAATTTTTGTAAATATGTATGTGTATGACAACACACGTGATGTAATGTGAATGTATATTCCATGGTTTCCATAAGAAATTGCTACAATATGTTTTTTTTTGTGTGTTTTTATTAAGATTTATATGGGTCCTGGGTATAGGTTGTCTAGGGCTTGATCACACATGCATTAGTACTGTTTTGTTTTGCTAATTACTAAGAACTGGATTTTGTTTGGTTTGGTTTTGGAAATAAACGAATAAGCAAGAAAAATAAGATTCATTAACATCATGTATTCGGGATAAGGAAGAAGTAGCCAACTCTTCTATCTTATCAGTAATGCAAGAAAGTTCCGGAGTAATTTATATCTAGAGGGTGATATTGTTGGCGATGTGGCTTTGTTATGTGAAGTTCTAATATATAATTTTTGTTATTTCGCTCCTCTACTTTATACTTGTAGTTGTATGATGGTGTTTTGGAAATTAAGAGATAATGTCCAGAATCACAGACGAAAATGGGAGAGCAAAGAAGTGACAAATAGAAAGTTAGAAGAAGATCTGCTGTTGAGTAACGAGCTCATCTAAAACCTTAAGGTATTAGAGGAAAGTCCCATATGGATCTTATATTATACTTTAACATTCCCCCTCACTCAAAATCCGAGAGTGGATCACGGGCACCCATCTTTGAGGCATTTGTTGCCTTCGTGTCCATTAAATTGTGAGAATATTGGGGGTGACAGAGACTCAAACACGAGACCTCTGCCAGCCTGAACTCTGATACCATGTTGAGTGACCAGTTCTCCTAAAACCTCAAGGTGTTAGGAGACTGACTTACCAGAATCTTATATTATTTAAACACCTGCTAATGAAAATAGGTTCAAGTTTATAATCTTTTACTATGAAACTGATCTTGAACTTAAGTTAAATGAACTTCTTATGTAATTTTTTTAATACAATCTTTATTTAGCTTATCTTTTTCCTCTCTCTTTTTATCTCTATGTGATTCTTCTAGGATCTACCTATCACATTGCTAATATAATTTGTGAATCTATGAAGGCTTCTGCACGTGCATTAAGGTTAGAATATTTCTTTGAATAGCAATATGGAATGCTCCATTTTAAGTAAATCTATGAAGTAGATAAAAACAAATATCAAACCGAGTACCATCGTGGAGGGAAATTCTGAACCTCCAAGATATGAGTTTAAAAGAGAGGGTCGTAAAAGAGAAGGTCTACTACTTCCTAAGGTCCAAAGATATGCTATTACTTTACGCATTTTCCTAACTAATTTTCTTGTCACGTTGAACTATTTATATAGATTCTTCCTTTGCAAATTACTTATTCAACTGCACATACTGAAGTCTGAACATACAGATTCTGGACAGCTTTGAAGTCTTGTGCTTAACTATTGAGCATCTGATCAAACATGTCCTTTTCATAGATTGACTATATATATATTATTATCTTCAATTTTTTTGGTTTTTGAAACAAATCTTTGCACGACATGCACTTCGATTGTTTGTTTTCAATTTTAAAACGTATTCTTTTTACAGGCTGAAGAACCCAATGAGAGGAGAATCGGTAAATTGTGTGAATATGCTGCAAAAAATCCTCTACGTATCCCAAAGGTAGAGTTGCATTATCTTAAAACTTGACTTTGAATATATGTATTGCCAGTTAAAATATTTGTTATCAGTGTACATGTATGTTGGTTCTTTGGAAACTGATGCTGCGCATTCTTATTTGTTTTTGTTCTAAGTTATAAATTGATGGTGTTCCTATATTTTATATGATTCAGATTACGACTTCGCTTGAGCAAAGGTGTTATCGAGAACTGAGAAATCAGAACTTTCGCAATGTAAAAGTTGTCATTTTAATCTACCGGAAGTTGATAATATCTTGTAAGCAGCAAATGTGAGTTCCTTTTAATTTCTATCTATCATATTAAGGTTGTATTAGAAATTTGCTTTTTTAGTCAGACCCTCTACCTTGTGTTTAAAATTGTGAATTATATTAGAGATACTGCCTCCTTATGATGTTTGTTGACATTTATAATGTAGACGTGCTATCAATGCACTTTCTTGGATTCACATTGTATATTTGTGCTAAAAATGGATACTCAGACTTATATATAATAAAAATAAACTTCTAATGAGTTTTTTTCCTGTTACTAGTCATTGCAGGAATTTAAAATATTTTTAGCATTGTTTAGATAATATTTTTTACTACTTGAAAGGATGATTTGTTGAGGTACTATGAAGTTATTCCTTCTGGAAAATGTTTCAACGAACGTTATGTAATATATCTTGAGAAATGATTGCTAATAATCTTGCCTTTTACTTTTAAGTTTTGACTGAGAGCAAACTGCTCAAAACAAATGACAAATCCCCTCGGTAAAATTAACATTTTTATGTTACAAACTTAATGGGGGCCTATGACATAGAAGCAAATGTAGCTTATTCTTCTATCTTAAAACAGTCTCCACCCCGTTAGTGTTATTCTACTTATTTTGACATCTGGGCTAGTGGTATATGTGGTCAATTCCTGATCCAGCCCTATTCGATTTTGCAGAAGAACTTTGTTAAATGTATTTTATTTTCTCTGTAAAAGTTCTAAGCATTAAAACTGCACCGCAGGCCGTTATTTGCAGGCAGCTTGCTCAGCATCATTCACATTTTGCTAGATCAATCAAGTAATGAAGACATGCAGATAATTGGATGTGAAGCCCTTTTTGACTTTGTAAATAATCAGGTGGATGCCCTTTATAATCTCAATATCAGTACACCCTGTTCACTTAGTGAACATTATTCTTGGTTATGAAGCTTGCAATAAATTTTCAATTAGAAAATTTAAGCTTATTCAGTACTATTTGCTTGTGTAGCGGGATAGTACTTACATGTTCAACTTTGAAGGCTTGATTCCAAAACTTTGTCTTCTAGCTCAAGAGATGGGTGACGATGGAAAGGCCCAGAAAATGCGATGTGCAGGGCTTCAAGCACTTTCTTCAATGGTACCCTGCTTTACTATCACCCACTTATGCTTGGTATATTATACTACTATGTATTGGATGTACTCCATTTCAACGCGCACACTAATAAGAACTGGTTTCTCAATTTCCTTCAATATTAAATTTCTTTATATGCATGGCCTCACAAGTTAGTTGAATGCAGCCATCCATATACAGATTTCTGTTGTCTCATTTGTCAGTTTAAGCTGTTGTTGAAATGCTTTGATCTGTAGGATAATCTTTGGGTCATTGATTTAGTCACATACCTGGTGCCAGTTTTCCGGAGTGTGTGTGTATCATAATATGTTGCATATAGTTGAGTATTTTTTTATCATTGTTCTCGACAACTCTCTTTATATGGAATTTATAATTCTGTGTTTTCTCAAGTGATAACTTTGTACGTGTGAATTCACAGATATGGTTCATGGGAGAATTCTCTCATATGTCAACTGAGTTTGATAATGTAAGTGTACTGCCTAGTAAACTTCAAGCAATATTTCTTTATAGATTAAATGTCTTGTACCTCTCATTTTGGTCTTTTAAAACTTGTCAGAAATATTTATCGAACTCGCATAGTCCGTGTTTTCTAACCGTTTTGTCTATAAATAGGTTGTTTCTGTAGTCCTGGAAAATTGTGAAGAAAAGTCAGATAACCTTGCTCAAAATGATCAAGATACTCAGAAAAATAACACACCTGCATCTATCATGTCAAGGACTACTTCTTGGAGTAATATTGTGAATGAGCAGGGTGATGTTAATGTGGCAGTGTAATATTCTTCAGCTGTATACTGCGCTCCCTCCATCCCCCATAAGATTCCAAATTGAATTTTTATTCTGTAAAAGAAAAAAATTATGGCTAGGGGAAACATAAAAAATGAAAAAACTAAGAATCCATTTTTTATTTTTTTTTTGTAAAAAAATGCATTTTACAAAAAATGTAAATTTGCAAATATTTTCCATACAAATCTGATTGGACTCTTCCATTTGTGTTGTACATCTCTTGTTCTCTGATTATTATTTTTTCAAACAGTGAAGATGCTAGCAGTCCAACATTTTGGGCTAGAGTATGTTTGCATAATATGGCAAAGTTGGCCAAGGAGGCTACAACCGAACGACGTGTTCTAGAATCTTTGTTCCGCTATTTTGATAATAACAACCTCTGGGCTCCTGAACATGGACTTGCCCGTTCTGTATTAGTAGACATGCAGTACATAATGGAAAATTCTGGTAAACGGCTTTTTCTTTTTTTCATCTTCATGCTTAGTTTTACACCATAGTTTTCTGCTCCTATTTTGTAAATACTTTGGCATTAGGTTTCTCAGATACTTAAGCATCTTATGTTACATAATCTATAGGTAAGAACACACACTTCTTGTTGTCTACCTTAATTAAGCACCTTGATCACAAGAATGTCCTGAAAAGCCCCAATATGCAAGTAGACATTGTGGTCGTTGCTACTTCTCTTGCTCAGACAACAAAGAGTCAATCATCTGTGACAATAGTCGGTGCATTTAGTGATATGATGAGACACCTGCGGAAAAGCATACATTGCTCTCTTAATGACTCAAATTTGGGTGAAGAAGTCATAAAATGGAACAGGAAATTCCAAGAAGCTGTTCATGAGTGCCTTGTACAAATGTCGCAGAAGGTGATCTTTTTTGTCTATGCATTGTCTTCCAAATATCTAGGCAATCAAATTATGGTTTCTTGTTCAGTAACCCACTAGACTATGATCTCTTAATCTTATGGAAGGAGTTCACCGATTTTTCAGACTGTTAATATCTGATAATTGTGGAAGACAGGTTGGAGATGCTGGACCTATTCTAGATGTTATGGCTGTGATGTTGGAAAGCATCTCAAATGTTACAGTTATGGCCAGAAACACTATGGCTGCTGTTTATCGTACTGCTCAAATTGTTTCTTCTTTACCAAACGTGTTAGATGAGAAGAAGGCAAGGGTAAGGTGCTATTCATCTTAAATTAGTTCCTGTTGATAAACTGTATGAACCATCAACATGAGTGTTCTACATGCTGCAGGCTTTTCCAGAGGCCTTGTTCCATCAGTTGCTTTTAGCAATGGTTTCTACAGACTATGAAACTAGAGTCGGCGCACATCGTGTATTTTCTGTTGTACTTGTCCCTTCATCTGTCTGTCCTCGTCCTTCCTCCACCAATACACACTCAAAAAAGGCAGGGGATATTCAGAGGACATTATCAAGAACTGCCTCTGTCTTTTCTTCTTCAGCTGCACTGTTCAAGAAGATGGGAAAAGAACAGGAGAAAAAAGATACCAATTTAAATGGAGAGAAAACAAGGAACGATAACCCATCCGTCCTGAACCGGTTGACATCATCATACAATCGAGCTTATAGTATGAAAAAACAATCATCACCAGAAGAAAATAGCACTAGTACATCAAAACAACAATCAGTATGGCTAATATCTTTTGATAGTATAAAGAGTCAATTTAAATTCTCACATATTCAAGATATGATTGCTAATTTCTATCTTCACAAAAATTTTAATTAATTGTAGGAGGGTATATCTCTTAGGTTAAGTTCGCGGCAGATCAGCCTTCTTCTATCTTCAATTTTGGTTCAAGCCATATCTCCTTCAAATACGGTTGAAAACTTTGAAGCGATTGCCCATACCTTTAGCTTGGTGATGCTATTTTCCAGAAACAAGGTAATATTGTCACCCTAGGTTCACCGTGTCCTCACTTATGTTGAATGTAATTTATTTTATTTTTTGCATTTTCTTGTGTCGTATTGATGGTACAGCAATTAGATCATGGTTAAATTTACATGTTGTAAGTTTTTAACTTTAACTTTGATTATCCGTATAATCACAAAATCTATCTCTTCTCTTATTGCTGTTCTGGAAGTTTTTATGCAGCTGCATGTGTTAGTTATACTGTTCTCCTTACAGAGTTTCATTTCAAAGCTCTTTAAATTTGCAAAATATTAGTTTCTTTTACAGATGCAAACTATTACTTGAAACATAAATTCTATTTCTTTCGGATATGTGACTCGTATTTCTCTGTCTAATATATAAATTTTTATTATGTTATCATGCAGAATTCAAGCCAGGATACTCTTATCCGTGCTTTTCAGCTCACATTTTCCTTGCGAAGCATTTCTCTTGGGGAACGAGGTAGGTCAGGTTATTGGTTGGAATATTTGTAGTAAGGCTATCAATGACAAGCCGAGTTCTGTCCAAGTTGAAAAGAGCTTCTTCTTTTTTAAAAGAGCCGAGCTTTCTAATCGAGCTAAAAGTGATGTTCAACCTCGGCTCGTAACTCGTATATTTTTTACTCAACCAAATCAAATTTATAAAATATAACTCACACAACTCACGGTTTCACGCCCAAATCACATTCAAAAAGGCTAGAATCATGCACTTTTTCTTTTCTTATATGTCATTCCATACTTCAATGGCAATTTGTAGTAGCAGTGGTAGTAATCACTTTTATCTTAAATTCTGAATAAAGCACGTAGCCACTATTCCATAATCATAAGTATTATAAATGTATGAATTCATATATACTCATTTTTAGATTTTCCGGTATGTAATATTGAATTCAGTCTTTGATTAAGATCAAATATTCAAAATCTAATTATTTGTGACACGGAAATCAAAATCATAAATAAAATTGAAAATACTAATGTAAGTATGTAATAATGGATTGAAACTTAAGTTTTTTTTATAATATATTTGAATTATTTATAAAAAAAATTAAATATATATATTATATCCGCCTCGAGTTAAATGAACTCGAGCATAATGAGCCAAGCTCGATCTGAACAGGTATAGAACTTGGCTCCACTCGTTTCTCTAATCGAAAATATTTATATGTTCAAACTCATGTTCAGTTCGTAAAAGAGCCGAACTCACTTAAACGAGTAAGTTCAAGTTTTGGTTATATGAATGGCCCTGTTCATTTACAGCGCTAGTTTTTTTTTTTTTTTTGCCCAATAGAGTGAAGCATTCTCATTCATGTAATAACGTAAAATCGAGACTGTTGTTCAACTCACCTTGAACAAGATGAGGGCAATTCCTCTTAGTTTAGATGGAAACATTGGACAAGATGGAAGTAATGTTTTCAGATGGAAACATTGATGAGTATGTTCTTCCTATTTTTTTAGTTTGTTTTGTGTGGAATTGAAAAAAAATCATGAATTTGGGTGATGTTAGTCTCGACTTAGCTAAAACAGAATTATTGTACAAAAGTTGCATTTTAACTATGTATATGTTAACTGCATTTACAAAGCAAGCAGTGTATAAGAACAGATCAGTTAGGTTAAGAGATATATCTTGTTTGAAGTAAGATATGTTATAATCATTTTCCCCTCTAGTCTCCAAACACCAATTTGAACATCCTTAACCCTCAAACTACCAAATTATGTGTCACTAATTAGTGTTTCATCCATGTCATGTTTTACTGTTTGCATTATGATTGTTGAAAGATTGAGATCTAATTACTTCTGCCAATTTACAACATTCCCTTATTGCAGTGCCACTACAACCATCACGACGAAGATCACTCTTCAACTTGGCCACATCCATGATAATATTTTTGGCAAAAGCCTACAATATTATACCTCTCATTCCTGCTGCTAAATCTGATCTGACAAGTGAAACTGTAGGTGCTAGTATGCTTTAATACTGATATTAGAACTGAATTCTGATTCAGCACTATATGCACTTTGTTCACTCGTACCAGTGTTGTAGTCTTTTTTTGCTAACTATTTTATTTCTAGTAACATAATAATGTTTACAAATCACGTGGTCAACAGGTTGACCCCTTTCTCAAATTGGTAGATGACTGCAAGTTACAAGCTATAACAAATGGGTTTGGTAAATCTGGAAAATTTTATGCGTCGAAAGAAGATGATGAAGATGCCTTGAAGTCACTTTCATCAATAAAAAGAGGTGGGGACCAATCTAGAGAATCCTTCGCATCAATTATAGTGAAGAGTTTGGGGACTTTGTCAGATGTATGTAACATTTAGTTTTTTTTATATACCAACACTGTATGTCGTAGATGATTTCTATAACAATGACTGGTATAAACTCTTTTCTTCTTTCTTAATTTATCTCTTTCATGGGTGCAGTCAGAGGCTTTAGCTATGAAGGAGCAGTTACTTAAAGATTTTCTTCCAGATGATATCTGCCCATTAGGAGCACAAATATTTGCAGATTCCCCTGGGTTGATCTACCAGAGCGACTCAGCAGCCAATAAATCTACCAATGAGGTACTTGTTCTGTGCAGCTTCTATATTGTGTAGTTTAATTTACTTGTTTTCTGACAGTTTCCATCGTTTTATGTTGTAAAATTTCAGGCTGAGCAACCACTATTCACTATAGATGACGAATTCCTTCCCAATTCTACTGGAAGTCAAACTAGTTCTGATGTGCGGGCGAATCCTGAGCTTTTGAGTGTAAACCAACTCCTAGATTCGGTATGTTTCCAAATTAAACTTTATATGAGTATTTATGCCCAAGAAAGTTAGGAGCAAAATAATGTGTTGAACTTTAACTACGAATATTCTGTGTCCGCATATGCCTAATTGTTACGATACACCTTATTTTATTCATACATCAATAAACTTGCATGAATGGAATGCGTTTATAAATCTAGGTTCAATCTCCCCGGCTTATGAATTTTGGACAATGACTTGTCCATGTGCTCATGTGCATTGTGTCTCTAGATTGCCTTGATGCAAAAGACTGGAATTCCACATTGCAAATTTACCTTTAGGCGTGCTGGAGTTTTCTTCGGCTTTAGGATATACTTATTACTCCGTTACAAAATTAGACAAACATGTTAGACTAAATATATGAAGCAACTACAGTGAATACTCATAAATGTTTCCTCAGGCTAATGATAATTACAACTAACAGCCCACTTCAATACATATAAGAGGATGAATTTTATTTTACCTGATATTCATTACGTAAACCAAGCATACACGGTGTATTGGCATGCGGTAAAGAGGTAATAGAAAAATATATACCACATGTTTGAATATCAATGATGCATATGGTAATTCACATACGAGGAGGAACCAAGTCTGCCAGTGTGTAGTCCTCCCAAGCCAATTACACAAGCCTCTTATTTAATGTATATCTATTGCTGCCATGCTGGATCAAGCATGTACTATTCTAATGAAGATTAAATATATTGCAGGTTCCGGAGACAACAAATCAAGTTGCACGGATGTCAGTTTCGGCACAACAGGATTTGCCATACAAGGAAATAGCTAACCATTGCGAGAACCTTCAGATGGGAAAGCACCAGAAAATGTTAAGCTTAGCAAGTGGCCTAAATAATAAAGGATTCTTAATTGACTTCTCTGGAGAAGATCACAACCAGGAAACAGCTATTGTAACATATCCTCAAGTGCAGCAACATACCTATCGGGTAAATTGTTAAATTATAGTACTTATTTTCTATAAAACATTCCGAAAGGTTACTTCATGAGAATTTAATAGAGGAAGTATAAAACCTAGTTTATTTAATCTATACGCAGAAGTACTTATCAGAATGAAGTGATTAATTACCCTCAAGGTCCTTGTTATTATATACCATTAGGATCAAATTCACGAGAAATCGACGTTGATAAACAATATCAAACATTAATGTGAAAAACACAAACAATTAACACGGAAATACCAATCCACTTAATATGAAAATCATACTAGAATAAAGTCATGCCCTCACTCAACACTCTTAAATACAAGCACTCTCAGCTTGACACAAAAACACTCTCTTCTGTATCTCTCGCATAACTCTCTAGTTTTTGCATTTTCTGAAAGCTCTACAACTATCTATATTTTGGGGCACCACAATTATTCGAATCTTAACATATTATACTTTTCTGGATATGAATTCTTTCACAATTAACGATGGTGTATGATATATGCATGATCCCTTGATTGTTTTTATTATAATTGCAGGCTGGCAATCCATTTGTTGATTTTAGCTTGAATGACAACTCTCAGATTCAAAATGCTTTTGCTCCAACGCAATGTGCAACTGAGTATCAACATTATCCCAACGCTTTTAAATTACCTGCTTCAAGCCCGTATGATAACTTTCTCAAGGCCGCTGGTAGTTAGTGATCTTTCACTGGCAACGTCGTTAGAAAGGTGTACATTGCAGTGGATTTACGGATATAAAGGTGAAGGAAAGCTCTCAAGTTCCAATCTGTAACAAAAGGTGTAGTTCTTGCAAGAGCTGAATTACTTGGCAAGCTAAGTGCATTTTCTTCACTAGTTAATTTGGAATTTTGCAGGGAGGAAAATTATTATTTTTTTCATGGTTTGTTTTTTTTGAGTGTATAAAGAGATTATGATGTCGTCCTTTTTGAAGAGAAGCATAATATATAGCAAAAGTGAAGTTCTTGAGTATAAATGATGTTTATATTTGGAACTTTGAGGGCTTTGATTGTGTGGGTTCTAGGCTGATGTAATTTCTAAATGTTGTATGCTACGGGTATTTGTACAACATGTTATGAATGACATTATGTTTGAACTCTATGATATATTACTGGGTTATTAACATTTTAACCCTTTAAATTTATTACTTTTTTTCAAGAGAAAGAACATTTTCATTAATGATAATCAAAAGTATCCTTACAAAGAGGGCTTTCAAGCCAATACGGAATAAAAAACGAAATAAACCTATTAGCATTGGAACGGGCATTTCTTGCAATAGCATGAGCCACACGTACCGTTCGCTCATCTAGGAATAAAATCGACCTGAAAATCTCTTCGGTCTTTTAGTAACACTCTACAATTTTCAATGATTTCTCCAAATTCAGATAAGTCCGGTTTCCTAGCCTGGAGCGCATTAACAATCAACTGGGCATCCGTTTCAAAACTCACCTCCTCCCAACCCAAACTAACAACCCATCCCAAACTAACAACCCACCGAATACCTTCTCTTATCGCAACAGCTTAATTTGGCAATCTTAGAATCAATAACGTCAACTAGAAGATCACTCATGTATGCCACAAAAGAGCCATCATCCCGCCTCATGCAACATCATTCCAACACTGCTGCAATTATCTGTTTCAAACACACCCGCATCGATGTTACACTTCAGCCGACCCCGAGCAGGCCGCTGCATGCCACCACTGAACAGCCCCGCTTCGAGCAATCGCAGGAACCTGCCACTGCACTGCCTGGGCAGTCCTCCACTCGGCCAGAAAACTGTTTGCCGACGTTACTGCCCTCTCCGGCGATAGGTGTTGAACAACCAACAATAACCCAACAAGTCGTCGCATACTCACATCCCGAAAATAAATGCCAACTATGCTCCACGTCGCCAATACACAAAGGACAGGCAATGGTGATGTCAATAGGTCTTCCCCATAAACGCACACGAGTCGGTAACACGCCACTACAAAGCTTCCGGAGAAAGAACTTAATCTTGGGAGGGATATTCAAACTCCAAATCTTTTGCCAATGAGGTTGGCCCGGTGTAAAAATAAATAATATATTTGTGACTATTGATAGGTATAATATTAGTGTATAATTATATATATTTATTTTCTATTTTTATGCTTAGTTTGTGTTTATTTTAATTATGCAGATATTTAGAAGATATTAAAGATTTGTCAATTAAAAGGAGATGTCTGCACTGAAAATGAGTTAGCAGAATCGTGATAAATCAAGTAAGAATCATCTATTCAGGGAAAGCTGAGCAATCAAATAATCAAAAGGATTATTGTAAATAAATAAAAATATCTTTGTAATTAATTTTCCCTTATAATTGTTTTAGTATAAATAGATATGCTAGATCTTTTATATTCATCGATCTTTTTCATTGTATTTTTACTGTTTCTCTAGCATAATTGTTCATTTTCCCATATACTCAAGGCTTATTCAATAAAATCCAAGTTCCATCTACAATTACTAGTATGAGTTTCTTTACTTTTATCATGATTGTCTCAATGATACTAGGTTAAAAGTCCTTTTCTAAAGGTTGAATGTAGTCGGACTAAACAGACATGAATTTCGTGGTGTATGTGCTTAATTGTGATGTATTTATTTTATTACTTATCTCCAATATCTTGTCTATGTGAATAATTTCATGCGAGCAACACAAGTAGAGTTGAGAATTTGTATAGTAAGGATCCATTTGATTTTGAGAATTGATTCAATTTATAATATTTTTACTAAGTGATTTTTACCATTTTTAAATAATATTTGATTTGGAATCATTGGTTATCTTTATTCCGAATACTTATGTATTTAATTGTTAATAAAAATTAATATTTAAATTACACCATGATTTTTATGTGTTGAGTCGATGAACCCGTCCTTCAGATTTCTTGATTATTGATATTTTTTAATACTAGTTTAATTTGTTTTATATATTAAAATTTTAATTCGCGTTCTCTACGGTTCGACCCGTACTTGCATTTATACTCACATACACCCGTGCCCTTATTGTTTTTATTATTTAAAAGATTTTTATCAACAAATATCATATATAATAGATATGTGTGGATAATTCTAGAATAATCTTGGTACATGTATTTTTATTTGTATTTTCTATATTCAATGTATTGGTCTAAGTGCATGTAATCTCTAGAACTACCCATAGAATGTTCTAGTGAGTCTCTTGAAGTCTAGGAGTCTTTCAACATTTAAATAAAGGTCTAGATCCTTCCATGAAGTGCTATATAAAGGCTTGTACCAAGTCATTTGTGATCAAGTCATTTTCAAGCAATATATTTTATGTAAATACTTCTTCTCCTAACTTGAGTTGTGTGAGTTTGTGAGAAATCATTTCTTCCAAAAAAGTGGTATCAATAGCCAAAGGTTCTACTTTTCTTCAAAGAAGGATTGTATTTCAAGAAGAAGGAGATTATTGAAAATGGAATGTCTCAATGGCAAATGCCAAAATTTATCAAAGATAATTATGAGAATTGATGCATTCGAATGAAGGCGATCCTCGGTGCAAATGACGTGGGGGATATCGTGGAGAAAGGATTTGTGGTGCCGGAAAATGAAGCAAATTTGAATCAAGCTAAAAAGATCAACTACAAACCCAAATGAAGAAGTATCAAAATGCGATCATGATCATTCATCAATGTTTGGATGATTCTATGTTACAAAAGGTGGCTTCTGCAACAACATCAAAGAAATTTTAGGATATTCTTAAAGCTTCTTTTAGTGGATATGCTAAAGTGAAAAGAGTTCGGCTACAAACACTTCGTGGTGAGTTTAAGGCTTTCAAGAGTCTTGACTATAGTCGACCAAATGAAAAGCAATGGAGAAGAGGTAAATGATATTCGTGTTATAGAAAAAATTATTCGTTCACTTGATCCCAAATTTGATTACAAAGTTGTGGCAATCGAGGAGACTAAAGATATAGATGAAATGAGTATTGATGAACTCATGGGATCACTACAAGCCCATGAAGAAAAATTATTGAAGAGGAATGAGCTAGTTAAACAAGCCTTGCAAGTAAAATTATATTTTAAAAATAATGATGGAAGATACATGAGGAGCCAAATGGGTCATGGACAAGGACGATGACGAGGACATGGATTTGTACATGGACAAGGAAGATGACGTGGTCAACAAAGAGATGAAAATCAAAAAGAAGAATGAGACAAGAATTTCAAGAGGTCGTGGAAGAGGAAAATACATTTCAAAGTGTGATAAATCTAATGTTAAATGTTACAATTGTCAAAAGTTTGGTCATTATGCTTCTGAGTGCCGCACATCAAAATATTAAGTGGAGGAGAGAATTAATCTAGTCGAAGACAAAGACAACGTTGATGAACCCACTTTGCATCTAACATAAAAAGGAGAAGAAAGTTGTGAAGATAATTTATGGTATCTTGATAATGGCGTAAGTTATCATATGTGTGGCAATAAAAATTTGTTTGTGGATCTTGGTGAGAATGTGAATGGAAAACTCATTTTTGGAGACTCTTTGGGAGTGTCCGTCAAAGGCAAAGGTAACATCTTGATTCGCTTGAAAAATGGAGATCATATTTATATTTCTTGTGTTTATTATGTGCCTAACATGAAAAATAATATCTTGAGTTTGGGTCAACTTATGGAGAAAGGCTTCACCATCATCATGAATGATGGATTTCTTAACTTAAGAGATTCTAGTGAAAATTTAATTGCTAAGATGTCTATGACCAAGAATCATATGTTTATTATGAAGATTCAAAATGATTTTGCTAAATGCTTAAAGTCTTGTGTTAGAGATTCTTCTTGGCTTTGGCATCTTAGGTTGGGGCACTTAAATTTTGAAGGACTAAATTCACTATCAAAGAGGCATATGGTGAATGGATTGCCTCACATTAATCATGCAAATCAACTTTGTGAAGGATGTCTCTTTGGAAAGCAATCAAGAAGGAGTTTTCCAAAGGAGTCTATGACAAGAGCAAGGGAGCCGCTAGAACTTATTCATTCGGATGTATGTGGACCTTTCAATCCTCCATCTTTTAGTAAGAATCGTTATTTCTTACTATTCATTGATGATTTTAGCCGCAAGACATGAGTGTACTTTCTCAGGATAAATATTAAGTGTTTGAATGCTTCAAGAAATTCAAAGCTCAAGTTGAAAAAGAAAGTGGCTACCAAATTAATAAAAGTTATTCGTTCCGATCGAGGAGGTGAATTTAATTGAAGTGAATTCTTGAATTTTTATGAAAACCATGGAATAAGAAGACCTGCAAAGGTTCCAAGATCACCTCAACAAAATGGGGTGGAGGAGAAAAAAATAGAAGCATTCTTAACATGGCTTGAAGTATGTTAAAGAGAAAGAAGAAGTCTAAGGAATTTGGGCCGAAGCGGTGGATTGTGCTGTTTACTTATCAAATCGATGTCCCACAAGAAGTTTTCATGACATGACTCCACACAAGCATGGAAAGGGAAGAGGCCAACTATTACTCACTTACGAGTTTTTGGAAGCATAGCTTATGCACATGTCGATGATGAGAAATAGACAAAGTTGGAAGAAAAAAGTGAGAAGTATGTATTTGTTGGCTATGATGCAAGAGCAAAGGGTTACAAGCTTTACAACCCCATCAATGGAAAAATTGATATTAGTCGTGATGTTGTATTTGACGAAGCAAGTTCATGGGATTGGGGCAATACACATGAAAGTTATAATTTCTTCCCATTTGTTGATGAAGAAGATAATGAAGAAAATTTTGAGCAATATATTACTCCTCCCACATCACCACGAGCAACAAGAGATAGACAAGTAACTCCATCATCTTCATCAAGTGATAGTGACGAGACTACACCAAGACGTACAAGAAGACTTCAAGATATATATGATGAAACGAAAGTGGTTCCCCCAATTTCTGACTTAACTCTTCTTTGTCTCTTTGCGGAAACCGAGCCAACAAATTTTAAAGAAGCCATTAATGATGCCAAATGGAGGAAAGCAATGGACGATGAGATAGAGTCTATCAAGAAAAATGACACATGGGAGTTAACAACACTTCCAAAAGGAGAAAAAGTTATTGGTGTGAAATGGGTATACAAAGTGAAGAAAAATGCTCAAGGTAAGATTAGTGGCCAAAGGCTACAATCAAAGACATGGAATTGATTATGACAAAATATTCACACCGATCACACACTTGAACTTGCACAATATCCACACTTGAATGCGCACTAGGAATAAAGTTCTCATCACTAGTCAACCACGAATCTGACCAAACTTTCACACTACGCCCATTTTCAATATGCCACCGAATACCCAATTTCAACAAATTAATAGAACTCCACACACTCTTCCAAACAAAACTAGATCTATTGACTAATTTGGAAGAAATGAAAGCAACACGAAGAAAATATTTGGCTTTGAACATATGACTAACCAAGGTATGCGGGTTATTGATTACCAACCTTGTTTCCCAAACAAAGATAAATTGGTTCCCTAAGATCCCGGAATCCAAGTCCTTCAGTTTATTTGCGGTTCTCTCTTTTAAAAAATCCAAACATTTAAGAAAATATTAATTAAATAATTTTTTTATTACCCCATAATAAATTGAATTGTTTACATATTTGAATTTTTCAAACATTAAAATTAGTAATATAAGAGTATTTTTTGAAAAACATTTATATTATTATTTTGAAAGGACAATTTTTTTCTACAAAAAAGATAAATAAAAAGAGACGAATATTGTAAATTGTACATTAATAATTTACACTTTTACAAATTTAAAAATTAAATATATATTTTTAATAATATTCCTTTCATAATTTTTACATATAACAATAATTATTAATTAAAATTGGGTTATTTGACTTTTAAATTTCGTAGCAGGCCTGTTTTTATAAGATGGAACAAGTACTTATTATTCTAGTCTAGCTATATATATAAGAAGATTATTAAATATTCTCTTTATCCAATTTATCTTTCTTATTTTACTTTTTTTAAAAAATTAATCAATTTTGACTGAAAATGACATCTAATATATAGTTAAAAAAACATAGTAATTATATTGTTAAAAATATATATAATTTATTTAAAAACATAAATTTTAGTTTATATTAAAAATTCGATCAATTTTAAAAAAAAAATCAAACACCACCCTTAGAAGGGGGAGATTATCTTATTTTAAAAAGAAATTAGAAGTCGTGGGCTTTTTAAATTTAATTTTCGACGACCCTTGTGATATATTTCTCTCTCGGCACACCCGATCCAGATCTCTCTCTCTCTCTCTCTCTCTCTCTCAATCTCTCTCGTTCGCTGCTCCCTCCAGGTAATTTAACTCTCCATTTTGGATCTCTCGTCTCTCGCACCGTCCACATCACACACACACACATGCATTTGATTTTTATTGTTAAACTGGCGTAAATTCACTTTGTTCAGATCTATATCTATATCGCTTATATCATTTTATATCTCGATTGCTGTTGTTGATTCTCAATTCTATAGATTTGTCACCAGGTAGTTAATTTTTTATCTCAATTTTATCAAACTAGCTTTGTTTTGGTTTCAAATCTATATGTTTATGTTGATTTTGTGTAGCATTTGATCATGCTTACGTTTTGGCTTTTTAGGTTTTTGTAATTCTGTTATGCTATGAAATGATTGTGCTGTGTTGATAAATTGCTGTTTTACGAAAATTTTTATAGGCGGTGTATGTTTCTATTGTTTTGTAATTTATTTCCACGTGTGATTTCGATGTTTTTGTTGTTATGTTCAATTTCACTGAATATCGAAGTGTATCGTTAATTACCAAATTACAGTTTATACGAACAATTTGTTAGGCTGCATAAGTTGCTAGCGTTTCGTAGTTTATTTCCTTTTATGATTGGGATGATTTATCGTTACGTTTAGTCTTACTGAATATTGAATGTATTTTGAACTAAAAATATTATGCTTATGTGTGATTGTGTATAATTACTGTTTTGAGATTTTTGGGGTTTGTATTGCAATTAGCAGTGTTTGTTTAGTACCTTTTTAATTTTAATGTCTGATTCTGTTTGCTTATTAATTTTATGATTTTTGTATTTGATTGTTTGATTTAGGATTTGCAAGGATGGGGCTTTCTTTCACCAAGCTATTCAGTCGTTTGTTTGCTAAGAAAGAGATGCGCATACTCATGGTGGGTCTCGATGCAGCTGGTAAAACTACAATCCTTTATAAGCTCAAGCTTGGAGAGATAGTCACCACTATTCCCACCATTGGTAAGAACAATGACTCAAAATATTGTGTTCATTTTCATGGGCTTGCTTTATATTCTAGAATAGCCGAGTTCAGATAACGAGGATATGAGATTACTTTCTTTTTTTGTGAAATTTTAGTCCACTAGTACACACTCCATATAGCCATTGTGGTTATATGTAACTTGAGAATAACTATCTTATTCTTTTTTTTATTGTTGATGGTTGATACACATACATTTGTCAGGATTTAATGTGGAGACGGTGGAATATAAGAACATTAGCTTCACTGTTTGGGATGTTGGTGGTCAGGACAAGGTATGCATCCTCATTGTATTCAATTTCTGACACGCATCACTAAGCATTGTTCACAGATCATTATTATTATTAAATGGTGGATTGTTACTCGTTATTTTAAATTGACTTGTTGGTGGTACAAATTATTACATCTATTATGTAGTAGGATGATAATTTGACACTTCATTCTTGTGCACATTCCTCTGTTTTGTAATTACTCATGTAAGAACTGGAGATGCTAGTTAATTGTTTGCACTGCAAGTTTTTGCTATTTAATATCACATTGTTAAATTTCTTCTTCTCTTCTAGTTCTGGATCATTAAAATTTTCATGTAGTAGGTTGATTTGTATCTGATACTCCTGAGGTGAAAATAAAATTCTTTGTGTTAAGATGCAAATGTCTTGTCAACTATGTTACTTGGACTTGGCTAGAAGTGTCCAACATGAATACATGTTCGAGTAATCAGACTCAACAACATTTTGAAAAATATACATATTTTTGGCGAAAAATATACATATTTTTGGCCTAAAATAAGTGTCCAAGTCCGAGTGTCCATGTTTGAGTGTCGAGTGTCCGTGTCCGACACGGTACTCTCGAAGGTAAAATGAGGAGTTCGAGTAACATAGTTTTTCAAAGTCTGTTATATAAATTAGCGCATTAAGGTGCACTTTTATGTCATAATTGTTCATAATATATTGTATGTTGTGTTTTTAATATGGTACTCTTGAAATTTTATTGGGAAATATGAAGAGCTATGTTTCTGTTTCTGAACTGTTATATGGTTGATTTTTCATTTGAAGATCCTGAAGTGCATCATGTATCTTTTTGGGTATCTCTTTTAATTAAATAATAGAATAGAATATCTAATCTTTAGTCTTAACCTTCTCATAATTCTAGATTTAGATATTATTGGGGTATTGAAACATTACATGTTTTTTTGGTTAATGGTCAACTGCGGAAATTTAAATACCTACACACCATCAACCATCAACCATCAACCTCTTACTATGATAGTATGATTGGTGTTGCATTATGAACTAGTGACTAGTGTAGATGACAGATTTAGTATTTAACATATTTGTATGTTGTTTCTGCAGATCCGTCCTCTCTGGAGACATTACTTTCAAAATACTCAAGGGCTCATCTTTGTTGTTGATAGTAATGATCGTGATCGTGTGGTTGAAGCAAGGGATGAACTGCACAGAATGCTGAATGAGGTAATAAGACATCCCACTTGTTTTGGTGACCAGCCTTGATTATACTGATCTCCGCTTGACTAAACAGATAATTCTAAATTTCCCCCCTAAACCGAGAATCATCAAAATTAGAAATATGTTGGAAATTTGAAGTTTATGAATCATGGTGAACATTGCAGGATGAGTTAAGAGATGCCGTGCTACTTGTATTTGCCAACAAACAAGATCTCCCTAATGCAATGAATGCTGCTGAGATTACTGATAAACTCGGTCTTCACTCTCTCCGCCAGCGCCACTGGTAAATTATTAGCCCCTCTCTTCAGCTCCCCTTTATCTTATAGTCAACCTCTCCCTGATAATAATTTTGATTTTATGTTGCAGGTATATCCAAAGCACTTGTGCCACTTCGGGTGAAGGGTTGTATGAGGGGCTAGACTGGCTCTCAAACAATATTGCTAACAAGGTATGCTTGTTGTGGTAATGGGCATGCCATAACTGTCAATTGTTCCTACTTAATGTTAACTAAACTGCAAATACAGCGGTCATATCTTAATGTTCTTGTAATTTAAATTGCAGGCATAGTCGTCTCACTTCGAGTTTGCATAGTCCTGAAGGTCAGCTTAGAAGAGTCTTTACTGCTTTGTTGGTCAGAGATTTGTACCATCTTAATGTTGATCTTTTTTTAATACTCTGCTCGAGGTCTCTTTTCTGGAAACTGTGATTTATTTACTGTAGCTTCAGATTAATTCATATATTTTATTACCTTGTTTGCGGTATTCTCATTTGCCTTCTAATATGTATTCCAAGTACAGTCAATATTTTTCTGCTGTTGTATCCGTAGCTTTAGATTAATTCCTACACATAAATCATCAGTGACACGGGTGGATCATGGATGAGTATTGTGTTTTGCCTTTTATGAGTCTGGTTCAATACCTTAAGCTTAATAACTGAAGAAACTATTTTAACTTGGATATAAATGTTTAAGGGAAATTTTCAATGGTGTCCTCATAGAATTGGCTTTTCCAAACGGTATTCCAAATTTTTTTGGCTTCTAACTGGTATCACTATACTATTGCGTCATTTCCTGCCATACACCTCCCGTTAACCTCCGTTAATCAAATGTTATAAAAATATAATTGGTCATTGCTAAATACAATCTAATAGCACAGGTAAAAATCATAACAAAAAAAACAATTTAATAATCCAAAAGATCCTACCATCGTACACAACCAAACCCAAACCCACCATGTACATACACTGAAGTCATCATAATTTATACCCATGTCGTAAAATTTGCACATAAATCTCCCTCCCATACTCAACCCCTTTCCAGCAACAGAAGCCTTGAGCATATATAGCAAGAGAAGGCTTGAGCATATATATATATATATATGTAAACATATCTGAAAATCTCCTTACCATTACTCTTTAATGAAAACGTCTGAAAATCACATTCCAAACAAGTAGTTCTCCTAAAAATTCCATCAAATACCTTGAGTGCTTAAGTTCCAGTCAGTCAAGTTGACAGTACATAAGTTTGGTGATCAAGAAAGGATCTTGGTCAAACCTATAATGGATAACCATCAAAGATCAACTTGGGCGTCGAAAAGTGAGTTTTGAGGGGATTGAATTGATTGATTTTAGAAGGGCCGGTAGAGAGCGAATTAAGAGTAGGGTTTGTAGAAATAGAAGAGATTTGGGGAGACTTCCGGCCTACTACTTGGTTTCTCGTTCCTTGCCTTCCTAGCTTTCCTCGGTCTCGGTTTACTGGGAGTTCACTAAGTTTCCTTAATAAGCCCGAAGGTATTGATGTGAGACAAAGGACTAACTATGAACGGGGTAATAAATAAAAATTTATACTCAAATTGGAATTTGAGAAACAGATATAAAGGGAAAGAAATTTATAAAACATTCCTAGAAACAGAATTCTGCTACTTAGACTTGCGAAGTTATGGAATTTTGTATAGAATATCAAAATCGATTAAATTTCTAGCATTATTATGATACCATTATTATGATATTACATATTCCAATCGGGAGAGTATTGGATGTTTTGGGGGATTTAGGGGGCCTGAAACACCAACATTAATAAAACCCCTTTGCTTTATTTTTAAGTTTTACTTTTAAAATCCTGAAAAATCAGAGTTTTCAGAAAATAATTATATAATTACACTAAATATATATAGTGTAATACCACGGTTGACTAATGGAGGTTAACGGAAGGGGTACGGAAAGGGATCAATCGGAAGAATTTGGAATATCATTTGAAAAAATCGATTTTACAAAGATTGATTGTCTTGTATTGCAAAAGATATTTTGCAGAAATTTATCGTTAAATTAGTTATCAAGTGAACGGTGACATAGTCATTACTAATTGTTTCTTTGTACAGATTGTTTGGTATAATAAAATTGATCTTCAGTTTGTATTAGCATACATTTTTTGTTATTAATCTAACATTATTATTATAAATCCGCTGTATTTGTATCAGTTAGAAAATTACACATATACGAGTATATCAACTGGAAAATAAAACCTTAGTTACGGACTAAAAAATGGAAGCGAAAAGAGTACTCGGACTCCGTTAACAATAAAATACGTAATACAGATATGCTGAATTGTTGATTGAGAACATTATAACTTTTTTCGCATGCATGCGTAATGGGGGATCATTTAGGACAGAGAAAGGTGTTTTCAAAAATATTATTTGTGAAAATTTTGTAAAAACATAAAGGTATCTTTATAAAAATTAAAAAAATATTAAAATACTTTTCCAAAACTATTGGGTGCCACATCCCGTTCGTCCTAGTAGCGATGTTAAGCGTAATATATGATTCTATTCAAGAGAGTATGTTATTTAAGAGCAAGTTCAGTGTTTATAATAAAATAATGAGCTTTAGCGGTTTAGGTAATCAATAGAACATATGGACTTGAACAATAATTCCTATATTCATTACCTATTATTATAATAATAATAAATTTGAATCTAACTACTTTAAAAAAGCAGGTAAAAGACAAAAAAAAGAGAGAAAAGATGAACAAAAGATGAGGAAAATAATTTTTTATTCAAAGAAAATGAAATAGGTAATGGTTAGTGGTTACCTATCTTTAAGTAATGAGATGAATGTCCTAGTGTTTTAGATAACCAATAGGACACTGTTGGTGCAAATGTTTTTATCATATTACTTATATTCTAGCTTAGGACATGATATAGGTAACGTGTTGGACTTGATCTAATATGGTGACAGAGCTCAAGGCAGGTGATGTCTTGAGAAGGGCTATTAGCTTATCAATTAATGCCAAGTGCTGTCTATATATTCTGGCTTAACAGCTGATCGAGCTCAGCTAGTAACAATCTTTTGGTAGGCGATCACACTCTTGTAGTCTTGTTTGTAGCTATAAGATAAAAAAAATTTGTGCATACAAACCATCTGTCCAAGTCTCCAAGAGTTTCGAGCACTAACAGTATTCCCAAATAACTGAAAACGCATTCTGATTTACCAAACACAACATCAGTGTTATAGAAATCGCTAGGCGGCCCAGGGCGGTCGGGGTACCGCCTAGCGCCTAATCGGGTAGGCGGGGATTAATCGGACAGATTAATTGGAGCATTAATCGGTTGTATTTAAATATTATTTTTAATATTTTTATTTATTAAATATTTTTACCAAATAATTTTGCCAATTTTTGAATTTTTCAATGATTTTTATCGATTTTGCCGATTTTTACTGAATTTTTGTTGATTTTTGACATTTTCAGCCGTTTTTTGACCGATTTACGCAAAAATCGCCTAAATTTCCGCCTAATCCCGTCTCGGGGCGTTTCGGTGGCGCCTAAACGCCTAGGCGCTGCTAGACCGATTTTTAGAACACTGCACAACAGTAGACACATACATTTTGTAGTAAAAAACTGGGGAGTGTCAGCACTTAAAAGCCGATTCTCCCTTTTCTGGTTTGAGATCAGTCATATATTTATATACTCAAAATCCGAAAATGATTGGATTAATGTGAATATAATTTATAATTATTTTTTGATGAAATTTTATTCTTTTAAATCGATATGCATCTATTTTTATTTAAATTTTACGAAGATTTTCCTCCCCTTTTCTGGTTTGAGATCAGCCTTATGTTTATATACTTGAAATCTAAAAGTGATTCAATTAATCTGAATATAATTTAAAATTAGTTTTTGCTCAAATTTTATTCTTTTAAATCAATATGTATCTATTTTTATTTAAATTTTACGAAGTTTTTTTAAGAAAACGAAACAAATGAGCATCAAAATTCCAAATCCGCAACACTCAATTTCCAAATTAGACACCTATATGATAGAACTTCTATCAAATTCTCATCTTTCCCACATGGCCTGTATGCCATTATACTATACCATCCGTGCTGCGTGTGGGGTTACTCAAGATGAGTTGCTCTGTTTGATAGCTAGTAGCTCACTAGCTCTACACTCTCTGCCAATCCAATATGTATATGTTGGGAGTATGCATTACAGCTAAGGGATTGCATTCTATCTCTTTCTCTCCATTGCATACAACTATTCTATATGCATAGGCCATGTATCACATTCATGGATGCCGCTCTGTAAACAAACTACTGTCCATATTAATTTTAAGGTGAATATCAAACTGTAAACCTCCAACCAGTAACTTGATTTTGTTATACTCCCTCAATTCCAAAATAAGTGTTATTTTGACTTTGTTCACGTATTTTAAGGACTAAGGAATATATCGGGTCTCATTTTGACTTTGTTAACGTATTTTAAGCACTAAGGAGTATATTGAATTGTCTTCAATCTTTAGATAAAGTTGAGATAGCCTAATAATAAATTCACATAAAATAGTGTCAAAAAATGATAGGATTAGGAAGGAATAAAAACGAGTCAATTGTTATGTCAACTATTCAAGCTCAGTTCGTAATAAATTTGAATTTTATTTTACAGTTGTTGAGTCGAGATTAATTTCAAACTACATGGATAATTTATGGAGTTGAAACTCAAACTTCGACTCATGAGACACACAAATTTAACATGGTTTATTCTAAAAAAAATTGTATTTTCAATTAAAAATATAAGTACTAATTTGAGATGGAAGGATACAATCAAAATTTCAAATATCCATTAAACAATTTTTAAACATAAACAATTAGTTACATATAATTTATTTTGACACTTCTTAAGATTTCTTTAATAATAAAATTGACTATTTAGTAATCAATTATAATATTATTTCTTTGCATTGTCAATACAAAGCATTTACCATTGAGAAATGTTAGGTACTCAAAAAAAAAAAATCAAATTTTTTCTCAAATTTTTAGTTGTCACATAATAAATGATAAATTTCTCAATAATAATATGGGACTCGGTGCAATATTGGGTCCAAATTGATAAATTTATACGAATTTACTTACAATTACTTTTTTAACGGGACACGCCATCTGGCTGCCACGGTACGAATAATAATACTTTCTAACACAAACCATCCAATAAAATCTCTAGCCGCAATGTATGCTGACAACATTCACACCATCATAATTGCAGTCTGTAATTTTAAGATAACTTCTTAATCTTCGATTATGATATTGTTAAATTCACATTAATATTAATATGATATTATTCATTCTGAATTGAATTTATGAATTTGCACGTATTTATTTTTAAACTCCTCCAAAAAAATCTTATTTAATGAAATTTAACTGTGTATACTCAAAATAAATTATCTTCATCTTCTTGGTACTTTGCATACCCTCTGCGATCATTACTCACAAGTCTCGATGATATGTTGGCATTGGGCAGAAACTGCTTGACCAAATCATACTAAAAATTCCCCACAACATATAATTACAGCCTGCAACTCAAGATCCATCTTTTCTTTAATCTTGGTTATGACACGACTCGTTATAATGTATAACACCTCTGGGCTTCAAAATAATATAAAATAGTGTTTCCCTTTTCAAAAAAATATATAAAATGTGTTTAAAATATATATTTCATTTAAAATAATTGAATTTAGTTGAAATTTTAAGAAATTTATACTAATATTTGAATATTTTAAATTTTAAATAAAATATAAATTTAAGTTTTTTTTAATTATCCAAACATGTCATTTCACGAAATTCAAATTTTAAATATAATTTAAATTCTCAAACAAATTATAATATTAACCGTTTTATGTCTGGACCAAGTCCAAATAAATTTATTTTTAAACATCTTTCAAAAAGGTCCATATTAATGAAATTGATTGGCTGTTTACATTAAAACAAATCCTTTTTATATTTTTGATGGGAGATTTAATTGAGACCCCTATAATTGTATCTTTTAAAATTATGGAGTCTTTAATATTCGAGGAGAATCACTTGGCGATCTCACATTTATTAATGTGTATAGATAAAGTGTTGATGTTAAAGTTACTCTCCGAACGCCTGAACACACCTGAATTGAGTATAATATTTATATTAATATTTGAATTATAATTAGAGAATATGGAGGGAGGGCAAGAGAGAATCAATTTATTCCACCTTCAGATTGCAAATATTTTATATTAAAGTATCTGTTTCTCTAAAATTTCAAAAATTAAAAAACATATATTTATAAACAGAGAAAGTATACAAAATACGAAAGTACGAAAATGACACAATCAATACATCATACTTCCATCTTATTAGGCCCTCAACATAATCCTGATTTATTATTTTCCCCGTACGAAAATGACACAATCAATACATCATACTTCCATCTTGCTAGGCCCTCGACATAATCTTGATTTATTATTAGGGGTGTTTATCGGACCATCCACACCGCATAAATCGTCCACACCGCACAACAAAATGTGATGTTGAATTTTTGTGGTGCGGTTTGAATTATTTTTTACAAACCGCGCGGTGCGGGTTGTGGTTTATTACTTAAGTAGTGCGGTTCAAACCGCACCGCAATTATATATATATATAATATAATTTATATATTATACTATTTTATGAATTAATTTTTATACATGTATTTATTATTATATATAAATCATATATGTTTTCGGTTGTACTTTCAAATTTATATTCTGCTTTCTAGCTTTTCATGTTTGTAATTTAACTTCTAAAAATTCTATAATTTCAATTTTTTTACTTAAAATTTATAATTGTTATCGGAACTTTCAATTTTGTAACTTATTATAACTTTTATATTATAATTTGTTATATAACTTATTATTCAATTGCCTTTCGGTAGGTAGAGACGTATAAGTAGTGGAGTGAGAACAGTATTTCCATAAACACAAACTTTGGACATTTCCTAATATTATTGATCCTTTGTGCAGTGATACCACCTTGTATATACATGCAGATCTTATATGTACTAAGTGCATCTACATTGTCTGTCCATTCCACCCTTATTTAAAGGAATCATATATGTTACATGATATATTTATGATGCAACAACATTTCCCTTCTTTCTCAATGGCCACAATTATACAACATATTGGTATTTTTTTTTTCTAGTATCATTACTTCATCTTTGTTCATGCAGCTCAGAGAAAGAACTGGAGTATGAAAATTGGGTTTCATGGAACAAACAGAATTACCTGATGAAGAAAAAGATTACAGCTATCGAATCCGTGAAGGGAATGAAAGTTGTCGACGTCAAACTGAGAAATGCAGAGATGAATAAAGTCAGAGTAAGTGTCAGCCAGAATGGGACTGGGGATTTCATGACCATTAGAGAAGCTCTGGCTTCCATTCAATTGCATAACACTAAACGAATCATTCTTGATATTGGTCCAGGTGTTTATAGGTACATTAATATATTTATATAGGTTTCGGTTCAAATCAGGACAAAAAGAACTCTGAGAAACGAAGGTTGTGGAGAACAACTTTTATTTCTGCGGAATTTTTATGTTATCTTTTGTAAAATGACAAATTTATTTAATTTGTACCTACTCTTTTTTGTAGGGAAAAGATCATTGTGCGGAAAACTATGGATTTTATAACATTTTTAGGTGATGCAAGTGATCCACCAACTATTACTTGGAATGACACGGCGTCGTCTACCAATGCAAAAGATGGTAGGCCATTGAAGACATTCCCAAGCGCCACTGTCGCTGTTGATGCTAGTTATTTTGTTGCAATCAATATCAAATTTGAGGTAACTACGCACTAGCTTGGTACTTTAAATAACTGATAATGTTGTACCCTTTTTCTTGCTATGTTATTTGTATAATCAACTACTCCATCAATATACGAAATAGAGTAGTTTTTGTATAATTCAACTACTCCATTATACAAATATATATTCATAGATTAGAGATACATTTGATTAAGGTGCATGTGGTTCGGCCATTAGCAGCTTATCTTTCGTAAATACAATTTTTTTCAAACGCGACAAGGCATATAAAGATTCCATTTGGCTCATGTTCTGAGCCACTGATAATTACATTAGCAGTGGCGCATCTCTTTGTTATTGGATCAAAGTGTACCTTAGGCCTCACGGGCTTCCAATCAAATGTAATGGCATCGCCTGACAGCAACAAAATTTCGAGGAAAAATACAAATGCATAGGCCTTGACAGGGCCAATAGCCGCCAATGATGAAAATGTTGGCTGTTTTTGTTAAATAATATATCTTCCCGTGATGAATTATTTGTACTATGCTATTGTGAAATCTGGAGATCTTAATTTATTATACTACTAGATTGTTTTGGTGGGGAAGGGAGACGACATTTACGAATTTGTGATAAATTATGCAGAACACAGCACCGCATAAATTTGGATCAGAAGGAGAACAAGCGGTGGCACTTCGAATATCAGGAACCAAAGCTGCATTTTATAACTGTAGTTTCTATGGGAGTCAAGACACCCTCTATGATCACAAGGGTATGCATTATTTCAATAATTGCTTCATTCAAGGCTCTGTTGACTTCATCTATGGCTATGGAAGATCCCTTTATGAGGTCACTTCGGAATTTTGTTTATCTATTATTATTTTCACTACAAACCATTTCAACCTACAAAATACAAATTATCAATCACGGATCATCAATTTTTAGTACCTGATACAAATCACCGATTTTTTATTTTAAGGCTAAATAATTTTTTATTTAAACAAACACCTACACACACATGCATTGACATGGACGTGTACCAAGTGCAGAATTGTCATTTAAACTCTGTCGCAAAGAAAGTGGCATCTCTCACAGCTCAAAAGCGGAATAATGCATCGATGCAGAGTGGATTTTCATTCAAAGATAGTAGGATAACAGGGAGTGGACAAGTTTATTTGGGAAGAGCATGGGGTGATTATTCAAGGGTTGTCTTCTCTTACACGTTCATGGACAGTCTTGTTCTCCCTCAAGGTTGGAGTGACTGGGGTAAACTAAGCCGTGACGTGTAAGTACATACGGTCATTTCGATCTGCATAAAAAGTTACCAAATTAAAATTCAACCTCCATGCATGCATAACATATAAAATATGAAAATTTATCGACAAATTAAAGAAAATTCTCAATATTAATTTGACATGAAGTCATGAACCCACAGAAATATTGCAGTAGTATTCCTAACATTATAACCTACTAATATCCCAGTTGAACCCGAGACTTCTGCCAATTGGAGCTCTGATACCATGTTAATTTATCGGTTTTTCTAAAATCTCAAGGTGTGTTATATTCTAACAATTTGTGATAGCATATGTTATGTGATAAAATTGCAGAAGGGTGTATTATGGGGAATATGAGTGCAATGGACCAGGAGCCAATTTGAATAGTAGAGTGAGCTGGGCACGATTTCTTACTGATGAAGAGGCTAAGCCATTTACTGGAACCTATTTCATAGACGGGGATACATGGCTCACTTCCCCTTGACAGCTGCCAATTCTTGATTTCATTTTCAAACATGAAACTATATATTTTTCTATATTGTTTGAAAATAAATTAGAAGGAGATAGTATTGCTATTGTTGATATGTCAATTACATATAACTGATGAATGCATCATAAAGATGTTCTTATATGTTATTCTTTTGAGAAAGGTTAGAATTTCCAAAAGTTTTTTTAAATTTTTTTGAAACGTCACTTTCCCCATTTTGATTGGTTATAAAATAATAATAAATTCATGCATTCATACATTATTCACAATAATTGAAACTTTTTATTATGTCATGTCAATACTACCGCATCATTTAGTAACTAAACATTAGTGTTCAAATGAGAAACCTTGAACTGAGTACCAATCTTAACCCCACATAATTTACATAATATTAAATTATATATATATATATATATATAATTGAATAACATAGAATTTCTCTCAAAAATTTTATTATGGGGAATATGATTTATCCATAAAGATTTTATATAGATATAAAATTATATATATATATATATATAAAAGGATATACTCCATCCGTTTTTTTATAAGTCGCTCCGACCCGTGACACACATATTTAGATGTTTTGACCGTATGATAAAAATAATTATTTTAAAAATTTTCTTTTTCTAAATTAAATTATTGATTACATATTTTAATTTAGAAAAAAGTTTAAAAAATAATTAATTTTACTATGCGGTCAAACACCTAAACACCTGTGTCAAAAATTAAAATAACTTATAAAAAACTGAGGCAGTACTGTTAATAGATAAAGAATTTCGGTGTCTTATACTCCCTCCGTTCCTATTTAGATATCCATTTTAAAAAAAGTACACATATTAAGAAAAAATTAATTGAACAAAATTTTTTTGTACATACCCCTAATAATTATTTTAAAAAATGACAACACAACTAAGTTTTAAATGAGTCACCCTTGGAAACAATAAATATAGGGATAATTTTAAAAAATTATCATTGTATTTGTTTTGAAAATAGAAATGGACATATATCTAGGGACAAAAACGAACTCCCAAGAACTCCCAGTTCGTGGGTACTGTGAACTGGTGGCATAATCTACAAGATTACAACTGTGTACGAGAACACACAACCAAGAACATAAAAATGGGACAAGGAGAAGACGTGAAGACCCGACAGGAGCCCGCCCAATGTCAAAATCCAAGAAAGAGGTGAGATCTTCTTCTTCTATACAGGCCTAAAATCGACAAACAAGAAGCCCACAGTTCAGGCGATGTTCAGCGCATGTACATCATTTTAAGACCCGAGTCAGCTGAAGCTTTTGATATCGAACTCAAACAAGACCCGAAGAGCGGGAATTAAAGAGTCCGCTTCTTCGGGTTAAGAAGGCAGGCACGGTGAACAAGTGGTTAACATAAAGGAGAACATGTTGCTTCGCTTGATCATCATGGGCAAAAAAAGCCTTCCTGATCCGAGTAGACACAAGACTCGAAGACCCTTTTGGGGGTTCGTGGAGCTTGTTACGACAAAAGTGAAGGATGTTAAAGTTTAGGGTACCATGCGGCTGACCCGCCTGATTTCTTGAATTATGAAGGGTGTGAGTTGTTGATCGCGGCTTCGGATGACATTGAAGAAGAGCTTGGTTGGATCTCAAGACCGAATGGGATGCCGATGGGGAAGAAGCTGGGAAGAGCTTCGAGGAGGAGGTTGAGGGTGAGGCAGAGGAGGCATGCAAGTCGTGTTCTGATCTTGTTAAGACGTTTGGAGAGATTGCTTCTACTCGACCCCTGTTCAAAGGCACTTGGGTTTGAAACACAACCATTGTCTCTGTTTACATAGCCTTTTGGTGTTTTTTATGTTTTAATGTATGTGTAGGAGTTAGCATGCACAATTCACAAATGTTGTCTTTTGTTGTGTTTTGTGTATGTTTTTTTGTCATGATCCTGTGTTTGATCTTGGACTTCTTTTGTTTCCGATATTGAATCGTGTCTTAGATCTAAAATTAAAACTTGTCATCAATCTAAAAATATATCAAAATCCTATTTATCCAATCTCGAACTCAAAAATCAAATTTGTTTCGATACATGAAAATGTATTTTTAGTCTGGGTCACATGATCAAAATAATTTAATTTAGTACTTCCTCCGTCCCATATTTCTTGTCTGATTTTGACTTTTCAAAGTCAAATTAATCAATTTTGACCAAGAAATTAACCGTATTATATAATAATATATTTTTTTAAAAAAATATTATAATAAAATTTAACTATTCTATTTTATGAATCAATTTTTAAGGTCGTAAAATTATAAATAAATATTTTAAAATTGTTAATCAAAGTTAAAAAAAATTGACTTTGAAAAGTCAAAATAAGACAAGAATTATGAGACAAAGGAAGTATATCAAATTATTATATACAAGGTTCAACAAGTCATGAGTTCGCGAAGAGTGTAGAAGCAGTGTGTAGGACAGGCCAGGCCAGGAGCCCCTCATCAACAGTGTGGTTCTTTCCAGAACATTCTTTCATATTCCATTTTCCACTATAAATTCTCAACAACAATCGTTCTCTTTCTCCATCTAAAAAATTCATCTCTGCAATTATCTATTCAATTCAGTTATCTATAGTCGTTCTGATCAATCAAATTCACATATCTAATGGATTTCAGGTTTAATCCACTCCTCAACACCTTCTACCACATTCTCGACGAGGACAATCATCATGATAACAAATCCAACCAGGCACGAACTTATGCCCGTGATGCCAAGGCCATGGCTTCGACTCCAGCAGACGTGAAAGAGTATCCGAATTCCTACGTGTTTGTGGTGGATATGCCGGGATTGAAGTCAGGGGAGATACAGGTACAGGTGGAGGAAGATAATGTACTAGTAGTAAGCGGTGAGAGGAAGCGAGAAGAGGAAAAGGAAGGCGTCAAGTATGTCAGAATGGAGAGGAGGGTTGGCAAGTTTATGAGGAAGTTTGTGCTGCCTGAGAATGCGAATTTGGAGAGCATTAAGGCGGTTTGTCAGGAAGGCGTGTTGACTGTTACGGTGGACAAGTTGCCACCTCCAGAGCCTAAGAAGCCGAAGACGATTGAGGTCCAGATTGCTTGAATTAAGGAGCAGCTGCTTCCATTTTGTTCTAGAATGTTAAATGTACCTTAGTTTTCGAGTTGTCTGGATATCGATGAAGTGTGTGTGATTGGAGTAATTTTTCTTTAAAATGTTATTGAATAAATGCTAGTGCTTCATGTTTTTCCTATTTCAAAATTGTAGTATTTCATTTCAAAGTACATTTTATCTCTTCTTGATTGAAGAGGTCACGGTATAATCTATAATCTCTTTAATAAGCATAACGAGGCTTAGCATCAAAAGATAATGAATGACAGTATTAGAAGTAGTACACAAATTCAGTTGGATAACTGAAAGGACATTGAGAATTTTATCATGGCATCAGAGCCAGGTTACTTGATGAAGGAGAGAACAAGTGAGGGTAAAAACAATCTTTGAGAGAGAAAACAAAATTATACTGAGAGTTCGGTGAGAAAATTCCTACAAGAGTTTGTGGGTGCGAGAAAAAAAAGGGCATTGAGAATTTTATCAATAACACATACCAAAGGCTCCAAAGCAAAGATGGATGTTCATGCTAGCATATCTTCCATTCCCAGGAAATTTTATCTCTCTCTGCAGTTCGGTGGTCATATGTATTTAATAATTGGTGGTCATCTAGCCTCAGCAGCAGCGGTAACCATTTCAATAACGACTATCATTTTTAAGACAAAAAAATATGCGGGACTAAGCATAGACAGGACAAAAGTGTGTAGATATATAAAAAAATTGAAGAAAATATGAACATGGATGCCTTTTACTCTATCAAATTTGTATAGAAGAATGGATTTAATAAGTTTGTTAATCTAGTCAATATAGTTCCAAGATTAGAGTATAAAAAGCATAAAACAGATATAAAAACTAATCACACCTGTAAGGTATGTGTTGGCCAGTTGTCAAGGCCTCGTATTTTTTATTCAGACCAAAGTCTATGATAAAAACCTGCATCAAAGAAAAAAGGAAATTTACTATAAAACACAGATTGAACATGAACTTTTACAAAACCAACAAGGAAAACGCGAAGTCTAAACCAGGACCTGATTTTCTTGCCTCCCTAATCCCATGAGAAAATTATCTGGCTCAACATCACGGTGTAGAAACAATTTAGAATGAACAAGTTCTACACGGTTGATCTGAAACAAGAAATAAGTCCAGGAGTGGATTAATGGTACAAAAGCATCCTATAAACAAATTACGGCAATTAAAAAGAGTGACTTGCCAATTGATCTGTTTAAGAAAAAAAATTCAGCAACTGAGGATGCTTGGTCTTCAGATTTTCCTAATGATAAAAAATGACATTTCAGTATATAATCATTTTTGTGGGAAAGGTCACTACATTACCTGTAAGCATTCCATGTGATGCACTTAATCAGTTCATGAAACTGAACACCTTACATGATCAGGATCACAATTAAAGCTGTGTGAAAATATGCATTTTTTTTTTTTGCTAAGTGAAAATATGCATTTTAAACGCATTACTTTATTTTTCCAATATTATCTCCACACATTGATTATAAGTTTCATATTATTACGTTGCTTTTAACAATGAAATAGACTGACCATTCATCTCAAGTTTCCACGATACTCTTCTGTGTTGGATCTTAAATTTCTTATATTTCTTTTGCTTCTGGTATTGAATTCTGTCTTCAATCTGAAATTTAAAATTTTCTCTTCCATCTAAAATATAAATTTAGATTTTATTTGCTAGATTGCAAATACATTTATTTAGCCGGTCTCTTATCTGAAAAATATTTTAAAAAATATATTTCAAATTTTGAGTAAGCATTACTAAATATTGAATTATTAATACAACCAAAATTATAATTTAGTACTTCTCTATTTTTTAATATTTATCATTTGATTCAGAGTAATGCTAGAAAATGATACAAAATTTTTTTACGGAATGAGTTCTCATGATGAGATGAAAGTTGCATTAATGTGTTTTCTGTCATTATCATTAATGTGTTGTCTGCCACAATCATTACTTTAAACTTGTTTAATAATCTTCCCTTTTTTCTTTTTAAATGATTCCCTTTTCTTTTTTTAACAAGTTAATATCTTAAATAATTTTATGTCATCATTTTATAATATATATTTATATGTTAGTTAAAAATATCATAAAGTATTAGAAGATAGGAAATGTAATTAGAATATGGTATACAGGGTCCAGATATCCATTTTAACAAGTCATGCGTTCGAGAAGAGTGTAGAAGCACTGTGTAGGAGACAATCCAGGAGCTTCTCATTAACAGTCTGCAGGTTCTTTCCAGAACCTTCCTTCATCTTCCATTTGTCACGTATAAATTCTCAACAACAATCATTCATCTTTCTCCATCTAAGAAATTCAAAATTCTACAATTATCTATTCAATTCAGGTAGTTATCAATCACAATTCAAATGGATTTCAGGTTTAATCCACTCCTCAACACCTTCTACCACATTCTCGATGAGGACAATCAGGATAACAAGTCCAACCAGGCACGAATTTATGCCCGTGATGCAAAGGCCATGGCTTCGACTCCAGCTGACGTGAAAGAGTATCCGAATTCCTACGTGTTTGTGGTGGATATGCCGGGATTGAAGTCGGGGGAGATAAAGGTTGAGGTGGAGGAAGATAATGTACTAGTAGTAAGCGGTGAGAGGAAGCGAGAAGAGGAAAAGGAAGGCGTCAAGTATGTGAGAATGGAGAGGAGGGTTGGCAAGTTTATGAGGAAGTTTGTGCTGCCTGAGAATGCGAATTTGGAGAGCATTAAGGCTGTTTGTCAGGAAGGCGTGTTGACTGTTACGGTGGACAAGTTGCCACCTCCGGAGCCTAAGAAGCCTAAGACGATTGAGGTCCAGGTTGCTTGAATTAAGCAGCAGCTGCTTCCATTTTGTTCTAGAATGTTAAATGTACCTTAGTTTTCGAGTTGTCTGGATATCGATGAAGTGTGTGTGAGTTTGTCATCAAGTTTGAAAGTAATATGGTCCTATGTGATGGAGTGATTTTTCTTTAAAATGTTATTGAATAAATGCTAATGCTTCATGTTTTTCCTATTTCAAAATTGTAGTATTTCATTTCAAGTACATTTTATCTCTTCTTCCTAGCAAACATTCATATCAAAACAGGTTCCAGAAACTGGGCTGCTTTTTAAGAGTATAGAAAGCATAAAACAGAGTATATATAAACTCATCTCACCTGTAAGTTATGTGTTAGGCAGTTGTCAAGGCCTCAGATTTTTTAAATGATCAGGATCACAAACAATTAAAGCTGTATAAAAATATGCATTTTAAACGCACCACTTATAACGATATTGAAATAGACTGGCCACTCATCTCAATTCTCAATTACCCCAACATACTCTTCTATTTTTTATCTTGAATTTCTTCTGTTTCTTTTCTTTCTGGTATTGGATTCTGTCTTCAATCTATAATTTAAAATTAACTCTTCCATACATCTAGATTTTATTTACTAAAATATATATATTTAGTTGGGGTCGTATCTGACAATATTTTTTTTGAAACGTACTGTAAATAAGTATTTTAATTGCATTATTATTATTATTATTAACTTTAATTTTTTATGAATTAAAATATTAAATATATACTATTTTATAAATAATAATAATTATTATATACGTGGCCGAGATATCCATTTTAACAAGTCATGGATTCGCCAAGAGTGTAGAAGCACTGTGTAGGACAATCCAGGAGCCTGTAATTAACATTGTGCTTCTTTCATCTTCCATTTTCCACTTATAAATCCCCATCTATATAAATATAGTTCATTAAAAACTCGGAATGGGAGGAAATTCATTTAACTAAAAATTCTAGAGATTTCAAAAAAAAAACATGTGTACTTGTAACATTTAACAAGCAATCCCCATCTATAACAAATAAAATATCTGCACTCCAGTCAAAAAATTTAGTAGCAGTTTTGAAATGTTTTCATAGCCCCATAGCCATTTATAGCCTGCATTGCAATATGATTAATAGTGACAATCAATTGCTATGAACCATTCAAACAACAATATGCTTCTTGATCACTAGGGCCTCGTTTATTTATCAGGATTTGTAGTTATACAGGAACTTAAACTTCATAGGTTACATTCATAAAATTCCTAGATTTATTAAAAGTTTAAGTTTGTGTTTGGTTTATCATTGTAACTTCAAGTTACATGGTTATTTTTATTTAATTAATGACATGTTTTCAAAAGATTCTAGTTTTAATAATAAAATTAATATTAACTTTATTAATATATATATATGAAATTAACTATAAACTTTTTAGAGATATTAAATGAAAACTTAAAAATTAAAACATTCAAAATTGTAATTTAAAATATTTAGATTCATTATAAAAACAAATATAACTTAATTATAAACTGTTGTAAATATAATTTAATTTTAAACTATTACAAAAAAAATTATAAACATTGAAAATTAAAAATATAAATATTTATAACTCCAAACATTTAATTTTATTTTTAGTGGCGATAATAATTATATTGATACAAAATTAATTGAAATTAAGCTAATTAAAACTATTTTAAAATTTGTATATAAAGATTAAAAACATATATATTTGACACCATTGTTTAGAAAATATATGTGTATTATAATTTATTTTAAACATAAATAAATAAAATAATATATATTACTATAAAAATAAATAAAAGTCTAATTATAAAATATCATTTACAAAATATAATAGATTAGCTATGTAACTGCGGGTAGACTTGGCAATTCGGGTAAATGGTTCGGTTTCGGATCAGATTAATTTCGGATCAGATCACTTTTCGGTTATAATATATTTTTATTCGGTTCAGATCAGATCGGATTTGATTCGGTTCGGATTCAGTTTCGGTTTTACATAAATTGAATCGGTTTCGGTTCGGATCGGTACGATTTCGGTTTGGGTCAAAATTGAATTAAAATTCGGATGAATTTCAGATAAAAATTGGATTAAATTCGGTTGGGATATTTTCAGATTTGTTATTTCAAATTAGATTTTGTTTGGATTTGAAAGTTAAATTCGGATTATTGTTAAATTAATTTGAATTATCATTGAATTTAAATAAAGATCATTAAGTAAATTTGACAAATTACAGTTAAAATTTGATAAAATAATACCGAACAAAATAATTATCTCGATTAAGTAATATATTTCTTCATTTCAGACTTTGGTCAATATGATAAAAGAAATTTTCACTAAATTTTGTAATGTAACAATTTTAAAAAAAAATCTTGATGTCTAAATAAAAATATAAATAAATTTTATATGTACATATATAATATACAGTATTTATTTCTTTTTAAAATATGAATTTATATTCACTTTTCTTTACTTTCTAGCAAATTCAAAATAAATGTTATTCTTATTTTTTTAATATTTTATTTTACGAACACATGTATTATATGTATGAATTATGTATAAGTGTATAATGTACATGTGAGTGTAACGAACTATAAGATTGTATGTATGAAATACACTTAAATTCTATAATTTAGTTTGAGCCATATTCAGTTTGTATACTTTTTTGTTAGGATTTAATCGATTTCGGGTTATTATCGGATGTGTTATTTCGGATTATTTTCGGTTAAAATTCCGGTTCCGGATCATTTTCGGATCGGATCAAATCGGTTTTCAGATCATTTTCGGATTTGATTATATTGAACCGATATCGGTTCGGATCGGATTGTTTCGGATTCGGTTACACTTTCGGATTATCAAATTCGGATACAAAATCGGATTCGGTTCCCTACATTTCGGGTCGGTTCTTCAGATCCAGACCCAATCAATGCACTTGTAATTTGAGCTGATGGCACACTTTCTGTACGAAGAACTGACTTACAATACTAACTGCGTATGCAATGTTTGGACGAGTCACTGTAAGATAGTTTAATTTCCAACCAGTCTTCTATATCTTTTGGGATCCCCAAATAATTCTCCATCTTTAGTAAGTTGAGAATTTGGAAGCATTGGAGTACTGCATGGTTTTGCTCCCAATTTTCCTGTTTCTGTTAACAAATCAAGCACATATTTTCTTTGAGATAACAGGAGACCTTGTTTACTTCTCACAACTTCGATGCCCAAGAAATACTTTAACATTCCTAAGTCTTTCGTTTGAAACTGATTATGAATGGAAGACTTCGGAGATGAAATGCCAACATTATCACTCCCGGTTATAATAATATCATCTACATATACAACTAGAAGTAGAATACCAGCACTAGATTTTTTGTAAAAAATCATGTGATCAGATTTGCTCCTCAACATTCCAAACGCCTCAAGTGCCTGATTAAATTTAATAAACCAATCTCGCGGACTTTGTCTAAGACCGTATATAGTCTTTCGAAGATAACAGACCTTCATTTTCATTTGTCCATACTCCCCCTGAGCAACAAAATCAGTTGGTTTGCTCCATATATACTTCTTCGCGGAGATCCCCGTGAAGAAAAGCATTTTTTATATCTAACTGATGCAAAGGCCAATCATAAGTTGCTGCCAAGGATATAAATAACCGAACAAAGGTCAACTTTGCAACCGGAGAAAAAGTATCAGAATAATCAACTCCATATGTCTGGGCATATCCCTTAGCAACAAGGCAAGCTTTCAACCGAGAAATTGACCCATCAGGATTTCTTTTCACTGTAAATACCCATTTACATCTGATAGCTCTTTTACCTGCAGGTAAATCCACCAACTCCCAAGTACCATTAGTAGTTAAGGCATTCATTTCCTCCAACATTGCATTACGCCAATCAGGATTTGATCTTCATGAACAGATTTAGGGATGGTTATAGAATTTATGGAAGCTACAAAGGAACGAGGAGATTTTCACAAATGGTCATATGATACAAAGGTAGAGATGGTGTTTCGCAAACTGACATGACTCACAGTCTAAAATTGATACATTTGAATACTCGGGACAAATTTTCTTGAGTTGAAGAAGAGACGGGTGACCCAATTGGCAATGTGCTTTAAATGAAGAAGAAGTAGCACTAAAACATGCAATGGATTGAGGTAGTGACTTGTCAAGAATGTAGAGCCCCCCCCCCCCCCCCCCCCCCGACACATATCCTTTACCAATAATCTTCTTCGTCATCAGATCCTGAAATAAGCAATGATCGGGAAAAAATGAGACACAACAATTAAGAGCTCGGGTGAGTTGGGTAACAGACAATAAATTAAAGGAGAAATTAGGCAAATGTAAAACATTCGATAGCGGAAGCTCAGGAGTTAAGTTAATAGTGCCAGACCCAACTACGCAAGAAGAAGAACCATCTGCTAAAGTTACATCTGATGGGACATGAGAGTGATATGTGGTGAAGAAATTAGGATTACCTGACATATGATCTGTTGCACCAGAATCAATGACGAACTTGGATGATGAAGAAATTAGGCATGTATTTGGGTTACCTGAATTGACCATAGCAGCGGAAGGAGTTGATGAAGCTTTCAAAGAGTCTTGATACTGAGAAAATTTAAAGAAATCATCTGCAGAGATTAGAACTGGTTGGCCAGAAGTATCTTGCGTCGACGCAGCATAAGCAGTGCGGGTCCTCTCTGGATGTTTCTGGTTTTTATTTAAAAGCTTTCTACAATCACGCTTCATGTGCCCTGGTTTATTACAATAGTGGCATATGATATCCCTAGAATTTGATGATCTGGCAAAAGTATTGTTTCCTTGTGTAGAATGTCCGGATTGTAATCTAGCCGTCTCACTGGTATGCCTACTAATCAATGCACTTGTAATTTGAGCTGATGGCACACTTTCTGTACGAAGAACTGACTTACAATACTAACTGCGTATGCAATGTCTGGACGAGTCACTGTAAGATAGTTTAATTTCCAACCAGTCTTCTATATCTTTTGGGATCCCCAAATAATTCTCCATCTTTAGTAAGTTGAGAATTTGGTAGCATTGGAGTACTGCATGGTTTTGCTCCCAATTTTCCTGTTTCTCTTAACAAATCAAGCACATACTTTCTTTGAGATAACAGGAGACCTTGTTTACTTCTCACAACTTCGATGCCCAAGAAATACTTTAACATTCGTAAGTCTTTCGTTTGAAACTGATTATGAATGGAAGACTTCAGAGATGAAATGCCAACATTATCACTCCCGGTTATAATAATATCATCTACATATAAAACCATCAATTAATTAGCACATCACAACATATAATAACCAGATGAAAGCTAATCTTGTTATGTCACTTACAAGGGTCCTCTATGGAAGAGCAGCCATCTGGGACAGCTGGTACTTTTGAATGGCCCAGTCAAAAGCATAATTTAAATGGAAACCTGTAACTAAGTTGAAAATAAGGCATTAGTGTAGCCTACCTCTTCTTCCGATATCTAGAAAGAAAGAAAGAACAAAATATTTTTCAAATCTATGTTAGAAACCTTCTTGATTGAAGAGGTCACGGTATAATCTATAATCTCTTTAATAAGCATAACGAGGCTTAGCATCAAAAGATAATGAATGACAGTATTAGAAGTAGTACACAAATTCAGTTGGATAACTGAAAGGACATTGAGAATTTTATCATGGCATCAGAGCCAGGTTACTTGATGAAGGAGAGAACAAGTGAGGGTAAAAACAATCTTTGAGAGAGAAAACAAAATTATACTGAGAGTTCGGTGAGAAAATTCCTACAAGAGTTTGTGGGTGCGAGAAAAAAAAGGGCATTGAGAATTTTATCAATAACACATACCAAAGGCTCCAAAGCAAAGATGGATGTTCATGCTAGCATATCTTCCATTCCCAGGAAATTTTATCTCTCTCTGCAGTTCGGTGCCCATATGTATTTAATAATTGGTGGTCATCTAGCCTCAGCAGCAGCGGTAACCATTTCAATAACGACTCATTTTAAAGACAAAAAAATATGCGGGACTAAGCATAGACAGGACAAAAGTGTGTAGATATTTAGTCTATCAAATTTGTATTGAAGAATGGATTTAATAAGTTTGTTAATCTAGTCAATATAGTTCCAAGATTAGAGTATAAAAAGCATAAAACAGATATAAAAACTCATCACACCTGTAAGGTATATGTTGGCCAGTTGTCAAGGCCTCATATTTTTTATTCGGACCAAAGTCTATGATAAAAACCTGCATCAAAGAAAAAAGGAAATTTACTATAAAACACAGATTGAACATGAACTTTGACAAAACCAAGGAAAACGCGAAGTCTAAACCAGGACCTGATTTTCTTGCCTCCCTAATCCCATGGCTCAATATCGCGGTGTAGAAACAATTTAGAATGAACAAGTTCTACACGGTTGATCTGAAACAAGAAATAAGTCCAGGAGTGGATTAATGGTACAAAAGCATCCTATAAACAAATTACCGCAATTAAAAAGAGTAACTTGCCAATTGATCTGTTTAAGAAAAAAAATTCAGTAACAGAGGATGCTTGGTCTTCAAATTTTCCTAATGATAAAAAATGACATTTCAGTATATAATCATCTTTGTGGGAAAGGTCACTACATTACCTGTAAACATTCCATGTGATGCACTTAATCAGTTCATGAAACTGGACACCTTACATGATCAGGATCACAATTAAAGTTGTGTGAAAATAAGCATTTTAAACGCATTACTTTGTTTTTCCAATATTATCTCCACGCATTGATTATAAGTTTCATATTATTACTTTGCTTATAACAATGAAATAGACTGGCCATTCATCTAAGTATCACGATACTCTTCTGTGTTGGATCTTGAATTTCTTATGTTTCTTTTGCTTCTGGTATTGAATTCTATCTTCAATCTGAAATTTAAAATTTTCTCTTCCATCTAAAATATAAATCTAGATTTTATTTGCTAGATTGCAAATACATTTATTTAGCTAGTCTCTTATCTGAAAAATATTTAAAAAAATATATTTCAAATTTTGAGTAAGCATTACTAAATATTGAATTATTAATACAACCAAAATTATAATTTAGTACTTCTCTATTTTTTAATATTTATCATTTGATTCAGAGTAATGCTAGAAAATGATTAAAAAAAAATTTTATGGAATGAGTTCGCATGATGAGATGAAAGTTGCATTAATGTGTTGTCTGCCACTATAATTAGTTTAAACTTGTTTAATAATCTTCCCTTTTTTCTTTTTAAATGATTCCCTTTTCTTTTTTTAACAAGTTAATATCTTAAATAATTTTATGTCATCATTTTATAATATATATTTATATGTTAGTTAAAAATATCATAAAGTATTAGAAGATAGGAAATGTAATTAGAATATGGTATACAGGGTCCAGATATCCATTTTAACAAGTCATGCGTTCGAGAAGAGTGTAGAAGCACTGTGTAGGAGACAATCCAGGAGCTTCTCATTAACAGTCTGCAGGTTCTTTCCAGAACCTTCCTTCATCTTCCATTTGTCACGTATAAATTCTCAACAACAATCATTCATCTTTCTCCATCTAAGAAATTCAAAATTCTACAATTATCTATTCAATTCAGGTAGTTATCAATCACAATTCAAATGGATTTCAGGTTTAATCCACTCCTCAACACCTTCTACCACATTCTCGATGAGGACAATCAGGATAACAAGTCCAACCAGGCACGAATTTATGCCCGTGATGCAAAGGCCATGGCTTCGACTCCAGCTGACGTGAAAGAGTATCCGAATTCCTACGTGTTTGTGGTGGATATGCCGGGATTGAAGTCGGGGGAGATAAAGGTTGAGGTGGAGGAAGATAATGTACTAGTAGTAAGCGGTGAGAGGAAGCGAGAAGAGGAAAAGGAAGGCGTCAAGTATGTGAGAATGGAGAGGAGGGTTGGCAAGTTTATGAGGAAGTTTGTGCTGCCTGAGAATGCGAATTTGGAGAGCATTAAGGCTGTTTGTCAGGAAGGCGTGTTGACTGTTACGGTGGACAAGTTGCCACCTCCGGAGCCTAAGAAGCCTAAGACGATTGAGGTCCAGGTTGCTTGAATTAAGCAGCAGCTGCTTCCATGAGTGTTGAGCTTCAAAAACAACATGAGCATATGGATGCTTATGAGATGATTGAACACCTTCAAAGAATGTTTGAGGGACAAGCTCGTCAAGAAAGGTTCGACACAAGCAAAGCACTGTATGCTTGCAAACAGGGAGAGCGTGAACCTGTTGAACCACATGTTCTGAAGATGATAGGTTATATTGAGTATCTTGATACTTTGGGTTTCCCGATTGGTTTGGAAGCTCAGATTGACTTAATCTTGCAATCTTTGAACCGCAACTATACTCATTTTGTTATGAACTACAACATGAATGAGATAGACAAAACACCCACTGAATTGTTGGCCATGTTACGAACTACTGAAACCAACATGAAAAGGCTGAACCTGCTGCCATGTTGATGGTAGATAACAAAGGTAAGGCTAATAGGAAAGGCGAATGGAAGGGAAAGAAAAAAATTGGATCTTCTTCTGGTCCCAAGCCAAAGGCTAATCCCAAATAGGCTTTAAAGCCTAAGGGTGTTGTTGCAAAGGGTGATTGTCACTACTATGGTAAACCAGGTCATTGGAAGAGAAACTATCATGCTTATTTGGAGGATCTGAAGAAGAAGAAGGCTGGTCAAGCTTCTGATTCAGGTATTTATGTTATAGAGGTCAATTTGTCAACTTCTACATCATGGGTATTAGATACTGGATGTGGTTCTCACATTTGTATAAATGTACATGAACTACAAAGGAGTAGGACTTTGGCTAAAGGAGAGGTCGACCTACGAGTTGGCAATGGAGCAAAGGTTGCTGTTTTAGCTGTAGGGACTTATTATTTATCATTGCCCACTGGGCTTATTTTAGAACTTGAGAACTGTTTTTACGTGTCTGCAATTTGCAGAAACATTATTTTGGTTTCTTGTTTAGACAAGAAAGGTTTTGCATTTTAATTCAGAACAATAGTTGTTCCTTTTCTTTGAATAATGTTACCTATGAGGTTGCACGTTTATTTAACAGTTTATATGTTCTTGATTTAGACACTCCTATCTATAATGTGAATAATAAACGTCTTAAAATAAATGACTCAAATTAAACATACCTCTGGCACTATCGTTTAGGCCATATAAATGAGAAGCGCATTTCCAAGTTACATAAGGATGGATACTTGGATAAGTTTGACTTTGAATCATACGAAGCATGCGGACCTTGTCTCATTGGAAAAATGACTAAATCTCCTTTTACTAGACAAGGTGAAAGGGTCACTGAACGATTAGAACTTATACATAGTGATGTATATGGTCCTATGCGTACTATGACAAGAGGTGGCTTTTACTACTTTATCACGTTTACTGATAATTTCAGTAGATATGTGTATCTTATGAAGAACAAATCCGATTCTTTTGAAAAGTTCAAAGAAACAAAGCTGAAATAGAAAAGCAAACTGGCAGAAGTATTAAGACTCTACGATCTGATCGTGGAGGTGAATACTTAAGCCATGAATATAAGAGTTTATTAAAAGAGTGTGATATTGTATCACAACTCACTCCTCCCGGAACACCACAATGGAATGGAGTTTCTGAAAGGAGGAATCGTACTTTATTGGACATGGTACGATAGATGATGAGTCATGCAGATCTTCCAATTAGTTTCTGGGGCTACGGCCTGGAGACGGCTGCTTATACACTTAACCAAGTTCCTACTAAAACGGTTCAGAAAACTCCTTATGAGATATGGACTAAGAAACGTCATAGCATGTCATTTATGAAAATATGGGGATGTGAAGCGTTTGTGAAACGTTTAACTTCTGACAAACTAGGACCTAAATCAGACAAATATAATTTTGTGGGATACCCAATTGAAACAAAGGGTTATTCATTCTAGAATCCTTCCGAGAACAAAGTGTTTGTTGCTCGAACTACAGTTTTTCTTGAAAGAGAAATGCTTTCGAAGAAAAAATAGTGGGAGGATAATAGATCTCGATGAAGTTCGAGGCCCACAAGATAACAATGAACCAATGGAGGAACTTGAGCAGGATGTACAAAACCACAGCACTGCTCAAGAAACACAGGTTATTCGTAGGTCTAGTAGGATTCGCCATGAGCCTGAGAGATATTATGGATTTCTCTTAACTCAAGATGGTGATGTGATGCTTATCGACGAAGATGAGCCTCTCACCTACTAAGATGCTATGAACACTCCAGAATCCAAGAGATGGCTGGATGCCATGAAATCTGAGATGGAATCCATGTATACTAATCAAGTATGGACTTTGGTTAATCCACCTAAAGGGGTAAAACCTATAGGGTGCAAGTGGGTTTTCAAGAAGAAGACCGACATGGATGGTAATGTACAGACCTATAAGGCACGATTGGTGGTAAAAGGTTTCAAGCAAATTCATGGTATTGACTATGATGAGACTTTTTCACCAGTGGCTATGGTCAAGTCAATCAGGATTTTGCTTGCTATAGCTGCTTACTATGATTATGAAATCTGGCAGATAGATGTCAAAACCGCTTTCTGAAATGGGAGCCTTGAAGAAGATATGGATGTGTATATGACACAGCCTGAAGGTTTTGTTGATCCAAAGAATGCTGTAAAGGTATGTAAGCTGCGTCGATCCATTTATGGATTGAAACAAGCCTCAAGGAGATGGAACATTCGTTTTGATGAAACTGTCAAAGAGTTTGGGTTTATTCAAAATGAAGATGAACCATGTGTTTACAAGAAGGTAAGTGGGAGCAATGTGGCATTCCTATAATTATATGTTGATGATATATTAATAATAGGGAATGACATTCCTTCTTTACCGGCTTTTAAGACTTGGTTGAGTAACAATTTCTTAATGAAAGACTTAGGCGAAGCGACCTATATTTTAGGTATCAAGATCTATAGAGATAGATCAAGAAGAATGATCGGCCTAAGTCAGAGTAGATACTAGTCTAATCCAGGTGAAGGTCACTGGACATCAGTCAAGAATATTCTTAAGTACTTGAAGAGGATTAAAGATTAATTCTTGGTATATGGAGGAGAAGATAAGCTGGTTGTAAAAGGTTACACCGACGCTAGTTTCTAGACAGACAAGGATGATTCGATTTCTCAGTCTGGATTTGTGTTTTGTCTAAATGGAGATATTGTATGCTGAAATGGTTCACAACAGAAACAGTTGTTGATTCTACAATAGAGCCTGAGTATATTGATTCTTATGAAGCAGCCAAGGAGATTGTTTGGGGATGTACTTAGGAGATATCACCTAATTAATGAGATTAATGATCAAGGAGATATACATATATGTAAAGTGCATACTAATAAGAATAATGCAGACCCACTGACTAAGGCTTTGTCGCAGCAGAAGCACGAAGGTCATACTAGTTCCATGGGTATTAGATACATGACAGATTGGCTCTAGTACAAGTGGGAGATTGTTAGTATTGATGTCCTAGAGACAATACTTTTAATGTTTTATTGAAAACAATTAAGGATTATGTTTTATGTGATTATTTAATTAATATTTATTATGTCTTTATTTACTGCGTCATAAATTGAAAGAATAATAAATGTCCTTGAAATATTAATACGTAATATATATCTTTAAGTATGTGACTTAAAAATGATATTATATGAATAATATTTTATTCCTAAAATTCCCTAGTCAAGTATTATTATTTAAGGACAGTAATAATGCAATAAGACTAGTATGTTTGTTGACGGATGACCACATCTCATTGGTCATAGGTATGGTGATACTAAAGTCAAGAACATAAGTGTATGTATCAATACATGACACTGGAAAGACCCGCCGTGAGATTCTACATGTTAATAAGTGTCATAAGAAATCTCACTGTGATAATGATGTAATGATCCTCTGACTTGAAATCATTATATTTCTATACGAGAATTAATATACTTTGATTACACTCAAAGTTACCTTTAACCGGGTAATGATAAAGGTGTACATTGGGTATGCTATGAATCGTATGAGGAATATGAATGATAGATATAGGATTTAACCCTCCAATTCTAGGAGTGATATTATTGGCCTCTTGATTGAGTGAGACTATGAAATGCATGGCCATGCTCAAATATTGATTTGTTTAAATAGTATACTCATTGATCAAGGAAATCGAGATTAAACGTTGAAGAGGATGACACTATACATGCCTCTAGTTTGATCTATAATATAAGGTTAAAGGGATTATATTACATGGAATATTATTCACGAAAGGTTTAATTGAATCACCAATTATTATTGTTACTTGGGTAGCAATGATGTATTACTAGATGCCGCTCATTGTTTATAATTTTATTATTAGATAATAAAATTATTGTCAACGTAATAATAACCTAAAGGGTCACACACAAAGAACGTCAAAACGGATGTTTATTTAAATTACGAATTTAAATATATTATTATTTATTCGAATTTAATTATTAAATTAATTAAGTGGGACTTGATTAATTATATTAGAATTCGGATTTAATAAGTATTATTATTATTCGAATTTAATTATTGAATTAATTAAGTGGGACTTGATTAATTATATTAGAATTCGGATTTAATAATAATAATAACCCAAAGTCATAATGGGTTTTTGAAACCACATGGATTAGGGTTAGGCCCAAAATCTCTCTCTCCCCTATATATACATAATGATGTATAGTATTAGGGTTTAATCATCAAATTTCGTTTTAGAGAAAAACCCTAGCTGCTCAACATCAAGAGAGGCTAGAGAAAGAGAGAGAGAGAGAGAGGCAAACAATTCGGCTAGTACCGACTCCGGTGATCGTAGGACGATCGGGCGTTCGTGTGGACTTCTTTAGAGAGCAAATCTTTGCAACAAAGGACTGTTGTGATTCATCTTTCTAGACCTCCATTAAACAACATACGAAAGCTTTGTTAAGGTACATACTTCTTCACCATAATCATCCAACGTTATACATGGATCCTGCGATTGGGTTTCGATTTTTTATTGTTTTTACGTTAATTCCGCTGCGTTTTCATGCCCGAAACCCTTCAAACAACACATACCAAAGCCAAGATGGACGTTCATGCTGGCATATCTTCCATTCCTGGGAAAGTTAATATTCTCTCTGCATTTCCATGCCCATTTGTATTTAAGTGGTTGTTTGGTATACATTTAACTTTCCAGGAACTTTAACTTCCCAGAAAGTGATGATAAGTAATGTTGCTTGGTTGTCGAAAATGCCATGAAAGTGTGACTTCCCATGGGAAGCTGCTTACTTACCCTCAGCAAAGAAAAAGGGCGAATTACTAAAACACACACAACATCAACTTTTACAGAACCAACAAGGAAAACGCGAGGTCTAAACGAGGAGCTGATTTTCTTGCCTCCCTAATCCCATGAAAAAATTATATGGCTCAATATCGCGGTGTAGAACCAATTTAGAATGAACAAGTTCTACGCATTTGATCTGTGTTAACATATGCCTTAGCTGATGCAACAAATTATGTGTAGACTGTGTTTATTTAGCTCAACTGTCATGTGACTTGTTGTTAGAAGTTAAGTGTTTTTAAATAAGATAGAATCTATGGTAGTTATTCAGACAGTTGCATCAACTGCAAACCTTATAACAATGAAATAGACTGGCCATTCATCTAAGTATCCACGATACTCTTCTGTGTTGGATCTTGAATTTCTTATGTTTCTTTTGCTTCTGGTATTGAATTCTGTCTTCAATCTGAAATTTAAAGTTTTCTCTTCCATCTAAAATATAAATCTAGATTTTATTTGCTAGATTGCAAATACATTTATTTAGCCAGTCTCTTATCTGAAAAATATTTAAAATATATATATTTCAAATTTTGAGTAAGCATTACTAAATATTGAATTATTAATACAACCAAAATTATAATTTAGTACTTCTCTATTTTTTAATATTTATCATTTGATTCAGAGTAATGCTAGAAAATGATACAAAAAACTTTTACGGAATGAGTTCCCATGATGATGAGATGAAAGTTGCATTAATGTGTTGTCTGTCACTATCATTAATGTGTTGTTTGCCACTATCATTAGTTTAAACTTGTTTAATAATCTTCCATTTTTTCTTTTTAAACGATTCCCTTTTCTTTTTTTAACAAGTTAATATCTTAAATAATTTTATGTCATCATTTTATAATATATATATATATATATATATATATATATATATATATTCTTATATGTTAGTTAAAAATCATTACTTGTTATATCATAAAGTATTAGAATATAGGAAATGTAATTAGAATATGAGAAATGTAATTAGACGACCTTGACACTAGGAGACTTGGTGACCAAGTCTCCTACTTAAAATCTAATTCCAAGGCCCTCGTGCGCCTATATAAAGGGCCTAACCCCTCAACATTAAAACTACGTTTTTTAGCTTGATTCTCACACTCATTGAGATACGTAGACAGTTAACGAGGAGCTGAGAAAGTCACGAAACGTTAGTGCAGCCATAGAAGCTCGAAGCTCTCTCACACCTTAATATTGATTGCGCATTAAATACACCTCGTTTTTAATCCGTAACAATATATAATATATTATACATATAGACATATTAATATAGAAATTAAAAGAACATCTAAATATCTATTTTATAATAAAAACCCTAATAACTGCATATATCTATTATACTTAGATAATATCTACACAAAAACAAAAATTGAAAATAGTGTATTTGATGAATATTTATTCCAAATTTGGTCGTAAGGTTTAATTTATTTTAAAATTAAAAAGTCAATGTTAAATTTACTAAATATTTTTAAAAAGGGTTTTGATTGTAAATAGTTAAAACATAAGATTAAATTTATTAATTATTTTAAAAAAGTTTCAATTGTATGTAGTTCAAAAACGCAGGGTTAAATTTACAAAATATATAAAAAAATGATTTTAATTGTATATTGTTGAAAACGCAAGGTTATAATTGTATTTAAGTTTATTATTTCTTTGCTTATAACAATGAAGCAGACTGGCGATTCATCTCAAGTATCCATGATACTCTTCGGTGTTGAATCTTGAATTTCTTATGTTTCTTTTGCTTCTAGTATTGAATTATGTCTTCAATCTGAAATTTAAAATTTTCTTATCCATCTAAATTATAAATCTGGATTTTATTTGCTAGATTGCAAATACATTTATTTAGCTAGTCCCTTATCTGAAAAATATTTAAAAAACAATTAAAGCTATATAAAAATATGCATTTTAAACGCACCACTTATAACGATATTGAAATAGACTGGCCACTCATCTCAATTCTCAACTACCCCAACATTATCTTCTATTTTTTATCTTGAATTTCTTCTGTTTCTTTCCTTTCCTTTTCTTTCTGGTATTGGATTCTGTCTCCAATCTATAATTTAAAATTAACTCTTCCATACATCTAGATTTTATTTACTAAAATATATATTTAGTCGGAGCCTGTAATTAACATTGTGCTTCTTCCCAGAACCTTCTTTCATCTTCCATTTTCCACTTGTAAATCCTCAACAACATTCATTCCTCTTTCTTCATCAAAAAATTCATTCGTCATCAAGTTTGAAAGTATTAGAGTCCTATGTGATGGCGGTGATTTTGCTTTAAAATATTATTCCTATTTCAAAATTGGACTACATTGCAAGTACATGTGTACTTGCAATTCATTTAACTAAAAATTCTAGAGATTTCAACAAAAAAAAACATGTGTACTTGTAACATTTAACAAGCACTCCCCATCTATAAAAAATAAAATATCTGCACTCCGGTCAAAAATTTTAGTAGCGGTTTTGAAATTTTTTCATAACCATTTATAGCCTGCATTGCAATATGTTTAAGAGTGACAATCCATTGTCATGAACCATTTAAACAACAGTCTGCTTCTTGATCATCAGGGCCTCATTTGTTTATCAGGATTTGTAGTTACACAAAAACCTAAAGTTCCTAATTACCGCAATTAAAAAGAGTAACTTGCCAATTGATCTGTTTAAGAAAAAAAATTCAGTAACAGAGGATGCTTGGTCTTCAAATTTTCCTAATGATAAAAAATGACATTTCAGTATATAATCATCTTTGTGGGAAAGGTCACTACATTACCTGTAAACATTCCATGTGATGCACTTAATCAGTTCATGAAACTGGACACCTTACATGATCAGGATCACAATTAAAGTTGTGTGAAAATAAGCATTTTAAACGCATTACTTTGTTTTTCCAATATTATCTCCACGCATTGATTATAAGTTTCATATTATTACTTTGCTTATAACAATGAAATAGACTGGCCATTCATCTAAGTATCACGATACTCTTCTGTGTTGGATCTTGAATTTCTTATGTTTCTTTTGCTTCTGGTATTGAATTCTATCTTCAATCTGAAATTTAAAATTTTCTCTTCCATCTAAAATATAAATCTAGATTTTATTTGCTAGATTGCAAATACATTTATTTAGCTAGTCTCTTATCTGAAAATATTTAAAAAATATATATTTCAAATTTGTGTAAGCATTACTAAATATTGAATTATTAATACAACCAAAATTATAATTTAGTACATCACTATTTTTTAATATTTATCATTTGATTCAGAGTAATGCTAGAAAATGATACAAAAAACTTTTATGGAATGAGTTCGCATGATGAGATGAAAGTTGCATTAATGTGTTGTCTGCCACTATCATTAATGTGTTGTCTGCCACTATAATTAGTTTAAACTTGTTTAATAATCTTCCCTTTTTTCTTTTTAAATGATTCCCTTTTCTTTTTTTAACAAGTTAATATCTTAAATAATTTTATGTCATCATTTTATAATATATATTTATATGTTAGTTAAAAATATCATAAAGTATTAGAATATAGGAAATGTAATTAGAATATGGTATACAGGGTCCAGATATCCATTTTAACAAGTGATGCGTTCGAGAAGAGTGTAGAAGCACTGTGTAGGACAATCCAGGAGCTTCTCATTAACAGTCTGCAGGTTCTTTCCAGAACCTTCTTTCATCTTCCATTTGTCACGTATAAATTCAATCATTCATCTTTCTCCATCTAAGAAATTCAAAATTCTACAATTATCTATTCAGTTCAGGTAGTTATCAATCACAATTCAAATGGATTTCAGGTTTAATCCACTCCTCAACACCTTCTACCACATTCTCGATGAGGACAATCAGGATAACAAGTCCAACCAGGCACGAATTTATGCCCGTGATGCAAAGGCCATGGCTTCGACTCCAGCTGACGTGAAAGAGTATCCGAATTCCTACGTGTTTGTGGTGGATATGCCGGGATTGAAGTCGGGGGAGATAAAGGTTGAGGTGGAGGAAGATAATGTACTAGTAGTAAGCGGTGAGAGAAAGCGAGAAGAGGAAAAGGAAGGCGTCAAGTATGTCAGAATGGAGAGGAGGGTTGGCAAGTTTATGAGGAAGTTTGTGCTGCCTGAGAATGCGAATTTGGAGAGCATTAAGGCTGTTTGTCAGGAAGGCGTGTTGACTGTTACGGTGGACAAGTTGCCACCTCCGGAGCCTAAGAAGCCTAAGACGATTGAGGTCCAGGTTGCTTGATTTAAGCAGCAGCTGCTTTCATATTGTTCTAGATTAATGTACCTTAGTTTTTGAGTTGACTGGATATCGATGAAGTGTGTGTGAGTTTGTCATCAAGTTTGAAAGTAATATGGTCCTATGTGATGGAGTGATTTTGCTTTAAGAAACTGCTTATGCTTGGTGTTATTCCTGTTTAAAAATTGTAGTACTTCATTGCAAGTACAATTTATCTCTCTTTCTTCCTAGTTGATTTTGCTAATTGTTTTCTAATACTAGTTTTTTTTTTTTTTTTTTTGAAAAGGTCGCACTTGCATATATTAAAATTCCTCCGAAATAAGATTACAAATAATGAAATCAGGAGCAACATTTAGCCACTCTATAGGATCAGACATAGAACAAGCAGCCTGTGCTAACAAATGGGCTACATTATTCGCAGATCGATGTTCAAATACCACTAACACTTCTTCAAAGTGTTTAAGAATATCCTGGCACTCCCCAATAATAGTCTGAAAATTGGAGTTTCCCTTATTCCCATATATTGCATCTACCACCAGCTTCGCATCCATCTCAAATATACACCCCCGAGTTCTCCAATTTCTTACCCATATATTTTGCTAATTGTTTTCTAATACTAGTTTAATAAAATTATACATATTACACAACGAGTTCCTATTTGATCATCATATTTTTTCCAATTCCACTCCTTTCAAGTAATTCCAACTTAAAAAATACTTTCAAGTATGTGGAATTGATACCTTCTGCTCTGCTCTATACATTTAAATTGGAAAAAAAATCTGGGAGTTATCATCAACAGAAAGTCATCTAACAAATTAGTAGAAAATGAGCCATGCCCATATGTATTTAAGTGGTTGTTTGGTATAGAACTAACTTCCCAGGAAGTGATGATAAGTAATGTTGCTTGGTTGTCGAAAATGCCATGGAAGTGTGACTTCCCACATAACATGGGAAGTTGCTTACTTTTTCTCAGCAGTAACCATATCATTCACCACCAAAGTCTGATAAAAACCGGCATCAAAGAAAAAGGGGGAATTACTATGAAACACACACAACATCAACTTTTACGGAACCAAGGAAAACGTGAGGTCTAAACCGGGACCTGATTTTCTTGCCTCTCTAATCCCATGATAAAATTATCTGACTTAATATCACGGTGTAGTACCAATTTAGAATGAACAAGTTCTACGCATTTGATCTGTGTTAACATATGCCTTAGCTGCTGCAACAAATTATGTCTGAAGTGTGTTTATTTAGTTCAAGTGTTATGTGACTTGTTAGAAGTTAAGTGTTTTTAAATAAGATAGAATCTATGGTAGTTATTCAGGCAGTTGCATCAACTGCAAACCTTATATTTAGGATTAGTATGATTTGAATTAGTAGTTATTGTGGTGGTTATAATTTCCACTATTTAAAATAGGTTATGTTTTGTGAAATTGATTAGTAAATAAAGTGCATCCATCCATGAGTTCAAATACTTATTCTCCCATTTGGCGGCGTCTGTGGGAACACGAATAACAACCATGGCAAGAACATGTAAGACTACGAACACCCTCGATGGAGAGATCCCTGACACCGCTATCGACACCAACGACTCTCCCGCCGTGACAAATGAGCAAGGAACTACTGTTCCTACCACCTCTGTTGAGGACCCTGAAGTAAGTACTCAACGAAGCTGGACCTTTAAGCGTCGCTGTTCATCCTTCCAACCCTGACGTGTCCATCCATGCTTCAATTCCTCCACTCCAGGTAATTCTTCCTCTTCGTACAACTTTTATTGCTCCCCCTACTTTGCATGTCTCGTCTACCATTACACCCGACCCTCGTTATGGGCTCCCGAGAAACTACGTGCCTCCATACGAGCAAGGGCTGTTGCCCCACTATACCCCACAACCAAGAGATCGTGATTTTTCTGGGCCTTACTCTACGGATGATGAGGAGTCTTCTGACGAGGATATAAACCCTCGAAGGATGCGACCTGGCAAGGAGCCCCTTGGAGGAAGGAGTACCCAGCCCCGAGGGCCTCAAAACACTGACTCCACAAACCTACAAGAGAGGATACGAGCTCATAAGGCTGAAACACAGCGACTAAGAAAGGACTTGGAGAGGGCGTTAGCCAGGTAACGACGTCCCAGAATTGAAAATACTGAAGGGACAATAAGAAATGCGCCTGTGATAGATTTGGATGAACCCCCAACTAGGAGGCAAACAAGGGCAAGTCATGTTAGGGCTGACCCCCAAGACCTGTTAACACTTGGAGATCCAGATGATCCTACTCCCCCTTTCACTGAAAGTATCATGAATGAAAAGATATCAAGGAAGTTTAAGATGCCTACAATTAGGGCCTACGATGGAACCGGGGATCCCTCAAATCATGTTCTCACGTTCTCTAATGCACTATTGCTGCAGCCTGTGAACGATGCTATTAAGTGTAGGGCGTTTCCCCAAACCCTGAGTGGTATGGCTCAGCGGTGGTTCAGTCATCTACTGCCAAATTCTGTTGGGTCGTTCAAGGATCTGAGCAGGGCCTTCATCGGAAAATTCATCAGCAGTAAGACACATGAGAAGATCTCAGCTTCGCTAATGAATATGCACCAGGGAAAGAATGAGTCCTTGAGAGATTATATGAACAGGTTCACAAAAGAAGCCTTGAAAGTCCCTGATTTAGACCAGAAGGTAGCTATGATAGCTCTACAGCAAGGGACTTCTGATGAAAATTCCAGAAGATCATTAGCTAAGAGGGGCCCCGAGAGTATGAACGAGATCCAAGAGAGGGCTGGAAAGTATATCAAGGCTAAAGAAAGTATGAGGAAAGCCCAAGGGTTTCAAACCCCGAACATCTACTCTAAGAAACGACCTAGTGATGCTGAGTATACTGTCGATGCCAAGTATGCTAAGCATGATGATAATGACTCCAAGAAGAAGGGAAGACCCAGGTTCACAGAATATGCAAGGCTGAATACTGCCCATAGCCAAGTACTAATGGACATTGAGAAGGGTAAGGACCTTTGATGGCCGAAGCCACTAAGGACTGATCCTGAGAAGAGGAATAAGAACGCGTACTGCCGATTCCACAGAGATATGGGACATGACACTGATGATTGTCGTCAGTTAAAAGATGAGATTAAGTTCCTAATTAGAAGGGGGAAGTTAGAAAAATACACCAAGGAAGGTGCTAGACAGGACAAGAGTCACAACGACAAACGAAGGGACACTGACCCCAAAGATAGAAACCATCAGCCCCGAGGGCATGTGATCAACGTAATCTCAGGAGGGCCAACTGCGACAGGTAACTCTCGAAACTCCATAAAGGCATATGCCCGGGAGGTGATGAGCATCATCGGAAAACCTCCCAAGAGAGCAAGGACTGAGGTCTCTTTGTCATTCGATGATTCTCACTTAGAAGGGGTAAGGTTCCCCCACGATGATCCCTTGGTAATCACCCATGTCATAATAAACTCTTCAGTGAAGAGAGTCTTGGTAGACGGTGGATCGTCTGTAGATATCCTATTTTATGAAGCCTTTGTGAAGATGGAATATAATGATTCGTAGTTGACCCCCTCCAACATGCCTATCTATGGCTTCAATGGAGTTGAATCCCGGATAGAAGGAATCATACAACTACCCATGACTATGGGCGAAGAACCTCGACAGTCTACTCAAATGCTAAATTTCCTAGTTATCAAGGCTAGCACCACCTACAATGCGATCGTTGGCTGGACTGGGTTGCATGCCTTCAAGGCGATAGCCTCTACATACCATCTGAAGATGAAATTCCTGACTAGGAATGGAGAAAGAGAAGAGAAAGAAGATCAAAAAATGGCTCGAAGTTGTTATGTAGCTCCTGACTAGGAATGGAGAAAGAGAAGAGAAAGAAGATCAAAAAATGGCTCGAAGTTGTTATGTAGCTACCTTAAAGCCTAGTGGAACTGGGGGCAGGTCCTCCCTATTGAAGACATGGATGTCAGGGATCGAGAAGAAAGGAGGGGTAAACCCGCAGAAGACTTGGAGCCTGCTCATTTGGATCCTTTAAACCCTGAGAAGGTGACTTACGTAGGGACTTTACTCCCCAATGACCTGAAAAAGCAGCTGGTCCAATTCTTGCAAGATAACAGGGATGTTTTCGCTTGGACAACAGCTGATATGCCAGGGATAGACCCCGAGCTTATAACACATCTGTTGAATGTAAATCCTGGAAGGACAGCAGTCAAACAGAAGAAAAGAAGTTTTTCCCCTGAAAGACAGGAAGCCATTAAGCAGGAAGTAGAGAAACTGCTAGAAGCTGAATTCATTGAATAAATTCAATTCCCTGAAGGGTTGGCTAACCCGGTAATGGTAAAAAAAAGCAATGGAAAGTGGAGAATGTGCGTAGAATTCACTGACTTAAATGATGTCTGTCCTAAGGACTGTTTTCCTTTGCCTAGGATAGACACGATGATAAATGCCACAACTGGGCATGAGATGCTTAGCTTCATGGATGGGTGCAGTAGCTACAACCAAATTAAAATGCACCCCGATGACATCCCTAAGGTATCATTCATTACCGACTTTGGTGTTTTCTGTTATCTGGTTATGGCTTTTGGACTTAAGAATGCAGGAGCCACGTATCAAAGGCTTGTAAATAAAATCTTCAAGAACCTCATCGGTAAGACCATGGAGGTCTATGTTGATGACATGTTAGTCAAGAGCTTGGACAAGGCAGATCATCTTAAGCACCTGAGTGAGGCATTTGAAGTTCTGAAAACCCACAAGATGATGTTGAACCCGGCCAAGTGCGCCTTTGGTGTAGGTTCTGGAAAAGTTTTAGGCCTGATGGTCTCCAAAAGAGGCATTGAGGCCAATCCCGATAAGATTCAAGCAATCTTGGACATGGAGCCGCCCAAGACAGTAAAAGATGTCTAAAAACTCACATGAAGGGTAGCAGCCCTGGGGCGCTTCATATCCAAGTCAGGAGACAAGTGTCTGCCATTCTTCAAGGCCCTCAAAAAGGTTAATTTTTTTTAGTGGAACGATGAAAGCCAGGCAGCTTTTGAAGAGTTAAAAAAATATATGGCTGAGCCACCTTTACTTGCCAAACCAAAGCCTAGAGAAGTACTATACCTATACCTTGCAATCTCTAACTCGGCCCTGAGCGCTGTTCTTGTGAAAGAAGAAGCAAATGTTTCGAAACCCATTTATTATGTTAGCAAAATTCTGCATAGAACAGAGCTGAACTACTCGAAGGTTGAGAAGTTTGCCTTAGCATTAATAATGGCTTCAAGGAAGCTACGCCCTTACTTCCAGGCACATGTTATTGAGGTCTTGAAAGACCAGCCCTTGAGAAACATATTACACAGCCCCAAGGCCAGTGGGAGGCTAATTAAATGGGTTGTTGAGCTTGGAGAGTTCGAAATCAGATACAAGCCAAGAACGGCCATCAAGGCTCAAGCTCTAGCTGACTTCGTGGTTGAATGCACCATTCCCAACCAAGAAGTCGGGGGGCAGGGGGAAGACAAAGAAACTGAAAAGAACAAGAAAAAAGATGAGGAACTCAAAGAATTCTGGCTGCTCTTTTTTGACAGAGCTTCAAAAACGAGCACTAGCGGTGCTGGCTTGGTTTTGCAAAGCCATGATGGATTTATTGTTGAATATGCAATCAAGTTGGATTTCCCCACTACAAACAATGAAGCAGAGTATGAAGCTTTGATAGCTGGACTTGGTCTGGCCAGAACCCTGAGGCTGAACAAGTTGAGAATATGTGGTGATTCAAGGTTAGTGATCTCTCAAGTAAATGGGGAGTTTGAGGCCCGAGAAGAAACTATGGCCAAATATTTGAGGATTGTTAAGGCTCAAGACACGCAATTCGAGGAATGTCACTTCGAGTATATTTCTAGAGAAGAGAATGTGAAGGCTGATGCCTTATCTAAGTTTACATCGTCAGAGAATGATAGTTGTTCTGGAAATATTTATTTCTAAGTCTTAAAGACCCCAAGTATTAACGCTAAACTAGTAACCCCGATTGGGCTAGGGGCCTGTTGGATGGATCCTATCAAGCTCTATTTGGAGATGGGAAAGACACCAGCTGATCCCATAGAAACACGCAAACTATCAGTAAGGGCCTTGAAGTATGCCCTTATAGAGGGAATTCTCTACAAGAAGTCGTACGTAATACCCTATTTAAAGTGTTTAAGACCCCACGAGGCTGAAGCAGCCCTAAGGGAAGTTCATGAAGGTGTATGTGGGCAACACCATGGAAGCAGGGCTCTTGCCCATAAAATCATGAGACTAGGATTCTATTGGCCTGAAATGGTTAGAAATGCTAAAGCTTACATTAAGAAGTGTGACCGTTGCCAGAAGTTTGCACCCATCGTTAGGCAGCCTCCTGAGATGCTGACATCCATTAACTCTCCACTCCCCTTTGCCATGTGGGGAATGTATATATTAGGCCTGTTTCCTATGGCTAGTGCGCAAAGAAAGTTTCTCATAATCGCCATTGATTACTTCACCAAATGGATAGAAGCCAAGCCCCTGGCCAAGATTGACACTAAGAATGTGACTCAATTCTTCTGGGAGAGTGTTATATGCAGGTATGGATTACCCTGAATCCTGGTGACGGACAATGGGACTCAATTTAACAACAAGGACTTCATAGAATACTGTGGAAACTACGACATCGAACTACGCTTCACCTCAGTCGCTCATCCACAATAAAATGGACAAGCCGAAGTGGCCAACAAAATTATCCTAGATGGACTTAAGAAGAGGATTGAACGTTTCCAAGGCACTTGGGTTGATGAGTTACTTCCGATCCTATGGGCATACAGAACTACTTGTAGGACTTCAACAGGTGCGACTCCATTCCAACTAGCCTATGGGGCCGAGGCAGTGGTGCCCGTCGAAATTACTCAGACATCACCAAGAGTGCAAGAGTTCCAGATCGATACCAATGAAGAAGGCATGAAATTGGCTTTAGATATGATAGATGAGATACGCGACAAGGCCAACGCCTGAGTAGTGGAAAACCAAAAGAAAGCTTCGTTCTATTACAACCTTAGAGTAAAGAAAAGGTTCTTCCGCGTAGGAGACTTGGTCCTGCGAAAAATCGAGGCATCTGGAGCTGGTCCCAAGGGTAAGTTAGCTCCTAACTGGGAAGGGTTGTATCAAGTAAAGGAAGTAACGGGACATGGCGTGTATAAGCTTCAAACCCTTGAAGGAATTGAAATCCCCAAAAGCTGGAATGCTGCCAACTTGAGAGTTTATTATGTTTAAGTTTTTTATTTCGATTTTCATAAACGTTTAACTATCAGTCTATTAGCCTCGAAGGCATAACATATTCAAATACTAAGTTATGATTGATAACTTGATAAGTTTTAAAGAAATGTTTTTTGTCATCCATATATAGAATTCATCATTTTCACTAAGTCCATTTACAAGCCTCGAAAGTGTTTGTTTTTATGTTCAAGTTAAATGCGAAAGTCAAGCAAAGCAAAGGCAAAAAGTAAAAAGACAGGAAAGTGAAAAACGTGAATACATAAATAAAGCCCGAAGGCCAAATGTTTTTGCAAACCCCTGGGGCAACATAAATTACATGAAATAATGACCTATCTACTCTTCCTCCTCCTCTTCTTCCTCATCTTCTGATGATTCTTCGCCGCTCGAAGAGGAACCCTCCTCATCTTCACTTGACTCATCCTCCCTAGAAGAACTCTCCTATGTCGTCTTCTGAGGAGTCGTCTTTTGAACAGCCTACTTTGGAGATGGAGTAGGGCTAGGCTCAGGAGCCCTTCCTTGCCTCACATCGGGACTACTGTCCCCCTCAGCTTCTTCCTCCTGAGCAGCAATCAACCGTTTTAAAGCTTTGGCTGATTGGGGACTCTAGAAGTCCACCTTAGGGTCAAACAATCCCGGATGCTTAACCAACACCGCCTTCAACGCCTCGTTCTACCCAACAGTGTAGTTTGCCAGGAAGATGAGGTCGTCGTGCTGCTAAATCAAATCTTGATACTCCTCCGAGCCCAAGTATTTGTCAATGATTGCATTTTGATCGGCCCGAAGCTCAACTATCTCATCTTGGGCCCATTTCAGCATATCCTCCTTCTCCTCCAATTTCTCCTCCAAGTGCTTTATTTTGGCGTGCGCCACGGTAAGCTCTTTTTTATGCTTCCCTGCTTGAGCCTTCCATGACTCTGTTTGGTGTAGAGAAGTCTGGAAGTAGGCATTGGCTTGACAATAACAACCAAGTTAGGCACATGAAAAGCCAAAATATAAATGGTGTGTGCCAGAACAAGAAATTAGACAAGTAAAGAAACTTACCAAATCCAGAGCCTGTGCACGTTGCGCCCTGGTGCTCTCCTCGTCGCGACCCAGGACGATATCCTTGTAGTCACAAGGAGTTAGGGAATGGAGAGACCAGTCCCTTGCGTGGTCCGTGCAACCGACCACAGTATCTGATTTCCTGAAACCCCAACCCGGCTTGTAAGCCAGGGACTTAGGATCCTTGACAGCTTCACCTCCTTCAGCCACAGATGGCCCTGCGTGAGGCTGCAAGAAGGCTGGCAATTCCTTCCCCTGCATGGGATCATTCATTAGTCTTAGCCACTTCATGCGGCCAGTTTCTTTCACAGGTGGAATTGTCCACTCGTTGATTTGTGCGGCAGCTGAAAAAAGAAAACCAAACACAAACATGGTTAGTAAAGCAAAGCAATAAAAAATTTAAAGTTGAAAGATAAACCCAAGGGAAGTTTTATACCTTTGTTTGAGGCCCTCGATAGGCCCAACGCTTTTAGCCTACGCTCGTCAAGAAGAGCCCAAGAGACTTCCTTGGCCTCCGCCTGTGTGAGCGCAGCATAAGCATTTTGCTCCTCCAAAGAGAGCAGGATCGACTCGGCGCTCCCATCTGCAACTTGTCGAACGTGGGCCTAAAGAGAGTCCCCCAATCTCCCCCCTCCCAAGAAATTTGCACAAAATTTTCCTTCCAATGAAGGTTATTGTCGGGGATTGAAGAGTTATCAAAGATGTGAGGTTTATTTGGTCTATGGGCGATGTGAACCCAGCCCAAGGAAAGACTAGAAGAATTCTTGAATTGAAAAATTTTGCGAAAAAGGGGGACGGTCATCTTTATTTTCTTTTCTAAACAAAGAACCATGAAACAATGGATGAGTCTTCATCCATTGGGAACGATTTGAGAAGGGTGAATTTGGACATCAGCTAAAAGAGTTGGGATAAAGTCGTGTAAAGGAAACCTAAGCCCCGCTAACAGTGCGTCTATATACACAAATAATTTGGAAGGGTGCCAATGGCAGGTCCTGTCACCAGGCTCTGCCAGAGAAATGGTGAAACGATGAGGAAAATTGAAAAGATGATTGTACTCTTCTACTAAATCAGAATCAAAAAACTTATTACTACGACTATAAGAGTCTAAATGGGACAGGCTAGGGTACTCGTCCCTTTTTGGTTTATCATAACTAACAAAGACATATAATAATAAAATATTAGGATTCGACGGAGGGGTTTACCTCTCTTAGCAGACCCCGCGTTCATAGCTGCTAATCTGGAATTCTTCTTGTCAGCCATCTAATTTTCGAACTACTGAATATCCTCGAGAGTTTTAAAAGCTAGTGTTACTTGAAGGCTTGAGAGCTCGAAGTTGTAGAAAAGTTTGAGAGCTAAGAAATGAGAAGTGAGTGAAGTGAAACACCTCGCTTCACTCATATATAGCCTCTAGCCGGTCACCTACCTGTTCAAATTCCGCTTTTGATCGATATTCCTAAGTCACATAACCGTTGGAGGGTATATTAACCGGTACAACTGGTGAAGGGGCTCATATGACAAGGCCCATGAATGAAGGCCCAATAAAAAAATGCAATTTTCTGGAAGATTCTAGAATTGGGCATGAAAAGCCCGTGACCAATAAGCCGTGAAGGCCCAATAACCAAAGGAGAAGGCCTGGAAGTTAAAAAGCCCAAGGCCTAAAAGGCCCAATGAAAGTTAGAGGCCCATAATTTAAGGCCTTTGGAAGCCCATGATTCAAAAGCTGTGAAAGCCCACTATTTGGATAAGTCAGTTGAATTCTAAGACTTAGCAAAGGCCCATACTATATTGGGCCTAAAAGTCCAAAAGCCTTTAAGACTCCATAATTGAATGTTGATCGAATTCATTCCAGGTCGACAATTATAAAGCCATGAGGCCCCAAAATATTTCGACCTGGAAAATGAAATAAGGGTCAATTCGACCTCAACCTAGGTCGAACATAATAAATGTTTCGGAACCCAAACAATTTTGACATGGAAGGGAAAACCAAGTATTGATCGATATCAAATCAAGTGAAGAATTCACATCTATAGAAAAATGAAAAGAATCGACTTGAGTGCCATTTTGAGGTACAATTCGACCTCAATCAAAGTCGAAAACAAAAATATAGCCTGGAGGGTCCCTATAACTTCTAAAGTCGAGTTAGAATTCAAATGAGATCGATAATCAGCCTCAAGTTTTAATCGTATTGGGCGTGTTTTTGAAGTATAATTCGATCGACCTTACAACAATTTTTCTGTTTTGTTCGACTTCAAACGAAGTCGATTTCGACTTCAATTACTCATATCGGACTGGAAGCATCTCATTAGTTGTGTTCGACCTCAATCCCTGGATTCGACCGGGGGACATTTTTGAGGTCTATTTCGACCTCGATCCAGGTCGAAATGGACTCAATTTTGAAAAAATCCTTGCTTTTTGAAAGTTGTTACGAATAAAGTTCGTGGAAAACCAATTTATATGATGTTAATTCTTTAAAAAGAATTGATAATACAAGGCCTGAGCCTAAAAAACGGAATAAGGTTGACTGAAATAAGTAAAAAACCCGGTAAGACACTTAAAACCCTTTGTGAAACTTTTATGAAAACTCACGAAGTTTTCCCAAAAGTTAGGGGGCAAATGATGTGGGTAAAAATAGCCCTAAGAAAATAATAAATATAGCATTTATTATTTCATTAATTAGACCTGATATGGTCCAAAGGCTTGGGCCCTTGAAACGAACTAGGAAAATAAATCATAGGATCAACTAGATTTGTAATCCAAGAATCAATTGGATTTGTAAATCCAGTCCACCAGCCCTGTTGAGGCCGTAGGCCCAGTAAGCCTATATTATTAATTAATTTCGTAATTAATTAATAAAGGCTTAGTAAAGGCCCGAAAAGCCTGTTGAAGGCCCTAATCCTAGAAGGATCTAAAAACCCAAGCATGGGAAGAGTCCCACGAGGACCCTCACTCCTAAGAGGTTTAGACGACCTTGACACTAGAAGACTTGACCACCAAGTCTCCTACTTCTAATCTAATTCCAAGGCCCTCGTGCGCCTATATAAAGGGTCTAACCCCTCAACATTACAACTACGTTTTTTGGCTTGATTCTCACACCCATTGAGATACGTAGGCAGTTAACGAGGACCTGAGAAAGTCACGAAACGTTAGTGCAACCATAGAAGCTCGAAGCTCTAACACCTTAATATTGATTGTGCATTAAATACACCTCGTTTTTAATCCGTAACAATATATAATATATTATACATATAGACATATTAATATAGAAATTAAAAGAACATCTAAATATCTATTTTATAATAAAAACCGTAATAATTGCATATATCTATTATGCTTAGATAATATCTATACAAAAATAAAAATTGAAAATAGTGAATTTGACGAATATTTATTCAAAATTTGGTCGTAAAGTTTAATTTATTCTAAAAGTAAAAAGTCAATGTTAAATTTCTAAATATTTTAAAAAAGGGTTTTAATTGTAAATAGTTAAAACATAGGATTAAATTTATTAATTATTTTAAAAAAGTTTCAATTGTATGTAGTTCAAAAACGTAGGATTAAATTTACAAAATATATTAAAAAAGATTTTAATTGTATATTGTTAAAAACGCAAGGTTATAATTGTATTAAATTTATTATTACTTTGCTTATAACAATGAAATAGACTGCCCATTCATCTCAAGTATCCATGATACTCTTCTGTTGGATCTTGAATTTCTTATGTTTCTTTTACTTCTGGTATTGAATTCTATCTTCAATCTGAAATTTAAAATTTTCTCTTCCATCTAAAATATAAATCTAGATTTTATTTGCTAGTTTGCAAATACATTTATTTAGCCAGTCTCTTATCTGAAAATATTTAAAAAATATATATTTCAAATTTGTGTAAGCATTACTAAATATTGAATTATTAATACAACCAAAATTATAATTTAGTACATCACTATTTTTTAATATTTATCATTTGATTCAGAGTAATGCTAGAAAATGATACAAAAAACTTTTATGGAATGAGTTCGCATGATGAGATGAAAGTTGCATTAATGTGTTGTCTGCCACTATCATTAATGTGTTGTCTGCCACTATAATTAGTTTAAACTTGTTTAATAATCTTCCCTTTTTTCTTTTTAAATGATTCCCTTTTCTTTTTTTAACAAGTTAATATCTTAAATAATTTTATGTCATCATTTTATAATATATATTTATATGTTAGTTAAAAATATCATAAAGTATTAGAATATAGGAAATGTAATTAGAATATGGTATACAGGGTCCAGATATCCATTTTAACAAGTGATGCGTTCGAGAAGAGTGTAGAAGCACTGTGTAGGACAATCCAGGAGCTTCTCATTAACAGTCTGCAGGTTCTTTCCAGAACCTTCTTTCATCTTCCATTTGTCACGTATAAATTCAATCATTCATCTTTCTCCATCTAAGAAATTCAAAATTCTACAATTATCTATTCAGTTCAGGTAGTTATCAATCACAATTCAAATGGATTTCAGGTTTAATCCACTCCTCAACACCTTCTACCACATTCTCGATGAGGACAATCAGGATAACAAGTCCAACCAGGCACGAATTTATGCCCGTGATGCAAAGGCCATGGCTTCGACTCCAGCTGACGTGAAAGAGTATCCGAATTCCTACGTGTTTGTGGTGGATATGCCGGGATTGAAGTCGGGGGAGATAAAGGTTGAGGTGGAGGAAGATAATGTACTAGTAGTAAGCGGTGAGAGAAAGCGAGAAGAGGAAAAGGAAGGCGTCAAGTATGTCAGAATGGAGAGGAGGGTTGGCAAGTTTATGAGGAAGTTTGTGCTGCCTGAGAATGCGAATTTGGAGAGCATTAAGGCTGTTTGTCAGGAAGGCGTGTTGACTGTTACGGTGGACAAGTTGCCACCTCCGGAGCCTAAGAAGCCTAAGACGATTGAGGTCCAGGTTGCTTGATTTAAGCAGCAGCTGCTTTCATATTGTTCTAGATTAATGTACCTTAGTTTTTGAGTTGACTGGATATCGATGAAGTGTGTGTGAGTTTGTCATCAAGTTTGAAAGTAATACGGTCCTATGTGATGGAGTGATTTTGCTTTAAGAAACTGCTTATGCTTGGTGTTATTCCTGTTTAAAAATTGTAGTACTTCATTGCAAGTACAATTTATCTCTCTTTCTTCCTAGTTGATTTTGCTAATTGTTTTCTAATACTAGTTTTTTTTTTTTTTTTTTTTTGAAAAGGTCGCACTTGCATATATTAAAATTCCTCCGAAATAAGATTACAAATAATGAAATCAGGAGCAACATTTAGCCACTCTATAGGATCAGACATAGAACAAGCAGCCTGTGCTAACAAATGGGCTACATTATTCGCAGATCGATGTTCAAATACCACTAACACTTCTTCAAAGTGTTTAAGAATATCCTGGCACTCCCCAATAATAGTCTGAAAATTGGAGTTTCCCTTATTCCCATATATTGCATCTACCACCAGTTTCGCATCCATCTCAAATATACACCCCCGAGTTCTCCAATTTCTTACCCATATATTTTGCTAATTGTTTTCTAATACTAGTTTAATAAAATTATACATATTACACAACGAGTTCCTATTTGATCATCATATTTTTTCCAATTCCACTCCTTTCAAGTAATTCCAACTTAAAAAATACTTTCAAGTATGTGGAATTGATACCTTCTGCTCTGCTCTATACATTTAAATTGGAAAAAAAATCTGGGAGTTATCATCAACAGAAAGTCATCTAACAAATTAGTAGAAAATGAGCCACAACAACACATACCAAAGCGTCGTTCATGCTGGCATATCTTCCATTCCCGGGAAAGTTAATATTCTCTCTGCATTTCCATGCCCATATGTATTTAAGTGGTTGTTTGGTATAGAACTAACTTCCCAGGAAGTGATGATAAGTAATGTTGCTTGGTTGTCGAAAATGCCATGGAAGTGTGACTTCCCACATAACATGGGAAGTTGCTTACTTTTTCTCAGCAGTAACCATATCATTCACCACCAAAGTCTGATAAAAACCGGCATCAAAGAAAAAGGGGGAATTACTATGAAACACACACAACATCAACTTTTACGGAACCAAGGAAAACGTGAGGTCTAAACCGGGACCTGATTTTCTTGCCTCTCTAATCCCATGATAAAATTATCTGACTTAATATCACGGTGTAGTACCAATTTAGAATGAACAAGTTCTACGCATTTGATCTGTGTTAACATATGCCTTAGCTGCTGCAACAAATTATGTCTGAAGTGTGTTTATTTAGTTCAAGTGTTATGTGACTTGTTAGAAGTTAAGTGTTTTTAAATAAGATAGAATCTATGGTAGTTATTCAGGCAGTTGCATCAACTGCAAACCTTATATTTAGGATTATCATCAACAGAAAGTCATCTAACAAATTAGTAGAAAATGAGCCACAACAACACATACCAAAGCCAAGATGGACGTTCATGCTGCCATATCTTCCATTCCCGTGAAAGTTAATATTCTCTCTGCATTTCCATGTCCATATGTATTTAAGTGATTGTTTGGTATACATTTAACTTTCCAGGAACTTTAACAGATGATAAGTAATGTTGCTTGGTTGTCGAAAATGTCATGGAAGTGTGACTTTCCACATAACATGGGAAGTGGTTTACTTACCCTCAGCGAGGGATGAGCAAAAAACCGAATTGAAACCGAAACCGGCGAAAACCGAATTGAAAAAACCGAAACTGAAACCGAACCGGCGGTTACGGTTTTTTATTTTTAAAAACCGAGACTTTCAGTTCCGGTTCCGGTTATAGGTTAAAACCGAACCGGCTAAAATCGAACCGAATATTAAAATATATATATATATATATATATATAATTTTTAAAATTTATATGAGTTTTTAAAAGTAATAAATGCATGTAACATTTTGTAACATGCTAATGCCTATTAGTTTACACATTATAATTATATACATATACATTAATAATACTTCATGATGTAAAACCTTGCAAATGTGTGGCCTGCAATGTGTGTAAAAGTCCAGACCCAATCTAATAATTAAAAATATGTTAAAAACCCAGAATATTAAATGAAGTTTATGACCCGTGCAACGTACGAATGTTGTTAATAAATTATATATTAATTATTTTTATATAATTTAAATATTTCATTTAATATGATAATTTGTTTTATTATTAAATTTAATGATATATAAATATTTCATTTAATATGCTGCTGCATGTTATTTAATTTTTATTTCTTGTAATGTTCAGACTTGAAAAAATGTATTTTTGAGGTTGTGTAAACTAAATATTTATCCAAGCTTTTTTATTCAAGTTGTTATCATTCTCATTTTTATTTTCATCCAGTTTTAAAACCGAAACCGAACCGTTACAAATCGAACCGGGGTTTTGAAACCGAACCCGAATCCGAATCCGAACCGGTGGTTACGGTTTTCGATTTTAAAAATCGGAAATATATGGTTCCGGTTCCGGTTTTACCCTAAAACTGAGCCGAACCGGCCCATGCTCAACCCTACCCTCAGCAGTAACCATATCATTCACCACCAAAGTCTGATAAAAACCGGCATCAAAGAAAATGGGGGAATTACTATGAAACACACACAACATCAACTTTTACGGAACCAATAAGGAAAACGCGAGATCTAAACGAGGACCTGATTTTCTTGCCTCCCTAATCCCATGAAAAAATTATCTGGCTCAATATCGCGGTGTAAAACCAATTTAGAATGAACAAGTTCTACGCATTTGATCGGTGTTAACATATGCCTTAGCTGATGCAATAAATTATGTGTGGAGTATGTTTATTTAGTTCAAATGTCATGTGACTTGTTGTTAGAAGTTAAGTGGTTTTAAATAAGATAGAATATATGGTAGTTATTCAGGCAGTTGCATCAACTGCAAACCTTATATTTAGGATTAGTATGATTTGATTTAGTAGATATTGTGGTGGTTATAATTTTCACTATTTAAAGTAGGCTATGTTTTGTGAAATTGATTAGTAAATAAAGTACATCCATCCATGAGTTCAAACACTTATTCTTCCATTTCACCCCCTATTTTCACTGGTGAAAACTACCAGTTGTGGGCTAACAAAATGAAATTAAGCAGTGAAAGAAGATTTAGTTGTTACACTAATAACGGATAACTCTACAAAGCAGAAAATTAAGATTCACAATAAGAAGCAATCACAGCTTTATAAGGCCAAAACCTGCTTGTTTTTCGCTGTATCTGAATCATTGTTTACCAGAATCATGAATTTGGAAACAACCTTCAAAATCTGGGAGTATCTCAAACAAGAGTTTCAAGGAAATGCATGAACAAAGAGCATGCGAATCTTGAATCTCAAAAGAGAATTTGATTTGCAGAAAATGAAGGACTCAAAGACTGTCAAAGAGTATGAAGATAAATTGTTTGAAGTTGTTAACAAACTCAGAATCATTGGTGAAGAGATGCCTGATAGTAGGGTGGTTGAAAAGTTATTGGTAACATTACCAAAAAGATTTGAGGTCAAGATCTCTGTATTGGAGGAAAGTAAAGATCTCACAACGATAACTTTGGCAGAACTTCTTAGTGCATTAGAAGCTCATGAACAAAGGAACTTGATAAGAGATGAAGCCACTATTGAAGGAGCAATGTAAGCAAAATTGCAGATTCAATCAAACTTAGGCAGAAAAAGGGATTGGCGCACAAACAAGGGAAACTTTCTTGGAGTAACTAGAAACTATCTGGGTAACAAAAGAGTTCCTTATTCTCCATGTGAGCATTGTGGTAGAACAAATCACCCTTCTTTAAATGTTAGAGCAGACATGATGTGAAGTGTAATAAATGCAATGAAATGGGTCATATTGAAAGAATCTGCAGGAACAAAGAAAAACAAGTAAACGAAGCCCAAGTTGTGAATGAAGAGGAAGAAGAACAGTTGTTCGTGGCATCGTGTGATGCAAACATCAGCCAAGGAGAAACATGGCTAGTGGACAAGGCCCAAGTTGGGAATGAAAAGGAAGAAAAACAGTTGTTCGTGGAATCATGTGATGCAAGCATCAGCCAAGGTGAAGCATGGCTAGTGGACAATGGTTGTACAAACCACATGACAAATAATGTGGGACTCTTTAAAGAACTTGATCAGAGTAAAAGTTCAAAGGTAAGAGTTGTAAATGGACAATATATCTCTATGAAAGGTAAAGGTTCCATCGTTATTGAAACTCTCGCAGAAACTAAAGTTATTACTAATGTGATGTATATTCCTGAAATCGATCAAAATTTGTTGAGTGTTGGACAATTACTTGAGAATGATTTTAAAGTGCATTTTGAGGACAATAAGTATGTGATTAAAGATGCAGAAGGGCTTAAATTATTATGTGTTAAGATGAAGGGAAAATGCTTTCAACTTGATCTCATGGAAAAAGAGCAAGCTGCATACCAAACTTCTATGAAGACTACCGATCTTTGGCATAAAAGTTTAGGAGGGTCTGGATTTTTAAGCGTGTTCTTGGATGAATTAATCAAAAGTACCCGATTTATAACACTGTTACAATAAATTAATCAAAAGAGCAATAATTTTTTGAAGTCGAGACATCTAACTAATTGTTGTGCCACCCAAAGTGAAAATATATCTTGTAGTACTCTTTCTTGTATCCAAACATCCACCCAAATTTGCATCAGAGAACCCTTCCAAGATAACATTTTTCTTACTGAAACATAATGCAAGCTTGGATGTATCCTTCAAGTAGCGTAACAATCACTTGACCGCTTCCTAATGCTCCCTTCCCGGATTAGACATGAACCTGCTAACAACTCCCACTGCATGAGTAATATTTGGCCTTGTACACACCATAACATACATCAAACTACCAATTGCAGATGCATACAGAACTTTAGCCATATATTTCTTGTCTTCATCCTTTTTAGGTGATTGCTTCTTCGTGAGATTGAAGTGAGTACCCAACGGTGTACTTCTGGTCTTTCCATTTTGGACACTGAACTTCTCCAACAATTTCCTAATATACTTCTCTTGAGATAATTTCAAAGTACCTTTAGATCTATACTTCATGATGCTCATACCAAGTATTTGTTTTGCTGCACCCATATCCTTCATCTCAAACTCCTCAGACATCTGTCTCTTTAGCCTGTTGATTAAAATGGCTCCGTTCCTCAATATGCTCTCTTTCACTATCATCAATATCTCTTATCCTTTGAATTTTTTATCACATATTCTCTTAGTCTCCTTTTTCCTTGAGTTGATCACTCACGTTCTGCATCACCAGACTCCCAGTTGAGATCTCTCTCCAAGATCATGCCCTTAGAGGTGTGTTTTCCCTTCTTTCCTAAGTTTTAGGTTTATCCCTTTTCGCCATAAGGATACTTCTAGCATCTAAGATGGGAGACTGCCATTCAACTTGTTGACAACGACCCTCCAAAAAAATTTCATCTAGATAGATTTGTCGACGATGATTCGAGTGACGATAGATCTGACATGCTGAGAGGTTTCACCTGTTAGTAATTGTGCTCTAGAGACAATACTTTTTATATTTTAAGGAAAATATTTATTATTAAGGATTATGTTTTATTGATTATTATTTATTTATTATATTTTATTTACTGCGTAATAAATTGAAAGCATAATAAATGTCCTTGGAATTTTGATACGTATTATATATCTTTAAGTATGTGACTTAAAAATGAGATTATATGAATAGTATCTTATTCCTAAAATTTCCTAGTCGAGTATTATTATTTAAGGACAATAATAATGCACAAAGACTAGTATGTTTCTTGACAGATGACCACATCTCATTGGTCATAGGTATGGGGATACTAAAGTCAAGAACATAAGTGCATGTATCAATGCATGGCACTGGAATGACCCGCCGTGAGATTCTACATGTTTAGTAAGTGTCATAAGTAATTCTCACTGTGATAGTGGTGTAATGATCCTTAGACCTGAAATCATTATATTTCTATACGAGAATTAATATACTTTGATTACATTAAAAGTTACCTTTGACCGGGTGATGATAAAAGTGGACATTGGGTATATTATGAATCGTATGAGAAATATGAATGATCTAGATGAGATTTAATCCTCCTAATTTTAGGAGTGATATTATTGGCCTCTTGTTTGAGTGAGACTATTAAATGCACGGCCGTGCTCAAATGTTGATTTGATTTTAATAGTCTACTCATCGATCAAGAAAATAAAGATTAAATTATGAAGAGGATGACACGAGACATGCCTTGAGTTTAATCTATAATATCAAGATTAAAGGGATTATATTACATGGAACATTATTCACGAAAGGCTTAATCGAATCACCGATTTATTATTATTACTTGGGTAGCAATGATGTATTACTAGATGCCGCTCATTGTTTACAATTTTAATTAGATATTAAAATTGTTGCCAACGTAATAATAACCTACAGGGTCACACACAAAGAATGTTTGAAGGAGAAATAATTTAAATTATGAATTTAAATTAAATAAGTAATTTATTTTATTTATGATATTAATTAAGTATGACTTAATTAATTATATAAATAGAATAAATGAATTACTTAAACTAATTCCAAAATTAATAATTAATTAATTAAGTGAGACTTAATTAAATAATTTAGAATTTTGGATTAGTATTAATTATAATTGGATTATAATTAGAAAACTTATTCCTCTCTCTATGTAATCTCTTTATGGGCTGATTTAATAAAATAGAGATTTTACAAAAACCCTAGCCGCTCTGAGAGAGGAGGAAGATAGAGAGAGAAGAAGTTTTCGGGTGCTAGTACACATCAATCCTTCATGAAAAAGTGTTCGTGTGGATACCGTAGAGCGTAGATCGCGAGAGCGGGATACGTGGTGATTAAACAAGCTTTGGACCTCCATTAATCTTCCATTAATGAACTGTTAAAGCTTCTAAAGGTATTTATTCTTTATCTCCGAATTAAATCTTTTGTTTTCGCATGGATCCTGCGGAGGGTTTCGCTATTTTGATTTATTTTTCACGTTTATTCCGCTGCGTTTGTGTCACGAAACCCTTCAATGGCATCAGAGCTACTTGCGAAACGTTTTAATTCGGTTATGTGCTTAACAGTTTTTGATATATAAGCATGTATGCGATCTATCATGATTTTATATTGATATAATATGTATATATTTATATATTATGAATATATGATATTTATATGATGTATAATCATGTGATGATTATGTGTGTTGATGTATGTATATGATACATGTTTGTTCTTATTATGGGAATCGTATTCGATACGAATTCTGAAACGGCTGCCGTAGATTTTCTGAAAATGTGTCCGTTGTCCGATTTTCGCAAACGATATGTGTTTTCTGACTGTAATCGGGTCACTGAGCAATACTGAAATAGTCAGCTCTTCGTCTATAAGCCATTAGATGTCGTTACAGCCTCCAAAACGGTGATTTATGATTTTTTGAAAATTATTTGATTTTCTAAAATTTTGAGTATATGTATGTATATATTATGAATATATGATATTCATGTAATGTATAATCATATGATGATTGTATGTATCTCTGTGTATGTATATATGATATATGCTTGTTCTTGTTATGAGAATTGTATATGATACGATTTCTGAAATACCGTCAGATTTGGAGAAATCTGACTGCTGTATCCGATTTTCGTAAACGATATGTGTTTTCTGACTAGAATCGGGCCAATGAACAAAACTGATAGTTATTCTATCATCGACGGGTCTGTAAGGCGTTTGACGTCGTTAAGGGCCTCGAAATAGCAATTTATTGTGTTCAGAAATCTGTTTTTAATTTTCTGAAATTTCGAAATTTGTTATATATGATTATATGATATGATTATATAATATGAGATATATTATATGTGTTATATGATAGCATGGTGGATGGTTATGGCCTAAAGACCCATAGGATAGTGGTTTTGATTTATGGTTTTGGTTTCTAAATACGACTTGCATGTCGTTTATTCATTGTAATTTAATTATCTCGAATGTAACTCGAGTTCTTCTTGTAATTTCATTAGAATAGTTTTATTTTTTATTATTCAATGTAATTATCAATGAAGACTTGCAAGTAAGGAGGCGATCCAAAAGGGGATGATGGAGCAATGAAGAAAGAAGACATGTAATAGATAGTATTTTTAAAACCACCATAGACTGACCTTGATATTTCCATTAGCTTGGAAATATAAATATCATATAGGATGGGGCCATAACCAAACACGTTTAATTTACGCACATTATATATATGTATATGATTGCATGTATTGGTATGTATGCGTAGATATAATTGAGATGCATGCTTAATATTGATTAATCATGTATGTATTAGATACGACACCCATGCCATGTTTGCTTAAACAAGATAAAATCTGTAACGATTCAAGATTTTAAAATTAACAAACGATCATGAGATTCTTGTGTTTATGAAATATGGATTTTTAAAACACGGAATTAAATATGGATTTTTGATATCTATAATTGGGATTTTCTGACAAAAGCGGATATGCGTATTCGTAAGGCTGATGGGTTTTAAGTGTGACCATTGGTATCCTCCATCTACCTGGGAAATGAACAATTTAAGATGTCGATTTGAAATATTTGGTTCAAGGAAAAATTGAGGATCTCTTTATGATGTGATCATGATCGTTATAAATTTTCTAAAACCCCTTAACAAAATATTAAGTTTTACTCGGATGCTTTCCAATGAATGAACACTCATCGAATCCTAGATCGATAAGGGGAAGGACTGTCAGTGGCAGGGGACTCCTATCTATCGTGGTGAGATGCGACGAATATAAACGGTTATATTCGGCCGTTGTATCATTGGGTCTAACTTAACTGAGTCGTCATAATAAGTGAAAATAAATGGTTATATTCAACTATTATGAACTTAGAAGCATAGAGTTTGGTTAAAAGTCTATTAGATAGATAAGATCAATCGTTGTTCACCAAACTATCCAAGAATTATATATGATATAATTGATAACTGTTGTCTACCTAAATAATCATTTTCTAAGGACTTCCAGTGGTTGACTTAGGACATGACGAAATATGGATCTTGGCTCACTAGAAAGAATTATGGGATATATTTTCCAAATTAATAGTAAGGGCTATTAGTTTGATAAAAACAGTGGGAGGTATATGATGATATACCATAATCACTTAAACATAATTAATATTAAAATTGCAATCTAGTTTATTTTATGCACTTTAATATTGTAGATATCAAATGATAAACACAAATAACTTCTTTATGCGATCAGTTCTTGAGAAGGACAAGTTGACGAGAATATATTTCCTTGACTGACATAGGAGCTTGAGGATCGTCCTCGGGCACCACGATATTAGTCAAATCTCTTCCCCTGCTCTTAAAGTTGAGAATGTAACATGTGCAAATCATAGTGCTTATTGGAAGCAAATTGATGTTGCGACTGATGTTTCATGTCTCATGCTCGCAAATATATGTACTGAGCTTAAGAAGCAATACAAGCATATAGATGCTTATGAAACGATTGAGCACAAGATATATTTGAAAGGGCACTATACACTTACAAGTAGGGAGAGTGAGACCCGGTTACACCACATGTTCTAAAGATTATAGGGTATAATGAATACCATTGATATTTTGGGTTTCCAGATTGGTCTGGAGACAGTTAGATTTGATCTTACAATCTTCGGACAAATATTATTCTTATTTTGTTATGAACAATAAAGTGAATAAGATTGGTAAAACACCCATTGAGTTGCTAAGCATGTTGAGAACTGCTGAAAGTAATATGATAAATGCATGAACTACTACTATATTGATGGTAAACATAGGGAATGCAAAAGGGAAAGGAAAATGGAAAGGCAAGGAGAAGATTTGATCTAGTTCCGTTGTCAAACCAAAGTCCAATCCCTAAAGCAGACTTTAAAGTCTGAATGAGGTGTTGATAAAGAAGACGATTGTCACTTCTGTGGAAAGTTGGGAGACTGGAAATTAAACTGTCATGCTTAATTGGAAGATCGGAAGATGATGATCAATAAGGGTCAAGCTTAAGGTATCGGGTTGGAATTGGAGTAAAGATAGTTGCTCTGGTTCGAGGAACTCGTTACTTAATTTTTGACCTATAAGGAAAATTTAGAACTTGATAATTGTTATAACGTGCTTGCAATTGGCAGGGACATTATTTCAGTTTCTTGTTTGGACAAGAAAGGCTTTTTCATTTTAATTAAATAACAATAGTTGTTTATTCTATTTTGATGATGAGCCTTATAATGTTGCACAACTAATTAACAATTTATATGTTCTAAAGTGACTCAAATAAAATATTACCTTTGGCACTGTTGTTGAGGTCATATTAATGAGAAACGCATTTTCAGAATACATAAGGATGCATTCATGGAAAAGTTTGATTATGAATTATACAAAAGGATGCGAATCTTGGCTTATTTGGCAAAATGACTAAAGCTCCTTTTACCGGACATGGTGAAGGGATCATTGAATGGGTATGACTTATACATAGTGATGTATGTGGTCATATGTGTACGATGACAAAAGGTAGATTTTATTAACTTCATAAAATTTACTAATTATTTTAGTAGATACGGATATATGTATCTTTTGAAGAACTAATCCAAATCATTTGAAAAGTTCAAAGACTATAAAGATGAAGTAGAAAATATCAAAGAAAGGTTTTTGATATGAGGGATCACACCTTGTTGGACATGGTGCGATCAATGTTGAGTCAATAAATCTTCCAATTAGTTTCTGGGGTTGCACTCTGGAAACGGCTCCACATACACTTAACATTGTTCATACTAAAATGGTTCAAAAGAATCCTTATGAGATATGGACTGAGAAACGTCACAGCATGTCATTTATGAAAATTTGGGGATGTGAAGCGTTTGTGAAACGTCTAATCTATGACAAGCTAGGACCAAAATCATATAAATGTAATTTTGTGGAATACCCAACTGAAACAAGGGGTTATTCTTTCTATAATCCTTCCGAGAATAAAGTGTTTGTTGCTCGAACTGCTGAGAGACAGTGGGAGGATAATAGATCTCAATGAAGTTTGAGACCCACATGATAATGTTGAACCAATGGAGGAACCTGAGCAGAATATACAAGAAAAATAATACTGCTCAAGAAACACAGGTATTCGTAGGTCTAGTAAGATTCGCCATGAGCTCGAGAGATAATATGGATTTCTCTTGACTCAAGATGGTGATGTGATGCTTATGGATGAAGATGAGCCTCTCACCTACCAAGACGCTATGAACACTCCAGATTCTAAGAGATGGCTGGATGCTATTAAATCTGAGATGGAATCCATGTATACTAATCAAGTATGGACTTTGGTTGATCCACCTGAAGGGGTAAAACCTATAGGGTGCAAGTGGGTTTTCAAGAAGAAGACCGACATGGATGCTAATGTACAGACCTATAAGGCACGATTGGTGGCAAAAGGTTTCAAGAAAATTCATGGTATTGACTATGATGAGACCTTTTCACCAGTTGTTATGGTCATGTCCATCAGGATTTTGCTTGCTATAGCTGCTTACTATGACTATGAAATCTGGCAAATGAATGTCAAAACCGCTTTCTTAAATGAGAGCCTTGAAGAAGATATGGATGTGTACATGACACACCCTAAGGGTTTTGTTGATCTAAAGGATGCTGGAAATGTATCTAAGTTGCGTCGATCCATTTATGGATTAAAGTAGGCCTCGAGGAGATGGAACATTTATTTTCATGAAACAGTCAAAAAGAGTTTGACTTTATTCAGAATGAAGATGAAACTTGTGTTTACAAGAAGTTTAGTAAGAGCCATGTGGCATTCCTAGTATTATATGTTGATGATATATTACTAATAGGGAATGACATTCCTTCTCTACAGACTGTGAAGACTTGGTTGAGAAATAATTTCTCAATGAAAGACTTAGGCGATGTGACATATATATTAGGGATCGAGATCTATAGAGATAGATCAAGGTGATTGATCGGCCTAATTTAGAGTACATACATTGACAAAGTTTTGCATCGATTTCAAATGCAAAGAGACTAAAATGGATATGTCCCAATGTCTCATGGGATAGTGATCTCAAAATAAAATTTGTCCTAAATCATTGGATGATAGGGACTGCATGAGTAAAATTCCATATGCGTCAGCAATTGGTTTTATAATATATGCAATGATATGTACTTGTCCTGATGTCTCGTATGCTTTAACCATGATGAGTAGATACCGATCTAATCCAGGTGAAGGTCACTGGACGACAGTCAAGAATATTCTTAATTACTTAAAGAGGACTAAAGATTCATTCTTGTTATATGGAGGAGATGTGAAGCTAGTTGTAAGAGGTTTCAGTGATACTGGTTTCTAGACAGATAACGATAATTTAATGTTTCTGTCTGGCTTTGTGTTTTATTGAGATGTTGTATGCTGGAATGGTTCACAGCAAAGACAATTGTTGATTTTACAATAGAACCTGAGTATATTGATGCTTGTGAAGCAGCCAAGGAGGCTGTTTGGGCATGTACTTAGGAGATATCACCTAATTAATGAGATTAATGATCAAAGAGATATACATATATATAAAGTGTATACTAATAATAATATTGCAGACACACTGACTAAGGCTTTGTCGCAGCAGAAGCACGAAAGTCACACTAGTTCCATGAGTATTGGATACTTGGGTAATTGGCTCTAGTGCAAGTGGGAGATTGTTAGTAATTGTGCTCTAGAGACAATACTTTTTATATTTTAAGGAAAATATTTATTATTAAGGATTATGTTTTATTGATTATTATTTATTTATTATGTTTTATTTACTGCGTAATAAATTGAAAGCATAATAAATGTCCTTGGAATTTTGATACGTATTATATATCTTTAAGTATGTGACTTAAAAATGAGATTATATGAATAGTATCTTATTCCTAAAATTCCCTAGTCGAGTATTATTATTTAAGGACAATAATAATGCACAAAGACTAGTATGTTTCTTGACAGATGACCACATCTCATTGGTCATAGGTATGGGGATACTAAAGTCAAGAACATAAGTGCTCAATGCATGGCACTGGAATGACCCGCCGTGTCGCATGGATCCTGCGGAGGGTTTCGCTATTTTGATTTATTTTTCGCGTTTATTCCGCTGCGTTTGTGTCACGAAACCCTTCATCACCGATTGTAAAATTATTGAATGAATTGAAGGTGCGATGAGGAGTTTGAATGGATGTTCGACGAGCCATTGATTATTCTTTTTTTTTTTACTCTAAACGATTCCGATAGACGCGCCAAATGTTGAAACCAATTTTCACCGGGGACAAGTTTAAAGATCAAATTTATTATCAAGTATTCATATATAGATTATATGAAGAATATGTGTACATATTAAGAAAACAATTATCGTTTGGTTCGCGAAAGGGTATGAGATTGTAATGAGGAATCGGGTTAGAGTGGTATGTGGTTCAAGTATCATTCCTCATACCATGTCTTTGGTTTAGTTTTGGAATGAATATATTTCACTTAAGAATAAATGATTCTTGATACTCATGTTTCATACTCACCTCTCCCTTGTGTATGAAAAACTCATACATCATGGGTTGAGGTATGAGTTTTAAATTTCAATTTTTTCAACTAAATACCAGGTATGGGGTTGGAATGAAAGAAACCTATACCTGATATCTAAATATTATGAACCAAACAACCCCTTAGGGTTTTGAGGTTTTTGGGGCTTCTCTTCATAGTATTGTAATCAATAATAATTTTTGGATCCCTACCGAAGGTACCTACGTTACCCTATTTATAAAGATCAAATCTATGTAGTTCTATTTGATTTAGAATCATATTACTCTTAAAATCTGACCCAACCCATATATTATTTTTTTGGAAGCAAGTAATGTCCGTGTGAAAAGTATTTTTAGTATCCAGATCTTTTTAGAATTAGATTTCCGGTTTCACAATATTTTTTCACCGTCATAAGCAATTGACTCCTCAATTATTGGATCGGGCCAAGCATTTATCGGGTCTCATTTTATTTATTCTGATCTATTCTTCGGGTTCACTATCTTTTTGGGTTGTTGATGAGGATTTTGTACACAAATAAATGAGTTCAGCCTTTGGAAACAAATTAAATATATTCTTTGTATCAACACATACCATAATACACAGTGAGGCGTTTATCCCATTGCCAATGCATATCCAATCGACCTAACACCCTTGAAAATACACAATCCTCGGCTAGGTGTTAGAGCCTTGTAATATCAGTTTCATTTATGCTCCTTAAGTATTCTGGCTGAAAGATTTCCTCAATCCCTTTACAGAATTTTTTAAACGATTCAATAGCTGAACTTTTTTTTCAATCTTGACATACTCATCATTAACACTATCAATGTGCATTTCATAAGTAAGCATTCTTAATGATGTTGTCAATTTTTAAATACTAAATAAGCCAACAACACCAACAACATCAATTTTAGCTTTGAAATAATTGTCACGTTCCTACAATTGACTTGAAATCCTTTCAAACAAATGCTTAGGAATTCAAAAATATTGATGAAAGATTTTGACATTGAAAAATGGATGGGTAGAAAAATAATCAGTGTTAATTCTTTCGTTGGCATCAATTTTACCATGACGAATATATGATCGACCATGAACAATATTATGACAGTTGGTCTCCATTACTGCTTGCAACATAACGTACTCTTCTTCATATGAAGAGTTTTCATCGAAATCTCCTCGCTAAATTCTTTGTTTAAAGTTACTCATTAGAATAGTTTGGATAAAAAATTGGATATAAAATAAAAATGAAAATGACGACAACTTATTTAGATGACGAGTTAGTCAGAGTGTTTTGAGAATATTGAATGAAATTTTTAAAAAGCTAGATACAAGTTTAAAAAAATTATTTATACAATTAGTACTGGAATGCAATTTTTATTTTATCACAAAAAATATTTTTTAGTACTGTATTATAACGCTTTGGATTTACTTTAGTAGAATTATGTATTCTGCAAATCTTGTCTATGATCTTTAATACTCCTCTGTCCCGATTCAAGTGTCTTATTTGACTTTTTAATGTCAACTTGACTAAGTTTTGACCAAAAATTATATATATTATATAATTATAAAAAATAAAAAAAATATATCATTAGAAAATATATTTAATCTACTTTAAAATGTAACTTTTAATTTTTAAAAATTGTAAAAAAATAATCTCTAATCTTTGGTCAAAATTTAGTCAAATTGACCACAAAAAATCAAACAAACCACTTGAATTGGGACGGAGGGAGTAGAAAATTTTGATCCTCTCTAAGAAAAAAATATTATAAAAATATATTAAAGGGTATTTATAAAAATTTCTAATTTTTTTCCCATTTTTTTATGATTTTACTATTTTTTGAATTTTTTTACAAAAATACGATCTGCAAATAAAATTAATCAAATGCAACTTTTTTTTATCTACAATTTATAACCAAATGTAACTCAACGCAACTTTGTTTGAAAAAATTTGAAGTTACTCATGGTTGAATTTGAGGTTGATTTTAGTTATATCAGGTTGCATTGGTTGTAAAATCGTAATTTTGCAAAAAACTTTAAAGATCGTACTTTTGCAAAATAAAAAAAACGTATTTTTACAAAAAAATAAAAAAGTTTGGTATTTTTTTTAAAAAAACCCTATATTAAATCATTAATATTAATTTTATTTTACCTCTTATATTTAAATTTTTTTAATGCCACTACTGAAGATTAAAGAAAATAAAATAAAAATTATATAAGAAAGGGTGCAAAGTCATTGGTATTGAACATACAAAAGAGGAAATAAAATAGAAATAATGACAAGTAAGGAAAATGAATCATAGATTCATAGATGATGATGAATAATCATAATTAATACTAATATATTCAAATCTAGTTAAACTCATAAATCAAATCAAATATTCCTTAAATGAAATTAGATTATAAGTAAAAATGATAGGTTTGTGACTAAAATTATAGTTTTTTTTTACTAACTACGCTTATAGCCATACAAATGATTCTAAATAATCTCGGATTGAGTCTGAGCCAGACCCAGGTGGACGACAGAGGATGAACCCATTACAACTTAAACTATCCGATCGTGATCACTAAAATTATAGTTTATTAGTGAAAAATATAGGAAAAATAAAATAAGTAAGTAAACATGGAATTCAAATTTTTAAGAGGGTGTATTCAATTTAAAGATATTATGAATAATTTATTAATTGATTTTATAGATTTTATTTGATTTAATATTGCATAAATTATATATATAATTCAAAATTGAGTTAAGATTTTAAATTTCAAAATTTGAATTGTCTTTAATGATAATTTAATCAAACCAAATCTTTCTAAAAATATACTACCATTTCACCCAAAATTAAATCTTTCAAAATAAATTTCCAAATATTTAAAAATGACACAAATCCCAAACTCTAAGCTAAAAGATATACATTCATTACACACACAACAACCCAAACACCACACTTTCTGTCCTATGTTCGAAATTTAACAATCCTTATCCTCCCCCAACAAAACTGACCAAGAAATAAACGTTACATATTGAAACAATTGAAAGGTAAAAAAATAAATAGCCCTAGGGTTTAGATTTGTTTTGTGCAACAAATGCTCTAAAAACAAGGGCATCATCAAAATACAATGGGTATTGAAAGCTCCTCTAAATTTACAAAAAACTCTAGTGTAGAAGTCACATCTGAAGAAGAAGGCTTCTCTGGGGCTTGGTTTCCTGCAAAAATCATCGACCCATTTCCCAAGAAAAAGCCCAATCATTTTTATATACTCTATGACACTCTTTTAGATGAAAAAACAAGAAAACCCTTGAAGGAATTTGTGAATTCTAGCCTTGTTCGCCCTAGTCCTCCTCAAGAACCGGAAAAGATTCAATCTTTTCAGCTTAATGATGTTGTTGATGGTTTTTATCGAGATGGGTGGTGGACTGGTGTGATTACTAAGGTGTTTCAAGGGAATTCAAGATTTGAGGTTACGTTTTCAAACCCCCCTGATTTAATTGAGTTTGGAGCTGAGGATTTACGGGTTCATCGTGATTGGATTCGAGGGAAATGGATCCGGCCTAAGAAGAAGGTATTAGTTACTTCTTGTTATTGTATAATTTAATTGGATTTTGTATATGTTTGTATGTGTGTGTACGGAAATATTGATGTTTTTGTTAAGGAAAACTAATGATGGAACCAGTTAAACCGAACCCGTCTAACGCTTTAGGAAATATATACCTGACAAATTGATTGTGTGATTTGTAAAGGGTTGAATCCAAATTAAACTATAGACCAAACCGTTTTTTTATGACTAGTCTGGTTTAGTTGCACGAACAGATGGATTCTGGTTTACTAAAAAACTAAACCGCATTAATCGAATTGGTTTATTTGGAAGCTCCGAGGCCGAACCGGCGGTGCTCTCCCCCAATTTCAGTCTGGCTTCATTTATGATGACATGAATGGAAATGTGAATGTTAGGGAAACCATTTATATTTTTCTCCTTTTAGTTCTAAAATTCTGATTATCATACCTAGTCAAGTGCATATTATGATGAAAATTTGACAAACTGGTGTCCGTGTGTGTTTTTATAGTGGAAAGATTCAAATACGGACCTGATAACGATGGGAACTTTGAGAATCACTATTAAATTGCTGAGACATGTTAAGTCTTGAAATAAAAGAAACTAATTGTATACTGTTTTGGAATATTGATGGAGGAGAATCATTAGTTGAAGTAATAGTGAGTTAGGTAAAAGTAACAGATCCTGATTTGGCGATTATGAACATTTAATGGGGATAATGAATTTATGAACTTGTAATGGGGATTATTATGTGAAAGGAAATTATTTAATAAATGAAGTCAAAGTGAGGCACACATAAGTACATTAATAATTGTATCCTATTTTGGTAAATATTAAATGATGTCATGTGATAACCATAGTTACATATGTCAAAGATTCTTACAAGTATTGCTTATTGAAGGTTATCATTTGAGCCCGACCATCTATACACAAGCACATACAAGGTTTTTTATGGTAATTAATAATTGTATTAACCTAGCAAGAAATTAATATAATTAAGTAATAATATAAAATTAATCTAGGTTGCTTGTGAATTAGTACAAATATAATTAAGAAAATAATTAAGATGTATTTAATTAATTTAACTAAATTATATAAAATTATATCACATAAATTTAACTTTTTTTTTTGAATAAGAACAGGAAATTTTATTGATTATCATGGGCAATTACATCGATAATAAAGGAAGGGGTGATGGCCCTTTATATCACAATTTGAAAAAAAATGGTCCAAAAGATCACAATTTTAAAAAATGGCATTTTTTATCACAAGAAAACGCATTTTTAAAATGCGTTTTTACAAAAATGCATCTTAAAATTACGTTTTTTTAATAATTATATAGGAAAATTAAAGAAAAAAAATTAAAAATTATGTAAAAGCATCATTAACTTGTGTTATGTAGTTTTCCAGAAAATTTTATTTTGTTTGTAAAAGATTAAAAATGCAGACATGCAGTCACATGCACTTGCAACTGGGTACCACTATTGCACCTCCTTTATGATCCGCATGCCTACCACTGAAATATCAATGACTTTGTTAAAAAAAACTAGTAACACAAGTTAGTGGGTCGTTTATTTGTGACTTAAAGGGCCAATTTTTCAGATTGTGATTATTTGGGCCATTTAGCCCTAAATTGTGATATTTTACCTCTTTTTTCGAAAGAAAGGTATAGAGAACCATTCCTGTCGATCAGACATTGAACTAACTTCTCTAGCAATAGTGTGAGCCGCTACATTTGCTGATCGTTTTACGAAAAGAACACTGCAGGACCTCAAGTCCTTCAAAATAGTTGAACAATCTAATATGATCGGGCCAAAATATGACAAGTCTTCTACCTTCATTCTTCTCACAGCCCGCACAACAGTTAGTGCGTTGCGTTCAATGAACACATTAATTACCTCACACTTTTTGAACCAATATAATGCCTCCCTGAATGCCATAGCTTCCGCAATTTTGGGGTCAATGATCCCTAAAAACTGACCTCCATAACCTGCTACAAAAATCCCATGTTCGTCTCTGATAAGGCAACCAAAAGAACTTAAATTCTTTTGTTTGTAAGCAGCTGCATCCACATTGCAAGTTACCCACCTGTGGCTGGTTTTTGCCAGATCATGTCCCTCCTGGCGATTAGTTACGTACGTATTATACTTTTTATCTTGGGCTTTTTTCCACTGAAATAGAAGGGTACTTGCTCCATTGACCACTATAGAAGGGGTGTGATACCTGTTTCTCCATACCACTGTGTTTCTATGATTCCAGATGCCCCATGCTACCATGATCAACATCTGAATATCTTGATTTGTTAGTGAAATGAACAGCTTTAGAAGTCACTGTCCAGCTGAGAATCCGATGGTGCATTGCTTCCCAACATTTTTTAGTAGAAGGGCATGAAAAAAATACATGCTCTAAGAGTCTAAGCTTTCTTCTGCTGGTTTATAATTTGAGCATGCAGGTACCACATCCATCTTTCTCCTCTGTAAATTACTAAGCGTTGGCAGACAATTATGAACAACTCTCCATATAAAGTTTTTAAATTTCGGAGGGATGAGTAGAGACCATAACTTCAGCCACTCAAAACCAACATGGTCTCTTTGAGATTGGTCCTGTATTTTACATAATACTCTGTATCTACTTTTGACTGTATATTTACCCTTCTCATCTTCAATCCAGGGCCAAGAATCATTTACATCATTCAAACCCAATGGAATTTGCAGAATTTTATTAACATCTGTGCCATTAAAGATACCATGTACGATGTCATGATCCCATTCCTTAGCGCTAGATTTGATTAATTTATTCACTGTCGCGTTCTGCAATTCAGGATCCATGTTAGTAGTTACTCGAGCATTTTTGATGTCCGGGATCCACAGATCTTTCAATATATTTATTGATTCTCCACTACCCACTTTCAATCTACTTCCTGCTTCAAGTAACTCTCTCGTCTCTAGGATGCTTCTCCAAACAACACTATTTAACTATTACCAAACATTATATATATTATTTTTAAAAATCATAAGCAATAACATATACTCCCTCCGTCCCCTTTTAGTTGTCCACTTTGTTTTTAGTGCAGTCAAATTTACTCATCTTTGACTGCAATTTAAATATAATATATAATTAAAAAAAATTTAAAATTTTATATTATTAAAAAGTATATATAATCTACTTTAAAATGTATTTTTTAGTTTTTAAAAATTACAAAAGATTAATTTTTAATTTGTAGTCAAAAGTTAGTCAATTTGACCACAAAAAGTCAAAAAAGGACAACTAAAAGGGGACGGAGGGAGTATTAATGTAAATCAAGGATTATGATGTAATACAATAAATTAAAAGACCAATATGTTTCAATTTTAAAATGTTATGAGTATTATTTACTATTGCACTTAATTATGGTTTGTTATAATTTTAGTCATCTATGCGATTATATCCTTTACTATAAGTCGAGATTCCTTTTTCAATGATTTCTCGTTCAATGTGAGAAAGGACGAGTGATGCGGAACGGAAAATTAAAATATTAGTTTGTATTTATTTTATGTTATTATTTAGGAATATATTTAATTGTAATTCATTATAAAGTTTGATTATATATATGTATTATATTAGGAATATTTTAGAATATGATAGAAAATAAGAAAAGGATTTGTTTCCTTTATTATGAAGATTTTACTTGGTGACTAAGTTTAGGGATTCACTCCTATATAAGGAGATGTAATATTTTATTATTGAAAGACTTTGATTGATATATTGAAATTGAGAATTGTTTCTCCTTTGTTATGGGTTGCGATCCATGCATGTTCTTTTTTTCGGTTAAGAAATCCTAGGGAGTAGTGGTTCTTCTTCAGTTGGATCACCTTGGGCTCGTGAGTTTTCTGCGGTTAATCCACTATTATCTACACTTTTACTAGTTTCTATTCCTGTCTTGCATCAAAGTGTTATCAAGAGCTTAGATTTCCGCATCAATTTCTTATTTGTTGGAGATCGGGCGTTTTGCAACAAAAATAAAATAAAATCTGTAGCACTATTCACAGTACTGTTCATAAGTACTATTCACTGTATATCCAGAAAATTTCGGTCTTTGTCCATAAAAAAAGAAAAAAGAATAGCTTCCATGGCCAAAATTGAGAATGATTATGGATAAACTTGGTATACAACATAATCATCCACCTGCGAGAATTCCATACCCGCCTCAATATCAACCTAATGGTGAAAAGGATGTTAAAGCTGAAGTTTCCGAAGTTCATCGAAAAAAAGTGTCAAAGTGATCCTATACGACATCGCGAAGAAAGTAAATCATATGAGATAAGAAAGGGCTCTCGCCTCAAAGAAGTGGAAACGAAGGAAAGCAATATTGTCATGGTAGATCATATTGATTTTCTGGGAGAAGACAAGATATTGAGGACTACTGTCATATCAAAATATGTCATTCTTTCCATGTTGATTCCAAAGATTTTGCATATGGAGTTTGAATTGGATGTGTTCAAGTACTTCTACAAATCATCTCTTTGTCCGTTAATTCTTAAATTTTATAAAACTCGTGGACGAGTTTTTTTTAAAGGCAAGGAAAATGATGCGGAACGGAAAATTAAAGTATTAGTTTGTATTTATTTTATGTTATTATTTAGGAATATATTTAATTGTAATTCATTATAAAGTTTGATTATATATATGTATTATATTAGGAATATTCTAGAATATGATAGAGAATAAGAAAATGATTTGTTTCCTTTATTATGAAGATTTTACTTGGTGGCTAAGTTTAGGAATTTACTCCTATATAAGGAGATGTAATATTTTATTATTGAAAGACTTTGATTAATATATTGAAATTGAGAATTGTTTCTCTTTTGTTATGCGTTGCGATACATGCATGTTCTTCTGTTCTGTGGTTGAGAAATCCTAGGGGTAGTGGTTCTTCTTTGGTTGGATCACCTTGGGGCTCGTGGGTTTTCTGCGGTTAATCCACTGTTATCTATACTTTTACTAGTTTATATTCCTGCATCAACGAGGCTCGATTAGATACGCGGTACAAAAACATATAGTGATATAGATACTTAGAGAATTTTAAGGGAATCCGATATTGCTGGAACGTATGGGAACGATTGATATATTTTTGATGAGAAAAAGGTTCCGGGGGTCATCCTTAGGAACTTATCTCAGGTTAAACCATTTTTTAGTACAATTGAAGAGTGGCAATGTTATGAATATTAAACTTCTATTTGGATCTGACTATTGTACCCTTATGTATTACGCTAAAAACTTTTATAACCTCAGACAATTACCCGAGGACAACCTCAGGACCATCAAACTCATTTTTGATATATATATATTTATATATTCAATTATAGTATACATATTTTATTGTTAAAAGTCTACACTCTTTTGATTAAAATTATTGTAATCAATATTTTACTCTATTTATTGTTTTGTGATTTATAAGTTGTTTGGACTCGAAACTAATATAATTATATGGCCTTGTATGCTTGAAAACTCTATAAAAATAATTGAATATATTAAAATTGGGCTTTAAATAATAAGCTTGTTTTGAGCCTATATGTTTTAGGGCCCAAATTTGGAGTCTAAAATACAAAAAAGCCTTGTCAAATCTAAATTTTGATAGGTAGTTTTACGTTTATGAAGAGAAACATATAGATACAGTATACAACTGGAGTTGTATTACGCTTAGGCACCAACTAATAATTCTCCTTCGTCGACACATATTGCATCTCCTTCCTTCATTATCAAATTCAAATTCTTTCCATCTTCAAATATATTTTCCCTTTTGCCTTTAAAGTCATTTTATGGCGGCTTATTTTCTTTTCCTCATTCTTTATTCTCTTTTAATTTGGTATTCTCTTTTAATATGCTACGTCATCAGAGTATTTATTGGTTGTTTTAACGACATCTCCGGATGAGGAAATTTAATAATTAATATAATAAATCTTAAACTCTTAATTTAAGCACTTTTAATATAACAATTATTGAAAATTATAAAATATTAAAAAAAATAAAGTCATCCATGATAGCCACAATATTTTAGCTCTGTAGTTATATAAATTATATAACTATGAAAGATAAATACTATATGTGTGTGTATATATATATATATCTTTTTCAACAGTATCTCATTGTAACAATTTTTGTTCAAACGTTTATATATTATAATAATTGATTTATCGTTAATTGGATTCCTATTTTTAATTATTTTTTGGTCTCACACTTTTCCTTGTTTATTCATGAACAAGGAATTCTATATTTATCTTTTAGCAAGGAAGTATCATGCAATGATTTATACGATGGGATGAGTTTTCCAAAATGAGTCACTATTTGAATTTAAGCAAAATTATGGCATGGTCACTAATTTGGACATGGATGTTATCTATACTATATTATTGAAGTCGAAATACTAAAGGTTTTGGTAAGTTGGTATTAGGCCATGGGCCTAAACTATATATATATAGTTATTCATACTTATAGTAACTAAAATACTACTTATTATAACTAACGCTCAAGTGCTCAAATTATATACATATATATATTAAATAAAATTCTATTTCTTATACCAAACTTTTTATTATTATCAAACTAACTATTCTAATTAATTTATCGCGACTAATCAAGCAGTCGAGATTTGGTTTTCAACTAGAAATAATATGATATTTGGTGTGACTAGTTGACTAACTCGTCGATTGGGCCACTAGTTGGGTCGCCTAGTCGTTTGGGTCGTCGCGTGGTTGTTTACATGATCCAAACCCGTTCCAATTTGATTATAATCCAAAAAAACAACTTATACAGCCCTAAATCCTAATTAGATATATTAAGGGTAATGATGAAAGGGTAACGTGAAAGAAAACGGCGAGCTATATTCAGTTCTTCAAGTTTTTCACCTGGTATTATCCTATGCTTGTTCACTTTTATATGTATGTATATGTGTGTGTGTGTGTGTGTGTAAGTATATACATGTGTATAACAGTATAAGTATATATATATAACTATGTATTATATATATACAATGACTTGTATGTATATGTATATAATTATAATACTATATATATGTCTATATCGGCAATTGTCAATTGATTACTTGACCTTTATTTGGCCGTTGGCAACTTACAAATGTAAGATACATCAGGGCCGTTCGTGACTTATCGGAGGCCTTGGGGCGAAAATATTAAATGAGCCCCAATTTTTTTGAAATCGTTGTCAAACAGTCATTTTTTAATACCTTAATTTTTATCACTGTTATCATAATCTTGATCCTTTACATCCTCAATATTAAGATCAAAAGACTTCCATGCTTTTAGCAATTCATTAAAAAGGCTCATCTAAAAAATATCATATATTTTTAAGAATTCTAAAAAAAAACTTCTCTATCTTTATTTTGTTACGTAACATGTTGACACATCGTTCTTGGTGACTCATGTATGGGGGATACAACTAAAAATAATAGAAAAATATTTAGCATCTTTGATAACTCTTAAAATAGAACTATATATATATACTTTTTTTTTTGAAAAATTTGTGCTCCTTATATTTTTGATCCATCCAAGGATCCTACTCAAAAGGCTAAATTCAGTGATATTACATAATATATATTATATTTAATTACAATAATATATTATTTTTTTGTCGACACAACCATGATTATCACCCATCTCTTTTCATGATCTCTGATGGAAGATGCTTTGTAACACCACCAACGCCATCAAAGGTACTATCATATCCATCGGTATTGTTCTCGTATCATATTCGTATATGTTATATCTGACCCATCATATTGACCGCAATTTTTTGTGTTTCCTCGAAAGCTGTATAAAAGAAACTTTATACATTTATCTGACCCATCATATCTAGGTTACACTTCTTATCATTTGTTAAAAGAAACTTTCTCGACAATAGCAATATGAGCGGATGCACCAAGTTGAGGACGTATAAACTACAACATAATCCATTTATCTGACTCTTCATTATTGTTTATCATTTTTGTATACTTCACCCATAGTTTTACTTGTTTATTCTGTCTTTCTATTTATTTGACTATAATATTTCTGATAATGATATCTTTTGCAATAATACACATGACACATTTTTTTACGTCTTTCTCTTTTGTATGTCTATATATATGATATATGAAAAAATTTTGTTCTCTAATTTTTTTTTTTGCCCGAGTGAATGAAAAAATGTTGATGTAATTCAGTGTTTGATATATATTGGTAGTAGAGATTAACTTTAAACTGTGATATAAAGTCATCTATGGACATATAAATGAATAATTAGTTTGCATGTAAAATGCACTATTTATGATTATAGGCAATCACTGTTTATACTATGTTATAATATATTATCATGCATTATGGTCGTTAGATATATCATTATAGGTTATATATAATCAATTATATGTGTTGCGAGTTCGAATGCGTCTTATTGTCCATTGACTGACGATGCATTAACACCCTCATAGCCCTAGTCATCTGCAAAATGATGTTGTCATTGGCATGAATTTCGGGAGGCGATTTGAGCATGTTTGGCTCAGCAAAAAGTCCTAAACTTTTAACTATAAGTTAGAAAAAATGTGTTTGCGTGGTATAAGTTGTTTAATAGATTAAAAAACAGCTTACAGGTGGTACTTCTTTGTGCAACTAATTGTAATTTTGTACGTTTATTTGATAACAGTTAATATCATCATCCAAAAGTACAAAATATAAAATTTGTTTTTCTACCTGTAATAATTTAGAAATTAACATTAACATGAAATTATCTAGACAGATAATAACTTAGAATTAAAATTTTAACTTCTCGTAACTGTAAATGCACCTAGAAGGGGGATGAATAGGTGTTATAGGGCTGACTAGGTCCAATTTTAATGTTTACCAACTATAATAGCCGACTGTTATGAAACAGTCTGCTGTGCCTTGTATAATGGCTTATTGTTTTAAATCTTTCAGAGTGATATAACAAGCTATTATGTATGCAATGCAATAAAACAGTTAGATGCAATAATGTAATGGAGGCACACGACGTTTAGTCAGGTTCGACCCCTATATCTAATGGTCTTCGTCATGGTCTTTTACCAACCCGGTAAGAGAATATATATTAATCAATAATATTCCAATTACAAGATTAAAATATATCTCTCCCTTTAACCCAATCACTGAAAATGGCTTGCTGTAATCCCTAGCAATCCAATCTGTTCTTGGACACCTGAATTCCTCGAGTCCCACTATTGAATTCCTTGCTTCTTGAACTCTTTGCCTTGTAGAAATAACACAACTAAACTAGGTTGCTCCCTTGTTCTAACTCCTAGAACCCCTTGCCATTTTAGTGATTCTCAATTACAATTCGAACAATTCAATGAATGAAGAATTGATTATAACTCAAACGTATAATCTCTATATAGCACGAATACAATATATCTCAAGCTCAGATAATAGAGAAAATATGAAAATATGATATAGCTTTTCAAGATCGTAGAGTGAGTTGCTGTATTGCTAAGTACATGTGAAAAACTTAGCCCAAGATATATACGTGTATATCAAATGGCTAGTTTGAATAAAAGATAAGATATAACTTTGTAGAACTGATTTAATTCAAACTAATACATAATTATAGGAGATAAGGTTTGAAAAACGTTTAAAGAACAGCTCTTATAAATATGCAAGATAAGGATAAGTAGTTGATCAAACAAAGACTTTAAATCAGATACAACTACTACCTTAAAAATAAATAGGAATACGGTTATAATATATATATATATTGAGCTTGGCATATGTTAAACACGTATTATAGATGTATACTCACAGAATAAAAGTCCTAAACCAAGTATAAATCTAATTCGAGAAATCTTGACAGGAATTGTATTTCTTCTGGACTCTATAGTGGCAAGCTGTTTTAACATAACAGCAGCTTGCTAGCTTGCTGTTATGCTGATATGCTATTAATCCTGCAAAATATTGTTAGTACAAGTAATATGGCAGGCTTTTATTTAGCATACAGAATATTTTAAGCTGTAACAAGCTAGCAACTTGCTGTTATTGTGTTATCATCAAAATCTAGGGTTTACAGTAACTTTAGGTCATAAGTTACTTTTCTTAAGCATATTCAAAAGGGCTCCGTCATCTCGATGGATCCGGGAAAGACAATCAACTTTCTTCTTATGCTTAATTATGCGAGATGGTTAGGTCGAGATGGTTAGGTGATTGAACAGTTTTGTCTTTGTGGATTTTTTTTGTCTAGCACTTGTAAAAATAGAAATTGGAGGGCAAAAACTTAAAGGTTGAGCAAGTTACGGGAACAACATAGCAACACTCCCCCAACTGTAATAATTGGTCTATATCTAATAGATTCTAAACTAAAAATAAATAAAATGAGGTAAATTTAAAATTTTGGTCTCATAATATCAACCGGATATAAAATACTTTTTAAGGATATACATTGTGCATTTCTCAATTCATAAAATCACATTGTTTATAACAAATTCATATGAGATAATCTCTGCAAAATATATACATATATAAAGTTGATAAAAATATTCAAAATATTAACAAAATATATGATATGATATTATACGTGTAATGTATATTTTTGTAACCCTACACATATATCTTTAATATGGCAACACACCGACGCCTTGCCTCTTGCTGTTCAATTAGTCAATAGAAAATCAGTGTTTCGCCTTGTATAACCCACATTGATGCAATATTGGTTACTCTTTTATGCAAGTAGATGCAATCATCTTTTTCCGAAGACATAAATTGTGCAACTCTGGTATACTTTTGTACCTGAAACCTATAAGCTTCCTTGACTGTTTTTTTAATTTATTTTAAAACTGGAATTATAAAATTTTAATTTTTTGATTGTGATGTTTCTTTTTCTGTCCAATTCTTTTTAAAGAGAATAACAGGGCTGCTATTTAGCAAAGGAAAAAAGGTAGAAGTGTCTCTTGAAAAAGTAGAGCATAGTGAAGTTTGGTTCCCAGCAATTGTACAAGAAGACAGAGGAAATGGCTCTTTCTTGGTAGAGTATCAGTGTCTTGGGAAAAATGGTAAACCTGAGTCTGTGAAAGTTGAAGTTGATTCTCTTCATATTCGGCCTTCTCCTCCTCAGTTGAAGGGCAACAATTATGATCTCCTAGAGAAGGTGGATGTGTATGTTGAGTTCGGTTGGTGGAGTGGAGTGTTAACCAGAAAACTTCCTGATTATAAGTATCTTGTTTTTTTTAAGAAAACAAATAAAGACAGGTTAGTTAATCAGACAGAAATAAGACCTCACATGGAATGGAATAAGGGAAACTGGTTTAGTACATCCCAGGTATGATCTCTTTTCCATCTCTTGGAAAGTGTATACTCATTAATCACTTTGTGTATCTCTTAAATGTTCATTTGTGCATGTAGAAGTTCTGAGGTAAATTCAATGGTCCGTCATTTCCCCTTGATTAGGGGCATGCTAGATTATTTGTCGTCGTAGGGATCCTTCTGTTTTAGAGTTTAAGATGTTATTTGTCCAGTTTTTTATAATAATAATAATAATAATAATAATAATAATAATAATAATAATAATTATTGTTGTTGTTGTTGTGTTGATTGCACTGTGGTATTTCAGGATGTCTCGAACTCAATAGATTGTCAAGAATCGGTGCGGAATGAAAGGCTTATTGTACATCAGAATGAGATGGTTTCTAGCATGGGTGCACTAAACCGGAATTATGAAGAGAGGACTGCTGTTTCCCTGAACTTGTTAGACATAAGAATGGAGCGGTCAACTCCCTGCAGCAAGGAAACATCTACGAAGAAGTTGCTGAATCCTGGTGCTGATGAGAGCACCAAAAAGATGGAAAAAGTTCTTCAAACAGATCCTTTGAATTCATCTTCAAAAAAAGCTTCAGGGGAAGACATGCATTATAGTTCTCCTACCTCAACCAATGGCGGTCTTAGAACAAATAACTCAGAACAGTCCAAGGGTGATCTGCTAGCCGAAAACTTCTCGCGGGGGAAGAGAGCTGTTAGTGAAATATTATTTCATCGAATTTTCTTTATAATTTCCTTTTTATCTTGATTCATGTAGTACAAAGCTGGCACATTAAAAATATAATTTTTTTTGAAGAACAAATGCAAAGTGAAATATGTGGAAAAATAATATATTTCTTCCTCGCAAAAACATGCCATCTTATAATAGGGAGTCACCAGTCCTCGCGTACACTGATTTCTGTGTACTGTTTCCTCTGGTAATGGAAAGATTTCACTCCCTAGTTTACTGCTTCCGTATCAAAGATTCTCAGTGCTGAGGAAAACTCATCATAGTCTATCAAATAATAAAAATGACCTCCCTATACAGGAGTTCTTATAACATATCAGTTACCCTTCCTAGTTTATATCGTTGTGATTAATTTAGAGAGTCTAAGCAATTTACATACTTATTGAGCTTGTTCCGGTAATATAAGTGGATCCTGTCGGACGTCATGATTAATTTAGAGAGTCTAAGCAATTTTCATACTTGTTGAGCTTGTTCCTGTAATATAAGTGGATCCTGTTTCTGACAGTCTATATATCATGTAAACATTAGATATCTGTTCTTGTCAGTCATGGAGTGAGAAGATATCCACGCGGATCTTATATCTTCTAATCCTTGCTTTAGAGTTATTTTTGATTTTACACTGGAAGTAAATAGAGATGGATGGAAACAATGTATATGATTTATATATGAGAGTTCACATGATTGGTGTAGTCAACACAATTCGATGCAACAATGATGCAAAAGTAATTTATTTTCGGAGTAACACATGCTTGTTAGAATTTGCCTTCTACTGGAATATTGTCTGATTCTTGAATTTATTCTTATTGGTGCTTATGCAGAGGACTAAACGTCACCAAATTGATGTACTTGAGCACCATACTCCACAGCATTTGAGACGAAGTGTGGGAAGACCACCAAAATCACGGATTAGTGAGTCACAAGCTTTGGAGGGAGGTATTTCACTTATGCTGTACACTTTTCTAGGTAAAACATGTCTATATTCCTCAACAGATGACATACATAGTTAATGCTTTGCCTTTTCCAGATAAAAGAGTTGGTGAACTAGACCATCGTACACCAGAACAATTAGGGAAGAAGAATGAAGTGCTTCCAATAGCTCAAATGAGCGATGCAAAAACACCAGGAGGCACGTAGCTGATCTGGAATAACTAAAAATTATCTATAAGCACTAGAAATAGCTGTTTAATGACAGTGTTTGTTTTCTCTGCAGAGAAAAATGACGATGCTGTTAAATTTACTGAAGAAAACCATGTTCGGAAAGACTGTGTTACAGGAGATCCAATCACTAGTAATCCAGAGAAAGTAGTAATAGAAGGCAGCCAAGCTGAAGTACTTCCTCGCCCTGCTGAAGTCTTGCTAGATTTTTCTGGAGACCAGCAGTTTGTCCATGATCCACCAGTAGAGGAAATCAAGGTATGAGTGCGTAAACTAGTGTGCTAGTGTTACAATATTAATTTGTGTATGCCTTGTAAGCTGATATTTTTCGTGAGTGCTACAATTTCTTCGATTATAAATTTCCATAGAATGCCTTCATAGATATCCAGTCTATAACAAAGATGTACACAATCAAACCAATGCATGTTGACTATAATGGTTACTGTAATGTTAGCTAAATATGCTAGTCATAGATTGAACTTGCGGATGTTTGAGTACATCATAATGACTGTCATGCCTGTAGGAGGCTGATCAACTAGAATGTCACGTAAAGAGCACCGGGAAAAGGAAAAGGGGAAGACCACCCAAGTTACAAAAAAGCCCTGAAGTTGGTCAGCAGAAGGTAAGCAAGAAATTGGCAAAAAGCCCTGAAGTTACAGAGAGGAATGGAGGTGTTACTGCTGAAGACATGGCTTCAGGCGAAGTTGTGTTGCCGGTAGTGGTTGGACTAGAAGCAACAAAGGTGGATGGTTCTGCATCCAATAAGGAAAAGCTTGGAGTCGATAGAAAGATCTTTAATGGTTTAGTAGACAAGAAAAGCAAATCAAGCAGTGAGATCGAAGTTTATACTGCAAAAAAAGATAAATTTCTTAGCAAAAGAGGTATGCAAGTTTCAGTTGGAAAACAAGAAAAGGATTCTTCAAAAAGAGGAAGACGAAGAACCCAAAACATTGGCGCTGGATCTCCAAATCAAGGTACACTACATCCCTGTTGTACAATTGACATGTATCATAAGCTACATCCTTCAGCATCTATATTACCTAACTACAGTTCTACAGGTTACTTTCATCGGGGGTGAAATGTTGTCATTTTTACTTTACTTTGGGACTGAATTAGTTCATTTATAAGCACATAGCTTTATCTTGTAACTATCAGCATATTCTTTTTGTTTTGCAAGCTTAAATCGTAGCAGAAAAGATTATAAATTTTATCATAGGTTGAGATTATGATATGAGAGTGATGCGCCAACTCTGCGCCTAGAGCCTGGCCAGCAATGCGCAGCTAACCCTTGGGCCTTAGTCTTCACACCTCGATGCCTGCAAGATGGGTTAGTAACAACTTCACAATATAAACGAGACGAGCATATACGGGGAACCCCCAACCTTTTTATTACTCCACAAAAAGGATCTAACAATCTAGGCCTGCTTGCCACAGCTCGGCACAGCTACCCACTAACTGCTAGTAATACAAGAGTGCCTCACTACAAAGCTCTTTCTCTCTCTAGAACTCTATATAGATCTCTCTGTATTTTGCTCTCACTTCTACAAGTGTGTCTCTCAACTATGAGTGAATGTCTGAATTCTTGAATGAATGAGAATGAAGTAGCTCCTCCTTATATAGGCAGCTAAGCGGGCTTTGGATGACTCAAGCCCATCCAAACTTTCCATCTTTGGCGAAGATCCTCCTTGATACACTCCCACACAATCCTCCGTTTGGAATATTCCCAAGGATAATCCTCCTTCTAGAATATTCTCTGAGATATGCTGAATCGTATCCCTTGATTTCCGCCCTTAGAAGATATTGTCTTATCCCATATCAAATCAAGCCCAATTACATCTTGCCCATTGGATCCATGTCATGCCTGCATCATACTCCAACCCTGGCCCAACTGATTGCATCACCTATCCAGCCCCACCATAGAACCATGCCTTAGCTAAGCCCACCATGTCTGACTCCTTAAGACTCGTCTGCCATGTCGCCTCTGTGTCATGGAGGACTAATGGTGAATGATGACTCTCCCTTAAGCCGGCCGTGCCCTTGTTTAAGTCTCACCCAATCCTGCCTCTCTTACCCTTGCGCCATGCTGCGTGACCCCTCTAGAATCAAGTGTGCCCACAATGCATGTTCTCTGTGTCTGTGCCTGGCTATGCATTCCTTTGCCTCCGTTGTCATGATCTAAGCCTTTGACATATCCAACTCGTGCAAGTGCCCTCATAGTCACAAGTGCCCCATGCGCCCCATGTGTGCCCCATGTGCCCCATGTGCCCAAACTTCATCTCAATGCCAAGCCCCATGCCGGGCTTGCAACTCTGGTGCTGAAACCCAACGTCTTAAGCCTCTCAAGTAAGCCACCGCCCCGGCCCGCAGCACCAGACTTAGGCCCAAAAGCCTAAGGGTCTAACAAACCACCCCCACCGAAAGAACTCGATGTTCTCATCGAGGGATGATTCCAATACTCCCGAATCTGATCTTCAAACTGCCACAAGGTCACACCTTTTTCCCATGTTGCATCAGCTTCATCTTCGCCTTCCCACTGCACTAGGTAATCAGTCCTCCTGTTCTTCTTACTCATCCCCTCATCCCCTGAGTTTTATGACTAAGGACCTTTTTCACCTTCTTGTCGAATTGTACCCTGATCACTGGAGGTGCCCGTTTCCCTTGCTTCCTCCCATCAAGCAACAACTCTGGTTGAAACGGCTTCAGAAAACTGACATGAAACGTAGGATGTAGTTTCAATCTATCCGGCAAGTTAAGACGATACGCCGCTGCGCCCACCTTCTTCACAATCTCAAAGGGACCATCATACTTCTGAACAAGCCCTTTGTGAATTTTTCTAGATTTGATCTTCTTCCAAATATGTGGTGTCAATTTCAACAACACCTGGTCGCCTACCTCAAACTCTAAGGAACGACGCCTCTGATCGGCATACTTCTTCATCCTTCTCACAGCTTTCTCCAGACTAGCTTTGGCTTCATCAATCATCTCTCGTCTCCCAATAGCATACCTGTAAGCCGCAGGACAAGTACCACCCGATCTTTGTATAGCCACCTCATTTGGCGTTCGTGGTTGAACTCCAAAAATCACTTCAAAGGGGCTCTTGCCAGTCGCCGAAGACTGCTGCAAGTTGTAGCAAAACTGTGCTACATCCATTAACTCTAGCCAATTTTTCTGACTAGCTGAAACATAGTGCCTGAGATACTCCTCCAATAGCTGATTCATCCGCTCTGTCTGACCATCTGTTTGGGGATGATTTGCAGTAGAAAACTTCAACTCACTTCCCATGAACCCAAACAATGCAACCCAGAAACGCCCAGTGAATCTGCTGTCTCGGTCACTGATTATATCCTCTGGCAACCCAAAATGTTTCACCACATGCTGAAAGAAAAGGCCAGCCGCCACGTCCGATGTGCATTTCTTTGGCGCAGGAATGAACACCGCATACTTCGAGAACCGATCAACCACCACAAAGATTGACCCCTTCCCATCCACCTGAGGCAACCCAAGAATGAAATCCATCGATACAGACTGCCACGGTCTATCAGGAACCGGTAATGGTTGTAGAAGTCCAGCTTCCTTCTTTCTTTCAATCTTGTCAAGTTGACACACCAAGCACGACTTGACATAGGCCTCAACATCATCGATCATCTTCGGCCAATAGTAGGATCTACTAAGCAATGCTAGCATCCTCGCTACCCCCGGGTGCCCTGCCCACTTTGCATCATGAGACTCCCTCAAAATTCGTTGCCGAAGTGTCCCCCCCATAGGTACATAGAGCTTATTTCCTTTCACATACAAAAGCCCATCCTCCAGCCAATACTTACGAACCACGCCTGACTTCACTTCCTCCACAAGCTTCAGATACACAGCATCGGTTTTTGACTGTTGCCTGATCTCTTCTAGGAACTCAGTGTCCACCACTGACATAGATACCAAAGATTCTTGCACCTTTCTGCTCAATGCATCTGCCACCTGGTTTTGTGCCCCCGGTTTGTGCACCCACACAAAGTCAAATTCTGCCAGAAATTCCTGCCAACGTGCCTGCTTTGGGGTCAGCTTCTTTTGAGTCTTGAAATAAGTGTTTGCCACATTGTCAGTGCAAACCACGAACTTCGCTCCCAACAAGTAATGCCGCCATATCTCCAAACAATGCACCACAGCTGTCATCTCCTTTTCATGAGTACTGTACCTCTGTTCAACATCCTTCAACTTTCGACTTTCATAGGCCACCGGGTGTCCCAACTGAACCAACACTCCACCCACAGCACGATCAGAAGCATCAGTATGCACCTCAAATGGTATCCCAAAATCTGGAAGTTTGAGCACGGGCTCTGAAGAAACTGCAACTTTCAGCTTTTCAAACGCCTGTTGGCACTCCTCCTTCCAATCCCAGATATGATCCTTCTTTAGCAAATCTGTCAAAACACTCACCCGCTTCGAGTATCCCTGAATGAACTTGCGGTAGTAGTTCGCAAGACCGATAAAAGATCTCAACTCAGCAACTTCTTTCTTTGTGGGGAATAGAACATTTGTAATTATTTTTACAATCTATTTGTTGGATCCTGGGAATGAAAGCAAGGAGTTGACCATCCCACAAAGACACAAACTCTCTCTCTCCATTTGGTTGGTAGAAATGAAGTAAAATATTAGACAGAAGAGAAGGAAGAATGAAAAAAATGGCAGGTTGTGAATCTTTAATGATTATATTTGTGAAGGATACGAGGAGGAAGTACGTAATCAGCATTCATACCTAGATTTGTGGGACTTGGCCCTATTTTGAATTTACGTGACTGGAATATAGGGCATGAACTTTGACTAAGTAGTAAAAATTTCATTCCACTCCACTCTTTTTGATTCCCTCCAACCAAATGGAGCACTAAATTACTCTTTTAAAAAACCAATTTGATGTCAACACATAGATCTGTTTGTTGAGTCTTTCTTGATCACCGATTGTATTAGTTTAATTATTATTTTAATCAGTTGCACACACATCCACTGCAGATTTTGAAGACACAGGTGCCGGAAAGGGTTGTTTGGTTAAAGAAGCAGAAACGTCCACTGTTCGGCTACCCTTTAACATGTCCGATGATGAACCTCTCTCAATGTGGTTGGAAGCTCCAAAGACTGCTGATGTCACAAGTAAGCTAGTGCATGATATTAAAGGCACTTGCTCACATGTATAACAGTTTTTTTATACACTAACTTATAAACCGTGCAATCTGGCCTTTTTCAAATATTTTTGTTAATATTATTTTTATTTATTTTATTTTTTTCTTATGATATGTATATTTATTAAATTGTATTATTTATTTACTTTAAGAAAAAATATAATTTTTAGTTAATTTTTTATTTGTGGAAAACCAAAAATCTTAATCTTCTCTCTTAATTACTATTTTATATATATATATATATATATATATGTATTAAGAATATTAGTTTAAATCTTATGCATTTTATAAATATTTATATAATTATGTATGTAATTATCAATATTGTACATTTATTCATTCTTTAGAGATGATAATATAAGTACTCACTTTTAATATGTTGTTGATAAAATTCGAATCTTATACCTTCAGTATTAGTTTGCATATTAAATTAAATAATATTCCTTAATATTAGGTCTAATGGCTTTCATCTATTTCATTTTTAATCTAACGGTCTTTATTCCTTCTGCGGTGCGGTACTCCACTGCTGACAACCATAATTTTGGATAAGATCTCCTTATGCTTACTAGCTTATACCCATGCAATGCATGAGTTCTTTTTTTAATAATAATTTATAATAATTTTATAGTTAAATTTTTTAATTTTTTTATAAATTTATATTTATTCAATTTTATTATTAAAATTTAATACATTTTCTACTAAGTTATTGTTATTTGTTAATAATCGAGCCTTAGTTACTTTATTTACAAATAGTATTTAGGAATAATGTTAAGTTAATTCTTGTACAAACGGGGAATCGAACCTTAATGAATTAATCGGCTGACTAATAATACTTAAGAACTTGCACTTCTACCCCTGATGACCAAACCATATTAACTCCCTTGTTCTAATTATATATAGGATATAATTTGTTGTTTTTGCAGGTGCATCACAGGGGAGGAATGTGGAGCAGCAATGTACTACAAATTGTAGTCAAGATATTGTTCTCCGATCGTCTCAATGTAATGATCAGAACTTGCCGTTTACTAAGAGCAGCTCACTCTGGGAGACTATTGAGTGTATGCAGGTCTTTCGCCTGTTGCCACAGAAGCCACACTTCCAATCTTTGTACTCAAAAAAAGAGAGTTCTCGTGAAGGATTGGCAATAGCTTTAATGGTTGACTTTGCCAATGTTTTTGAGAAGACATCGACCATGCAATCTGATGGCCCAAGAAACATTATAGAGGACACTCTGGAAACTCTTCTTGATTTGGAGGATAATGGGTTTGATGTCAAAGTAGTACGGGAGCGTTTAAAGCAGTTGCTATCAGCCAAGGACAAGCTGGAAGGACTCGAGGCTAAGGCAAAGGAAAATACAGATCAGATCGAGGAAGAAAACCATGATAAGTTAATAAACCGTGAAAAGGTTAAAGATATAGATAATCGCATACGTTTGCTGCAAGAAGAGCGTGCCTTGGCTTTGTCAATTGAGGCAGGAAAAGATTCGACTATTGCTTATTTGGAATCAACACTCAATGTCATTCATGATAGCATCAGGAATGCCGACCTTGAGTTTAAAACCATAGCAGCTGCTCCTTGGCAAGTGGGATAATATACGATTGACTTGTAGAGAGTAGGAAAGTTTCAATGGTATTTTATAGACCTGTGTCATCGCACCAACAGGATGAAGACACGAAAATCCAAGATGATGACAGCTGGTCAACATGGTAATTTAGTCGTAACCAGTGAGACCTATGGACTAATCTATCTACATGGGGATCTCACTTAGTATATTTTTGTTCCTTTTTCTGGGTTCTCATTGTAGCCTCTTGTCCATGACTTGTTTCTTCCATTCTTTATTTTGTCATAGTGACTTTAGTAGAGTAGATTGTAGGTTTGTACTGTCATTTGATGAATGTGCCTTGATTACATGTTTGGTTTTTGTTTAGTTATTCAGTTTTCTATGTTATAATATATATTTTGTAAATTTGGAATCAACAAATGTCTGCGATGGTTTACTGATATACGAAGGAAGTTCTATGTCGTGCTGTAAATTACCCAGCTAAAACTATTGATGGTTGGTGTAAAATTTTAGCTTCTGAATATAGGCCATTGCTTATATACTGATATTTAATTTTACTAGAGAAATTCTTTTCAAATATTCTTTTACAAGAAGTTGTCATCACGCTGAAGGGGATCCTGTATTAACAAACTCCATTGGACATGCCTGTTCATGTAATTTGGACTTGGACTTCAGTTCCCGAAACCAAAATAGACAGCAATTAGGTGAGAGACATGCAGGTAATTTTTGGAAAGTGCTAAAAAAAGTACTATTAAAAAAAATAGATAAACGTTTGACAATATTTTTAATATGCCTATGTTTCCACATAAAAAAGTTAGATGACATGTTAATACACACACATATGAACACATATTAAGGTAAGTTTTATCTTTATCTTGATTCTTGACTTATGATATTAATTTGGTATAAAAGGAGGTCGAAGAGGGAGATTTTAAAAGTGTTTTAGTGTTAGTTTCTTGATAATGATAGTATCGTGAATTGTATGTTATATGGTTTTATTCGGTAGAGTACTCTTATATATGACGTATTAATTAGAGATTTATATGTGTTGTATTATGTTCGGTAATAGTTTTTAATATATTACTAGCCTATAACTCGTGCAAAGCATGAGAGGAGAGTAATAAATAATATATTATATATTTTAAATGAATTAAATATTTAATTTAATTATTTATGTTATTAATATTTTTTATGTAATGTTGTACATGAGATAAATTATTTTTGAATCATATTTATATTATGTGTTTAAATTCTCATTAATATATTATTATATATTTATATTAATTAACATAGATTAATAACCTGTGCAAAACATTAATAAATTTTTATTAATAAAAAGAGTTTCGAACATGTTTCCCAGATGAATAAGCTATTACAGAAGGGGAGTTGAATGTAATAGCACCAGTAAATCGATTAAGAACACAAATATGTAAAAGGTGAATACTGTTCTGTAATAATAATAATGAATTAGTTACAAAACTCTTTCAAGAAGTTCTTTGTTCTCAAGAGCTACTAGGTTATGAATAATATGATTTGCAAAGATTACTATGACGTTAACCTATGTCTGCGTTTATATAGACACATTTACAATTCAATTACAAATCAGATTAGAAATAGAACAACTTTATATAAGGAAATAGACTTGTATTCGGATTCCTTCTTACTATGCTATTCAGACTCTGATTCGAATTGATTCCTGACAAACTCTGATAATAAACTCTGTCAGTTGTTATTCTCTGATAGAGCATTCTCTGTTAGAGTAAACTCTGATTGAGTATTCTCTGATAGAGTAAACTCTGTCCGACAACTCCTTAATCTCTGATGACGTCAGCAGTGTAATCTCTGATATGTATTCTCTGACAACCATCAGTGTTTGCTTCCTAACAATCTCCCCCAATTTATGCTTTAAGAAATAAAACATAAATTTCACTTATGATGTCAGAAATCCATGACAAATGCATCAGAGTTTGTTTACCCTCTTTTAATTCAGATTCTTCTATAAGAGAAATCATCTTTCAGAAATTGATTCAGAAGTTTTTCTTCAGCAGTTTTCAACAAATCTACCAGCTTCTCCTTCTATTCCCTCATTTGTTCAGAAGAATCATCAATCTGACATATAGCAGCCCTTAGAGTATAGATAGATGATCTGTTTATTTTTTCATCTATGACAATGCAACAAGCCTTCATACCATCAGGATTTAAGATTAGTGTAGGAATCCCTAACACCATTTTGACCCTTGCATCTCCTTTTCTCATAGCTCTTCTAGTTCCATCTTCAAGTACATATCCAGACTTATACTCTTCTGCAATAGAAATAAGCATGTACTAATGACACATATAACCTTTTAAAACTTATAAATAAAAACTGTAAGCTTTTTTATAATATATCGAAAGTATTCAACTACCGAGTACATATCACTTCCACTATCCTGTCGAGTCTGACAGATCATACAGAGACTTGCCAAACTTATCAATTACTTATATCTCACAAAAGCTCATGCAACAATGTATATTCATCTCATAATCAAAAACATCTAAAAATATACTAAAGGCGGTGATGATAAACTGATAATAAGTAACCAAATAAAATAGCAAACAATACCTCTCGAATTTTATCTTCAGTTAAAGTACGAGACATAATACGTATATATACATAAGTTGTATATATAATACATAAGTTCACTTATGCAACAACAAGCAAAGAAGAAGAGAAATATAATACGTGCAATTTTTGTATGTATATACATAATACATACATATACATAAGCAACTAAGCAAGATACTGGTACCTAGGGATGGAATGCTTGCAGAGGACAGTAGAAAAGGAAGTGTAGTAGACACCAAAAGCTTAGAAAATATATACATCATATACATACAAAAAGTGAGAGTGTATAATTTATACCCCACATTGATCACAACGCTGTTTATTCTTATTTTCTTCCCATTAAAGCATACAGCTATTTGGGTATGCATGTATTTTCTGGTAATCTAGTCCTAAGTCCTTGATAATGTTCTTCGCAGCATTAAAGGACAAAGGCACATTGGCTTGTGGAAAGGCATCCTTTATTAACAGTAATAAATCCCCAAAGCCAGAATTAGAAATTCCATGAATACACTTTAAATGATAAAGTCTAATTAGGAAACTTAAACGAGAAAATTTCTTGCAACCGGGATATAGTGGCTGTTTTCCCTCTTCGAGATGTTGCAGGAACTTTCTAGCTTCGGTACTTGGTTCATCTTCTACATTTTGAAAATTCTTGCCAACGCAGTTGAACATCTCTTCTAAATTATCTCCGAAACCATCCCCGGTTTCAGATTCCATGAAGTCACTATTGCCTTGTGCCTTCTTTTGCGAAACCTCACATATCCAGTGGACATGTAGAGGGGAAGGTCCCGTGCAAATAAGATGATCATAAATTACATCTTGACGATGCCAATTTTGATCATTACAATTCTTGTAGGGGCACTTCATTTCATCACCTACGGAAAAAAGGGGAAACGCATTCTCCACAAATGCTTCTATCCCTTCTACGTATTCTTTACTAAATCTTGGGAGTCCTATCCAATCACCCTCCATTACTAAAACCTAGGTACAAGCTTGTCGAGTAAAACATTCATGAGAAAAAAAAAGTAGATGCCTGTTGAGTATAAAGCAAAGACTTTCATTCTCAATGAGTAGAACATTTATCATTATACAATGTAATGGACATTTTTAGCACATAAATGACTAGCACATAAATGCAGATGACATTTATCATTATACAATGACTAGCACATAAATGCAGATGACATTTTTAGCAAGAGATTGCATTTTGAATTTTTAGCACATATATATTTGATAATATATTTTGCCAAGTAATTTTAACCTTAATACAATTATTCAATGGAAATAAAATTTCAGTTACAACATATATTTATCAAATATAGCATCAAATCAATTAAAAGTTACAACTATACCATTTGATTCTATATATTATCAGGATAAACATGTGAGAGACAGATAATGAAACTTAGACGTACACCATATTATTATTTAATACACAAGGGCAGAGCAACATATGTAATACACCATATTCATCAACAACCAAGACAGAATACGTTTAATTTGGAGCATTTCATATTATAACTAGAAAGAAACAGAGAGCGGTAGAGAGAGAGGAGGAGAGAGGGAGAAAGAGAGGGAGATGGGGTAGGGAGGGAGGGAGAGTGAAACCCCCAATTTTTACCTTAATTTGAAACCCTAATTCGCCGTAAGTACTCCTAGATTCCAAGCCCTAAACACGAAAACCAGACGCGAAAGTAGCAGATTAGCAGTAGGGGGAGAGAGAGAGAGGGAGAGGGCGGTGAGAGAGAGAGGGAGGGGGCGGTGAGGGGCGTGAGAGAGAGAGGGGTGTGTTAGATGAATGTGCTAGAGAGAGAGAGGGGTGCGTTTGAGTGTATTTTCATTTTGGGGGGATAAATGCCGCCCAATTATTTTCATTTTGGGGGAGAAATGTGGGCCCACTTGTGTTGCCACTTAATTAATTAATTATTAATTTAATTATTAATTAATAATTAATTAATAATTAATTATTAATGTGGGCCAACATGTGGGGCCCACTTAATTAATTAATTATTTGTTTATCTAATGATTATTTATTAATTAATTATTAATGTGGGCCCACTTGTAGGGCACACATGTGGGGCCCACTTATGGACCCCCTTAATTAATAAACTATTTAATTATTAATTATTAATTAATTATTAATGTGGGCCCACGGGGCCTACATGTGATGCCCACTTAATTAATTAATTAATTATTAATTAATAATTAATTAATAATTAATAATTAATATGGGCCCACTTAATTAATTAAATATATTTATTTATTTAATTATTTATTAATTATTAGTTATTAATTAATTATTAATGTGGGCCCACATGTGGGGTCACTTATGGGGCCCGCTTAATATTAATTAATTAATAATTAATTTTTAATGTGGGCCCAATGGTGGAGCCCACTTGTGAGGTCCACTTGTGGGGCCCACTTAATTAATTAATTATTTAGTTATTAATTAATAATTAATAATTAATAATTAATTAATTAATGTGGGAACCACCTCCACCTCGTGCCACGCAGGAGTGCCAAGTGGCATTAATAATAATTAATTATTTATTTAATTGATAAATACGTCAACTGTAACACTACGTAATAACTAATGTAACTGTATTTGAGTAGTGTTACAAAATGCCATCTACCGTAACGCTTGTTTTTTGTAACACTTCAAAAAGCATTACAGTTGCCCACTTATGGCGTAGTGAGAGTTTATCATCATTAGTCTTTCATTCTTCTTCTTTTCAGTTATTACTCCTTCAAGAATCTTCACCAATCTAGAAGTAGCTTCATTTTCATCATTTAGAAGATATAGAACATGTTCAAGTTCTTTAGATGCTTTTTGAATCAAATCTTCTTGAGCAATCTTCAAAACTCTCCTATCCTCCAAGAAATAAATGAGCTTCTCCTTAGCTTGAGCACCATCAAAGATATCCTTCACAATGTTAACAGAGATTAGTTTGTCCAAATGTTCTTGAGACAAGTCTTCTTCAGGTTTATCTTTTAATGAAAAGGGTCTCTTAAGATATTTGCTGCACCCCTGTAGACTTTAGCATGTGAATCACCAATACCACCTTTGTTTTTTCCAAGCCTGGCATTGAGAGTCAGAGTTTGAGTCTTTGTCCACAGAAGATCATATCTTTTCTTTATTATTAGAGATTGTTATTGTTCTTCTTCTCATCATCAAAGCTTGATCCACATGGCAGAAAAGTTGTTCCAAACATAGTGAGAGGATTCTTTGGCTTAGCTAGAGCTTTTTGTTGAATCCTAGAAGATGATCTTGTTTGAATTTATGAGACTGGTTTTGATTGAGTAACTGGCTTGGGAGTTTCAACAGTTTTGATTTGAATGGGCTTTGATTCTGGTTTCTTTTGTTGAGCAGGTACCTTCTTATGAATTTGACCTTTTCTTACATATCTACTCTTTTTCTGGACTTGAGCATTGTCAGTACCAGACTTCTTTAATTCAGCTTCCATAACAACTGGATCTAAGCCATGATTTTCTTCTTCAAATAGCTTCCTTGTCAGTTCTGCATCTCTTAAATTTTGTTCCTCAATTTTCTCAGGCTTCTCTTCTTCTTCAAGCCTTTTTGCTAAAGCCAAATCAGCTTCTATCAGAGTTTGCTGTTTGTCAGAGATTAACTGTTTGTCAGAGTTTGTTGCCATCAGAGTTTGAGTAGTTGACAGAGATTGACCAGTCAGAGTTTGCTACTTCAGAGTTTATTTTCCCTCCTTATGACTCCCTTGATCTTCATCATCAGGTTTGTCAGGTTGTTGTGCAACATCCTCCTTGCATTTGTTTGAAACCTTCTCCCCCTTTCTGACATCATTCCCTGGTTTGATAGTAAGAAGTTCAACGATTATGTGTAGCATCCCCTGCATAGAACTAACAGACTTAGAAAGATTATCCACTTTAGCTTCCAAAGCATCCTGTTTGGCTGAAACAGTTTTGATTTTCAGCTCCATTTAGTTTTGTGAAGATTGAACAGAAGCAGAGGTTTTGGTGATTGAATCCTTGAGGTCACCAATGTCATTGTGAAGTCCCTTGGACAACACATTAGTTGATTTTAAAATTGACTTCATTTCAATAGAATTTATTTCCTTATCAGCCTTATCAATCATCTCATGAACATGTGGCCAAAAGATGACTCCATTGGAGTATTTCCAAGAACTATCCCAAACTTTTTGTTTGAGAGAATCGATCAAAACAGCTTGAGAAGTTTCTGCCTGAGAAGTGAAATCTCTCTTTACACCTTCAGCATCAAGAGCAACTTCAATTTCCCCTTTGAGATCCTCTACCACCATATAATCAGTATAATCCATACTTAGTCTTTCATGTGCATCATAAGAATTGATTGGCCACTTCTTTGTATTGTACCTCTGTGTGTAAGGGATTGACAGATCTGTGACTTCTTTATCAGCAAAAATAGGCTCATCAAAGTCTGTGTCCACCCCATCAGAGTTTGCAGCTTACTCAGAGTTTAGCATATGATCAGAATTTGTAACAGATAAACTATGAGTACCTGCAAAAGATATGGAACATCCTAAGGCACTCTTATTTTTTAAAGTAATCTCATTACTTCTCACATCACACATATCATAACTTTTAAGAGTTAGATTAATCTCACTAGAAACAGCTAACTTCTTTCTCAATTCTACCTCACCTTTTGCCAGATCCAGTGTCTGCCTTTCATTAATTCTGTTTTCACACATTTTACCTCAGACTCACTAGAAAGGCTCAACACACAATGTCCTATAGAAATAAGATGTGGCTGAGAAAGGTTGATTGTAGTTACATGAGTAGGGGTATCCTTTTCAGGACTATTCATGATCATTCTAGCAGTTAAAATAGGAAAGGTAAAATATGAACTTAAACTATTAGAAAATGCATATTCTGAAGAAAAGTCAGAGTTTATACCTTGAGTTGTGGATATGAATGTTGTCTCCATTGGTTGTGCAGAGATTGGTAGCACCATAAGAGCATCAGTGATTGCTAGTGGAGCTTCATTAGAGTTTGTCTGTCCAACATTAGAATCTTGGTTTGCAATTATAAAATGGATGATTGGTTCTTGTGGGACCTGAGTCATATCTTCAGTTGCTTCACCACTTTGAGGTGAAGGTTCTTGTGGGCTTGACTCTTCCAAAGAATGGCCTTCAGCATCAGCAACAACAAGGTCTTCTAGAATATGTAAATTGCCTGCAACCAAACTTTGATTGGATGGTTCTTGTGTGGCTGGGGCCTTAACAACTTCTTCAACCCTTTGAGCTGAAGGTTCTTTTGGGTTGTACCCCTGATCCAAGATGGCTTCATCTGCTGGAAATGTGGCTGCTGTTGAACTTTGATTACCAGGTTCTTGTGTGCCTGGCCATGTAGAGATTGCTATCTCACTTTGAGAGATAGGTTCTTATGGATCCTGGCCAAAAGTGACAGACTTCCTCTTTCTTCTTGAAAAATGTTTTGAACTTGGGGAGGCAGATGATGTAGACTTCTTTTCTTCCATCTCTTTCCTTACTTGTTCTATCAACTCCCTAACTCTTTCATAAGAAATCTCCTTGATACTTTGCTTAGGTGAGTTTGTAGGAGAATCAGAGTTGCTACAGGAACAGCTTCCTCTGCAGTGACATATGGCTCATCTTTCAAATAATTGTATTGTCGCTCCTGTTCAGCCTTGCGCCAAAGATCATTTAGATTCCCCAAATTTTTCCTACAGACGGTCTTATCAACAGTAGCCCCCCGTCTAATACATTCACGGTTATAATGGGCAACATTTGTCCACCAATCAGCTTTTGACTTGACATACTGAAGAATCATGTTTTCAATTAGAACTGGTAATCTAGATTTCTTCCAAGGAATATTTGTCTTCCAGCAGCGCCATGCTTCAACAGAATTTGTCAAGACATTAGAGTTTGGCTCAGAGTTTGGAATGTCTTCAAAGTTTAACCCCTGAGATATCGGCTGATCAGAGATTAGAACATCAGAGTTTATTGCTGCATAAGAGTTTAGTCCTTCAGTGTTTGCAGACTCAGAGTTTACAGCCTTGACTAATCTTCTCATCTTTTTCTTCAGCTCAGGCATTGGATTTACTATGAATGGCTTCATAAAAGGTGCATGAGGTATCTCAGAAGCCTGTTCAACAGCCTTTCTCTTGGAAAAAACCAACCCTTCATCAGAATCAGAATCTTCATCAATTAATTTTCTCATTTTAGGAGAAGATTCTTTCACTACCTTCCCCTTTCTTTTATTGGTGCCGTTGAGAGGTTTGTTTTACTGCTACAGTCTTTTGGGGGACTGTAGAGGTTGGCAAAAGTGTTTGGGTTTTAGTGTTTGGAGGGTGGCCTGGGTTTGAATCAGAGGGTGCTAAACTCTGATCCATAGCCACAGAGAAAAAGTCCCTTCCATACATTGTAGGCATTCTCTGATTTAAAAGAAGCCTGACCCATCTGGGATAAAAGAGAGGAGATAGAGTACCTTTCTTAGCATCCTTCCTAGCTAGGTCAGCAAAAATTATTTTATTCTTACTAAAACTAGCTAAACTCTGATCATCCTCAAAATTTACATTAGGCAACAAATAAGTAAAAATTAACTGAAGGAATCTAGCAAAATATACAATGTGAACATCATCATTAATTTTGCTAGCTAGATGCCTAATAATTAAACAAGGAAAATTAAAGTTGAGATTATGGGTAAGAGAATACCCAATCTGTTGTGCCAGCTGAGGGATTGCATCAAAATTCGTGCATTTGCCTGTGAAGGCCCTTGTTATGCAATCGAAGAAGAAACTCCATTCTCTTCGAAGATTGGGTCTTGTCAGGCTCCCCAACTTTGATAGGCTTCCTCCATAGCCTATAGACCTGAAAAAGTCTTTGATTTGATCATCTACCACAATATCATCATACTCAGCCACTTCTGGGAGATGAAGGGCTTGACGAACAACAGCCGGTGTTATCATGTGTTTTCCATTGCAGTTGAATGTAATGATTGGTTCTTCATCATCACCTGCATTGTTAAACTTGACAGACGACCATATCCTTATCAAGGATTGAGCAGAAAAGTTTAAAGGTTCCTGTAACGCATAGCCAATGTAACTTTGTCTTAAGAAATCTTGAATAACATGAAAATCTTCAGGTGCATCAGATTTGTTTAACAGAGCAATATAGTTGGTGGCTGCAAAGGTGTAGGTTTGGAAGGTTTGTCCTTTTGATGCCATTGAAACAATGAAAATGTGCAGTTTGGAACAGTTACGGTTTTTGAGAAACTATGGAGGAAGAGCAAACGAAGAATAATGGATACAAATCAATAACTCAAAAAATGATAATTAAAATTAATCTATGCCGTTTCATTTGCATAACACTTATAGTGGGATACGTGGCGAAAATTGATTTGGAGAACAATTATTAATACAAGTCTCAAAATACGACAAGTGTTTGTATATCTATGTAAGTATATAAACCGTCATTCGTGAGATACACACTCCTTGTTTCAAATCCAATCAGAGAATGATAATTATGATGTCACAAAAATTAAATATGATGTCATAAAATGATCTCAAATTTTACCACTTAAACAGAGTTTAACAAGTCAGACTTTATAAGAGACAGAGTTTAGAATGAACTGTCAGAGTTTACCACAGACTCTGACAGAGTTTACCATAAACACTGATAACTTGTGATCAGAGATTAGATGCCGCATTGATCAGAGTTTGCTTCATCAGAGTTTACTTCATCTTCTATCAGAGTTTATCTCATACTCTGACATATACTCTGATTATCTGAAACTTGCTATGTCAAGTTGAGCCACTTGTTACCATCCCTAATTCAGAAACTAGTCTGTTAAATGTTGCTTCAGGCAAAGGTTTGGTGAATATATCTGTTATTTGTTGATTTGTGGGAACATAGTGTAATTCAATTGTGCCTTCCATAACATGTTTCCTTATGAAATGATATTTAATGATGATGTGCTTTGTTAGAGAATGTTGAACTAGATTTCCTGTCATTGCAATAGCACTTTGATTATCATAAGAAATAGGAATTTTAGAGAAGTTCAAGCAATAATCCAGTAGTTGATTTTTCATCCATAAAATCTGTGCACAACAGCTTCCCGCAACTATATATTCAGCCTCTGCTGTAGATGTTGAGATAGATTTCTGCTTCTTGCTAAACCATGACACTAGTCTTCCACCCAGAAATTGACAACTGCCATTTGTACTTTTTCTGTCAATTTTACATCCTGCAAAGTCAGCATCTGAATAACCAATTAATTTAAAATCAGACTCTCTCGGATACCATAAGCCAAGATTAATAGTTCCCTTAAGATGAAAATCCTCTTCACAGCTATCAAATGAGGTGCTCTTGAATCTGCTTGAAATCTAGCACACAGACATGTTATAAACATGATGTCTAGTCTACTGGCAGTCAAATACAGTAGAGAACCATTCATTCCTCTGTATGCTGTAATGTCAACAGGTTCTCTAGTATCCTGATCAAGCTTTGTTACAGTAGCCATAGGTGTTGTAACAGATGCAGAGTCTTGCATTTAAAATTTTGTGAGTAGATTCTTTATATACTTAGACTGATTAATGAAAATGCCTTCCTTAGTCTGTTTTACTTGTAAACCTAGAAAATTACTTAACTATCTCATCATGCTCATTTGATACCTGGACTGCATTATCTTTGAAAATCTTTCACAGAGTTTCTCATTAGTGGATCCAAATATTATATCATCAACATATATTTGTACCAATAATAGATCCTTACCTTGAGTTCTATAAAATAAGGTTTTATTAATTGTACCTCTAGTGAAACCACTTTCAAGTAAAAATAGAGCTAAAGTTTCATACCAGGCCCTTGGTGTTTGCTTTAGTCCATATAAAGCTTTATCCAATCTGTAGACATGATTTGGATATTTTGGATTGACAAAGCCAGGTGGTTGTTCAACATAAACTTCTTCTTCAAGTTCACCATTTAAAAGTGCACTTTTAACATCCATTTGGTAGACCTTGAATTTCTTATGTGCATCATAAGCAAGAAAAATTCTAATTGCTTTAAGTCTGGCTAATGATGCATAGGTTTCATCACAATCTATACCTTCCTGTTGAGAATAGCCTTTGGCTACCAGTCTTGCCTTATTTTTTGTAATGATTCCATCAGAATCTGTCTTATTCCTGAATACCCATTTTGTACCAACAATAGATCTGTTCTTTGGCCTAGGTACTAGGGTCCATACTTCATTCCTTTCAAACTTATTCAATTCTTCCTACATTGCAGTAACCCAATATGCATCCTTCAAAGCATCTTCAACTTTCTTTGGTTCTGTTTGTGATAGAAAACTATGAAATAAACATTCATTGTGTGTAGCTATTTTTGTCTTTACACCACTTTCCAGATCACCAATAATTAATTCAGGTTTGTGATCTTTTGTCCACTTTCTTGGATGTGGAGGATTTCTTGAACTGGATGCTCCCACATGATTTGATGTCTCATAGAAAGATTCTTCTGCAATTGCTGATCCTCCCCCTGAATATGTGCTTCCATCAGTGTTTGATGTTTCAAAGTTTATATACTCAGAGTTTGAATTATCAGAGATTGAGGTATCAGAGTTTGATGGATCAGAGTTTAGAGGTTCAGAGTTTGGGTTTGTCAGAGTTTGGTCAGACTCTGATATTTCAATTACTGTGTTTTGATCTCCAATGTCAGTATCTGATTGATGTTACTCCCCCTCAACATGTGTAGAATCTTCAATTTCTATTTCAATCATTTCTGAATCAGATATTACATCACCAAATATTGGTTGACCATATTTTATTTCATCAAAGTTTGACTCATCAGAGTTTGGTGTACCAGAGTTTATTTTCTGCAGTTCATTCTCAAATTTCAGAGTTTTCTGTGCATCCTTATCATGTAATCTAGCTATTTTCCCTTCATCAAAAGAGATATTGATTAATTCCATGACTATCACTGTCCTTCGATTGAATACTTTGAATGCCCTTGAAGAGGTTTTAGAAGTTGTTGCATATCCAACAAAAATTCCTTCATCTGCTTTGAGTTCAAATTTCTTCAATTGCTCAGGATGTGTTTTGAGAATAAAACATTTGCTTCCAAAGATATGAAAGTACTTAACATTTGGCTTTCTTCCCTTCAAATATTCATATGGAGTCATTCCATGTTTGTTGATTAAGGAACAATTTTGTGTAATGCATGCAGTGTTTACAGCTTCTACCCAAAAGTAAGTAGGTAGCTTTACTCCTTCTAGCATTGTTCTGGCAGCTTCTATAAGTGTTCTGTTCTTTCTTTCAACTACACCATTTTGTTAAGGTGTACCAGGTGCTGAGAATTGTTGAATAATACCTTTTGTTGAGCAGAATTCTTCCATTGCAGAATTTTTAAACTCTGTTCCATTGTCACTTCTTAGATTCTTCACCTTGTGAGTTGATTCATTCTCAATCATTGCAATATGTTCAAAAATTATTTCTGCAGTCTCATCCTTTTAATGCAAAAAATATACCCAAGTAAATCTAGTAAAATCATCAACTATCACTAGAGTGTATTTCTTCTTTCCAATGGACATAATGTTGACAGGACCAAATAAATCAAGATGCAACAGGTGAAAAGGCTGATCAATTGAATTTTCTACTTTGCTCTTGAATGATGTCTTCTTTTGTTTGGCCTTTTGACATGAGTCACAGAGTCCATCAGGATGAAATTGAACTTTTGGAAGACCTCTAACTAGGTCCTTTTTCACTAATTCATTTATGTTTTCAAAATTCAAGTAACACAGCTTTTTGTGCCAATTCCAGCTTTCCAACGATGATGTCTTTCCAAGTAGACAAGTTAAAGGACTATCAGAATTAACATTTAAGCTAGCTTCAAATAAATTGTTATGTTTGTGACCAATAAGAACTATTTTCCCATTCTTCTTGTATTTCACTTCACAATGAGTTCCATAAAATTCCACAAAATAACCTATGTCTGTCATTTGACTCACACTTAGCAGATTATGTTTAAGTCCTTCAACCAGAGCTACATTATCAATGATGACATTTCCAATCACAATTTTGCCATATCACAGTGTTCTTCCTATGTTGCCATCTCCATAAGATACTGCTGGGCCAGCCTTCTCCTCAAACTCTGAAAGTAGGGATTTATTTCCAGTCATATGTGCAGAACATCCACTATCAATCACTAGGATGTTTTTTCTATTTCCCTGCAATCAGAAAATCCAATCTAATTAGTAGGTTTGGGGACCCAAACTAATTTGGGTCCTTTCTTTGAAAACTTGTTATCTTTTGCAACAAAAGTACTTTTATCAGAATTAGTGTTAACAGAGTTTACAGAAACATAATTTGCATTTCCAGAGATTGTAATGTCAGAGTTTACACTCCTTTTATCAGACTTTATCACATATATTTGCTTGACAGTTTGTTTTGGAGAAATATTTCTTTGAGGCTGTGGTTTATAAAAACTGTAATACAAATTATGATATTCTTTGCAAGTATAAATTGAACGACTCACAATACCACACTGAAAACAGGGATTATATCTTAATTATTTTCTAGCCTTAACACTGCATTTTTCAGATTCTTTAATTTTCTTTTGTTTGCAGTCTATAGCAAGGTGATTTGAATTATCACAAGTAAAGCATGGTTTCCTAGGAGCATTAGGGATATTCATGTAGTTATTCTCCTTAATAATTCTTAATTTTCCATTCCTGTTTCGTTTAGGTTTAGTTTTATTAGAGACTTCCTTCAACTTTTCCTTACGTTTCTTCTGTGAAAGTAACCCTATATTTATCCTTTTAGGTTCTGACGCACTATTGTTTTTAGAGCTTTCAGTAGAATTTTCCTTATTATCACTAGCTCTAAAAAATTTCACAGGTTTATTTAATATTTCTTTTATGTGTGATTTAGTGTGAGTTTAAGATTTATAGCCTAAAGCAACAGTCCAATTCTTATTAGTCAGTATTTGTTGGACTTTCTTTCCAAAGTGTGTCCAAACTCTTAAAGTTTCTTTTTCTTTTGTTATATCAGATTTTAGGTATTCAACTTGAATTTCTAACTGAGTTTGCATGTGAATAAAATTATCAAAGTCTTTCTTAAATTTTAACATATCAATGTTTTTAGATTCAAGCAATTTATTCATAGCAGTCATAGTTTGTATTTCAGATTTTAATCTTTCATTTTCCAAAGTGTGTGACTTAAAACTGACATGCAAAAATCTAAAAAAAGACTTTAATTAACAGATATTATCAATTTGAAAATTAAAGACAGAGTCTGGTATGTTAATCTGATGTGTTTTGATGATATATAACAACATGCTGATTTGTTTATTGTTACTGTAACAGCTAGCTATGTTACCAATTTTACTCTATACATCTTACCATTATATGACTGACTCACTTGATATATCCTGCATATATATGAGTTTACTATGTATAAATATATTCTTAGGTAACTTGGTTGAGTATGTGAAAAGATAAAGTTTTAGGAAAGTGTTCGTAACAGCCTGCTAAGATCAGTCGCAGAACCGTAACAGCAAGCTGACACTGTTCCGCACAGAACCGTAACAACAAACTGACACTGTTCCGCCCAGAAGCTATTCAAAATCAATTTCGATAATGGATATTCTTTGAAGATGCTTGGAGATATCAGAGATTGGTTAGGATTTAAATCTGTAAGGACTCTATTATATAATATATAGTTTATATAATTAATAGAGCTCCAAAAGGGTTTTCAAATACCTTCCTTATTTACTCAGATTTGATTCTCCTTACCATATCTTTCCAAAATAGATTTCTATCAATCTTTTCCATATCAAAATCTTTCCATAACAGCTCAAATTCGATTTGATCTTTTTCTAGCTATTGGAAATTGATATTACCTTTCAAAATTGATTTGTTAGAAGATTTTAACTATTTCAAATTTCGAATTTCAAATCTTCTAATTACCTAGTTATTGAAGAATATTTTGATGCAAATCAAATATCTTATTATTACATAATATCTTCACAACCATTGTATGCTTATTATATATATTCACTTGCAATCTTTATTGTAAGTAACCAATCGATATACAACGTAAAAGGTTTTGAGATCTGAATATACACGTTTCCTCTCTTTTCTCTCAAAACACTTTTGATTTTATAAACTCTGAGCTCCAAAGTTATATACACGTATATTATATGCAAGGGATCTAGGTGATCGGGAATATATTGCTCAAGGGAACTCTTTGTATTAGAGATCAGGTTGTTCGGGAACTAAGGAATTCAAAGTGGTAAGTGGCTCAATAAATTCATAGTTCAAGAGGAACAAGCTTGTTAGAGAATCTTGGTGTTCAAGAGTGCTGGTTATTCAAGGGAAACATAGTGTTTCAGCAAGCCATTTTCAGCAACTGGGTTAAAGGGAGATATATTATTGTATCTTATAATTGGTATTTTTATTGATGAATAATATATTCTCTTACTTGGTTGGTAAGGGACCAGGACGTAGACCATTAGTGGATAGGGGTCGAACCTGGCTAAAATCGATTGTGTTCTTTATTGCTTTCAGTATTCACATTCTATACTGCATCATAATAGCAAGCTATTATACTCTATAATCTGTAATCAGCAAGGTGACAGTTTCAGCAGCAGACTGTTTTGTTTGTAATAGTCAATACAAGTTAGTAAAAGTTAAAATTGGCCTTAGTTAGTCATATACACCTATTCACCCCTCTAGGTGTGCATTCATAATTGGTATCAAAGCTTTGGTGTACTAATATTTCTGTAACAGGAGAATACAAGTCCTATGGCCATGGCCACTAACTTTTATCCTGAAGGAACATCGAGTTCGAGGCATCCACTTCTATTGGGTACTGAAAATTATAACTGGTGGAAAAATAGAATGAAGATACATCTGACCAGAGAGCCACTTGAATGGAGAGTTGTCCAAAAAGGTCCGTTTGAGTTTAAAGACAAAGACGGCAAGGCGAAAGACATTGATGATCTCACAGATGGTGAAATATCAAAGATGAGTTATAATGGCAGAGCTAGGAACACTCTAATGAATGGATTATGTCCTACTAAATGTGAAAAGTTTCTTCATGCAAGAAAGAAAAAAAAATCTGGGATACCTTGGAATTATGTCATGAAGGTTCTGAAGGGCTGAAAAAGGTGAAACTCAGCAAACTGATGAATGAGTTTGGGAATTTCAAGCTTGGAGAAGGTGAAACAATCAGAGAAAGTTAATCTAGATTTTAAATAAATATGAATTCTCTCAAACAACTTGGAAAAGAGATTCCTCAAGAAGAAATCAATATGAAAATACTCAGTGCCGTGCCATTTATCTACGAACCAAAGGTGACTGCATTGGAATCTTAACCAACAATAGATACTATGAATACCTTGGCGGTATTTGCTGAACTAGAACAGTTTGAAAGTAAAATAAAGGCTAGTAAAACTGAAATCATTCAAGATCTAGTGGCTAAGATGAAAAACTTGGCACTTCATACTGATAACAGCAAGCTGGAATCAGAAGAATCAGAAGATGAAGATATAGCTTTACTATCCAGAAAGATCAAGATGCTCATACACAAGAAGAACATGATGAAGAAAGAAAAAGGCAGAAAATACTCCAGAGATTCAAAGGAGGAAAATTGCTTCGAATGTGGCAAGCTAGGATACTACAGAAAGGATTGTTATAAGCTGAAGACAAACAACAAGCTACTACAAAGGAGAAAACGAAATCAAAAGCTTTTTTTGTCATGGAGTGATGATGAAGATGGTTCAGGTGCTGAATCAAGTGGTGACATGGTCAACGTAGCACTTGTTGGTCTCAATAATGAAATACTTCAAGAGAATATGGAAGAAGTGTTGCTTGAAAGTGATGTTTCTGATTCAGAATCGGATGGTAGTGAGGTAAACTCCTTTTATTATGATAAACCATCTGAAACTATTATTTCGAAATCACTAACCATGCAGGAAATAGAGTCATTTCGATAGATGAGTTTTAGCACTAAAAGCTAAAAACAACAAGCTGGAAGAAAAGAATGCTTATCTCAAGGGAATGTTATATGATGTCTTGGATGGAAAGATGCCCAATGATAACAGTGATGAACTTGTTCAACTCAAAAATGAAGTTTCCAATCTTGAAATAATTAACAAACTTGTGCAAAAGAGAAATGATGTTCTGATGAAGGAAATCAGTGAGCTGAAAGCAGACATTGAAGCTAGAGATGTATGCCTTGAGACGTTCAAACTTATGGAATCAGATTTTGGAGAAGTATCTCAGTAAGATGAAAAGATCAAAGAGTTGGAACAGGAGATAAAACATCTTGAAAAAGGAATGGGAAAGTTTGTTCAAGGTGAAGAGGTTCTCAAATCCATGATAAAGCAAACTAAAGTACCATTGGCAAAAGAAGGATTATGAATGAAAACTAATTTGAAGGATAAAGGTCTCAAGTATGATGGCAAACATGGTATTCCATATGACTATTCTATGCCTTCGAAGATTTGTCAGAAGTGTCAAAGAAAGGGTCACCTGTCAAAGCATTGCAAACTGCAGAATGCAGAATCAGCTTACTGGAACAGATAGACAGCTAGCCGACATCAGTTTGGCAGAACACAAAAAGCAAAGAATCAAGCACCAAAAGTGATCTAAAAGTGGATCATGAAATCTGATTTAACTGTTCTTTATGTGTTATCAACTAACCAATTTGGATCCAAACCTATATGGGTACCAAAATATTAAGTTGTTTTTATTTATTTTGTAGGTATGTCTTGCTGTCAAAATAAATGCAAAGCAATGGATATTGGACAGTGGTTGTACAAGACATATGTGTGGAGACAAATCTCAGTTTCTTAGCCTAAAGAAGAAAAAGGGAGGAAGAGTCACAATTGGTGATAACAAGACTCTTCAAATTCTTGGAAAAGACAAAGTTGGAAATAGTATGATTTCAATTGATAATGTACAATATGTCCATGGTCTTAAGTATAATTTGCTTAATATAAGTCAATTATATGATGATGGACATGCTGTTAATTTTGGTAAAGATAAATGTACTATTACTGTTGGTACTAACAAAATCCTCCTAGTTGTTAGAAGGGAAGGAAATATATATTGTGGACTTTGAGATGCAGGAAACAATGTATTGTTTAGCAGCTCTTGATGTTGAACCATATATTTGGCATAAAAGGCTAGGATATGCTCACATGGACTTACTCAGCAAGTTGTTTTCAAAGAAGTTAGTTAGAGGACTGCCCAAATTGAAGTATGTCAAAACCGAAACATGTTCTTCTTGTCAATTAGGAAAACAGGTTAGGACACCTCACAAGTCAAAGAAAATGGTATCTACTTCTAAACCTTTAGAGCTTCTTCATTTGGACTTGTTTGGTCCCGAAGCATATGAAAGTATTGGAGGTAAAAAGTATGGTTTTGTAATTGTTGATGATAACTCTAGATTTACTTGGGTATTGTTTCTTCGTACTAAAGATTATGCTTTTAGTGAATTTGAGAAGCTAATCAAATTACTTGAGAATAAGCTAGATACAAGACTTGTAGGTATTCGAAGTGATCGAGGTGGAGAATTTTAAAAGGAGTTTGTAACTTATTATGAAGAAAGAGGTATCTCTCATGAATTCTTTGCACCAAGAACTCCACAACAAAACAATGTTGAAAGGAAAAATATGCACTACAAGAAACAACAAGGACACTGTTGTAAGAAAGTAAGCTGCCAATGAGATTCTGGGCAGAAGCAGTAAATACAGCAAGCTATTTTCTTAACAGAGTGTTGATCAGACCTATTCTCAACAAAACTCCATATGAATTGCTGAGGAACAAGAAGCCAAACATTGGGTACTTCAGAATATTTGATTCCAAGTGTTTTGTACTCAAAACAATTGGTAAAGTTGGTAAATTTGATGCAAAATCTTATGAATCTATATTTCTTGGCTATTCTTTAAATAGTAAAATTTATAGAGTCTATAATATACAAAAAAGTATTGTTGAATAGTCTATTAATGTTACATTTCAAGAAGTTACTAATGTTCTGTCAAGAGATGAGGAAGATGATGCGGGTATAGGTACTGACAACAAGCTGAGAAGCATTGCAGAAGAGAAATAGCCAGCTGACAGAACACCTGGTACAAATACTGATGGTGAACAGTAAGTTGGAACCTTAACTCCAGTAGCTGATTTTGTTAGAGGATCTTCACTAACAACTCCAGAGAGTTCTAATACCATTGAATCAGATCATTCATAACCACCATCAAAAGTTAGAAGAGTTGTTGATCTTTATGAAAAAATCTCTCAACATACATTGCCAAAGACAACAAGGACATCAAAGAATCATCCACAAGAGCTTGTGATTGGGAATTTTAATGAAGGAATGAAGATCAGAAAAGGAGCAATAAACTTTTTTGCTTATGCTGCCTTTTTAGCTCAAGAAGAACCGAAAAATGTCAAAGAAGTATTGGAAGATGAAAATTGGGTAGTGGCGATGCAAGAGAAACTTAACAATTTTAAAAGATGTGATGTTTGGGAACTCATCAAGCCATCAAAGGATGCTTCAATAATAGGAACAAAATGGGTATACAAGAACAAATTGAACGAATATGGAATAGTTACCCAAAATAAGGAAAGATTGGTCGCACAAGGATACAATCAACAAGAGGGAATCATATGATCAGACTTATGCACCTATTGCAAGGTTGGAATCTATTAGGATGCTTCTCTCATTTGTATGCTACAAGAAATTCAAGCTGTATCAGATGGACGTGAAGAGTGCCTTCCTAAATGGCTACTTGAAAGAGGAAGTTTATGTCAAACATCCTCCTGGTTTCGAGCATGAACAATTTCCAGATTATGTATACAAGCTGAAAAAGGCCTTGTATGGTTTAAAGCAAGCTCATAGGTCATGGTATGAAATGATCAGTAAGTTTTTAATTAAGAATGGTTTCACACGAGGTAAAATAGATCCCACTTTATTTACTAAGCATGATAAGAATGATATACTTGTTGTTCATGTTTATGTAGATGATATAATTTTTGGATCTACTAATGAAAGTATGTGTACGTGGTTCTCTGAGTATATGCACAGTGAATTTGACATGAGCATGATGGGAGAGCTCAATTATTTCTTGGAGCTCTAAATCAAGCAAACAAAAGATGGAATCTATATGCATCAATCCAAGTACATAAAAGAGTTACTAAAAAGATTTTGATTTGAAAATGTTAAGCCGAAATCTACTCCAATGACCCCAGCCAACAAGCTGACTTCTGATGAAAAGGGTAAGGTTGTAGAAATAACTAGATATCGCGGTATGATCGGTTGTTTATTGTACTTAACTGCCTCTAGACCTGATATCATGTATAGTGTATGTGTTTGTGCAAGATTTCAAGCAAAACCAAAAGAGTTTCACTTGAATCTTGTCAAGAGGATATTTAGATATTTGAGTGGTATTATAACTCTTGGTTTATTTTATCCTATCACAAATGTATTTGCTCTTGTTGGATATAGTGATGCAGATTATGCAGATTGTCAAACGGATAGAAAGAGTACTAGTAGTGTTTGTACATTTTTAGGACAGAGTTTGGTATCTTGGCAATGCAAGAAACAAACATCTGTTGAATTTTCTACTGCAGAAGGGGAGTATTTGGCAGCTGGTAGTTGTTGCTCTCAAATGCTTTGGATGATTCAAACACTCAAGGACTTTGGAATTAAATGTGAGAAAATTCCAATCTATTGTGATAATACAAGCACTATTAACATTTCAAAGAATCCAGTGAATCACTCAAGAACAAAACATATTGATGTTCAACACCATTTCTTGAGAGATAATGTTACAAAGGGAAAGGTAGAGCTGATATTTGTGCCTACAGAGTATCAGCTAGCTCACATCTTCACCAAACCCTTAGCAGAAGAAAGATTTTCTGTTCTTCGAAGGTAACTTGGGATGCGCAATGTCTAAACAGCAAGCTACTTTGAAAAGTCTGGTATCTAATCTTATTACTTGCTATATATGTGGACTTATATAATGTGCATGCAAAGTGATAATTTTTTTTTGATGATTAAGGGGGAGAAAATATATAGTCTTATTGCATGCTTACGTGGCTAATATTATATTTGTTATTTGGTACAGGAGATAAATAAGTTTTATGCATGCATATTATTTGTGAGATGATATATTGCATATTGAGCTTGTTTTGCAGGAAGCATTGTTTAACGGGGAGCCTTTTAGCTCACACCCACACTGAGTAAAGGGGAGATATTAGCACAATCATATATTGGTATATAATCATAAAAAAGGGGGAGATTGTTAATCTAATGTGTTTTGATGATATATAACAGCGTGCTGATTTGTTAATTGTTACGGTAACAACTAGCTATGTTATCAGTTTTACTCTTTACATCTTACCATTATATGATTGACTCACTTGATATATCCTGCATATATATGAGTTTACTATGTATAAGTATATTCTCAGGTAACTTGGTTGAGTATGTGGAAAGACAAAGTTTCAGGAAAGTGTTCGTAACAGCCTGTTAAGATCAGTCGCAGAACCGTAACAGCAAGCTGACACTGTTCCGTGCAGAACCGTAACAGCAAGCTGACACTGTTCCGCCCAGAAGCTATTCAAAATCAATTTCGATAATGGATATTCTTTGAAGATGCTTGGAGATATCAGCGATTGGTTATGATTTAAATCTGTAAGGACTCTATTATATAATATATAGTTTATATAATTAATAGAGCTCAAAAAGGGTTTTCAAATACCTTCCTTATTTACTCAGATTTGATTCTCCTTACCATATCTTTCCAAAACAGATTTCTATCAATCTTTTCCATATCAAAATCTTTTCATAACAGCTCAAATTCGATTTGATCTTTTTCTAGCTCAAATCAAATATTGATTTGTTTAAATAATCTACTCATTAATCAAGGAAACCGAGATTAAATGTTAAAGAGGATGACACTATACATGCCTCGAGTTTGATCTATAATATAAGGTTAAAATGATTATATTACATGAAATATTATTCATGAAAAGTTTAATTGAATCACCAATTATTATTGTTACTTGGGTAACAATGATGTATTACTAGATGTCACTCATTGTTTATAATTTTATTATTAGTTAATAAAATTATTGCCAACGTAATAATAACCTAAAGGGTCACACACAAAGAACGTCAAAATGGAGGTTTATTTAAATTATGAATTTAAATATATTATTATTTATTCGAATTTAATTATTGAATTAATTAAGTGGGACTTGATTAATTATATTAGAATTCAGATTTAATAAGTATTATTATTATTCGAATTAGTTATTGAATTAATTAAGTGGGACTTGATTAATTATATTAGAATTCAGATTTATTAATAATAATAACCCAAAATCAGAATGGGTTTTGGAAATCACATGGATTTGGGTTAGGCCCAAAATTTCTCTTTTCCCTATATATACATAATGATGTATAGTATTAGGATTTTAATCATTAGATTTCATTTTTAGAGAAAAACCCTAGCTGCTCAACATTAAGAGAGCTAGAGAGAGAGAAAGAGACAAGCAATTTGGCTAGTACCGACTCCGGTGATCGTAGGACGATCAGGCGTTCATGTGGACTTCTTTGGAGAGCAGATCTTTGCAACAAAGGGCTGCTGTGATTCATATTTTCTGGACCTCCATTAAACAGCATACGGAAAGCTTTGTTAAGGTACATACTTCTTCACCATAATCATCCAAAATTATACATGGATCCTGTGATAGGGTTTCATTTTTTTATTGTTTTACGTTATATCCGCTGCATTTTAATGCCCGAAACCCTTCACATTGATGGGGGAGATTGTAAACTACAACCACCATCGGCCATACAGTATATTCTCCGGTGTGTGCATCACGAAATTGGTCAAATCCCTCACTAGAGAGGCCATGTCTGATGTTTCAAATCTCATTTGCAAACCTTGGAAATCTGTGAACAAATTGTTTTCACTCATTTCTATCTGCTGGGTGACATAACTGACCTTCAACTACAATCCTATTATGATGCCATCTCATACATTATGCGGTCTTCTCAGTTATAAATAAACGTTGCAACCTTTCGATAATAAGAAAGTAGCGCAAGATCTTTCTCGCAATCTTTTTCTTTTTAGGATCAATTTGCTCCTTGTATCGGCTTGTATTGCATATGTCACAATGTGTCTTATTCTCATTTTCCTTGTAAAATAACATGCAATCATTCTCACAAGCATCAATCTTTTCATATCCCATATTCAATCTTCTTATTATCTTTCGCACATTATAATAGCTCTCAGACAATTTATGATCATTAGGAAGTACTGAACCAATGAGGCGAATTAACTCATCAAACCCAGTGTTACTACAATTATGCTTGTTCTTGAAATGTAGCAGCTTCGTTACAAATGACAATGTTGTAAATTTGGTATTTTTTGGATAAATTAGTTCAGAAGCATTATTCAACATCTTATAAAATTCCTTTGCTTTTGCGTTTGGCTCTTCATCAAAATTGTTAAAATTTTCATGTGCATGTGCAAAATCTTGTAACATGTCACGAGCATCATACATATCATCATCTCTGTTATGCATATTACCATAACTCGTTCAAGCTTTAACTCATGCACATTCTTCTCCTCGTGAAAATCCCATCTAGTATATCACTCCATAAAACCATTTCGATACAAATCAACTTTCACGACACTAGGATCCTTGAAGTACTTATTTTCACATTTTTTACAAGGGCACCTTATAAGCCCATCATCTTTATCATCAAGATGATCCAAAGCAAATTTGATAAAACTATCCACCCCATTTTTATACTCTTCCAATATGTGTTTCCACTCATTGAACCGATTACGACCAACCCAACTACGATCGAATGCCATCTACAAATTGTATACATATTGATAAGAGTTGAATGCAGTATTACATAAATACAAGCATATAGTAAATAAGTAATTTAATATACTAATTTTCCAAACAAATTTAAGATATTCAAATTTATTTAAACATGGAGATAATCAAATCATGTTGCATATTCATACTTCAAAAACAAAAGTAAACAATTTAAAACTTTATCCTAAACAAATTTAAGATATTGAAATTAATCTAATATGAAGATAATCAATTAATGTTAAAAACAATTAAATTTATAATTAATAATTAGAAAATAACACTTATTTGATTATTTGGAATGATCTCTCAAAGTAAAGATGATAAAATGAACATGGTCTAATAGTGAAACATATTTGAGGTGAAAATGGTGGAAGAGGAAAGTGAAGTGAAGAAATGAAAGAAGCAGACGACAAAAAGTAAAGTAGATCTAGGACGGTTAAATTCGACTAGAAAAAATAAATGTGTAGTCAATTTTACCTGGTGACTGCCAATAGTCGACTTTATAAATTATCTGTTCCCAATCGAATATCTAAATGTGACCGCTACCAGTCACAATTGTATATGTGACTAATACCGGTCGAATTTATGAACACAGGATTTCAATTTTTCCTATTTTTTTGCATGGATTTTCCCGCCAAAAGTTAAATTCGACTGCTATTAAAATCCATTGGAGCCAGTCAATTTTATAAATGGCAAATAGGCCGGAGTTTTCCCTCATTTTCTGGCTAAAAATCAAATTGACTATTTAAATATTTCATCGTATTAAACTATAAATTCGATTGCATAAATTTGACTGGTATTAAAATCCACGGGTGATGGTCAATTATACGGTTGACCATGAATGATTTTTTATTAACCTTAAATTCTCGATTGAATTTAAGGGTGGTCAAATTTTAGCAGTCAAATTTACTCGTGCTTTCTAGTAGTGTCGTGATATAAACTAGTAATTATTTTATTTAAAAATTAATAATATGTAGTAATATGGTGTTCGTTATTGTTGTGTATAGAGTTTTTTTGTCACTTAATGACATTAATAATATGTAGTAATATGGTGTTCATTATTGTTGTGTATAGATTTATTTTTTGGTGAGTTAAAGGGATAAGAAAGTAGTAGAAATATATACTTCATACATAATATTTCTTTAAAATTGTAATATACAAAATAAGTAAATTTAAATTTTATTTAATAATTACTTAAATATTTTCATGTTTGCCCAGAAAAATAACTATTATAGAAGGGGGGTTGAATATAATATAAACCAATTATTCGATTTAAGAACACAAGTATGGATGAAACACTGTTTTGTATTAAGAAAATCAATGTTTTTAAGAAAATCAATGTTTTTAAGAGCTACAAGGTTATGAAAGATAAGACTCGAAAGTTACAATAATGTTAACCTATGTCTTTGTTTATATAGACACAATTACAATTTAATTACAAAACAGATTATGAAAAGAATAACTTCAATAAGGCAATAGACTTGTATTTGGATTCCTTCTTCACTATCATATTCAAATTCTGATTTGTCTATTTCCTTCACAAACTCTGATTGATAAACTCTATCGGTTGTCATTCTCTGATTTGAGCATTCTCTGTTAGAGTAAACTCTGATTGAGTATTCTCTGATAGAGTAAACTCTGACCGACAACTTCTTAATCTCTGATGACGTCAGCATAAAATCTGTTCAGTTAATCTCTGACAACATCAGTGTTTATTTTCTAACAATCTCCCCCAATTTATGCTTTATAGAGTTAAACATAAATTTCACTTATGATGTCAGAAATATAGACAAATGCATCAGAGTTTGAATCTTCATTCTTGATTTAAATCCTTCTGTAAGAGAAGTCTTCCTTTAGAAAATTGTCCAACAGCTTCTTCTCAGCTTTCTTCAGCAGTTCAACAAACTTTTCCTTGAGTTCTTTCATTTGATCAGAAGATTCATCAATTTGGAAAATAGCAACTCTTAAATTGTATATTGATGATCTCTCAATCCTTTCATCCAAAGGAATGCAATAGGCCTTCCTTCTAATCAGGATTTAAAATTAGTGTAGGAATTCCAAACACCATCTTGAACTTTACATCTCCTTTAGCCATAGCTTTCTCAGTATCATCTTCAAGTACATATCCTGGTTTATATTCCTCAGAGTTTAACATTAGAAGTCTCTCATTCTTCTTCTTTTCATTTATCACTCCTTCAAAAATCTTTATCCATCTAAAATTGGCTTCATTTTCATCATCAAGAAGATAACGAACATATTCAAGTTCTCTGGAAGCTTTGTGAATTAGGTCTTCTTCTGCAATTCTCATAACTCTTTCATTCTCTAAAAAGTATAGAAGTTTCTCCTTAACTTGTGCACCATCAAAAATATTCTTCACTATGTTAACATATATCAATTTTTCAGGATGTTCTTGTGTCAAGTTTTTCTCAGGTTGGTCTTTCAAAGAAAAAGGATCTCTGAAAGCATTGGCTTCACTCCTGTAGAATTTGGCTTGAGGATCACCAATATCACCCTTGTTTTTACCAAGTCTGGCATTAAGAGTCAGAGTTTGAGTTTTTGTCCATAGAAGATCAGGTTTTTTCTTTCTGATAAGAGATTATTGTTATTCTTCTTCCTCATCATCAAAGCTAGATCTACCTGGGAGAAATGTTGTTCCTGACAGAGTAAGAGAAGTTTTTGATTTAGCTGGAGCTTTCTTTTGAATTGAAGTTGACCTTGTTTGGATTGTAGGAATTGGTTTTGCTTGAATGATTGGCTTTTAAATTTCAATAGGCTTTGCTTGAATAGAATCAGTAACAATTTTCTTTACTTGAACAATTGTCTTCTTTTGAGCTGGTGTCTTTTTCACATATTTTCTCCTTTTCTTCTAGACTTGAGCATTGTCAGTACCAGATTTCTTCAATTCTTCCTCTATAGCAACTGGATCCATTCCTGGATTTTCTTCTTCAAATAATTTTCTTGCCAGTTCTTCATCCTTTAGATTTTGCTCTTCAATCTTCTCAGGCTTCTCTTCTTTTTCAAGCCTTTTTGCCAATTCAAAATCTGCATCTATCAGAATTTTCTTGTCAGAGTTTATCTCAGACTTTGATGTCATCTGAGTTTGAGAGGTTGTCAGAGTTTGTCCAATCAGATTTTGCTGCTTTAGAGTTTGCTACCCATTCTTAATTATGACTCCCTTGATCTTCATCATCATGTTTGTCATCTTTTTGTATAACATCCTCCTTACATTTGTCTGTAGACACCTTCTCCCCCTTTCTGACATCATTTCCCTTTTTAACTGTGAGAATCTCAATAATTGTATGAAGCATGTTCTGCATAGAATTGACAGTAGTGGAAAAATTATCAACCTTGACTTCCAAAGCATCTTGTTTTGATGAAACATTCTTGAGCTTTAATTCAAGAGCATGTTGAGATGTTGTAAAAGCAGTTTGAACAGATGCTGTAGTTTTGTTGACAGATTCTTTTAGATCGCAAACTTCATTATGAAGTCACTTGGACAACATAGTAGTAGCTTTCAAAATTGTTTTCATCTCCTTAAAGTTTATTTCCTTGTCATCTTTGTTGATCAATTCATGAACATGAGGCCAATAGATTTCTTCATTTGTGTATTTCCAAGACATATCCCAGATGGATTATCTGTGAGAATTGAGAAGATCTTCATTTGATGGTTCTGCTTTTGATCTTAAATCTCTTTTGATACCTTCTTCATCCAAGACAACTTCAATTTTTCCCTTAAAGTTTTCCACCACCATGTAATCAGGATAATCCATCCTCAACCTTTCATGAGCATCAAAGGAGTCAATAGGCCATTGCTTTGTGTTGTACCTTTGACTGAAGGGAATTGACAGATCTGTAACTTCTTTATCAGTAAAAATTGGCTCATCAGAGTCTGTCTCCTCCCCATTAGAGTTTATGTCTTTATCAGAGATTGGAAGATCAAAGTTTGTGGTGACTGATAAACTCTGAGTACCTGTAAAAGTAATAGAACATCCTATATCACTCTTTTCTTTTAAAGTAATTTCATTACTTCTCACATCACACATATCATAACTTTTAATATCTAGATTTTGCTAGCTAGAAGTAACTAACTTTTTTCTCAATTCTATCTCTCATTTTACTAGATCCAGTGTCTGCCTCTCATTATTAATTCCATTTTTCACACATTTTACCTCAGACTTACTAGAAAGACTCAACACACAATGTCCTACAGAAATAAGGGGTGGTTGAGAAAGGATATTTGTAGTCATATGAATATGGGTACCCTTTTCAGGACTATCCATGGTCATCCCAGCAGTTAAAATAGAAAAGGAAAAATCTGAACTTATACTATCAAAGAATGCAAATTCTGAAGAAAAGTCAGAGTTTATACCTTGAGTGTTTGTTGATGTGGATGGTGTCTCCATTAGATGTGCAGAAAGTGGTTGCACCATAATAGCATCAGAGATTACCAATGGAATGGTCTCAGAGTTTGTCTTGTCAGCATCAACAACAACATAATCTTCATTTAGAGATGTTGTGCCTGCATCCAAACTTTGATTGGATGGTTCTTGTGTGGCAGGGGCATTAACAACTTCTTCAATCCTTTGAGTTGAAGGTTCTTGTGGGCTGTACCCCTGATTCCTGCTGGCTTCACTTGCTTCTTCTTCAATGGCTGCTGTTGAACTTTGATCAACCGGTTCTTGTGGGTCTGGCCTTGTAATGACTGCTACCTCACTTTGATATGCAGGTTCTTGTGGGTATTGGCAAAAAGAGACTGTCTTCTTCTTCTTTCTGGAAAAGAGCTTTGAACTTGGAGAAGTTGAGGTTAATTTTGACTTCTTTTTTTCCATATCTTTTCTAACTTCTTCAGCTAGCTCCTTCACCCTTTCATAAGAAATATCCTTGATGATCTATTTTGGAGAGTTAGTAGGGGAATCAAATACAAGAACTGGAGCAAATTCACTTGCAGTAACATCACCAATAGTTGCATTAACACCAGCCAACTCATTAAAGTTTATCAAGTCTTCAGAGTTTATCAGATTCTCAGAGAATATTGGCTCATAGTTTAAGACTGCATCAGAGTGTATCAAATTTTCAGAGTTTATAGCTTGAATTTGATCAGAGTTTGGCTGATCAGAGTTTATTACTTCAGTTTTTGCCAAATTATCAGAAATTGCAGCCTTTATCAATCTTCTCCTTTTCTTTTTCACTTCTAGCATAGGATTGACAGTGAATGACTTCATAAATGGTGCAAGAGGAATTTCAGAAGTCTTCTTGACAATCTTCTTCACAGGAAAGACTAAACCTTCATTACTGTCCTCATAATCAGTCTTTTTATAAACTAACTTTCTTTTTTTAGGAGAAGACTCCTTTATAGATTTTCCTTTTCTCTTGTTGCTTGGCCCTTGGTGAGAGGTATTTGTTATAACTATAGTCTTTTGGGAGACTGTAGAGGTTGGTAATTGTGTTTGAGAAATAGTGTTTGGTTGGTGGCTTGAGTTAGAATCAGACGGTGCTAAACTTTGATTCATAGCCACAAATAAAAATTCCCTCCTATACATAGGAGGCATTCTCTGATGTAAGAGAAGCCTGACCCATGTGGGATAAAATAAATTTGGTAACTTACCTCCAATCTCTTTCTTAGTATCTTTTCTAGCTAGGTCAGTAAAAATTCTCTTATTCATGCAGAAACTAACTAAACTCTGATCATTCTCAAAATTTACATCAGACAATAAGTGCATCATCATCAATTTTACTAGCTAATTGTAAAAATCAGTGTTTAATTGCAAAAATCTATCAATATAGATAGTATGTGCATCATCATCAATCTTACTAGCTAATTGCTTAATAATTAAACATAGAAAATTAAAATTCAAGTTGTGGGTCAGAGAATACCCAATCTGTTGAGACAGCTGTGGAGTTGTATCAAAATTTGTACACTTTGCGATAAAGGCCCTCGTGTTACAATCAAAGAAGAAGCTCTATTTTCTTATTAGATTTGGCCTTGCGAGACTCCCCAGTTTTGATAGGCTTCCACCATAGCCTATTGTTCGTAAGAACTCCATAATCTGGTCATCTCCAACAATATCATCATATAAACCTACTTCAAGAAGATTAAGAGCCGTTCAAACAACTTCTGGTGTTATTGAGTGAGTTCCATTGCATTTAAATGTGATGATAGGATCCTTATCATCACAAGCATTATTGAACTTTATAGTTGACCAAATTTTTAGCAGAGTTTGAGCAGACAAATATGAAGGTTCCTGTAGAGCATATCCAATGTAGCTATTTTGAAGAAAGTCTTGAATAACATGATAATCTTGAGGTGCTTCAGTCTTATTCAACAAGGAGATGTAATTTGTAGCAACAAATGTGTAGTTTTGAAAATATTGATCTTTAGATGCCATTGAAATACAGAGATTTGCAGGTTTAAGAAATTAGGGTTTGTAGAGAAAACGGGAGAGAGAAGACAAGATGCAGATAGTAAAACATATGAAATAAACTATTCCCTCTCAATTGCATATGGTAATAGTGGGACACATGGCTTGAATTTATTGGAAGAGTAATGAGTAGTGCAATTCTAAAAAATACAGCATGTATGTGTGTATCTGAGTCTAAAAAATGAATTGATCAATGTGAGAAACACGCGCCTTATGATTAGTCCAATAATAGAATAATAATTATGATATCACAAATTGAATATTATGTCATAAATAAAATTTCAGTGTTTATCATGTAATCAGAGTTTAGAGCAATTAGAGTTTAACATATGAAATATAGATCAGAGTTTATAGTAATTAGAGTTTGCATTGACTGTCAGAGTTTACCATATACTCTGACAGAGTTTACCATAAACACTGATAGCTTGTAATCAGAGATTAGATGTTCCAATGATCAGAGTTTACTCCATTTACCATCAGAGTTTACTTCATTTTTTATCAGAATTTACCACATATTCTGACAGAGTTTGTCATATACTCTGATTGTCTGCTACTTGCCATCTGGAGTTGAGCCACTTGTCACCATTCCTAATTCAAAAACCAATCTTGTAAAAGTTACTTCACAGAGGGGCTTGGTGAATATGTCTACTAACTGTTGATCTGAGGGAACAAAATGTATTTCAATTGTTCCTTCCATGACATGTTCCCTTATGAAGTGATATATGATACTGATATGCTTTGTCAGAGAATGTTGAACTGAATTTCCTATCATTTTAATAGCACTTTGATTCTCACAATAAATAGTAATTTTTAAAAAGTTCAAACCATAATCTAATAGTTAATTTTTAATCCATAAGATTTGTCACAACAGCTTCCTACATCTATATATTCAACCTCTTATGTTGATGTTGAGATAGATTTCTGTTTCTTACTGAACCATGACACAATTCTTCCTCCTAAGAATTGACAACTGCCACTTGTACTTTTTCTATCAATTTTGCATCCTGCAAATTCTGCATCTGAAGGCCTATTAATTTAAAATCAAACTCTCTAGGATACCATAGACACTACGCCAAAAGTAGCCTAATGTTACAAACATAGACACTACGCCAAAAGTAGCCTAATGACAAGGTTAATGGTGCCTTTGAGGTATCTAAAAATTCTCTATTTACCTGAAATCTAGCACATAGACAGGTTACAAACATGATGTCTGGTCTACTTGCAGTCAAATAGAGTAGAGATCCAATCATGCCTCTGTATATTATAATATCTATAGGTTCTCTAGTGTCTTGATCAAGCTTGGTTGCAGTAGCCATTGGAGTTGCAAATGCAGAGTCTTGTATTTGAAACTTAGTGAGTAGATTCTTTGTATATTTAGATTGATTTATGAAAATACCTTCCTCGGTCTATTTCACTTGTAACCCTAAAAACTAATTCAATTCTCCCATCATGCTCATTTGATACATAGACTGCATTAGTTTTGAAAATATTTTAGAGAGTTTCTCATTAGTGAACCAAATATAATATCATCAACATATATTTGAACCAATAATAAATCATTACCTTGAGTTCTGTAAAACAAGGTTTTATCAATTGTACCTCTTGTAAAACCACTTTCAAGTAAAAATTGAGCTAGAGTTTCATATCAGGATCTTGGTGCTTGCTTGAGTCAATATAAAGCTTTATCTAGTCTGTAGACATGATTTAGATATTTTGGATTGACAAAGACAGGTGGTTGTTTAACATAAACTTCTTCTTCAAGTTCTCCATTTAAAAATGTACTTTTAACATCTATCTTGTGTGCAACATAAGCAAGAAAAATTCTTATTGCTTCAAGTCTTGCTACAGGTGCAAAGGTTTCATCATAATCAATACATTCTTGTTGAGAATAACATTTGACAACTAGTCTTGCTTTGTTCCTTGTAATAATTCCATCAGAGTCTGTCTTGTTTATAAAAATCCACTTTATGCCAACAATTGATGTATTCTTTGGCCTTAGAACTAGGGTCCAAATTTTTTTATTTTTTTTTACTGTGAGAACCCGCAGCCGCTACCCTTTTTAGGTGCGCACTGGGTAAACCCACGGATTCATGCAATAGCCTGCAAACCATGTGAACCAGGAAAACCGCACAAGTGCGACAGGCTCTGGCCCAGGATAGCATAATCAGAAATTCTCCTCCCGTGGGATTCGAACCTGTGACCAAGAGGATGCTATTCCTCTCTTTAACCAACTGTGTCAACCCTTGCTGGCGCGTCCAAACTTCATTTCTCTCAAAATCATTTAATTCTTCCTACATTGCAGTAACCCAATCTGCATCCTTCAAAGCATCTTTTTACATTCTTTGGTTCTGTTTGAGAAAGAAAACTATGAAATAGACATTTATTCTGAGTAACTTTTCTTGTCTGAACTCCACTTTCTAGATCACCAATAATCAAGTCAGGTGTGTGTTCTTTGGTCCATTTTATTGGATGTGGAAAATTTCTTGAACTAGATGCTCCCCCACGATTTGTGCCTTCATAGAATGATTCTTCGGTAAATGCTGATCCTCCCCCTGAAGTTGTGCTTCCATCAGTGTTTGATATCTCAGAGTTTATGTACTCAGAGTTTGAATGACAATATTTTGAGTGATCAAAATTTGTGGTTTTAGAGTTTGATTGGTCAGAGTTTAGGGTTTCAGAGTTTGTGTTAGCCAGAGTTTGGTTACACATTGATATTTTAGTAATTGAGGTTTGTTCTCCAATATCAGTAATTGATTGATGTTGCTCCCCCTCAAGATGTACAGAATCTTCAATTTCAATTTCAATTATCTCTGAATCAGAGTTTAAGGAATCAAAATTTAACTCACCAGAGTTTGTTTCAACAGTGTTTAACTTATCAGAGTTTGGTTCAACAGAGTTTAACTCATCGATTCAACAGAGTTTGTGTTCTGCAATTCATTCTCAAATCTTAGGGAGCATCTTCATCATGTAATCCAGCTATTTTTCCTTCATCAAAAGACACATTAATGCATACCATGACTGCCCTTGTCCTTAAATTAAACACTTTGAATGCCCTTGAAGAGGTTTCAGAAGTTGTAGCATAACCAATAAAATTATATTATACTTTTATATAATTATATTATTTAAAAATTAATAATACATTAATTGTAATATGGTGTTCATTATTGTTGTGTATAGTATAAAATTAATTTTTGGTGAGTCTTGCATAATAAATAAGCAGAAATCAGAGAAAAAAAGGCAACAAATTCTCAAGCTATTTTTTTTCAAAGTCGGGGAATTTTAATTTCGGCCAAATGCGGTGAAATTTAATATATTACTCGCAATTATAAAATTTGAATTTGACAAATAATCATTTAGATCAAAATTAATCAAAATTATCTTAAATTCAATTGCATTATTATTTTCAACTCCGTTATTTACAAAAGAAGGTTTACCTCAAATTCAGTTCAAAATTCGGCATAACCTGGTTGAAACGAGCTAATTCGACCTAAATCGTTGGCTCGAATTTACTCATTTACCTTGTAGTGTGAGTTATATATGTTACTATGTAAAGTATATATTTCATACGTTATATTTCATTAAAATAATAATTTATAGTGTAAGTAAATTTAAATTTTATTTAATAATTACTTAAATATTATCATTCATAGAAAATTATTTTAACATATTTAAATTTAAAAAGATATATATGTATGTAACCCAAATGTGCGAATAGTCAAAATCCTTCAATGACATTTCTCATAGTAGGCATATTCGAAGTTAATGACGACTCCCAATGGACTGACAAGAATAATACCCTTAGCGCATGTTCGGTTGGAGGATAAAAATGAATTTTCGTGACAATGACCATTCCGTCGGGAATAAAAAAGAGTTGTTTAATTGAGTATTTGGGAATGGAATCACTCATTCTCGTGTCATTCATATCCTTCTTAATATGTCAATTTTGTAGCCCACTCTCTCACATGAGATAACCATTTTGATTCTTACTAACAATAATTTTTTATCTTTATTTTTGCTGTTGAATATAATATGTTTGTAATTCAATATATTTTATGGGAAAAAAATGTTTCGCTATTTAAAATTTTTAATTTTTAATTGTTTTTAATTTAAATTATATACATAATCTTATTTTTCATGTAAATTAATTTTTCCTTATATTTTCTATATTATTTAATAAATTTATTATTGAATAAACTTTTTTTTAGAATTCATTTTATCTATATATTAAACAAATAAATTAATAAAAATGATCATTTCATTCCCAATAAAATTAATATTACTAAACGAATAAAAGAATGGAAAGAACATTATTATCCCACCTCATTCACATCTCAACCCATTCCATTCCTTTCGCTCATTCTCATCCCAACTCATTTCTATCTTTCCAACAGAACACACCCTAATCTAAGAGAAGATGATATCATCTTGGTACCATAATGAATCTTGTATAATATAACATGATATATATACAATTACTAAATGAATTATTTTAATAATAAATTTTGATTTCTCAAATATGAAAAATTATTTTAATAGCTATTTTATTAAATATTTGGACGTCGAGCCTAACCCTCATGAATGTTAGGACGAGCCCTTATAAAATAAGACAAGCCCTTATAAAATAAGATGAGCTGAAAGTAATTATATGATATTTATTGGACAAATTATTTACAAGATATCGAAGACCCTACTCTGTACTCTACGAGTTCTACTCATCGTGGGAGCTATAGGATAATGCTCGCCCTCATCTTGGACGGGCATTTACCTATGAGGGCTATTCAAGTGTCATGGGAGATTAGGACGTGTCCAACATTCGGGTTGGATCTGGAGCTTCCATCTAGTCATGGACTCCCGGAAATAGTTGTAATGGTTCAACTTGATCTCGTGGAATTTGAGTCAACATCAAATTCATGAAGTTCGTGGGCCTTGAACTGAGTTTTGAATTATCCAAAAGAGCCTCAATGTAGATATCGACCTCTTCCAAGTGGGTTTCGGCTTCGACTTCAACTTCAATTAGGAAAACATATTTCCAACGGGCTTCTACTTAAGCAAGAACTACGTGGGCTAAATTTTCCGTAAATAGGGATACAGAAACACTTTGTAAGGGGTCGTAAAATCTAGAGCCAATAGCCGTTGGTGAGAAAACCTATTTTCTCTAATGAACACAGTGATCCAAAACCTTGCAATCTCAACCCCAATACATAAAAAATCATCACACTCCGGTGACTCAACCTTGTTAGATCATTTTTCGATAAAAAATCTCAATCTTTGTTGTTTACCAGATTTCTCAATCAACAGATTGGCACAAGAGGGAGGGGCATCTTTGCATCGAAGGAAAAAAAATGTCGCAGCAACTTGATCAGAGAACAGATCGCATTACCGGAGTTGATGAACGTACGCCTGATCTGACCAGAGGCCAAGCCATGACTTCAGAGGCCATGGGGACCGCATTCCGAAAAATATCTCAGATTCGAGGGATGTCAATCACATTGTGGGTGGACAACCACGTGTTCTGATCAGTAACATGGAGGTGATGACCTAACTCTATCGGATCAGAGACATCGTGAGAATCCTTAATAACAGTGTGAGAGGGATCCATGATATAGTTTGAGGGTTCATAGATCTCTTGCAAATGGTAGAATCTATGGAGCAACTAGATGGTCGTCACCTTCCTCTAGAACATCGCTCAGGCAAAGAACCTATGGTGGAGAATACCTTGAGGATACATAGAGGAAGTTCATGGATGAAGGTTTTAAAGGGTAACACCACATCAGTTGGAGTTTAGCAGCGAGCAATCTATCGTTGAGATTTAGGATGAGGAGGAAGGAATGAAGATTGTGGTTGTAGGAGAAGCACAACGTACTTCTCACCCAAACCAATCAGGCCATACCAAGGAAGAGGTATGTGGGGGAAAACCATCATCCTAACAAATTTTAATAATACAACAATGGATCGACGCCGCGGTTAATACCCCGTTGAGGGTCGACGCCCGTGCCAATCCCTGCCGGAAGGTCGGCGTCGAGGTCAATCCCTCATTGAGGGTTGATGCTCGGGCCTATCTCCCCGTTGATTATTGGTTGTGATCAAATACATATTTGGATTTATAATGGGGTAGTGATTGAGTTGCCTCAAGCACCCGATAGTAGTCAATGTTTTCTTTTTTTGCTATTTTATTTTTTATAAACATTCAACAAAACAGTTTATATATGGCGCTTGTATTTCTTTTGAGATTATGTCGTCTATCATTTCTAACTTAAAACTGATAACAAAACCCTCTTGCACAATACAATGGGTGTTGATATGATAAATCAATACAACTAGTTAAACTTTTGGTGAAGAATCGCACAACACCAACACCCGATAAAACTATATGAAAAGAGGTTTAAAGTTATGTGGAGAAAAAATAAAATAAAAATTAATTGGGAATATATAAAACCTTAATAGTGATGTAAATGGATTTGCCGCATGTGTTCAACTCCTTTTTAATTTATTTATTATTAAATTTATAATTGTGCTTACTTGTGTTTGTAACTTAATATTTATAATCATAGGTTAATTCCAGATTTACTCGAGATTTTTAATTGTATATATATAATCTAAATGTAGTTCAAGTAATATTTCTAATTAAATTGAGAAATTCTTAAATCGAATAACATAATTAAATTTATGTGTATGCTTTTGAAATTGTGTATTATTGATATTTAAAATCTCAATCGGGTAGATTGTACCTATTTTCGAGTACGTAGATAGAAACATGGATTTTGAAAGATAGGGATAGATTAGAATATGAAATTGTGGTAGAAAATTTCTTGATATATGCTGGAAAAAATTCTAGTGAACCTAAAAAAATAATCAGGGGTCATTTACATCAAAATGGTTTTAATTTGCAGTTATGTTGATTGGATTTGGCATGGTGAAGAGGGTTCAAGGACTACTAGGTCATATGTTGTAGTACATACCCTACTACGGAGCGATTTCTACATCCCAAAACATTGGCATGTGTGAAGCATCATATAAGGCAGATGATTATGATGATTCATACGAGTTTAAAAGGTTTGTGGTTGATGTTGTATAACCTTTTTTCGAGGATAGTGAGTGCACCAAGTTAGACTCGATGTTAAAATTGCATAATTAGAAAGCTAGATTTGGTATTAGTGATAACACCTTCACCGAACTTGTGTCTTCTGTTGGCTCTTTTTTTACTAAAGATCATGTATTGCCAGTTAATGCCTATGAGATAAAATAAACCCCATCTCATTTAGTGCTTGAGTACATAAAATTTCACTCATGTCCTAATGACTGTGTACTATATATATAGGAGTATCAATGTTTTTCATTTTGAATGTCCCAAGTGTCATTTATCTCGCAGAAAGGTGGGGAATAATGAGAAACTTAGGATTAATATTCCACCCAAAGTCATGTGATATTTCTCGATCATTCCTAGTTTTAAATGATTGTTTAAATATGGTGGTACTTTTAACCTAATGACCTGACATGTGAATAAGCGAATAAGTGATGGCCAAATGAGACATCCGCATGACTCACCTTCTTGGATGAATATTGATTATCGGTGGCCTAACTTTAGTAGTAAGCCAAAAAATCTTCGGTTAGCTTTGGCAGCAGACGGTATAAACTCACATAATAATGGTCTAACCAATAGGTACAGCTGTTCGCCAATAGTGTTGGTAACGTTTAACCTTCATTCATGATTATGCATGAAGAGGATGTTCATGATGTTATCGATATTAGTTTCGGGTCCACACGAGCCATGTAATAATATTTATGTGTATTTACAACCAATTATTGTTGATTTAAAGAAACTGTGGGAATAAGGTGAACCGAATGTATATGACGCACATAGTAAATCTGATTTCACTTCAAGAGTAATTTTGTTGTGTACGTTAAATGACTTCTCTGCATACGGGAATTTATCAAGTTGTGTTAATAAAGGGTATAAGCGTTGTCCGATATGTGTTGATGATACTGTAGCTAAAAGTTAAGTCATAGAAGGAAAATATATTATCAAAGTCATCATCGATATTTGGTTGAACATCATCCATATATGAGCTAGAAGAAGATAGCTTTTAATGGAGAACATGAATTTTAAAATGCACGTAAACCCCTGTCCGGAGACGAATTGTTATCTCAAAAAGAATGTATTAAGTTTACATTTAAGAAGGATGTAAAAAGATTAAAGAAGGTGGACTATCCATGGAAGAAAAAGTCAATATTTTTTGAGGTAGAATATTGGAAATTTTACCATTTCGTCATTGTCTCAATGTTATGCACGTTGAGAAGAACGTGTATGAAAATTTGAATGAAACACGATTTAATATGAAGTTTAAAACTAAAGACACTGTCACATCTCGTCTTGATATGGTTGAGATGGGTGTAAGGACTGATTTAGCTCCACAAGTAGGAGAAAAATAATCTAGTTGCTCCTTCTCTTTTTACTTTATCAACAGTAGAAAAGGAAAAAATGTTGAAATCATTATTGAATATGAAAATTCCCTATGGATATGCATTGAACATTAAAACTGTGTATATATCTATGACTAATTTAAAGATATATGGGTTAAAGTCACATGATTGTCACGTCCTCCTTCAACAGTTACAAAATGTTGCAATTCATTCCATTCTTCTGAAAAATGTAATGGTCATAATAATAAGATTTTGTTTTTTTCAACTCCCCATACAACAAAGTAGTAGATGTATCGAAACTGGATAAATAACAGTAGGATATAATACTGACCTTGTATGAGTTGGAAAAATATTCTCTGCCTCATTTTTCAACATAATGATACATCTCATAGTCCAATTGGTTAATGAATTCTGTTTATGTGAACCAGTATTCTATAGATGGATGTATGAAATTGAACGGTTCAATAAAATGTTAAAGAGATATGTACGAAACCGTTACTATCCTTAGGAAGAATGAAGAATTTTTTCGCAAGATAAATTTTTTATTGCCTATGAAAAAAATGGTAAATGTTATAGATGGATTCACGAGATAAATTTTTTATGTGTAGATACTTGCATACTGTCCTTTGGAAGAAAGATGATTTAAAGTCGTATGTGTTTTTTGATCCTGAAGCAAAATTTACCCTCAATAGGAAATTTGAACCTTATATTGTTGACTTTTTAAAAGAGGGCAATATTGATCATGTATTTTTCATGCCACATAATCAAAAGTAAGTGTCAATTTTATGTAATTTTAACGCAAATTGTGACATTTTTCTAAACAGTGAATATTGGATTTTGGTCATAATATGGGATGATGACATTTACCCTCTCAATCATTTGGCTCATCCAACGTATTTTCTTGCATTAGAAAAAACATTATTCAGGTAATATATATAAATATAGTAATTAGCTAGGGTATTAATTTTTTACTACAGTTAATCGTGACTTTTGTTTATACTTTATGAACCTTGTATCATCTCTTATGCAGAGCACTAAAAACTTTGAATGCTCAAACATGAATGGGATGCAAAGTTCTCAAGATAACTAATCTTGCAGTAAGTATTTCATATTTTACTCGGTAAAGTTTTAAATTTTTTCATTGTTGATCGATTTTTGACAACATATGTGCATCAGGTTCTCCTAATAACAACCGTGTGGTCAAGAATGCGCATATGTTGTCATGTGCTATATGAAAGTAATTATTATGGATAATGAAATGTCTTTGGCTACTAAGGTAAACCTATTTTGTATTTTGATTGGAAAAAAATAGTAGGATACATATCGAGGACTGTTAATTAGGCTAATTAGTTTACAGTTCTTACATTTTTTTGTGGTCGAGAAAGAGTCGAAAGTTCTACACGATGCAGGAGCTCGAGGAGGTCCGTTTGGAGATTCTCGATTTCATTCAGGATAAAATGTAAAGCCTTTTTATCATTGTTACAACAGATTGTTGCATGGTTTTAACAAGAGAGTATTTTGACTTGTTTAATGTAGTTATTTGAGAGCAATTCATTTAATTTGATAAATTCCTATGGTCAAGCAGGGGATAGATTTTCTGAAACTTTTTAATTCATTAGAATTAATGTTGGATTGTTTTGGATATATGAATGATTGGAACTATGGGTGGAATGGTTGGTGTTTTAGTTAAACTATTTTGGGATTCAATTTTATGAGGTTTTAGTAATGGTTTCAATTTTTGGCTTATATATAAATGACTAATTTACACTTTGCATCCCTTTGGTTCTAAAGAATTGCATTTTGGGTCTCATAGTTTTTAAATCAACACTTTGCATCCCAGAACTTTTAAAACCATCTCACTTTGCACCCCTTGAGTTAAATTCCGTCAATTATAAACATTAATTTCATATTCTGGAGGATTAATATGAGTATTTAATATTTAAACAGTTATTTCAATGTTTATATTTCTTAGAGTTTGTGTTCAATTCATTATAAATATCTCATTTACATGGCTGAAATGTGTTATTAGTAGTTATTTGTGTCCCGTTTTAACTGATGTTTGACTTTTTAATACTTAATTTGAAGTGTAAAAAAGTATACTTATAGTAATCTACTAACACATTTCAGCCATGTAAATGAGATATTTGTAATGAATTGAATACAAAATTTAAGAAATATAGACATTGAAATAATTGTTTAAATATTAAATACCAATATAAACCCTCCAGAATATGAAATTAAAGTTGATAATTGACGAAATTTACCTCAAGAGATGCAAAGTGAGATGGTTTTAAAAGTTCTGGGATGCAAAATGTTGATTTGAAAATTATGAGACCCAAAGTGCAATTATTCAAAACTAAAGGGATATAAAATATAAATTAGTCTATATAAATGCACAGGTCTATTGATGCAACCCTGCAAAATTAATATCACATTTTATTTTAAACTGATGTAAAAGAGCAAAAACAACTCCACAATTATTATATACTAATATGCAAAATAAAAAATGACAAAAATTTATGAAAAAACTGATGTCTAATATAACTAAAGACATCACTAAAAAATAATAAAATCGATGTCAAAAACATACTTCATACATCTATTAATAACAAAAAAATTGATATTAGGTAGGCATTTTACATCGTGTTTTTATTTAAGTGAAAAACACCCTTTAACATGGATATTTTTATAAAACTGATGTTAAAACATATACATGAGTTAGTCATAGAAAATCGATATTAACAAGCCATTTTATATTAGTTCTTTAGTAAAAAAAACCCATGTCTATAAAATGATATAACATTCAACATTTTAAATTAACCCATGTGGAAAATACCCTTGAACATTAATATTTTTACCAAACTGACATTGAATACTGCTTTTTACATGGTTGTTTATAACCAACCGATGTCTATCATATTTTTAAACATCAGTTTTGTTTATTTACTCATGTTATATTTTAAGGTAGGCCTAAATATTTTAGAAAAAAATGATGTCTAATGAAATTTCTATCTTGGTTACCTCCTAATGTGGCAATGAAGAAATGATAGGCATCCATATATATCACTCAAAATTAGAGACAAAGACATTAGAATTCATCAATTAAATAATGTCTAAATCCATTATAGACATCGACCAAAAATCTATGTAAAAGGCCCAGACCTTTCTCTACGCATGCAAAGACATAGGTCGAAAAATAAAAATCACCATACTGGATGATTTGTTTTTTGTTTAATGTTTACTGGAAAATTTCTTTAATGCGGCCTAAAAACATTGAAATTCTAAAGAAGATAAATGGATGGACTGGAGCCTTGTAAAATAGAATCGAGAGTAGTAACAGTTAAATTTATCACACTAATTGTTTCATTGTGTATAAAAGTTTCACATGTTTGTCTTTCTTACGGGATACTTTTGTTACCAAGATCTTAAGATTACAAGTTAAGGATACATAAGTATTATAAAAATTATTATCTTACACGGATTAAACAACCCTAAAACAAAAATCACTCTCCATTATCCAAAAATGAAAAATAAAGCATTAAAAAAGGTGAATCATACCATAAATTCATTAGTACCGAAGAATAATTCTAAAAAAGTGGCCGGATAGATAAATTGCATAAAACAATCTCCTAATCACTTGGGAAATCAAAAAATAAAAATGACCACAAAATACCCAGAACCACCAATAATTAACATGCAAGGGCCTCACAACAGTCCAATGAATACCTAGAAGAAACCCCAACCTTAATTTAGTGGTCGAAATCAATTAATTAATCAAATCTTATTCATATCGATTAATAAAGATAGAGGAATATATAGTAAATAATAAACTCCACTAGATCATTCATACAATCACCAAAGAAATAATAAAGAGAAAAAGCATAGCTGTAGTTAAACGGATGTTGCTTGTGAATTTAATCCATCAACGGGTGTATGCCAATAACTACACAATATGTCAGCTGAAAAGTCATTTCACACTCGCCTTCCCTATATGTGGATTCCAAAATGATATCTTAAAGTTGTCAAGATAATTGGAAAGTTCGAAGTATGGCCACAAACATGAGATCTCAACAGATACAATGAAAAACATGTTTTATCAACATTGGTAATCTGCTAGATATTTTGGTTTCCTTCTAAATCGTTTGGGCCTTATAATATTATACTCAGCAGCACCAGAATTATTTACGCAACTGTCATGAATAACGGTTGCTTCTATAGAAGAGTTATCTGCATGTTGACAGGTGGAAGCTGAAGCATTTTTCCTTGCACCGGAATACCTCTGCACGTTTCCAAACACACAATTTGTGTTAGTAAAAATGAGGAAAAAATAAAACAAACAAATAAATACCAGAAACAAATTTTGCATACAATTATTTCCTTTGATTCTGCTAGAGAAACTCTTGGTCTTCTCCTTATAATGACCCTTGATGGTGCTGGAAGATCTTCAACTTTATCACTAGTCTTTTTCCCTATTGCTCTCTTCTTTCTCATAGCAAGCGTTGTAGGTAGAGGCTGCATCAATTGTAAAGGATATCAATAAAATCGATACAAGGTGGGGTAAATCTTTAGTATTCCACTATTACAATGAGATTACCATGTAACGAGCCTCCTTTTCACCAAATGTCAAGAGATATCTACTATGCTGTGCATCATCGCCACGTACCTGTTGATTCAAGAATAAGAATTAAAATGCAATGGTAGAGATCACATTAAATTGCAGCTAAAAGTATAGTCACCACAATTCTTACAGCCCTGTAGTGGTATTTTCGAACACAATTAAACAAAATATCTTCATGTCCATCATACATATCCTTGGATAACTGCAATCATTATGATTCACATAATTAGTTAGTAAATTAATTAGTTCCTCAAAAACACCATTCCATCCCATATCTTAAAATGAATATAGGTTCATGATAAAAGAATTTACCTCATCAACTGAAGGAACCATGTACACCAATAATTTATCCGGCTTTGTCTTGTCTGAGGTTGTCACCTGAAAACTTTTCATAATGGCCTGTAGTAGAAAGGTAATATTTTTAATTATTTAGTTATTTGATGCATGGCTTAACATTGCACATACTTAAATATGTATACATGACGATGTCCTCTACATGATAGGTTAAGCAATTACTAATTGAAAAGCAAAGTTTCCATTCCTGCTCAACTTAAACAAGGACTCGTAATTAGCAATACATTATTCCTACCTGAGATTCATGGGTCTCACGGACTGAGTTCTCTACCTTTTCATATATCTCCATGTCACAAGTTGGAGAAACATCAAAGATTGCAACGACAAATTGGTCACCCTCCCTGGTCAGCATATTTAACACGTACATTAGAATAACCAAAGAGTATACTGATCAATAGTAATTTAACTTCGGCATCCCTCCTGAATAACTATGAAATAAGTCCTCAAATTTATTACATGTATATATAATTATGCGTGTGTGTGGACAATACTGTATCATCTCAACTAGGCAATAACAAAAAATTATAAACAATAAAATTAATAAACTGATTTGCAGCTAAATGAAACATATATAACAGATAATTTATTTAAGTAGGTTGAAACTCAAGAGGTTATATCTATTGTTAATATTAAGTAAAAAACTAACACATAAAAGGATCCAGAACGATCTATATGCAATTATATCATTATACATAAATAAGGTCTAGAATGTTTAATTTCCATCATTTTACACATATACTGAGAGCACGAGAAAATAGTTCTGAATCTTTCAATTTCACATTTAAGTAATATAGTACTTCATACCTATCAAAATCAGGTAAAAGGGGCAAGATTTCAACTGGTTGTAAGTTTTTATTGATTGCATGCACATGAGGAATTTTGCATGCCTCGAATGATTCCTCAATATCCTGTAGCTTTTTCTTCTTGCTGCATGATGGCACAGTGTTAGTTACTTTATCATTTATTAATTCGTGAGAAATTGGATTACAATGTGTATGACATACCATGTGTTATCCTCATCCTGCATCATCTGGCTTCCTCTTTTCTCCGTCAATTCTTTCTATTATACATCAGTGAGAGACGGTTAACCAGTGGTAAATGAATTACATTTTTGTTTGATTATGCAATAAAACCAATTTCTTCTACAATTTGCAATACCTGTATGTTCCTTGGCATAGTCAGTGAAGAACTATATTGTGTTATTCTTAACAGCCAAGGAATATCCCTACCATCGGGACGTTTGTTTTTTATAAACCCGTCCTTTTCAAGTGGGGTCTCATAATCATCGTCCCGTAACAACTCCTCATCTTCTGGATCTAGGCATAAGCCTACACCCTCGGGAGGGCTAGTGTCGAAAGAGGTGGAGATCACACAAATTAGCAGAGTTTTTTATAATATAACTTTACAAGTAAAATAAAAATTAATGGAACAAGGAACTTAAGACAAATACTTGAATACACTGATATCAAGGAGATCAAATGGTATGCCGAGGTCAGGTTCACTATATATCTCGGGCTTGTGTTGATTCTCTAATGATGTGTTTCTGTACTTTGTGAATCTGCAAAAATAAACGGGTTCATCAACTTGAAGAAACGATTGGTGGAATATCTACAAGTTTGCTAAAACTTCATTAAATAAAAGGCACGTTCATTAAACAATTGACATTTATCACTAAAACAATCAATCTAACTTACTTTGACATATATGTAACTCAAGTGTAGATAAAATGATTCTAGGGTGGTGCTCAAGGTAATTTTCTGAACAAATAGTTTTAAACCTGCCACCTGGGAAAAATCTCAACTTGAGAGCCTAATTCAAGTCTGTTACATTCTTCCATATAAAATATGTGTGTTTGCGCACCCGTGACAGAAAGATCTAAATTTATAAATGATGCTCTTAAAATAATTAACATGTAAGCTCCTCTTGGATGAGCGATGCTAGCTATATGGTGAAGACTCATAAAAATCATAAGTATGAATTAACATAATTTAAAAGAGAATGCATACCTATGATATTTCCTCTTGGATGAGCGATTATATATCTTTCGTTGATTTGTAGGGTCAGGTAGATCATTCTGAAATCTTCATTTCATTGTACATATATATACACAAAGGAAGTCAATTAGTAATTAAGCTGCATTAAGTGAAAAAACTAACTATTGTACAACAGTGCTACGCAATGTAGCATGTAAGTATTATTTAGTGAAGTAGTCAAATTATACAACTATTTAAACAACTCAAAAGCAATACAAAATATTCAATTCATTGTATAATCCAACTATTCAAATTACTCAAAAGCAATACAAGATAATCAAATCATTCTGTTACATTGTTCATAACTTCATCATTCACTTATGTATTAGCCAATATACAACACACATATACACACATAAATATTGTTATACATATGACTGTTGGATTAATCTTAAATTAGTTTTTGATATTTATTTTATTTGCAAGTCTTATTTAAATTATATTTGCGTTTCTTGTTTCAGTCGTGGGTTTAGGGAGAGTTTATAGGAGGTTGAATAAGTAATGGGGAGGTGGAGTATCTTTAGGAGTGTAGTGGTTTTATGATTCCTGGTTTGTAGCATCTGAATGTTGAGTTTTATTTTAAATAGTATTGTAATTTCCTTCTAGTATGATAATGAAAAAAGAGACAGACTTTTGTTCTCAATGTGTTGTTATTCTTTGTGAATGTGTGTGTGTGTGTATATATGTTATAAAACCTGTTGTATCTGTATCAACAAACTACATTTTGTATCAGAGCTCCAAGGTTCAGTTTCATTAGCAAGTGTACATGTCAAAAGCAATGGACGTTGGGAAGGGTAAAGGTGGATCGATGGGATTAAACTACATAATGCTAACCAAGACGAACTACACAGTTTGGTCAATGAAAATGAAAGTTCTAATGCAACCACACGGAGTTTGGGAGGCTGTAGAACAAGCAGATCCTAAAGCAACTGCTGTGGAAGAAAGGGTGGATAAGGTAGCTATGGCAATGATCTACCAGAGTATCCCTGAGGAGATACTACTATCTCTTTCAGAGAAGAAATAGGCAAAAGAGGCCTAGGAGGCGTTACGAACTATGTGTCAGAGCGCAGATAGGGCTAAAGTGGTGAAGATCCAAACCTTGAAGGCTGCGTTCGAGTCTCTGTCTATGAAGGATTCAGAGCTCCTAGATGATTTCAGTCTGAAACTTGTTGGATTGGTGACGAATATTCGAGTTCTTGGAGAGGAAGTGAAAGAAGCCTACGTGGTCAAAAAATTACTAAGTGCACTACCAACTAAGTTTTTACAAATAACATCAACTATAGAGCAGTTTGGTGATCTAGAGAAGATGACGGTAGAGGAGGCGATTAGTTCGCTAAAAGCATACGAAGAGAGGTTGAAGGGAAGTACAGAAGTCACAGGTGGTCAGGTGTTGCTAACTGAGGAGGAATGGCATAAAAGAGAAAGCAACGACAATAAGTTACTGTTTACCAGAGAAGAATGGCAGAAAAGGATGAATAGGGGCAGTTCAAAAGCGTGTCAAATGCGGGAAGGCATAACGGATGGGACAAAAGCAAAGTAAGGTGCTACAATTACCATGTCTACGGTCACTACGTTGTTGAGTGTAGGAAACTAAAGCGTGGAAAAGAGGTGAGACAAGAAGCCCTGATAGCACAAGAAGAGGAAGTCGAGCCAGCTTTTTTGTTAGCAAAATATGACAAAGAGTGTGAAGAGGTGATTTGAATGAAGAAGGCGTGACACCGAAGGTTATGACTGATGACAAAGAAAAGAAATCGAGCTCAAATATGTGGTATCTAGATAATGGAGCAAGTAATCATATGACAGGTGATAAAGGAAAATTCATGGAACTGAACGAAGGAATCACAGGGTCAGTAAGGTTTGGTGATGGCTCAACTGTGAAGATTGAAGGAAAGGGGACAATTACTTTCAAGTGCAAAAATGGAGAAAAACGTATACTGAATGAGGTCTTCTATATTCCTTCTCTGTGTAGCAATATCATTAGTTTGGGTTAAATGTCTGAGGAAGGGAATGAAGTTGTTTTAAAGGGTAATTATCTCTGGGTGTATGAAAAATAAGGGAGCCTGCTTATGAAAGTGAAGCGTTCTGAAAATAGATTGTATAAACTGCTAGCTGAAATTATGGGGCAAAAGTGCTTGTTGTCAAAATCTGAAAATACGTCGAATCTCTGGCATATTCGCTTGGGACATGTAAACTATTTGTCCTTGTCATTGATGTATAAAAACAATATGGTATATGGTCTACCCAATATAAGTCAGTTGAGAGAAGTATGCAAGGGCTGTTGGTTTCGAAGCAAGCAAGAAAGGCTTTTCATCAAAAGGTGACTTATAATGCGACAAAGGTGCTGCAACTGGTATATGGCGATTTATGCGGCCCTATCGAGCCAACTACACTTGGAGGAAACAAATATTTCTTCTTATTGGTGGATGATTTTAGTATGGTGATGTGGGTCTATATGCTCAAAAACAAATATGAAGCCTTTAGTGCATTCAAAAATTTCCGAGCTCAGGTAGAAGATGGTGGAGAAAAGAGAATCAAAGTTTTTAGAACTGATCGTGGAGGTGAGCACTTACTACGAGGACAATGGAATCGAAAGGCACTACAAAGCTCCTTACACCCCTCAATAAAACGGAGTCGTAGAGAAGAGAAATAGAACTGTTGTTGAAATGGCTCGATGTTTTTTGAAGGAAATGGGTTTTGCCAACAACACTGTGGGGAGAAGCCATCCGTCATTTGGTATATGTATTGAATCGATTGCCAACACGTGCCTTGTCAAATCAGACCCCATACGAAGCATGGACTGGAGATAAGCCAAATTTGAGTCATATTCGTGTGTTTGGATGTCTAACGCACATGAAGATCCCTGATGTTCGTACGAAGAAACTGGACGACAAAAGTATGCAAGTGATCAATCTTGGAAGGGAAACTGGTACTAATGTATATAAATTATTTGATCCCATTAGTAAACGCATATATGTTAGCAGGGATGTCGTGTTCGAAGAAACAAAGGGTTGGGTTTTCTCACAGCTTGAAGAAAATGAAGCTCTTGGTGGAGGCACGTTCTCAGTCCCAGACGTCTTTGAAAAAACTGGTGAAAATAGTGGTGAAACTGAAGGTCAGTACGACAGTGACATCTGGGAAGGTGATTATGAGACACCATCACAATCACCTGTGAGTAGTACAAGGGAAGTAGAGAGTTTAAGTCCTTCACAATGACCAGTAACAGACATCATCCCTCATAGATATGATGACAGTGATGAACCATTGCGCTACAGGTCACTTCGTAGTGTGTATGATAACACTGAGGAAATAGAGTTGGAGCAATAACTATTATTTGCAGGGACTGAGGAACCTCAGAATTATGAACAAGCTGTAGGAGACAAGAACTAGAGACTAGCAATGGAAGGAGAAATTGATTCCATCGAGAAGAACGAAACATGGAAGCTAACTGAACTACCTGTTGGAAAAAAAGTTATTGATCTGAAATGGGTATATAAGATAAAGAAGAACGCAGATGGATAAATCATAAAATATAAGGCCCGCTTAGTCGCAAAGGGCTATGTGCAAGAACACGGTATTGATTATGACGAGGTATACGCACCAGTTACTGGGTTGGAGACTGTTCGATTGTTGCTGGCTTTAGCAATCAAGAACAACTGGCAAGTGCATCACTTGGACGTTAAAACCGTGTTTCTCAATGGAGATATTAGTGAGGAAGTATATGTTTTGCAGCCAAAGAGTTTTGTCAAGAATGGCCAAAAGAAGATGGTTTACAAACTATATAAAGCGTTGTATGGCCTGAAACAAGCACCACGTGCGTGGTATGCTAAACTAAATAGTTGTCTTGAAAGGTTGGGATTCAAACATTGTCCATCAGAACAAGCTGTGTATACTCGATGTGATAAGGACGATGTGTTGATAATTGGGATTTATGTCAATGACATTTTGGTGACAGGTACTAAGTTGTCAAGTATAGAGTTGTTCAAGAAGCAGATGAGTCAAGTGTTTGAGATGAGTGACTTGGGACAATTGACGTACTATTTGGGAATAGAGGTTAAACAGGAGGATGGCTCCATTGAATTAAAGCATAGTGGGTATGCAAAGAAATTGCTTGAGCAGGCAGGATTGGCAGAGTGCAATGCAACAAGGTATCCTATGGATCCAAGTGAACATCTAACAAAGGATGTTGTTGGAAAGGAAGTCGACAGTACTGAGTATTGAAGTCTGGTGGGAGGCCTACGGTATCTGGTATACACTAGACCCGATATTGCTTTCTCAATTGGTATGGTGAGTAGGTATATAGAGCACCCAACCATGTTACATCTAAACGCAGTGAAAAGAATACTGAGGTATGTGAAAGGGACCCTTGAGTTCGGGCTGGTGTATTCAAAGATGAGTGGAAACAATGTTTTGACAGGGTTTTCGGACAGCAATTTGGCTGGTAATGTCAAAGACAGAAGAAGCACTGGTGGTATGACCTTTTACTTGAATGAAAGCTTGATAACGTAGGTATCTCAGAAACAAAGATGCGTGGCATTATCCTCTTGTGAAGCTGGTTTTATGGCTGCCATTGCAGCTGTGTGTCAAAGCATCTGGTTACGTAATGTAATGCAGCAAGTGACTAGGGAGAGCATTGGTCCGGTGGTTCTATATATCGATAATAAATCAGCTATTGATCTTACAAAAAACCCTGTTTTTCATGGTCGTAGTAAACATATCGATGTCCGATATCATTTCATTAGAGAATGCATTGAACGTTGGTAAATCATAGTGAAGCATGTGCCAAGTGAGTATCAGCGAGCAGACATTTTAACCAAAGCTTTAACTACAGTGAAGTTCGAACGAATGAGGCAGCTTGTGGGGGTTAAGGAGGTGACTACTCGAATTTAAGATTAAGGGAGAGAGTGTTGGATTAATCTTATATTAGTTTTCAGTATTTGTTTTATTTGCAAGTCTTATGTAAATTATATCTGTGTTTCATGTTTCAGTCGTGGGTTTAGGGAGAGTTTGTAGGAGGTTGAATAAGTAATGGGGAGGTGGAGTATCTTTAGGAGTGTAGTGGTTTTATGGTTCCTGGTTTGTAGCATCTGAATGTTGAGTTTTGTTTTAAATAGCATTGTAATTTCACTTTAGTATGATAATGAAAAAAGAGACAGACTTTTGTTCTCAATGTGTTGCTGTTTTTTGTGAATGTGTGTGTGTATATGCTATAAAACTTGTTGTATCTGTATCATCAAACTACAATGACAAGTTTTAATAGAGACCCTAAGAACTATCTAAAAGCACTCTTACGTAAGTGAGAATTTAAAGATCGAATTCAAGATATTCAAGAATTCTGAAATTACTACATTCTTTAAAAACACTTTTGTTCAAAAAATCAATCTTCAATTAATTAGGGATTTCAAGATCGTCAAAGAAATTGAAGATTTCTTCACATTATGAATTCCTTATAGGGAAAATGACATGTTAGAATTGTATATGTTAAACATCTTTCTCCTCCCGACGCATACCTCGTTCATGGTATAGCTTTAATTTAGTTTTAGTTCTACCCATTAATTGTATGGTCTTGCTCTTAATATTCTCTTTACCTAATTAATTTGATATTAATTTATAGAGACAGGATCTTGGGACATGAACTAGATACAAAATATTGTGTGAGTTAACTTTTCTTCATCATCATTGTGTGGTTTGGTCATCCCTTACATTTTCACTTAGGTAACCTAATTTCTAGTGTTCAATTCTGAAGTGTAAATGAATACACAATTTACTTTGTTAGTTGTAAATAGACAATTGATTAATATGGACTATAACTTTTAATACATTATGTAAAATTGTCAGCTCCTTTTGATCTTATTTACTCATATTGGGGTTTTTCTCCAACTCCTACAATAAGAGGATCTATCTACCATTTATGATTAATTATACTTTACATTTTATATGAATATGTATTTTGATGCAAACCTTGATATCGAGATTTTCGGGAATAGAGTGAAAAATTTGAAAGATATTTTGTAGTTATGGATATTCCTTATATTTTGTAAGGTAAATATGTATAGTATGATATTTTATGAACTGATCATGTTAGTAATGCGTTCATTCAATGTCATAAACCACAACATGGTATTTATTGTACGCGTGAGATAGAAAACAGTTTTGTGATGATAATGCCAAAGAATTTCTCGAATATTTAAAAGATGCAAAAATCATTGAAGGAGGCAATGAGATTATGAGTTGTAAAATTATTTTTACAGATTTTGATTTATTTGATATGGGTGAACAAAAGAGTGAGGACGAAGATGTAGATGAACATAACAAAGAAATTTTGAAAGATATAAATGAAGAAGAGAATAATGGTAATGATGAACAATATGTTAAATTAAGGTATGCCAAAACTGCCCCTCAACTTGTAAATGAGTAGATAATTTGTAACATCTTAACTTAATTGAGAGACGTTACATAAGGCAAGCTCTCAAAGTTTTTAGATTGATACTATAGATAATTTTTGATGAGATTGATATATCATTGATTTTGTCAATAACAACGATGAATGATAACGATAATATGAAGTATGTTTTGTATCCATTGAAGGATAATGAGGTTTTGAAGATATGGTTTGAATTAAAGTGTGTTTTGGTACACTACATGTATTTTGGGATGTCAGTTTAAAATTTATTTTAGTAATGGTTAATCAAGATAATGTTGAAGTAATTCAAGGGCTGTTGTTCCATTTTTTTTAATCTCGCGGAAGACTTTTGGTACACGATTGGAGTAAATGGTTTTAATGGAAAAATATCACCATGGAAAGATAAGTTACATTCAGAGATATATTAATGGTGATGTTTGGGATCACATAGTAAGCAGCTTATAAGCTCTAAAATAAATATGTTTTTTAACTTATATAAGTTACTTACAAGTCACATGTAAGGAATTTTGGATTGAATTTTTTTTAGAGGTGTAGTGACTGATGCAGGGATGTAGTTTTTATCTAGATAAAAACTTTAGGTTGAGTTCTTTAGCGGTGTAGTGAGCAATGTATGAAATTTGTGAGGCGTATTACGGACACGATAAATAGCAAGAAGGCAATGACAAAACATGATCTTGAGAACTAACCATGATCATTTCAAAGTTGGGATTCCTTATGGCAGCCAAGTGACTTTTTATTTTAAATAGGAGATAATGAATTACCATGCTCAAAGCTCAAAACTACAAACATGCTCACCTTATTTTTATTTAATAATTGATTTTAATAAAGATTTATTTTTGTTTTATTTTAGGATTTTGTATCCATGTATAGATAACATTAATAACTCTTATTGAATTCAAATTTAAAGAGTTTTCTATTTTTTCTCATGAGTTTAAAACGTATTCCTTGTGATTCACTCAGAGTCGTTTATTTATGTTCTTAAATTTTAATGTTTGTTTATTCCAAGTTTTTATTTCCAGTGACATAGGATATTTTTTATTTGATCATCCCTTAAATTTTTATTGAGATAACCTAATTTCTAGTGTTTAATTAGGTACTGTAAATGAATACACAATTGATTTTGTTTGGTGTAAACAAATATTTGATGAATATGTGCTAATGCTTTTAATACAATATCTAAAATAGTCTGCTTCTTTTGATCTTATTGTTGGAGGGTTTTCTCCAACTCCAACAATAACAGGATCTATGTAGCATTTATAGTTAATTATATATGCTTCACATTTACATGAACATGCATTTTGAAAACCAAATTTTGCCACTAATCCTCAATAAAATAATAAAATAATAGTGATCTACCCATACTCTACATTATTGAAATTCTTGTTATTTTTTCTTCAAGTCCATACTTTTTGAGGGAGAGATGCAACTAAAAATTATTTGATACAATTAATCTGAAGTCATCTCCGGTAAGTGACCATTGTCTAAATATTAAAAAATAACACCTGCATATATATAAGTGTCAACATATTGTCACACACATATACATACAAGTATTAATTGTAGAAAACCTCGGTGATAGGCTTATACATAATTTTTAAACAAAAAATTATTATAATAAATAATATAAATAAATTTTAAGAAATAGTAAATAAACATAAATGAAAATCTACATATGTAGATTTAAAATATTAGAGGGTTAAGGAAATATATGTAAATAGATACATTAACCTACATAAATACCAATTGACCCAATATATATATAGTTAATCAGGTATCAGATTATAATATTTTGATTCTAATAATAGAATTTATGTATTTATTCACTTATGTTGTGTTTGGTGGGGAATAATGGAATGAAATGAAATGAGTAGAAATAAAGGAAATTTATGTAGTTAGGATGGAAGATTTGGAAAAAAAAATGGGTGAGTGCAAAATGTTTTTGATAAGAATTGGAAAAAAAATATATGAGAGAAAATGGAACATTTCATCTCAAATTGGAGATTTGAGTTAAATTTTTAAAAATTTACCCTTCAAATTTCATTCTATTTCTTCCTAATTCATTCATGCCAAGCAAACACAACATTACAATTTTATCTACCGCCTCTTGATTCAAAAGAGATTGGCAAATGATCCACAGATTTAAAGAGTGTAAATTAAGATATAGTATAACAGGTAAATTAGTGAGAAGATGAAATGTTTGTAGCAGGGAGTGAATGCGGTTTAAGAAGAAATTAAGATATACTCACTTCATCTTGCAAACAAATTTTGTTGGCCTCTTCAAGTGATCTACAGAAGCAGCCCTCCTCTGATGACTTGTGTTTGCCCCACAGCTTGACTCACCCCCTTTAAGCCCAACTTTGGTGTTTTGCACCACTTTCTTTGGTGTCTCCACCGCTGTCTTCTGACCCAATCTCCTAACATCCTCCAAATTAACTGATGTCCCTGCAGGCTCAATATTTGATTGCACCGGTGGAACCACATAAGGCCTTTGCGAATCAGGCAAGGTGGTACCAGGAGGCAGTGGAGGGGAACATGGAATGTACATAAGTTGTCTAGGTGGTACTGGTATATTTTGCGGTGGAGCTGGGTAAAACAAATTTGGAAATACCGGATGAACTAAAGGAATAAGGGTTCTAGGAGGTTGCTCCAGACTATAATTTGGGTATGGAGAAGAAGAAGATCCAACACCACCAAACCAATTTAGAGTGTGTGGATTTGATCCTCCTAAATGCCCTCGTGGTGCAGGCCGGAAGCGATCTAGATTAAGTCCGGGAAAAAACTGAAACTGGGTAGAAGAAGGTGGCAGTGGTGGTGGGGGTGGTGCAGGCGGAAAGGGATCTAGATTAAGCGGTGGATGAGGCTGGGTGGAGAAAGGGGGCAGTGGTGGTAGTGCAGGCCTGAAGGGATCTCGATTCATCGACGGAAAAAACTGTATAGAAGGTGGAGGAGATGGCGGTGGGGGAAATCTCCGAGACATTTTTTGGGTGCAGATGATTATACATGAAAGTGTGTAAGTATGTCTGCCTATATTGGTGAGTGGAGTCCGCTGGATGGAGTCCGGATCAATATGTGCATGTCAACTTTTGTTCTTTAGTTCGTCCACAAGAGAAAACATTTTTAATTTTTAATTTTCTTTAACAATTATTTTTTTTACTTTCTTCTGTAAAATTATATTTTTTTGTTAATTTTTCATTTTTGACAAACACTTGTTACTATCTTTTCTTTTTTTTCATTATTCCACTATTCACTATCTTTTTAACACATTAATTACATAATTATTCATTTGTATTAATATTCCTATAATTAAGAAAAGTATGCATATTTTAATTTGTATCAGGGTATAAATATCAAGTATATATATAATTTTATATGAAATTAGTATATTTAAAAAGTATCAAAATTGTACATATTTTAATCATAAAGAATATATTAATTAAATTTTCCATTTTACTAAACTAATATATGTAAGTACCATAATACTTTTTTAGAAAGGTGTAATATTTATATTATTATTTAAATATTTTTTTTCAATATTATTGGTTTTAATATTTTAATTCAAACATTATTAGTTCTAGGTGTTTGTTTCAATTTTATATAATTCTAAAAGCTTCACAAAACTTTACTAGATATGTTGTATAAAATAAATCATAGATATCAAAGTTTACTAGATACATTTATAACATAAATTTTGTCCCAATTGTAAATATAAATTTCATACATACTTATTAGTACAATTTAATTTTTGAAAGTTAAACCAAAAATGAAAACCAAATATTTCAAGTGCATTATATATGATTCATCAAATAATATAATTTCGTGAAGATGTAGGTCTTGTGTACCTGTATCCGTTTTCTATTTTTGTTCTTATGTTAGCACATACGAGTGAAAATATTTTTAACTATTTAATTATTTTTTATTATTACTGTTTTTCTATATAAGAATATACAATGTTTTTGTTTATTTTTAGTTTTGAAATAATTTTTTACTATATTTTATCATTTTAATATTTATGATATTTCATTTAGTATAATTGTGAATATTATATTTCAAAAGTCATTTAGTAATTGTGATCTTTAAAAATCATTTTATTGAAATTCTACTTGATAGAAATTGGAAATTTTTTAAGTGGGGTGTACTGTTGTATTGTAACCTCACATGTATCTAATCATTTGTTTAGGTGAGTATACTAGCATTGTTGAGACTGTGACAACCTTATTAAACAATATAATATATTAACATTTTATCAATATTATACTTTTGAGGTGAGTATGTTAATATTGATGAGAGGGTGTGTGACTGGATTATTTTATAATATAATTAAATTTGAATATAAATTAAAATATATAATATTAACACTAAATTTATATAAAATTGTAAATAAATATAAATATAAATTATAATATATATATTTATAATATTATAGTATAAAAATAAATATTAAAATAATTAAATATGTTAACCCTACCTAATAACAATTGACTCATCAATTAATCAAGTACCAACTTTTAATATTTTAAGTTTAATAATATAATTTATATATAGGCTTAGATTCAATCAAAAACTACATTATTTGAGTAAGTGAGAACCAACAACAAATATAATTACAGAACATGAAAAAAGTTTTGAACATACAAAAAACTACAATCACAAAACAAAAAAAAAAGTACATAACATACAAAAAATATAGAACACTAATGTTCATTAGTATTCTGTAATTTGTATTCTATATTTTTTTGTATATTAAGTAATTTTTTTATTTGTTTTGCAATTAATTTCGGTGATCTACCAGTTTTTGTATGTTATATAGTCTTTTATATTTATTTATTAATCAAATTCGTCATGGTTCCTCAGTTACTCAAAATGTTCGCTGAGTCTTACTGTTTATATATATATATATATATATAATAAATATATAGAGTTTAAGAGAATTTTTTCTAGTGGTTAAAAAAATCACTATATATACACAAAAAATACATATATTTATCTGATTATTCATTAAATATATGTATAAATAAATTAAAAACAAAGTTATATAATTTTTTTAAACTATATTGAAAATCACTTGAAAAATATTAAAAGTGATTCAACTCCTCGAGAATCTCATAAATAAAACTAACCATAATTATATATAAGATTGTAAATTTTGATTTTAATATAAAATACTAATAATTTTAAAAAAAATCCGATTTTGAATTTGATTCTACTATGAATTTATTTTTCATATATGTATGTTGTTAGTATGTGTATATATGGTGGTTGTTCTTTACTTCTTTTTACTACTCATATATATTGTTGAAAATCACAATTCGCTAACAACAACTATATGGAAATATAAATTATCAAGAACAATAGCAATCAAAACTAAATAATGAAAAAACAATTAAGCAATCTTTAGGGAGAAAGGTCACTATCACCGTAACTTTCGAGAAAATAATTCAATGCACAACATAATTCCGACATAGTTAAGTGTAACGGCGTTCACCGAAAACCTATGTATCTCGTGTATCTATGTATATGTGAGAGAAGGAGATAGAGAGAAAAAGAGACTATATATAGCTCTCTGTTTTAGCCATGGCAACTAGGGTTTTCTACTTAGATATACTATATCTAAAATTTAATGTGGGATAACCCACATCACCCATTCAAGTATGCCACTTAGTTCTCGTTTCTCTATGAATTTCTCTATGGTTCTCATTCAAGTCCTTATAGTAAAGATGAATTACCAATCGTTAGTTTCTGAAAATTTCATCAAGAGCTTATAGAAATTAGGCCTCAAACTTTCCATTTTCTAACAATCCCCTACAAATCCATAGTAGAAATGCATATCGAATTTTATCATGACATGTTTTTCAGAGTCTGTACCCTTCTGAGTTTGAACCCTCCTAAGTCCTCACTTCGATGGTCACCGGATATAGATGGAATATTTCACCTTCAATCTCTATGTGTTAGGTGTAAGCACACTCCATAAACGATGACATCTCAAAGGCTAAGGTGATGATCTACGGCTTTGAGATGTTAATGGTCTTGTCTCGATCCTATTTATCGAATACTTCGAGGAATAACCATTTCCTCTAATTGTGACCTCACAATAACATTCGCTTAGCTGAGCATGTTGAGAGATGTACTGCTAGCATCTCTTCATAATGACTTGACCCTATTCAGAGTTCTTAAAATTCTTGCTATACTTGCGATAAACGTACCTTGTAGGCTTTTAGGGTATAGACTCCAAATACATATATAAGTATCAATCTAATTTAAGGTACAACCGACTCACCCTTACGACTTGTTATTACCACATTGAATACACTTCGAAGGATCTCCTCTCAGGTGTATTGGGTTCCCTTCGTAGATGAATCATGTTGGGTTATCAATCGCATCCCCAACCTCGACTTAAGGACTAGAGCATGCATAAAACCTTTAGTCAAAGGATCAGCTATATTATCTTGCGTTCCAGTGACCTTAATAGCCATGATCCAATCAGACACTAAACCCCCTATAGACTTGAGTTTAACTTAGCTTGGATGTCTCTCTTTGTTTTTGCGTTATATTTTCTAATGTTGATCTTGTTGATAGTTGTACAGCTATCACAATGATCAGCAATCGCAAGAAGCGGTCTGCTTACAAAGGAATCACGGACATAAGTCCATGTAACCATTCAGCCTCTGTCACCATGACATCTAATGCACACAACTTAGCCTCAAAAGTAGACCGAGTTACAATAGTCTGTCTAGTACACTTCCAAGATATTGTTCCACCCGTTAAGGTAAACACATATCCAGTGACTCCATTGGAACCAGATTTCTTAGTTATCCAACTCGCATCACTATACCCTTCAAGTACACCAGGACGTCTCCTATACTGTAACCCAAGGTATATGGTATCTTTCAGATATCTAATAACTCTATCAAGAGCCTCCCAATGAGTCTTATTTGAACAGCTTGTATATCTCGCTAACTTAGACACGGAATATGAAATATCCGGTCTAGTACCATTAACAAGATATTGTAAACTTTCAATAATCTGAGAATACCTTAATTGAGATACAAGAACTCTTGACTTATTCTTGACAAACCCGACTTTTGAATTATATGGTGTGCTTGGGATTCTATAATTTGAATAACCAAACTTCTCAAATATAGATTTAACTATATAATGAGATTGTGGCAAGGTTATTCCATCAGCTGACTAAGTCAGCTTGATATCAAGAATCACACTAACATCACTCATATCTTTCATTTCAAAGTGTCTTTTCAAGAAACTTTTTATCTCGTTAATAATATCAATATTGGTTCCAAAAAATAAAATATCATCAACATATAGGCACAACACAATACTCATATTATCTTTAACCTTATAGTAGACACACTTGTCACTTTCATTACCTATAAAATTAAAAGCTAAAACAGTTTCATCAAACTTTTTATGTCAGTCTCTGAGAGCTTTTTTCAGGCCATGGATGGATTTGACTAATTTACACACTTTCTATTCATTATCAGATGAAACAAATCCTTCAGGCTGATCCATATAAATCTCTTCTTCAAGATCACCATAAAGAAAAGTTGCACTACAAGAAAAACTGAATTAGACAACTGTTATCAGACAATGGTCGGACGAAAAAGTGTTGCCCGAATTTAACATACAATATTTTATTTTTCCACTCGAAAAAATGTTCTCTGATCCATGTGTTGTACAACAGTTTTTAAACCGTTATCTAAAAAAAACTTAACCAGACAACACTTTCTATATGTCGTGTTGTGCAAAGCAATAGATCCATACAACGGTTTAATAAAACCGTTGTTCGAATAGACTTCAGACAATACTCTAGAAAACCGTTGTTAAAATTAGACAAGTATTTTTTGTGAGATATTATGTAAAACATTTTCAGACAACGGTACAATATTGTGTTGTCTAAATGTGCTTATCAGACAACACTTTTTCAATGTTTTGTTGTAGAAAGTGTTTATGTGTTTAATGCTTATTTTACAACGATTTTAGGTGGAAAACTGTTGTCTTCGTTTAACTCATACAACCTAATTTCTAAGAAAACCCTTGTTTGTTTCATAGAAGATGACAAAAATTACATTTTCATAATAAGACGAAAAATGTTTTTGAACACATTTTATTAGTTTAGTTAATAAATCACACAAAATAAATTTAAAAAATTTTAGTTTTTTTACACATAACTGTAACAAAAAAGATCTTAACATCGGTACGGACGGATCATCGAAAAAAATATTTTTAATTTATATGAAGCTAATTATAGTTTTATAAAAATTTATTATCCTTATATCCTAACTTTTAAACAATAAAGCATATTAATAACTCTTATTCGAACCATAAAAATATCTACTAATTACTAGAAAAATATATATATTTGTACATATACATAATATAAATATATTTTTCTAAGTTGTAGCTTAAAAAAACCAAAATTCATAAAAAAAACAAATCATTTTAAGCATTTAAAAATATAGGAAAACATACAACGGTTTTTACATACAAAACTGTTGTATGAACTTCATACAACGATTTTCCTCAAAGTGTTGTATCATGTTATTTCATACAATATTTATTTTACATCAGTTTTATGTAGAAAACCGTTGTCTTCGTTTAACTCATACAGCACAATTTTTAAAAAAACCGTTATCTGTTTCACAGAAGATGACAAAAATTACCTTTTCATAATAAGACCAAAAATGTTTTTAAGCACATTTTATTAGTTTAGTTAATAAATTACTCATACACACAATTTCTAAAAAAACCGTTATCTGTTTCACAGAAGATGACAAAAATTACATTTTCATAATAAGATGAAAAATGTTTTTAAGCACATTTTATTAGTTTAGTTAATAAATCACACAACAGAAATTTTAAAAAATTTACTTTTTTTATACATAACTGAAACCAAAAGAACTTAACATCCGTATGGTCGGATGATCGAAAAAATATTTTTAATTTTATATGAAGGTAATTATAGTTTTATAAAAATACCTAATATTTATATCCTAATTTTAAACAAAAAAAGCATACTAATCACTCATATTCGAACCATAAAAGTATCTACTAAGTAGTAGAAAATATATATATATATATATATATATATATATATATATATATATATATATATATATTTGTACATATACATAATATAAATATATATTTTTAAGTTATAGTTTAAAAAAACCTAAATTCATAAAAAATGAATCATTTTAAGCATTTAAAAACATTGAAAAATTTACAACGGTTTTTAAAAAATAGAAATAACAATTCATGACAAAGCACTGGTTAGGAGTACTAGTCAATATAGTAATGATCTACTGAGATCTCCAACCAATTTATTTTTAAAAAAAAAATTAGGAATATCAATATATTAGATATATTTTCACATCTGTACGGTTCGATATATCCTCGATAAATAATTTTTACAAAATAGAAATAATAATCTATGATAAGCACTAGTTACGGGTACGAGTCAATTTAGTAGTTTTGTATTAAGAACTCAAACCAAATTAATTTTAAAATTTTTATAAAATTCTAAATTTTTTAATTTATTATATAAATAATTTTTAATAGAAAGCTAGTTAATTCACAAATGAAAATTATTTTATAAAAGATTTTATTTTCACTTCCCACATCTTCTTTCCCTCCATTTCTTGAAATTTCACAAAACCGAAATTCCCCCACTTAGCCAAATTTCACTTCCCCCTCTTTTTTTCAGAAGCCTCTCTATGTCTCTATCTCTAACACACACAAACACAAACTCACGCCTATCTCACTCCCTTTCTCTCGATTACTCACCTCTCTAACAAACATGAACCCTAATTGTTCAAACCTGAGCTCATATTTCTCTCCATTCATTCAACAAGCGCAAACACAAAATGCAGCTTAGATCAAAATTGATATTTCTCTGGATCTTCATCTCTCATCATCGATTTTGCGGTTCTCTAATTTGGATATTCTCACAATTTGGAGGTTCTTCGATTTGGGTATCTCCATCTCTCTCTCGCTTTGACCTCTCTCTATATCTCTCTATCATTTCTAGATCTACTTATTATATATGTATATATAGATGTGTATCTCTTGTCTTTTTTACTAATTTTAAGTTTATGAATGATTTCTTATGAAATGAATAGTGCAGAGACCAGATATCCAATTAGGACAAGTGTATGCACCCAAGTTGGATAAGATCATTTGACTGATTAATGATTTATCTTATATTTATAATTCTGATTTATCATTTGTTTTTTTAGTCATGGATATCCATTCACTAGGTCAACCAGATTTTATACAATGCTCGTTCTTTTAAGTTTATACTCCAGAAAGTCATGTTCTTATTATATTAGCTCTTATGCCATATGATTATCGTCTACTTGATTAGTTTTTCTGAACATATTATGTTAGTAAACTGTCAAATGCATAATAATACATGTTTGCTCTTTAATTTAGGATTTCACTATTTTTTGTTATTAAGCATATGTGATATTGTTAATGCATAAGGCCTCGATATGTTGGTCTCTTTGTAAGACAAGGATGCTGAGTAGGAGGAAGTGGACATCTATTTATCTAGTAAGTTTGAATGACTATGTAGAAGTTGGGAAATCTTATATTGATTTCCTTTTTCAGTAATACTGTTAATGACTACTTTCTGTGCCAAAGATGTATATTTTTATGCTAATCATAATAATTTTAAAAGCTTGTTCAGCACCCAATCAAATTTAGTAGCACATGCTCTGTCCTAATCTAATTCTATATGACTCAATAGTTAATACAGTATATATCCTATTGATTACAATGTCATCTGATTAATCAGTTTCACCTAATGATCATTATATGTATACTATATTGCGGCATTATACTTTCTATTATTATCTTATATTAGATTAAAAAAGATAGTACTGTATTTGTTTGTAGCAGTAACAATAGTATCCGGGTTTATGGGCATCAGAATAGGCATCTTGAGAAGAAATTATAGAACTGTTTCAGGGGGTTTTAGTAGAAAAGCACCAATGTTTGAATCCTCATAAGCTCTTTATGATAGGGTATTTCCCTTATTCCTATATATTGCAGTCAAATCTTTCTTGGCCTATATACATGTATGGATGTATATATGTGTATATTTTACAGACTGGAGTTTGCAAACCACCTCATTTAACAACGAAAAAGGGTCAAAAACTAACTTTGTATGGCTCATTTAGTCGGTTTATCTCTCATGTACTTAAAATTTCATTCACACTTAAGTTTATAGATATTCCAGTAGCTAGTTTTTGATTCCATTATTAATTAGTTGCTAGTAAAAACTTGGAATATGAAAGGAGAACTTTTGTTGATCCGGTCATTTGAAGTTTACAAAGCATTAATAATAGTCAATCTCAGTCCATATATGACTTATTTACAAGTCTGTATGTCTTTCAAAGAATATAATGGATAAGTTGTGCATATCTTTATTTAGTTCTATGGTTTTTTTATTAACATTTATCATGCTAAGGACAAAGGGTGTATTCTTGTTGCATCAAGTCCAGAAATCTTGACACGAGTCAAGAAGATATAAAGGACGCTAACAACTCGAATCATCTTCTATAATCTTGTCTTCTCTTACTACTTTTATGTTTGTCACAGTGCATTGCTTGAAAAGTTTGCAAAAGCTTGCTGGAACTATCAGAAGTGGAAAACGTACACCAAAAAAGGACTACATGTTGGAGAACATCTTCTGCATGATGAAAAACAATGCGCTGAGCACATTATGCTTGTTGATTTAGGAAGAAATGATGTTGGAAAGGTAGAGGCTCCTAGTTACCTGTTTGAATGTAATTCCCCTTTGACGACAAAGTTTTCTGCAACTATCTTCTTCGAATCTGTGTATAGTGTATTGGTCAATCCCTTCAGATTGTTATATATGTAGAGACATGAGATTGTTATGTATGTAATTTTTACATAAAAATTGTAGATCAATTAGAAATTTTTGTATTGACAAATATATTGATTCATTATTTGATTGGAGGCATTATTTAAAACCATTTTTTGTATACCAAAATCATTGTCTAATATAGAAAAAACATAACACATACTATAAAATATTTCATCTTGTCCTAGTTGTGTAAATAAAATAAATACAACACATTAAAAGAAATAAAACCGTTGTCTATAGAGAACTACAACAATAGTTATTGAAATAAGAAATAATTGTGTGAAATGCCCTAATGTGTTGCATTTGTTTCTAAAAATACTTGTGAATTCAACTATGTAACAATAGTTTTGATTAATTAAATAGTTGTGTAAAACTAGATCAAACAACTCTTTCTATTTAAGGAACCATTGTCTTAACCCCTCAACAACAACATATTTTATTTTCAAAACATTTGACTCGCTTCATTTTACACAAGTGGTTTTAAACATAGTGTTGTTGTTTCTAGGTGTTATACAATGGTCTCTAGAACATGAGGTGTTGTCTTGCTCTCTTTTGGATAACAGTTAACATATGGTTGTCTGAGGTGCATATCAGACTGCGCCTCAATACTCAGCGGGCAAACAGGGTGTCAGACAACGGGGAAAAACTATTGTTTGTTTCAATTTTCCTTGTAGTGTTGTCTTTACATCTATTTGATGGATGATAAGACCATGTACGAACGCCAATGCTATAAGCATTCTGATTGTTGTCATTCTTACAACAGGAGAGTAAGTATCAAAATAATCAATTCCTTCCATTTACCTAAAGCCCTTAGCAACTAGTCTGGGCTTATACTTATCAATTGAGCCATCCGGTTTGAATGTCCTTTTTAAAATGCATTTACACCCTATAGTAGTACACCTAGGATGGAGATCAACTAATTTCCATGTCCCATTAGAGACAATAAAATCCATTGCACTCTTTATAGCGTCTTTCCAATGCCTTGATTATGAAGAATCCATGACTTGTTGAAAAGTCAAAGGCTCATCCTCGATATTGTAAATGATAAAATCACTTGCAAAGTCCTTGACAACCTTAGCACGCTACACCTTCTAGGTTTCTCTTCTTCATTATTAGTAGAGTTACTACCAGGATCTACCCCCCTCATTTATCATCCTTTTCACATGATTAGGAATGGAACTAGATGTACGAATATGATCATCATTCGACATACTCAGAGATATACCGGTCTTCATGGGGAAAACTTCATCAACTAAAGTTGCATCACAAAATTCAACTATAGTGTTAGCCACAATTCCATCTATGTCAGATTTTAGTACTAAAAATCTCATAGCAGTTGTGGTTTCAATATTGCCCAGAAATATCGCATAAACAGTTTTGGGTCCTAGTTGCTTTTTCTTTTGTTGAGGGACAAGTACCTTTGCCAGGAACCCCCACACATGAAGATATTTCAAACTAATCTTTCTGCCTTTCCATAATTCATAAGGTGTCTTGTCCATATGTTTCAGAGGGACTCTATTCAGAATATGGCAAGCCGTATTCAGAGCCTCTCTCCACATGTACTTAAACAACCTAGAATTAATAAGCATACTATTAATCATATCTTTAAAAGTTCTGTTGTTTCGTTATGCCACCCTATAAGACACAAGTGTGTAGGGTGGAGTTATCTCATAAACTATACCATTGCTCTTGAAAACTTCATCAAATGAAGTACTCATGTACTCACCACCTCTATCGGATCTCAACAATTTAAGTTTCTTACCAGTTTGAGTTTCAGCTTCAATTTGTACATAATGAATTTTTCAAGTGATTCACCTTTATGTTTAAGCAAATAAACATAACAATATCTATTACAATCATCTATAAAGGTAATAAAATATCATTTATTGTCTTTCATCAACATGTCATTAAACTCACATATTTTAGTGTGAACTAAATTCAATATTTCAGAATCCCTTACAACAATATGAAAAGGTTTTCTTATTTTTTTATCCATCACACATACTTGACATTTAGATTTTTTATCAATATCAATTTTTGGAATGAACTCTAAATTCATCATATTCCTTAGAGCACCAAAATTTACATGACAAAGACGAGAGTGACACAAATAAGATGATTCAACACAATTAACAGAAGGAGAAACATTTTCATTAATTAAACCACCACGTAAAGGTTCAACATTAATTAAAAATAAACCATCAGACATATAACTTTTACCAAAGAAAACCCAAGTATGTGTAATAACTATTTTATTACACTTCAAAGAAAGTTTAAATCCATCCTTAATTAAACCAGATCCACTTATGATATTTCTATGAATTTTAGGAACATGATGCACATTAGTTAATGATAGAATATGCCTAGAAGTAAACTTCAAGTCCATGTTTCATGTTCCATGCACTTGTGCAACACTTGCATTCCACATCATCACTGTTTTCCCAGGAATTTGTTGATAAGATATAAATAGATCTTTGTCAACACAAATGTGTACAGTAGCTCCAATATCAACCAACCATTCATGAGACAATTAAGGGGATAGTAGTACTGGCTTGTAGATAACATACTCGTCATTGGTTTCAGAAGCACCGTCTTCACCAATAATCATGTTAATCACAGACCCCGTAGTGGTTCCAAATCCAAGCACAATATTTGCTTGAGCTAGCACATCTGATTTCATTAAATTCTTATTCAGTTTCTTAGCCTTGTTTTTGTTTGTACCAAGTTCAGTTTTACTCTTAGTGTTCAGCTTTCTTTTCATAACAGTTGTTACTACATTCACCTTCGTGCTCCCACTTTCAATGGACATCGCATGTCCCTGTTTGAACTTGTCTTGCTCCTGAATAGAGATGTCCAACATCAGGTTAGTCCATGTGATCTCTCCCTTCTGCCTTTTCAGGGAGAGAGCAAACTCTTTCCAAGACTTAAGGAACTTTTCAATCACGGTCATCACCTGAAATTTTTAAGGAAGATCCATGTCAGACTCTTTCAATGCATGGACAAGTATCTCAAACGCATGCACCCACTCATATATGGATTTCGTATCCACCAGATTGAAATAAGAAACTTAGTCACAGAATACTTTTCAAGACCCTGAGAGTCATTATTATGTGTCTGATTCATCTTTTCCCATAAAAACTTAGCATTGTAGGCATTTGATGAATAAACATCAAATAGAGTGTTCGCTAAAGCTACAAAAATTGTGGCCCTAGCCACTCCATCTTTCCCAGCCCACATTGCATAAACTTTCACAATCTCAGCATTTCCTTGATCAACAACAGGTGGATCATACTCTACCACCGGCCATAAACCCTTAACCATTAACCACAACTTCATTTCTTTTGCCAGCGTGAAAAGCTGACACCACCACTGAATTTCTCAGGCATACCCGAGAGATCAATGGGTTGTGGGAAACGATACATGGTCCAATCGATGGTGGGTACAACACCACTGGAAGATTGAGTACCGTCAATTGGAGCATCAGTTTCATTAACTATCTTGTAATTTATCAATTAATAAAATTCTCTTCTAGATTGTAGGAAATTACAATTCGTGAACAACAATTACTTCCAAATATAAATTATCACAATTTCAAGAACAATGGCAATCAAAACCAAATAATGAAAACAAAACACAAAGGTCGAAATAATTAAACAATCTGTAATAACAAATTTAGAGAGAAAGGGTCAGAAACCATAGCTATCATTGTAGCATTCGAGAAAATAATTCAATCAGCTGAGTCATCGATCCTTCGAGAAGACCTAACTATTCTTGAAGAGAATTTCACCCCACCTAGTTGTGTTGCGATGCCGCGTATTCACTTCCAGGATAAAACAACACAACACAATTCTGGCACAGACTAGTATAGTATAACGGTGACCAACTTCAATTCGCCCAAAACCTATGTATCTCTTGTATCAATGTATATGTGAGAGAAGGAGATAGAGAGAAAAAGAGACTATAGCTCTATATTTTTTACCCATAGAAACTAGGGTTTTCTACTTTGATATGATAATCTTCCCCAATTTATAAGGTATATTACAAATCTCTCAAGATATATTATATCCATATATGTATATTTATATATATTTTTTAGAGCCTTATTATTATTATTTAATAAAATAATAATAATACTTACTCAGCTCATAAATATATAGATATACATATAAATATTTACTTTAATGTTTAAAGCCAAATAATATACTTTTTTCCCGTTCAAGACCTTGAAGCAAAAACTCGGGCCTTGAGAATTGTTTCAGCTGGGTTCAAGTCCCTGAACATGCCCCTCAAAGCCCTGAAACAATCTTCTCCATATTAAAAGCATGAACCTACTTTTCAAGGCCCCTGAAAAACTTTCAAGGCCCTGAACAAATCTGCTAAAAATATTTAAGATTTCATGTGGGATAACCCATATCACTCATTCAAGTATGCTACTTGATTCTCATTTCTCTATGGATTACACTAAGAAAATGACTTAGATTCATAACTCATAATTGAAGTCCTTATTGTAAGGATGAATTACCAACCGTTAGTTTGTGGAAATTTCATCAAAAGTCTATAGAAATTACGCCTCAGACTTTCCATTTTCTAACCTATATCTATATACTTACAATTTTATCAATAAAGTAATGATTTAAAATAGTTTAAAAAATGACATAGAACCGTGTGTGTAAAGATATGGTACGTATAAAATGCAGATTAGTGATAATATGAAAGTGTGGAGTGAATGCATTGTAAAAAGAAATTTAAAAGTTTATAATGACTATATATACGTACCCACTTCATCATGCAAACAAATTTATTGGCCTCCTCGAGGATGTCTGGATCATTCCCCATACCCACTGGATCATTACCCTTTAGGTATAACTTTGGTGTTTTGCACCACTTTCTTTGTTGTCTCGGGCCTCGCCATTGTTTTCAGACGCAATCTCCTAACATCCTCCATTTCAACTGAGCTCGAAAACCAATTTAGGGAGTGCTGATAATTTGTTCCTCTTGATTGCACTGGTGGTCTTAATTAGGACATGAAACAAAATCAGCAGAAGAACAAACACAATAACAAGATGAAGGTGATGGTGGTGGTGGTGGTGGTGGTGGTGATCGAAATCTATTACAGTGTGATGAATATGATTCATGGAGTTGTGAGGGTGATGAGCTGCAAGTGATAATATATATTACAGTGTGCTGAATATATATATATATATATATATATATATATATATATATATTTGTGTGTGCAGTCCGTATAATTATGAGGGGATATGTGCACCACTACTTATATTCTTTTATTGATCAAACGAAAATTGAAAATGTTCTTATTCTTTCAATTTCTTTAATAATTAGTTTTTTTTATTTTTCTGTTTTTCTATAAAAATATTATACTATCTTTGTTTATATTTTTATCCATATATGAAATTTACTTTTTCCTGTCTTCTATTTTTTCAATGTTTGGAACATTTGATTCCATACAATAATGAATATTATATTTTCAGAATCTTCCAAAAACGTTATTGATACATTATGTGTCATGTATTCCAATCTTTTAATTACTATATTTTAAAGTTATTTTACTTAAATTACAATTAACAGAAATTGGCATGAGTTTTAATTTTTTAATTTCATATTGAAACGTTGGGAATTCCTATAATTTTATGTGTTTATATTAAATAAAATTGTTAATTTACTTCAATAATATATTAAAATAGACTTATTTGCACTATAATATCTTTAGGTGTAAATTTTCTAATGTTAATTTGGGAGAGTTTTCAACTCTCAGCTTTCTTCCCCGGTCTGTTTGGAGTCATCTTCTTAGCTTAAGTTTGAAAGTTTGAACACCTCCATGATCCATTTGGATCTCATTTCTTGTGATTTCGTTTGCTTTTTGCAGGTAAGTAAAATATTGTGTATGAGAAAATACTTGTAGTGATTAATGCACCTTTGTGCACAATAGTAAAGCTGTTTTCAATTAGCTGTTTACAATGTGTATTAAACAAAGTTCTAAATGATAGTGACATTAAAAGAGTTAAGTGAGAGTATTACCTAGCTTCATATGCATATTTTTGTAGCATGAATGTCAAGATTCATTCCAAATAATTATTTGTTGTGCCTCCACTTCATGTCAACACAATTACCATCATATTGGATTGCCCAAGACATGAATGTAAACAATTAAATGCAATCTCACAGAAAAAATAAAATAGACTGTCAAATGACTCAATAAATTTGTTTCCACAAACTTCTTAAGCTTCTTTTGTATACTAGGACAAATGTTACCTTTCCTTGCAATAAATTGTTTCTTTTCACTTAAACCTTTTCATGAATGCTTTGTGCATGTCTAAACATGGTCATGATCGGGAGATCCTATATATTTCCTAATATTGCTATTAAAAACTTCAAGTTATTAACATTGGTTCTAAAAGCATATGTGCTCCCTTGTCAGCCTTTAGCCAAGCAATCTGTGAAATACATATATCATGCACAAGTATTTCATATACTAATTAATTTAAAAACAAAAAAGGAAAGCAGTCTCAATAGCTCGTTCATACTTCCCATATGCCACTTGAATTTCAATTCTGTAGTTGCTCTAGTAGCTTTCCACAGCAAATGTATCAAGGCAATCCCTTTATTTACTTGTGATCTTTATGCATGTTTTGGTATAAATGCATAAAACAAAATTTTTGTTTTACATTATAATTAGGGACCACAAGCTCTAAGGCATTAATCAACCCCCGTAAAAACATATAAGAGATAGTTCACTGTAGTGCATGCCTAACAGAATAGAGAATGTGCAATAAAATAAAAGTGTAATGTATCTACATTTTGACTCCAGGATCCCGTGGTTTCAGACTCCATCGGGATACATGTTATTATTGGTATCAACTTCAACTACTGCTAGTAATTCTCCACTAAATGGTCCTTTGAGGTGACAACCATGTAGACCAATGTTAACAATGTTTCCACAAAACTGCACAAAATCTTTCTTTAAAAGCCCGAGCATACATATGCATGTAGTCTCATGAATTTTCTGCTATCTGTGTCTGGTTCAGGATCTTCTTCAGTGAGCACCTTGATTGTACTTACAACACTCTTTCAATCACATGTGCATAATCTCAAACTTGTGCATACTCTCAATAATGAGCCCCATTTTTCTTGGTAAGAGCCCTCTTCATGGCTCTATAAATTGCATGCTTACTTCACAATTTAAATCCCTAAAATTTTCTTATGGAAAGCATGTATTAGCAACCCTAGATTCAATCCTATATCTTTCTCATGGTGCTATGTTAGCCGTGCACTATTAATTTACTTCTATTTAAATGTTGGCAAAGAGGTGTGATGACTACACCAAAAAGGGGCATTTACGATGGAAAAGCTGGACGCGCCTAACTTACGACGGATTCATAAATCTGTCGTAACTAATTACGACAGACACAAATTTGGTTGTAAGATCTTTATTTTAATAAATTTGGTCGCAAATTTAGTTATTCTAAACTAACTTTTTTCATAACTCTATCTTTTTAAGCCATTTGAAGAATTGAAAATCTTGATAATGTATTATGAGATGTGTTTGTGCCAAAAAATGACATACTTTTTCATTTCAAGGCCAAATTTTCATTTAAATTGGAATTAAATGGATTTTAGGCGAATTTAGCTATTTTAAACTAACTTTTTTCATAACTCTATCTTTTTAAGTCATTTGAAGGATTGAAAATCTTGATAATGTATTATGAGATATGTTTGTGCCAAAAAATGACATACATTTTCATTTCAAGGCCAAATTTTCATTTAAATTGGAATTAACTGGATTTTAGGCGAATTTAGCTACTTTAAACTAACTTGTTTCATAACTCTGTCTTTTTAAGTGATTTCACGGATTGGAAATCTTTATAATGTATATTGAGATGTGTTTGTGCAAAAAATGGCATACATTTTCATTTAAGGGCACGATTTTCATTTAAATTGGAATTAAATGGATTTTTGGCAAATTTACCTACTTTAAACTAACTTTTTCATAACTCTATCTTTTAACTAATTTCAGGGATTGGAAATCTTTATAATGTATATTGAGATGTGTTTGTGCAAAAAAATGGGATGCCTTTTCATTTCAAGGCACAATTTTCATTTAAATTGGAATTAAATGGATTTTAGGTGAATTTAGCTACTTTAAACTATCTTTTTTCATAACTCTATCTTTTTAAGCCATTTGAAGGATTGGAAATCTCCATAATGTATTATGAGATGTGTTTGTACCAAAAAATGACATATTTTCTCATTTCAAGGCCAAATTTTCATTTAAATTGGAATTAAATGGATTTTAAGCGAATTTAGCTACTTTAAACTAACTTTTTTCATAATTCTGTCTTTTTAATTGATTTCACGGATTGGAAATCTTTAAAATGTATATTGAGAAGTGTTTGTGCAAAAAAATGACATACCTTTTCATTTCAAGACACAATTTTCATTTAAATTGGAATTAAATGGATTTTAGGCGAATTTAGCTACTTTAAACTAATTTTTTCCATAACTCTATCTTTTTAACTAATTTCAAGGATGGAAGATATTTATAATGTATTAGTATTATGAGATGTGTTTGTGTAAAAAAATTGACATACTCTTTCATTTTGAGGCAAAATTTTAATTTAAAATGGCACACTTAAGGTACTTGAAATAAACTTTTTTCACAATTTCAATTTTTTCACCAATATGAAGGATGGGAAATCTTAATAATTTCTATTCAGATGCATTAGTCCAATAGAACAGCATGCTTTGAGCATTCTAGACAAGTTTCTTAATTTAAATGGAATGAAATAGATTTTTGAAGAATTTATCTACTTTATACTAACTTTTTTCATAATTCTGCATTTTCAACTAATTTGTGTTAGATATTTTAGTGTAATTGGATTGACTAGTTGATCAATGTGATTGTAATATTTCATCGAACAAGTCGGGAGATTGTGGAATGCATGCTTGTTTGAGTATATTATGATTTCCGGTATTGACTGGGGTCGAGCTGGGAAATTTTTTATTTTTAAAGGTTATTGTTGTACAGAAATTTCATTTTTGACTCCAAAAGTCATGTCATTTTAGACACAACTACAAACCTCAAAAACATGTCTTTTGGACATGTCTTTGGACATGTGACATGTCTGTTGGACACCTATATAATACTTGCAACTAGTTTTGTCATGGTTACGAAAAAGGGTTATAGAATTCACACAAAATACATAATCATTCTCTGTTCTTGCATTCTGATTTTGTCCGGTTAAAATGTTTAGATAACCACCAAATTGTTTCAATCTGAAATTGTTTGTCAAGACTTCATAATAATCCAAGTTAATTACAATTTGAAGGCTTGGAAAGATTTACAATGCATTGTGAGATATATTTATGCAAAAATAGTGACATACTTTTTCACTTGGGCAGATTTATGGTTTTAAATGGATTTTCGACATAATAATCCTAGTAATTGTTTTTTGTTTGTTTACATTTGATTTATTTTGGTAGTTTTGTTGTTCGTAAAGTGTGTAGCTTATAAAATTTATGTCGTTAGTGTTACAGTTGTCGTGGCAACAGTGGATAGCAATTGCAGAGCCTGCAGTAGTTAGTTTTGCAAATTCTGGGTAACTTACGAGTATGAGTTTGGTCGTAAGTACGGGGTAATTTACGACTGACTATGGTTGTGGTCGTACTGGATAACTTGCGACGGATGCCTTCGTATATTACCCAGTATTTATGACCGAATAACAATTGTTCGTCTTATGTTTTTTTAGGATTCATTAGCCTTTATTTCTATTAAGTATGACTAAATCCATTATCAAATTTACTTTACAATAACATTTTGTGATGAAATATATATTATGGAATAGAGTTGGATAACATATAAAACCAAGTTTATGAAGTTTGAACCGAGTTCAATTCGAAAATATATCGGAGAGTTCAATTTTTTAACACCTTTATGCATTAACAAACTAAACTTTTTGTTATCAAACTAAAATAATTCTTGTTTCCTATTCACTTTTTATTATTTTTCTCTCTCATCTCTCACACTTGTCTGCTGCGATTCCAACAAAAACCCATTGATTTGCTGTGAACTTTAGTTGATCTAAGTAGAAGGATGGAGATTTTAACTCTAATAACTATCATTACGAGGTATATGTCTTGATTTCTCCAACATTTGTATGTTTTTTTCATTATCGATCATATGCATGTATGTATTTACACTCGGTCGTATTATTACAAGTGTATACATACAACCACATATTTTTATCAGTTAATATGAATCAAAATCATATTAGAATCTATATATATCCAATCTGATTGGGTATGTATATATATACATATAGTCATCGGATCTTGTTTAAAGAAATACTTTTCAGCTAATTAACTAATTAACTGTTGGGTATAAGAAAAACTTCAAAATGTTGGGTATCGTGTTATATATTTTTTGATTTGAATACTGCCCATATTTTGGTTTAGCAAGATTGATGTTTTTGTTGTTTGTCCACCATTAACTAACTCAAGTTTGTGGAGACCGGTTAAGTGTTCTTTCGTGAACAACATCATCACATTTTATTGTTTATTTTCAGTGTTATATGGATGATGGCTGGGCGAAGGGCTATGAGTAGCTCTCGTGCCAGGGGCGAAGGCGGTAGTGGGAGGGGCGAACGCAGTGGAGGATGGGGCTAAGGCAGTGGTGGGAGGGGCGAAGGCCGTGGTGGGAGGGACCATGGCAGTGGTGGGAGGGGCGAAGACAACGGAAGAAGGACCGAAAGCAGCGGTAGGAGGGGACATGGAAGTGGTGGGAGGGGTGATAGAATTGGCGGTGATGGCAATGACAATGGTGGCCAGGGAGACATTAATGGTAGCGGTGATGACAGTCAGGGAGACACTAATAGCAGTGGCATTGGAGGGCACAGGAGTGGGACTAGTATTGGCGGGGACAATAATTGTACTCGGGATGGTAATTTTACTGGTAGGGGTGGTGGTAGGGGAGGTCGTAGACGCAGGGGTAGAGACGAAGGTGATACCTCTTCTACTGAACAAGATATGGCTTAGTGGGATGACGAGGGAAGGCGGATTGTCCCGGTCAGGGTAGATGGTGATCTGCGCAGTCACAGGGTCGTGGCTACTCTCCTGGTGGGTTTGGTATATACCCTTTGACCCCACAGTTGTTTGGATTGCTGGTAACGAGTAAGTCATCATTATTAACATATGTCATCATTTTTAATTTGACTTAAAATGGAACATATGTCATGAATACAAAGTATGCTATGTTTTTTTTATAGAACTTATTATTCAAGTATAGAAAGGATGCTTCATTTACATTCACTTCATGATTCTCCACATGTTGAACTAGGATTTTAAACGATTTTGGACTAGTTCTAATATATTATAACTGAAATTTAATCTAAAGACGGGCTAATCTGACAAATGAAAGGTTAAAGATTGTGAGTTTCTGTTTTTAGGCCAGTTTCATGGTATTGTACTATTGTGATATCTAATTGTAGTGTTTTTGCAAGGTCGGCCCAATTGTTTTGTCTTTGTTTAGAAATTTGCCTAGTGTAGTAGTACTTTCTAGTGCTTGGTTGTTTAGGACCTCTATTTGGGCCCCTAGATCAGTTTTTATGGGTTAACTTTTTGCAAGGAAGCCCTTCTTTTGTGCTTGGTTTCAAATATTATTTCTGATTCTTCTGTCTGGATGGGATATTTCATAAAATTCATCTTTTCTTTGGAATGTTTCCGATTTTGGTTAATACTTTATCTCCTTTTCATATCTTTGTAAAATATTACCTTTTTAATATATCTATGTATACTAGTTTAGTACGATACGTAAATAGCTGGCACCTAAAAAGAAAATACTAACTAGTTGAAAACAACAAAAGGAATACTGCAGTTGAATACATAAGAGTTCCACTAGATCGACCCTCCTCATAATAATGACTTATTATGGGCTCTGAAATTATTATTCACTAGTTTATAAACAACAAAGATGTGTGACAAAGATATACATGTTCCAACCAGCTTGCAGACACTCAGCTTTGCTTAGATATGCTAACTCTAACTTTTTTGTGCTTCTGAGTTCTAACTCTTTACATTTACCATTTTTCATGTTGCATGATCCTCCTCCATCATGATTCATGCATGTGAACTAAGATTACAAGTCGACCTTCATTTGTCCAAATACTTATTATTAGAACTCAAATATCAAATCAAATATATCTGGTATATCTTGATCGAACTAGGATACAAGGAAGATGAGATATAGGCAGAGAGGCCTTACAACCCATCATTTGGTTACATAGTATCCTTTGAATTGTTTTTGAACTGAACGAACAATAAATTGGTTTCCTTTTCATAACAACTGTTGGAGCTGCAGGTTGCACACTTGTATTTCCTTTTCACGAGTATCCCCAGGTATTTGAATAAAGCTTCCCACAATTAATATTCTACTGTGTTCTTACCGTCTTCGATCTATATATAGTTGTTGTTTATTTACTTTAAATCATGTCCTATATATATGATCAGTCCATTTAGTAATTGTAAAGCAGCAAGGGACTAATTTTCACGGTTATGAATTTAGAGTTACGTAAAAAAATGTCAGTGTGAGAATAAATAAGCTCTCAAATAAGTTTTTAAAAAATATATATATATTTAAGCTCTTATATAAGTTTTATTTAACTTGACTCAGTTTGCTTTTTTATGACATTAAATGTATAGATACATGCATGTATCCAAAATATCAGTCCATATGCAATGCTTTTAATTATATTCTGTTTTTCCTATTCAATGTGCAAACCTCATTTATCAATATTTTTATGTGATATATATATATACACATAAAATAATTCAGGATAGCTTCCCGTTCAGCAATATATTGGCGATATTATGCGTATGTTCTGGCCAGCTGGTTGTGTGTCTACGTACAAAAGAGGTTGATAGGATATCTCCGGGTTTTGGAAGCAGTGTTTGGATGAGTTTTTGGTAAGTCTTATAAATATGTTAGAACAATGCCGTGTGATTTTATTGTTTCCAAATTTTATAATTACACTGCCCTTCACCTTGCATTGTTATAACTGTTTCTAAACAAGTCTAACCATACAAAACTATAGGAGTATAACCTGATCATATAGGTATTTTTCTTTGCAATTTGAATCAAATAACTAGACTAACAAGAGCAATAAAATACTTTATCAATAATATGTATATTTAAAATTTGATAATTACAAAACCCTTGTAGTTTTGAAATTTTTACAAGTTAATTTGAGTTAATTGCTAAAACATCCTATTCTTTTATCTATTATCTGCTTAAAATTTTCATATATGATCTGTAGCTCTATTTCACATCGGATCCACAATTTGCTAATGAAGCCGAGGCAAAGGCTTCTATACTTGCGCACATGCGCAACAACATGCGTCATATAGTTTCTCATGACCAGGATTGGGTTAATGAGATAATTCATACCATGGGAGGTATACTTATAAAGATTATAGGTCTTTGTACTGGAAACCTGATGTTTGGTCCAGGTGGTCCGAGTATTGGACGAGTAACACTTATAAGAAGAGGTCTGAAGCTAGTAAGGCTGCCCGAAAGAAGGTGAAGGTGTCTCACACATCCGGTACACGATCATTTAGTAGTCATCGTCGGGTAATTTTTCTGATTTACCATTTTCAATTGCATCTAATGTATATCTTGTGGATTTTTTTCGCTAGTCATTTGTAAATTATGAATTTTTAAACATGAATATATGCAAAATCATAATGGCGAGCTGGATGGAGTTGCGGTTTACAAGGAGTGTCATACGTTGAAAAACAAGGCCAAGAAGGGTCAATGGATTACCAAGGAGGCAAAAAAGATCATTGTAAGCATTCATATATCATAGTACTTTTCGATTCAAAAGTGCACACACATAATTATTTGTCCAGTACAATCATCTAAGTTATTACTAAATATATCCAGTTACATGCTTGTATCTATTTATGTTATAGAATCGTTACACAAAGATCTGTAAAGATAAAGGTGTTGATCCTAAGAAGACTCAAATTCAGAGCTGGATAGAGGCAGTTGGAGGTATTTGGAAGAACACTATTCTCGGACTTCCGCGCCAATGAGCATGTGATGTTATTGGTAAATTAGTATATTCTTGAATTTCTATACACTCGTATGATTTAATATTATTTATTCCTAGCTAGTAACAATAAATGTATATGACAACATGGTCTGAGATACGTTCCCCAACCCCTCGGAAAGGAGAGGGAAGCTCCGGTAGATCTCTCATGACTCGCATACAAGATGAAATGTTCATGCGAGTCGTGGATGAGACCATGTCCCAGGCTTGAGCCAATCCGGATGAGTACATGCTAAGTCCCGAACAGATTCGTGTGTTAGCACAAGATGTGGTGGATGGTGATTCTTCACTGCCTCCAAACCATCCTATCACACGAGAGACGGAGCAAGCTATTATTCGCATAGGGCTTGAGGTACTCACCAATTTATACAAGACGGATGGAGGGGGGAAAGATAAGGTAAACAAGCTTTTAATTGACAATGTTATCTCTTCATGGTTAGTTGTGCAGCAACTTGTTCATATGCTCAACTATAATTATGTTTATTTATTCTTTTAAAAGAGAAGAGTTTTGAAGTATGATCAATTAAACCATAAGAGAAATGGTGCGTAAAGTGTTCTCCTGATGTGTATAATGTCTAGTAACCCTTAGTTGTGCCAGAACATGGAAGATATGTAGAGTCATATAGATTTGGTTTTTTCTGACTGGAGTACTGGATTCACAATATGCTTCATGTTTGTATTTATATTTTAAAAGTGCATTGACAACAAGGTAATCCATTTCACGACATTTAACAAACTTTTGGTTGATATAAACATATAAATGTGAGAAGAGCATGTTTATCGAGTAACCGATAAATGCATATACTCCTAAATGATAGCAAATGGTTTTGATATGCACACTAATTCTTTTAGTGTAGTGATCTTATTAATGAGCTCATAGGCGTTCTGTCGGGGAAAAAAAGCTGATAAATTTTGTGCTGTTGTGGGTAGATATCTGTCAGAAGATGAGTGCTAGTACGTTGTGATTTATTGGTGAATACAGTTATAGATTAGCATATTAAGTAGAACTGACATGAAACTAATAATATGATTAATATTACAGATTAGCTCTACTGTATTTTTAATATGTTGGTGTTATTTTTTTGAACTTGGTATATTAGATTTAGGTCTCTTTACTTTATAGGTAAGGTAGCCAGCCATTCACATAAATAAAATTGAAATGTATATTTTTAATTCCCTTTCGTCGTTACTCGTGGCTAGCAGTTGGTAAAACTTTGTTCACTTGTAGTTAGTTGATGTTGTTTGTAAGATTTAAAACCAGTCAATCATTTTAAATTCTATTCATACTATATGCAGCCGTTGGGATTATTTATCTTATTCCCATTTATCAGATTTCGTTTTTAGAGGTACTAGATTCTCCGGGTTGCAGTTTCTTATTTATTCACTGTTTTACTATATCTGTGGTAAATCATAAATGTGTATGAGTTGGCTTACAATGTGTACTAACATATTTGGTGATATTCTTCTGCAGTCTGAAGTAGGTTTAGAATTATAGATTAGCTCTAATATATTTTTAATATGGAGAACTTGATATGAGTTCTCCGTATCAAGCTCTCTAAAGGCGGTCCTAATATTGGTTGTATTAAGTTTTAGTATTTATAAGCCTATTTTGGTTGTGCACGCACGTTTGTAAATTAAGCTACGTTTGTGTTATGCTTTTGAAGATGGATGTCTGTTTGTAAACAATTTTTAGTTAATAGATGTTTGTGGCTCTTTTAAATTCTGGTTTTGGTCCATTATGAAGTTAAATGTATTAGGTAGATTGGGATGTATTGGTTTGGATAGGTTTGTTTGAAATTGAATTGAAGCCACAAAAATGGCTGGGGGCTGAAAAAACATCAGCAAGCTGCCTCTGGTATGAAAACTTACGACCGATATATCTGTGATAAGTACCGGATTCTAAACAACTTGTGACAGATGTTTTTTATTCATATTCAGTCGTAAGTTCATTTTACGATAAATTTTGTCACAAGATTATTAATAGTAAAGAAAATAGGTAAATGGGACCCACATTGTAACTTATGACCTATTGTCAAACTTTAACTTGTGACTGGTTGTCAAACTTGTTACCAAATTAATATTTATGACTGAATTGCAACTTGTGACTGGATGTCAAACTTGTTACCAAATTAATATTTATGATTGAATTGTAACTTGTGACAACATGTCAAACTTGTTACCAAATTAATATTTGTGACTGAACGTTTATTTGTGACAGATCATTATTTGTGACAGTTTTTTAACTTTCAACTAGACTATAAGTGACCGTAACATTCCGTCATAAATAGTCCATTTACGACAGATTCAATGTAAAAATTCGGTCGTAAATAGCCTGATTTTTTGTAGTGGATTGTTGTTCAATGTTTTGATCTGGTAGGTCCTCGTTTTCTTAAACTAAGATGCATACACCTTCCACTTGTAAGGTGTCTTGCACAAGTACATGACTTTCTTCCCATAGGTCCTAACATTCTCAACTGGTCTCCTTTCTAGCTCAGCATGATTCTAAAAGGATTTTATTTTTCTCTTTAGGTTTTTGGTATTTTGTCTTACTTACACTACAAGAAAATTTGAATCAGACAAGGGTTTTTGCCCGTTGTTTGATAGCCTATTTTCTCGTTGTCTATTGAGATGCTGTCTGTTACACACTTTAGACAATGGTACACAAACTGTTGTGTGAGATTGTGGAAGACAATAACTTGAGTTTCAGAAAATGTTGTATAATATCTAGAAACAACAACGCCTCAATTCAGCCCCCAACTATTTATTGGCTTCAATTCAGTTTCAAACAAACCTGTCCAGACCAATACATCACAATGTACCTAATACATTTAAATTCATAATGGACTAAAACCGAAATTTAAAAGAGCTACAAATATCCGTAAACTGAAAATTGTTTACAAACATAGACATTCATATTCAAAAGCATACAAAAGGTTACACAAATATAGCTTAGTTTACAAAAGTACATAACCAAATTGAATTCATAAATATTAAAACTTAACACAACTAATATTAGAACAGCCTTTAGAGAGCTTAATAGGGAGAACTCATATCACGATCTTCATCTTCATCAAACTCACCACCATCATCATTATTATCATCGGTGTGAGCTTTCCCCTATAATATACATATAATAAGACCTAATCCAGCATATTTCTTCAATAGGGTGTCATGGATAGTTTGAAAACTCAAACCATTTGCAGCTTCAAAGTAACCTAAACAACATTTGTTCCAAACATCTTTAGACAAAGCAATCAACTCACTTGAGGGCTTGATACATACCTGACCACTTGAATTGTAATGAACTTTTTCCGGATGAGGTCGAATCGCATCGAAGCTGACCTTGGAGTTTTTAAAATCTTGTAAATTTAAGTGCTCTTAATTGAGAAAGCCTTCACAAGTTAGGGATTTTCTTGCCATTTTGGAAGGGTCTTGAGCTAGTTTAACCTTAGACTTCTCTCCTTGAAGTTTCAAAGAGGAAGGTTTGGGTTTCTTGGTATGATTAAATCTAGGAGGGAAAGAAGCCGCTAAGACATGATGGGTAAAGCTAAGATCATCATGGATGGAGCATGGATTAACGAGAGAGCTCGGTGAGTCCAAGTACGAAGAAACAGAGATGAGAGACATTATCGAATATCAAAGACCATAAGGAAAACACGGGGCGGCAAGGAAGAGGGTAGAAGAAAAGGGGGGTTAGGGCAAGAAAAGAAAAAAGGGGGTTTAAGAGAGAAAATGACTCTCATTTGACCTAGTATAACAATGTTAAAATGATACATTTTCATACAAATAAAATTAAAATTTACATACAAATAAAATTAAAAGTGTTTGTCTAAATTAAAATAACCTTGTAATTAAGTACATGATGACTTGACTAATTGATTTTTATGTGCCCCCTCTTTTCGCTCGCGAGATTCAAACTTGTACTTTTGATGGCGTGACATACTTTGGATTAGTTTTCTTCTTCCATATACCAAAGGCAAGATACACATATTGAATAATGTCATAGTGACACAAAAAAAAAAACAAATGAGAGTCGACCCTCTTTTTCTCTCTTCTCTCTCCTCCTTTCTCTTTCTTCCTTCTTCATCTCTTTCCCCTCTTTCTTACCCTAGCCGTCATCCCCTTCCCCTTGGCTTCTCTTTTCCTTTCTCTACCAATTACTTAACCATGCTACCACATTTTTTCACTCCATCATCTCCTTACTCTTCAGATTCGGAGATTGACTTTTCTTTTTCAAGGTGTCCTGCTCTGGATGGGCGGGGGTCGTCCCTAGTTCCTGAGTTTAACTCAGATTTGAAATGTGGTTTGGCTACTAGGACAAGATATTCCCCTATTTTGGTATGCGACGAGCGGGTGAGCGTCGACCTAGGGTTTCACTCTCGCTTTGGTATTGGTTCCTATACTAAGATTATGGGATTGTTCAAGTTGTCTTCTCCTTCTAAACGAATTATGGATGATAATGGGTTCATCTTCTTCAACGATGAGGTAAACATTTTGAACCACTCTCAACATGTTTTTTACTTAGACACTAATACTAGAGTCCTTGTTGCATGAGATGTTGCTATTGACGATGCCCAAACCTTGCTTTTGAATGAGTTAGCTTTGATTGGGTTTATTATTGGGACTTCCCCACCTTCTAAAATCGTGACTGAGTTTACCATGAATTGGTGGGCTAATAGTGGTTGTAGAAAAGTTACTTTCAATCCTAGGGGTTTCTACACTCTAACTTTTTCTAGCTCCCATTGTAAGTCTAGAGTCTTGATGATGGACAATCTTGTTTTCCATGGTTGTGTGCTTATCCTGAAACCTTGGTTAGAAACCTTAAACTTTAGCCCTGTTTTAATCTTGACTTAATTTGTTTGGTTAACCATGTCTAATGTGCCTAGACGGTTTTTCAACACGGATGGTCTTACTTTTCTCGCTAGTCTTCTTGGGAAAATGGTTGCTCTGTCCCCCATTGATCCTGCTAAAGAACCTTAAGTTGCTAGGTTGTTGGTTGAGCTTGGCTCAGGGCCAAGACCAACGAGAATTTGGGTTCCTCTCCATAAAGACATTGGTGAGCTTCTTGATGAAATTCATTATTTGCTTTAACTACTGAGCCTTTTCAAAGTTGCAATTATTATAGGATTTTTCCCGTCAAGATGGCACACATTTCACTGGACAACGCACAGTGCCCTGCTTCAGTGGTTGGTCATGAGAACACTGTTAATGTAGTTGGACATTGGGACAAGAAAGTTGCTGCAGGAAACCAAGCATGGAACCAAGAGATGGGAGCATGGAACCAGGGACCTAGTGATGGCTCTGATCAGTATGTTAGATCGGAGACCAGTGTTGCGAGAACACATGAGGAGCTTGGGTATATGTCCATTCAAGTGTTAATTGGATAAGTTTTTAAGTTTTCTTTTGTAAGTTGTTTAACGGTTGTTTGTAAGCCTTTGGGCTCTTAAATTGAACTTTGAGATGAGCTTTATAGCTCGTTTCGTGACCTTCTTTATGGCTACATAGAACTTAGGCATTCTTTGCCTAATATTTATAAAATATACAAAATTTAGCTAAAAATAAAATATAAACATATAAACATATTCAATAAATTATAAAATAATATGAAAATATTGGTGAAAAGACATACCAACTAATTTCCGACTAGTATAAAAGTTTTGAGACCCAAAATGTGTGTGTCAGTGATTGTCTAGCGACTTTATGCATTTCTTTTCATCAATTTCTATAAATATTAAAAACTAAAGCACATTACATCAAAAATGCTACTCATTCGTAGCAAATAAATAAATATTTCTACTTAAAAATATGTATGTATTTAAGTGGACTTCTTTATCTCCCTAATGCTTCAATAATAATTTAAATTTCTCAAGTGGAATGTCTTCGGGTTTATTTTCAATCCTCCCTTCACCATTTTTGTACATTTATAATAGTTGATTTTAATAGAAGACTTCTACACTCTCCAAAAATCCCTAAATGTCTTCAAAATTTATTGCAAGCCTTATTCAAAATTAATACACCAATCCTAAAAGATTAAAAAAATTGATAAATTCAAAGCAAAAATATAGAAAGTGATATAACTTATAGTTTATGTGAGAGATAATTTTACCTTGACATATTTACACATATTGTCCTTCAATTTGTCAAGAATATCATACCAACTTATATAATTAAGTGACACATACTCCTTGAAAGCACTACTAGAAAAAGTTACATAGACATCAGTTTATGGCTGATGTCTGAAGAAATTTCAACTAGTGTCTTTGTGGGTAATGGTTAAGGTCATACCCAAAGACATCAGTTTCTAGTCGATGTGTGATAACACTTTCAACATCAGTTTTCTTGACAAAACTGTTGTTGTAGTATATATTAGACATCAGTTCCGCAGATAAAGGTTTTATTTTAGTGAACAATAGACATCAGTCTACCATAGAATAATTGTTGTTTTAGATAGCTATAGACATCAGTTTTTCTTATGAAAACTGCTTTTTTTATCAAAGACATCAGTATTTGTCAAAATAACTGTTGTTTTAGATAGCTATAGACATCAGTTTTTCTTTTAAAAATTATTGACCTTGTTTATAACAAACATCAGTCTTTCTATAACTGTTATTTTAGTTTCTTCTAGACATCATTTTTACTTGTTAAAACTATTTTTTTATTTGTAACAGACATCAGTTTTGACCAAATATTTGATGTTAGAACTACGTTTGACAATACTAACCTACTTTATTTACATTATTTCCAGCACTATTTGTGCACAACAAACTAGCAACCAATCAAACCCAAATAACTAGCTACCAATCAAACTCATATATCGAGTACATTAAACAAAACCAAACTCAAACACTAATAGAATAAAAACTGCCCGTACATATATATATAGCTTCGAAATAAATATACCAAAGTCAAAACAAGTATCATTCATCGTATATACTCCATAAGCCAACAAAATACCCAAAAGCCAAAACAATCTTAAATATCATATCCCCAATAGTTTTCACTAAGCGAAAACCATAAATGAATCACATGTGCTCCTAGATGTAATTTAGAACCTCAAATCGCACCTCATCCAGATCATCCACGGAGTAAGTCTTCCGATTCTTGACTTTTGGCAGTTTGGTACCTCTACCAGTTTCCGCATTGAAGGATTGCAAAGCACTAAAAATATAAAAGGACATGTGTCAAATTTAAATTCAGATGATGCCAGTTTCTATCGTCGTAGAGCATATCATAACTACGCATCAGATTATATTCCACCAAGTCTTTCTGAATTTAGAAAAATCTATGAAACTGAGGTTCAATTAATAATACCTTGGAGTGAGAGTTAATTAATAATGCATCGATCAGATTATATTCCACCAGTTTTAACATAATGATTGATTTATTTTCCACTTTGATGAAAATTGGCTGGTTAGAGAATCTTACTAGTCCTAGTACGGAGGTATAATAAAAAATTCAAAGTAATAGAGCAATACCTTATTAATGCCTTTTCTAATGTTAATATTATCAATTTCAGTCGGCTTAATATTATCAAATTTATGATAATTAGTAATTAGGCTTATAAGACGATTAAATTCTAGTAATAGTTTCGTTTTTCAATAATATTATGATTAGATTTGTCATTAGCAGTGCAAACCAACTCATCAAGAAATATGGAGTGAGCTTTAATTGATGACAAAGGAGAATAAAGTTGGAAGTTTACCTCTCCTTGGTTCTTGATTTACGTCTTTCTTCTGCTGAACTATTTAATTCATAACTGCAATGGAAGAATAAAACTGGAAATATTAGCTTAGTCATAAACCTCTAGGTTCCTTTTTTCCTTTGAACTTTTTAAATATAACAAGGTCATATTTTGTTACTAATGCACAGAGCATTGGGCACTACCACATATAAGTAACTACAACTGCTCAACTCACTCTTTGCTTTTCAGTAAACATGTTTCAAAGCAGGGGCCTAGCCAGAAGTCATGGTGAGTGGGGTCAAAAAATTAGTTATATAATATTTATTAAATAAAAAACACTTCCAACAGGCATAAATATATCCAAAAGCTGAAAAAATAGATAATTCAGAAAAAATTAATACTAATGCATAGAGCATTGGGCACTACCACATATAAGCAACCAACTGCTCAACTCACTCCTTGCCTTTCTGTAAACATGTTTCAAAGCAGGGGCCTAGCCAGAAGTCATGGTGAGTGGGGTCAACATTTTAGTTATATAATATTTATTAAATAAAAAACACTTCCAACATGCATAAATATATCCAAAAGCTGAATAAATAGATAATCCGGAAAAAATAATACTAAAAAATAAAAATATATCTAATGTTAAAAGGACTTTTAATTTTCTGCTCTTGTTGGTCGCAATAGGGTATAGATGTTCAGATTAGTCTAAGCATTGCACCTAACAAATCTTGAATAATTAATCTCAAATTAACTTTATGTTTGAAAGATTTATTTTAGCATGTAAAGCACAGATCTGCAGAATGCGCATGGAACTGGGTCCAAATCATTGATGGCTATGGCACATTGACAAATGACCACACTAAGGCACTGAATGCTATATAATGTAATATTGAATGTACTTAATTATTCATTAAACAAACAACTCGAATTATGAAAAAGAGAAAGGATTAAATGGCTGGTAATTTAGGGGGGAAATCCAGCATACTAGGAAAATATATGTATAATTAAATAAAATTATGTTATTTGCCCTTAAGTACACTAAGTTTGGAGAAGGGGGGTTGAATACAAACTTAATAATTATTTAAAATTCTTGCGGATATAAGTTTATTCAACAGAAGAGTTTGATTGTAAGAAAATATTTTTAATTGAACTAAGAATGTAATAATTAAAGTATTGAAAACAAAACAAACAATATTTAAAATTACTAGTGGATTGGTTTTCCACTAGTATGTTTTTGCTTTCAATTAATCTTGATAAAAATATCAAGCTGCTTACAAAGTGTTTCTACACAGTAATACTTACAATCTATCTCACACTTTTTTCTTGTTTTTCTACACTTTGCTACAATGAACTACTAACCACTATATAGTGGTTTTCTTCACTTCTAATTCCTATCGACAGATAACATTATAAAATTAAAACTTACAATGTTTACATAAAAATAGAAATTAGTTATTTAAACAGTCTTCTTTGGACCTGTCTAGTCCTGAAAGTATCTTTGTCTTGATGCATTCCTTGAAGACTGTGTTGCCTTGATAGTCTTCACAATCCTGACAGGACTGTCTTCCATTGATTCAGTTTCTGCACAGTTTCCTTCCTTTTGTCTTTAACTAAATTGGGAAACCTTAATCAACTGATAAATGTTGTTAAGCTTATCAGTTGATTCTTCTTTGCTCATCCATCGATGGATAGGATATCCATTGATCAGTTATTGAATCGATGGCTATTTGAGTTATCCATCGACTCCCTATCCATTGATGATCTCTTATCCATTGATTGCTTTTATCCATTGATGACTTGTATCCGTTGATAGCTTTTATCCGTTGAGTAGTGTCTTCATCCATCGACTCCGATATCAGTTGCTCACTTCACTTGTGAGAATTCTGACTTAGAATATTTATAATTGATCAGCCATTCTTCACATCAGTTAAGAAGCAGTAAATTGAAGTCAATAATATCAATCGACTACTTCACAGTATCCATCGAGGCATTACAATCAATTGATAAAGAAACATGAATCAAATGTTACAATCCAATTTATCAGTTGATAACCAAGCTTCAACTGATAATTGGTTTCCTAGTCAATGGATATTTATAAGTCACATATCCATTGACCAGTACAATGAATTTTAAATCCCTATTGTAATTCTAAGTAATTTGTTATCATCAAACCTCATAATTCCTAACAAATTATTAATGAATAACCATGAGACGTACAACATATTAATTTGCTAAAGAAAATACTAAGATATTGATATTCAAGATGATTATTAATATAAGTGAAAATGGAACTACAAACTACATCAAATTGACATTGAAGTATATTACATAGGTACATGAAAAGAAATTATAAACCGAAGTGCAAAGCTGGCATTAACTAAAACATACCCACATAGCAAATATGAGAAGCTACATCTAAAACTCCTAATATGAAAGAAAATTGTCCAAGGGAGAGAAAAATATCAATGTTTCATATCCAAAAGTGTCCAACCCACGATACTCAGGCCGGTACTCTAATTCAACAATTTAAAGTTTAAAAGTCAAAAAAGATGCCTTAGATTGCTTTTGGAATGCAAGAACAAACTTTTAGATGCATATACTCCAATGGTGATGGCAGAGTAAGGTTTGAGATAACCGATGGTTTCGCCGATAAAAGGTCATCCCATGCTGCCAGGAGGAAGATTAAGAGTGTTTTTTTTCTTCTAAGGAGATTAAGCATAACAAGTACAGTTGAAATTGTAAGGAAAAGATAGAAAAAAATTGTAGGTCTACACTTTTCACATCAACAATCCCATTTTCTCCTCTTCTCACCTCTATCATTTCCTCAAATCTCCATCACTCTCTCTCCATCTCAAACCCATCTTTCTACTCATCCACAGACATATATACACACACAAATGCTACATATAAGAGCATGTCCAATATTGTGAGTCTACATAGTTACATACAGACGCATATGCTCTTATAACACACAGTTAAAAACACACATATATATATAGTTACATATATATACACAGTCTACTTATCATACATATGATATTGACCCTTACATAAATATATAGTTATATGCTCTTATACTAAACACACATATATACACAGTTATACCAAACACACCCACATACGAACACACATACATATATACCAATCACACAAATAAACACACATATAAATATACACAGTTACACAAATACAAAGACACAAAAAAATCAAGATATACACATACTTACACATATACATATGGGGAAAGTGAAGCACACAAACACACAATTATATACACACACAATAAGTACACAAACACGCACATAGGGGTGAACATAATCCGGCCAACCCGCCCAACTCAGCCCTTATTTCGGCCGAACAAACTGAACCATCCAAAACCGAGGGTTGAACGGTTTAATTTTTTAAAAACCCGTATAAATTAGGTTGGATTAGGGTTTAACATATTTTGACCCTAACCCAACCCGACCAACCCATTTATACATATAGGTATAACCCATTAGGCCCATTTGACTACTTCGATTGTATTTGACTATTTGGTGACTATTTATATTTTATGTCAGACATTTGGACTATTTATTTGTTATGAAAAATTGGCATTTGGCAGAGGCAGACTATATTAAAGTTATGTTCAGATTTGTTTACAACTTTGTTGCTTCAAGAAGAGGGTTTAACCCAACCCAAATTAATTGGGTTGGGTGGGGTTGGGTTACATAAAAAAATTATTAATAGGTTCAGTTTTTATCAACCCGAACTAATTGGGTTGGGTCATTTTTTGGTTAAAGCCCGCCCATCCCGACCCGTATTCATCCCTGACGCACCCACTCACCAAATCGACCTGCTTCAAGACCAAATCGAACAACTTGAGCTTCACTTCAACTGAATCGATCTGCTAGTTGCTGCTCCAAGACCAAATCAAACAAATCCAGCTTCACTTCAACTGAATCGCACTTCGCTTCGACAAATCGAACCCTTCTTCAACTAAATCGAACCCACCTTCAACTAAATCGAACTAACTGGATCTAGGGTTTCTAATCGAATTTCTAATCGAACTAGGGTTTCTAATCAAGCTAGGGATTGTGTTTGTAGAACTAGGGATTTATTTATAGAACTAGGGATTTTGATTTGTAGAACTAGGCATTGTATTTTGTGTCTAAGAGAAGAAAAAGAGGGGGCTCGGTGCTTGTATATGAAATATTTGTCTAAGTCGGGGATGGGGGTTATTATTTGGGGGGAAATATATTAGGGAGGGATTACCACTTTTTTAATTTTTTTTAAAGACAACAAAGACATCAGTTGCCTTTAAAAATGATGTCTAACAAATATAAGACGTCGGTGAAAAAATAACTGATGTCAAATACACCTTTAACAATACCCATAATTTCAACTGATGTCTATGTGATTTTTTTCTTGTAGTGTAGTGTAATTAAAAATAATTAATTTAAATTATATATTTTCATCATTCGAATTAGGCCATGTAATATCCCACATATAATAAGTTTGTTTGAGACTTTTATATAAACAAGTCAACGTCTTATGTCAACCAAATTAGCTCTTTTGGACTGACCTATAACGGTTAATTGAGTCATGGATACATTCGGTTTTGTAAGTTTATTTGTGGTCTCGGCAAGAACGTCGACCCAGGTGTTTGTAACATCTTATATCGATTACAATGAGTGTGTTTGAAGCATAAGTTGACAATTAATGTATACTAAACTTATTAAATTTTATGCATTCGATCGTTGATTTGGATTATTATAACCTGACACAGCTTTTCAACGTAGGGATTGATCTCTCTTCATGTGCCTTGAATGACCTTTGTAAGTTTTGTTCGCTCTGTCCAAGAACTTTCACTTTATATACAATGTACATACAAGATAAAGAAAAATTAATATTAATATTAATATTGAATCATAAATATTTCAAGTAACAAATTTTATTTTGTACGTACTTTTTCGATCAACTATTATTAGTTTGGAGCATCATTTTTATTTTTTTAATTACTTGGATATGTTGACTTGGGGTGTTGTAGTTTACATGCAGAACTTCATTCATATGTTCATGTCTATATGCATGTTTTTTTAATTACTTTTATTTATAGCTGTAGAAAAGAAAGAAACCTCAAAATGTCCAGCTTCGCTCCAATTAAAGATAAATTATAATAACAATTGATATATAAAGATGATAAATATTCATTAAATTGGATTGAAGAAAAGAAATCATTTGTAAGAAAATATGAGATACTAACAGTTTGTGATGATTCTCCAAATCGATGTTCCAATATCTTTTTGACAATACTAAGCGAGAAAAGCCCTTTTTATCTTATTATGGTTCATCGAGGGAGAGATCGAGCAATGGTTGGGAATAAAAAAGGGAACCGCCAGGGAACAGAAACTCCGCGGGAGGCTATCCTCTCGATCTACTTGCTGCAGCCTAGGAAGAAAAACGTTCTTCATTTTTAATATTTGGATTCATTGTGTTAGCAACCATCCCATTTGCACGGGCAATTATTGTTGAAAACTTTAGCTTATGGCGTTCTCTTATTACAAAAAAACCATACATTGGACCTCATCCTTTGGTAATAATTCATTGCAACTAAATGTCTAAATGTTATTCATTCAAATAAGCAGTACTCCACTTGCATACAAATGAGAGTCGCCTCCTCTTCTTCCTTTTCTCTCTCTTACCTTACTTATTTTCTCTTCTTCTTCTCCAACTCTTATCGAAGATTTGGAAAAAAATGGGTGAGTACAAATTTCTTTTAATAAGAATTAGAAAGAGAAAATATATAAGAGAAAATGGAATATTCTATCTCAAATTAAGGGATTTGAGTTTTAGTTTAAAATGTTAGGAATGGAATGATGAAAGAATGAAATTTTCAAAAATTCACTCGTAATGTAATTCAAATTTCATTTCATTCTTTTCTAATTCATTCATCTCAACCAATCATAACATTATTACTGCCCCCTTATTTTCCCTCTTTACTCGATGGCCCCTTTATTTAAACTTGATTCTGTCTGCTTTCTTAAGCTTCGGCCCCCGTCGGTTCTTTTTCCTTCCTTTCTCACCTTCTCCTCTAAATTGGAAGTTGTCTCCCTCCTTCCAAATTTATCGGCGTCCACTATGATCTCTCGCAGTGCCTCCATTGACCCCAAGTTTCTCAACGCACCGGCTGGACCTAGCAATGTTAATTGGCATGTCTTCGATGGCTCCGACCAAAATCTGAACGAGTTGGATTCCAAGAATCTTAACCTACAGCGTGAAGGAAGTGTAACTGGTTACAATCAGGTTCTTCCGACTTCTCACTTCTTTAGTTCACATGAAATAGATGTCAATTAGAACTGTTGGTGAGGTCTGTGTAAAACTTAATGTTGATTTTTTTTACATTCATCTTCCCTACTTTGGAAAGATTGTTGCTTTGGAATAACTGATGACATGAATTTTGATTTCGATGTTGTTAAAAAAGATGCTCTGCACTATGGAAAGATTGTTGCCCAGTTGGTTTAATTAATGTGGTTAAGCACTATGGTGCTTATCTTGTTTCCCTCAAGACTCTAAGTGTGTGAATAGGGCTCTTAAACACAGCCCACTCGAGATTAATGGTCTTTTGTTTCGATTAAGGAGGTGGTTTGAGTTTATTCCCTGCTCATCTACTATTGCGAGTACAGAGCAAGTTAGCATTTGGATTAGATTTGTTAATGTGTCATTTTTATATTAGATTGTTAAAGGATTGTTCCATGTTAGCCTTGCTATTGGTCATCCTATTGCTATGTCCCCTTCTACGTTTGAAGTTGTTATTAAAGGTGAACCTCTTCTAGAGGCTGAAATGCTGGTCACTATGGTGTGATTGACTCTAGGCCAAGTACCATCCTGCTTTCGATGTTTGCTCAGTCTGATGATAATAGAACCTTAGTTCAAATCCACTACCAAACGTTTCTACAATGTGCCTTCTGTTTCTCATCCATGTATATAGTTTGTGCCTGCCCCCAACTTGTTGATCTGTTTCTGTTTGAGGAAGTTCGAATGCTCCCAGGTTCCATCTTTCAAGACCTAGTTCATGATTCCTCTGCTTCTAGTGGATATCAAATTGAACCTTCGGGCTTCGGGTGAAACAGATGTTGTTTCATCTATTAATGCTTTGGTACCAGATGACACTCTCTTGCAGGTTGATCAAGTTGATCGGGTAGTTGAAGAAGGCCGTGGACCTGGTGGTTTTGCTGCTGATGTTGATGTTGATACTGATGTTGGGGCTTTAGGTGAAGGCCTTAATCAAAATGCACAAACCTATGTTGATGATACTGGTGTTGACGTTAATGCTGATGTTTTTGCCCTGGATGCAGAAGCAGCTCCAGTAGCTCGAGGTGCAGGATCTACAGAAGATGAATGATGTCGTTTGACAATTTTATTCTGTTTTGATATGATTTGCCTGATGCATGTTATTGTAATGTACCGTAGCGTAGTTGTCGAAATTGTACTGGGAACGTTGCACGAGTTTGTCCCACAATTGCCTGTGACCTTACTTCTTTGGAGTCGGGGTGGCTGTTTGGTCAACTCAATAAATTAAAATTACCAACAAACAAAATGTCTAAATGTTACTTGGAAGTGTAGTTGTGATGTAAGATAAGAACTCGTTGCTTCCTAACTTGTCAGCTGCAGTTGGCCATTGGCAGTGTGCTCGCGAACGGGTTGTTGTTGGTCCATCTAGAATTTTTAGTTTTTTTACCATCTTAATTTATTTAGTTTTCTATGGTATATATTTGATTTAGTATTTTTACATTTTTCTATAACCGCTAATTTAATATCACTAATAAAATGAAAGACAAAAACAAGGGGTATATTCCTATAAATATATAACATGCTAGTATTATTAACATCTCTTATTGAAAACTTGGTAAAATAATTCTTTTATGTATCTTTTGTGAAATGTCTGAACATCATTATCACTATCATCGTTATTAATAAAAATTTCCAGAATATAATCATCGCTTCCTTCTACAAGTTTTTTTTTATTTATTTTTCTGTCCACCAATTATTAGTTCATCTGCTAATACATTCAAATTCAGGGCACGAAACACTTTGTTGTTCATCTTGATGTTCTGTATTCTCTCTTTTTCGTACTCAATTTCTTTTTCATATTCTGTATGCGTGGTGGAGATAGTAAATGTAGATCCTGCAAGAAATTTTGATACCTCTTAATGTAAAGTACTGACTATGATCAAAGGGAAAAAGTTAAAATTACGGAGTTTTAAGAGGGGTGAGCATTCGGTCAGTTCGGTTTAAAACTGAACCTAGTCGAAAAAATTGAAAACTGAATTTTAAATATTTTATAAATCAAACCAAATCAAAATATTTTTTTAAACCGAACCGAACTGAACCGAAATATTTCGGTTGGTTCAGTTTTTAAAAACCGAATTTTTAAAAAATTATATATTACATTATTTTAATTTTAATTTTAATACTAATTTTTAATTATAAATATATTAAAATAAGTAATAATTAAAATAAAATAAAATATAAATCATTAATATAAATATTTAAATTAATTAAAATATATTAAAATAAGTAATAATTAAAATAAAATAAAATATAAATCATTAATATAAATATTTAAATTAATTAAATAATTAATATATAAAATATAAATAAAAAATAAAGTACTCCATTTTTTCCAAACTTGGAATCCAATTGATTTGAATTTAACTATATTTCTTTAAAAAAATTACAAATTTGAATTTATTTCTAAAATCTGAATAAATTTAAATTTTAATATAAACCGTACTAAAATCCAACTTGTTGGTATAATGGTATCCATAATGTATCTAATTAATTCATGACCCTCCATATAAGTTTAAGATAATAAATTTGGGTACTCGCACATGGGGTTTCGGATATTTTAAAAATCCAAACCCATGTGCTAAAATCTATTATGTCCTAAATTTGATGTAAAAAAGGCCTCAATGTCACGACTTTGAAATAAAATGTTCAAAATGTTATAATCTGAATAAATGGCCCAAAATATCATTCTAAAACGATGATTTGTGTAGTGTTTCGAGAATTCACGAAGAACGCTACTTAGTATGGAGTTTTGGAGGTTGAACGCTAATTCGTGTAACGTTTTGATAACTATGTGCATGTATATGTAGGGTTGTTCAGGTGAGCTATTCGCGAACAAGCTCGAACTCAGCTCGTTAAGGGCTCGTTTGGCTCGGCTCATTAAGGGCTCGACCTCGAGCTCGAACAGAAAAATGTGTTTGTTAAGAAAATGAGCTCGAGCCGAGCTTTTAGTATGTTCGGTTCGACTCGGCTCGCTAAAACTCGAAAAAATAGAATATATTCTGAATATTTTTATAATATTTTTAGCGTTTTAAGTTTAAAATTACAATTCAAATATTTAATATGTGAATCATTTGGGATAATAGATTAAAATTTAATATTAAGTTGAGTCAAAAATCAATAATTAGTTGGGTCAAGTAAGTTTGAACCTTTTTTTTTATGTAAAACTTAACTGTTCCAGAGCAGCTCGTTAAGGGCTCGAGTTTGGCTCGGCTCGGATCTGTTCGATAAGAGCTCGAGTGCGGCTCGATTCGTTAATGAGCTCGAACACATTTTTTGTGCGATAAGAAAGCTCGACTCGGCTCGTTAGAAAAAAGTTAAACTCGACTCGTTTAAGACAAAATTTGGCTCAGCTCGACTCTGCTCATGAACAATCATGTCTATATGTATGTATTAGAGATGGAGAAAACATAGGATGTAGTTAGGGTTAGCCCTAAAATGCTAGAAGATATAATGTTTTAATCCTGAAACGCTAGATCGTCTAGAGTTTTAGAGTTTTGGAGGCAGCCATAGAACGCTAGACGATCTGGCGTTTTGGAGTGACATTTTGGGTCATTCCACCCGATTGTGTCATTTTGGACATTTATTGTTCAAATAGTGATACACATGGGCCACCACCTAAATTTGATTGATATGAATGTGGATATTAAGTTTAGAATGCATTTAATTTTAAAATCAAATATTATTTTTATTTGAATTTAAAATTTTACCAAAATTCGATTAACCGAACTCATGGTTATCCATAAATCATAATTATTTATTTCATTAATGCAGTTTTATACTGGATTTGGGCCTTAGCACATTGGGCTTTGAATTTGTTTTTCTGTCCTATATACAATTCTGTACCAAAGTGGACTACTCTTTTGTACTGGAATTAGTTATAATTGGACCTTTTTCCAGAGAGTTTTCAACTTCAATACTTAAGCTCACATAAGAAAGTTACATCTTTGTGTAACATATTCTTTGACCAGATACTTTACATACTCAAGTTTACTTATTTCATATTTTTCTTATAATATCCATGTAGAATAATATCATGCTTTTATATAAGTATTGATTTATTTTTAAAATTATTTAATATTTATCAATACGTTATACGGTAGATTTAACATTTAGTACCCATAACATTTATTTGTTAATTATATATTTCAAGTTCTAAACTATTGCTTCTACTACCAAATCATAATATTTAAAATTACAACTCAACTAATACAGCAAACCGCATTATATAAATTTAGTATTTAATTGAAATGCAATATATCAAATCAATGATCATGGGCGTAGTGATGCAACTAAAAATGTATTGTTTGGAGAAATTGTGACTGAAGTCAGAATAATATGCATTTATGCAACTAAGACCCCATTTGGTATTGCTGTTGCAGATAGTTATAACAGTTTTTTTGCTGAAAAGCCCTCAGAAAGTTGTTTGGTAAATTCTAAAAGCTGATGTCTGAAAAATCGCGTTTTTGGTCTAAAAGTTGCTGTTAGCAAAAACATGTCCCCACATGCTTTTGGAAAAAGCTGTTTTTCAGTTTTTGCAGGAAGTGGCTATCAGTTTCATCATCAAACCTTCCTAAAAACATTATTTTTATATATTATATCTCAAAATATCTATAAATCAAAAAATTACCAAACAGTCATCTGATTTTCCTGATAGCACTTTTTTCACCAGTACTTTTTCTTACAACACAACAGTTTTTAACAGCGCTCTCAAACGGAGCCTAAACGTATCAATAAGTAAAACATATTCAGTATTATGTTATTGAATCAATGTCAATATAAAACAAGATTCAGTCAAGCAGTTCAAGTGCGAGTAAATATCAATTATTGATGAAAATTCTCAGAATTCGTACCTCCATTTGATGAAGTTAAGTATGAATTTCTTTGTTATTGAATAGATGCCATAATAGAGAATTAGTTTAATCCTTAAGTTTATATTATTTTTTATGTTTTGATATTTTGACTTTCATATTTATGTTTTACCTCAAGATTTTTAGTTATCATGGAATTTATTATCTTATTCCTCCCCCAATATTTTAAGTTTTAATCAAATTATAAAAATTACAGAAAATTCAATAAATTATTTTCCGTGTGCGTAGCACGGGCATATTCCCTAGTAAAAGTTAATACGTGGTACCGATATAGATAAAAGTTGGAGTAATAAATTCTACAAATTTAGAAAAAGAAAATATCAGGCAATGCTTCCTTTACACGTTCTTGTCATTTTCACCTTTTTTTTAGTCCTTTTCATCTTCCTCTCCATCTTAATTTGTAGATCCTACAACATATTTTACGTGTTTGTGTGGCAGTTGAGACAGCATATTTATTCACTTTACAATTATATACTTCATAGGAAATAAGAAATTATGGCAGGCGTGAACATGGAAGAAATCGAAAGAGAATGTTTCAAGAAAGGTGCACAAGTGGAAGTGAACTTGGAGGATCCAGGTTTCAGGGGATCCTGGTTTACTGGCACCGTGATCAGGAGCGTAACTAAAAAGACCCGGAAGCTTTTCATCGAATACGACACCCTCAGGAGCGATGACGGATCAAAACCGCTTCGAGAGCATGTCGATGTCATTCTGGCCCGACCAATTCCACCCCGAGAAAGGGTTAGGACATTCAAGTTCGAGGAGGTTGATGCTTATTATAATGATGGGTGGTGGGAAGGTGTAATCACTGCAATACATGAAGGAGATATGTACACTGTTTATTTCAGGCCCTCTAAGGAGGAAATTGTGTTTAGTGGGTCTGATCTGAGGTTGCACAGGGAATGGGTGCACGGAAACTGGGTCCCACCGCTTGAGCAAGAGGAAGTTGGGAAAGATGATGAAATGGATGAAGATTAGAATGAACCTGGGAAGCGAATTTAAAGAAGCTTGGGTCTAGGTAGTACTGTTTTTTTAACTGTAATTGCAAGTTTCCTCGCAAAAAGCTTTGTTGATTGGGGTAGATGTTTGCCTGAAATTTAGTTATGACTTGATATAGAGCTTGTGCTCGGAAGTTCTGTTTATGAATGAAGTTAATTTCGTAAAATCTAGAATTGTGTTCGATTTTTATTGCCACTAATGCATGTGTCAAGTATAACAACAAATCAAATATGGTGTTGTAAATTGATACACAGTACTGTAAAAGGTTATTATCTACATGTTCCAAGAATATGGAAGACTGATTTGGGAGTGAATCGTACGAATTCAAATTTTCTTTGAGTTTGTAAAACAAAATTTCACTTTCAGTTTCAATTGTATTTTTATTCTATTCTACCCCAATCTTCTACTCCCTCGGTCCCTAGATTGTTGTACATTTTGATTTTTTTCTGATTAAATTGATTAATTTTTTAGTAGAAATTAAAAATTATTATTTTATAATTTTAAAAAACTGAAAAAACAATTAAAAGTGGATTATATATATTTTAATAATATAAAATTTATATTTTTTAATTATATATTATATTTAAATTACAGTGATCAATTTGACGGACAGAAAACAACTGAAACGGGACGGGGAATATAGTTTTGTGATCTATTTTCTCTCACCTCTATTAATTTCAGATCTACCTTTTACCTACCCATCTTTGAGACATCGTTTAGATTGTTGATAAAAATAAAGGAGAAAATAAAAATAAAAATTAATATGATAAGAGTAATGCTACATATTTCGAAAATATTTTCAGATGATATTGAAGTACTAAGGTGGGATAATAAGAAATTTTAATTAATGCGAATAATTGACTTTCATCTTAATTATTATTTTTACAATTAATTAAAATACATAATTGATATTTGAAAAAAAATTGTGAATTAATTTAATAACAATTCTCATATAATAATGATCTTTTAATGAGTTGTAAGTCTCGCACTCGTGTCTCAATTGGTTGAGACCGGGACCTTGGGGACTTACCATCCCAAGATCTCAGGTTCGATTCCAAGTTTAGGGTGTGTTTGGTGGAAAGGTAAGGAATGAGTTGAGATGAGAATAAGGTGGGAAAGAATGTTCATTCCATTTTTTGTTCGTTTAGTAATATTAATTTTATTAGAAATGGAATGATCATTTTTATTAATTTATTTGTTTAATATAGATAAAATGAATTCTAAAAAAAGTTTATTCAATAATAAATTTACTATAAGACAAAATTAATTTACATGAGAAATAATATTATATATATAATTTAAATTAAGAAAATTATAACAATTAAAAAAATTAAATAGCTAAACAAGTTTTTTTTTCATTAAATATATATTAAATTACAAATATATTATATTCAAGAGTAAAATTAAAGATAAAAAATTATTGTTAATAAGAATAAAAATAGTTATCTCACGTGGGAGGATGGATACAAAATTGACTTATTAGGAAGAACATGAATGACAAGAGGATGAGTGATTATATTTCTAAATACTCAACCGAACAATTCTTTTTTAATTCCCGACAGAATGTTCATTCCATTCTCACGAAAATTCATTCCTATCATTCAACCGAACATGCGCCTAATTTATCATTCCAACCAATTAAATATCATTCCAACATTAATCAATAAGGACTAGATTGTTATTTCATTAACTAAAATTATTTTATGATCTGTTTAAATTTCATTTGATTATGTATTTGGTCAAATAATACATTTAAATAATCATAAAATTTTGAATTTAAATTTTAAAACATTTAAATATTAATATAAATATAAAATTTTGAAATGACATTTCAAATTCTATCATTTCAATCATCTATTTTGAACTCAGTTAACAAAACTAAAAATGATGGTTTTTTAATACCTTTTTGTCAAACAATCTTCTTTGTACTAATTGTCATGTCTCGTTTTGATTTTACTCTTCTATTAACATTATCCTTCTCGTCATTTGTTACTTCTAAAATTTAATATCCCAAATATTACAATACAGCCTTTATATTTATAGAGTTATTTTTACAAAAAATCAATTAATATGCATTTTATTTGCATGAACTCTGTTTTTGGTGGATTAAACTATTTAATTTTAAAAAATTCAACCATAGTTAGAATGGATGGTGATGTGGCATGTACATACACATAAATATTATTATTAGTAGAGCACATGATTTGGTGATGAATTTGAAGAACATGATTGGAAAGTGATGGATTTTGGCAACTGGTTTTATTGTTGATTCTTTATAACGCCTATATGTATTCTTTTACTGTCAACTGTCAATCAACTGAAATAAGAGGTCAACATACATATTTATAAAGATTCAAGCTACACGTAATTTTTGTAGGACAAGTTACCTACACGGGTTAGGTATTGCTCTTGTCCATCAAGAGCTTAGGTTTTCAGGCGAGTGGAAGCGATGACAGAAGAAGGGAAAGTAAAGATCGACAAATTTGATGGCAGAGATTTTGGTTTTTGAAAAATGCAGTTTGAAGACTATTTGCTACATGAATCAGACATGAAAGAAGAGATGAATTCTCTCGAGAAGAATGATACTTGGTCTTTAACAAAAGTACCAGCAAGAAAGAAGACTTTACAGAATAAATGGGTGTTCCAGATCAAAGAAGAACATTATGGCAGCAAGAGGTATAAAGCAAGTTTAGTAGTTAAGGGTTGTCAACAGAAAAAGGGAATTGACTATAATGATATATTTTCTCCGGTTATTAAGATGACTACTATTAGAATTGTGTTAAGTATTATGGTTGTAGAGGATTTACATCTAGAGCAACTAGATGTTAAGACCGCATTCTTATATGGGGATCTTGAGGAAGACATCTACATGGTACATCCAGAGGAATTTCAGATAGCTGGGAAAGAAAAACTTGTTTGCAAGCTTATCAAAAACTTATATGGTTTGAAGCAAGCACCACCACGATGGTACTTGAAGTTTGATAGCTTTGTAATAAAGAATGGGTACAGTGCTATGGATCATTGTTATTACTTTAAACAGTTTGATTTGTCTTACATCATATTGTTGTTGTATGTTGATGACATGTTGATAGCGGTATCGAACATGAGAGAAATCAACAAGTTAAAGAGACAGATGCCTGAGGAGTTTGAGATGAAGGATATGAGTGCAGCAAAACAAATACTTAGTATGAGCATCGTGAGGGATAGATTTGAAGATACTTTGAAATTATCTCAAGAAAAGTATATTGAGAAATTGTTGGAGAAGTTCATTGTCCAAGATGCGAAGACCAGAAGTACACCGTTGGCTACTCACTTCAATCTCACGAAGAAGCAATCACCTAAAAAGGATGAAGACAAGAAAGATATGGCTAAAGTTCCGTATGCATCTGTAGTTGGCAGTTTGATGTATGTTATGGTGTATACAAGGCCATACATTGTTCATGCAGTGGGAGTTGTTAGCAAGTTCATGTATAATCCGAGAAGGGAGCATTGAGATGCAGTCAAGTGGTTGTTACTACTTGAAAAGCACATCCAAGTTTTCATTATGTTTTAGTAAGAAAGATGTTATCTTGGAAGGGTTCTCTGATGTAGATTTAGGTAGATGCTTAAAAACAAGAAAGAGTACTACGAGATATATTTTCACTTTGGGTGGCACGACAATTAGTTGGATGTCTCGACTTTAAAAGAGTGTTGCTCTTTCAACCATAGAAGCGGAATATATGGCTATTTCTGAAGCTAGCAAAGAGATGATCTGGTTGAAGAATTTATTGAGGAGTTGGGCAAGAAACAGGCGGACAGTTCTTTGTATAATGATAGTCAAAGTGTCATTCATCTTGCGAAGAATCCTGTATTTCATGTTAGGACAAAGCATATACAGCTTAGATATCACTTTACAAGAGAGTTGATTAGTATTGTATTTTGTCCTTGAATAAAATCCTTGGTTCAAAGAATCTTGCAGATATGTTGACTAAGGTGGTTACCAATGAAAGTTGAAGTTTTGCGTAGCTTCAACTAGCCTTCAGAATTGATTGATGAGAAGGCGTTACACTAACTAGAGTTATTGATTGAAGTATTGGGTTTTACTAGATTTACAAGAGTGAAGTGAAGATTTGGTCAGACTCCAAGTGGGAGATTGTTGGATTTTGTGGAGTCTAGTTTTTCAGATTTAGACCAAGATCTGAGTTAGTCTAATTTTCAGATTTGGACTAGAATCTGGTTTAGTCTACTTTTTCATATTAGTACTATGATTAGAATTAGACTCAGTTTCTTCTCCTATAAATAGTCTCATATAATTGTAAAATCCCAACCTAACACAACACAACACAATGTGAGATATCAATATAAAGTTAATGCGGCTTGTGGAGTAAGAATTTTTGAATCACGTAAATCTTGTCTTGTGTTATTGTCGTTTATTTTCTTGTTCTTGTTTATTCGCTTTAGGTTTGTTTTCGTTGTTCTATACTGAACATACCGAACGGATATCTTCGAGTTTGGTGAGTTATGAGGCCGTATGACTAGCTGTCTTTAGATAATTATGTTGAGATATTACCCTGTACAGCCATTATTCAGATCAATAAATAATATCATGTGAGGTGAGCTCGTGAGACTAGGAGTTTTCCAGTTAGTTATGAAAAATCCGTACTAAGTACCATGGGCTAGCAAAGCAATTCAGGACACCAATCCAAGCATGCGACTCGGACCGGGTACTTACAAAAGATCAATGCGGGTCGGAAGAGATGACAAGTAGGAAACTGGGCTAAGGTTAGTTCCCTCTATGTACTCCTGAGATCGATATTAGATCATCCATGAGATGCAGCGAAGCAATTCCCCAGATCCTTTAGGATATTATGTGTGTCTTCTAACAATGCGGCCTGAAAATGGGTTTTGATGCCAATCGGGTCCAGAGGTGAGTTTAGCCGGGAAACTGTAATATTGGTACTGTTCGGAACACATGCCTGAATATTAGACATAACATTGATCATTTTAATTCTTTGATATTAAATAATATTATTTGCAACACAAACAATTTCAATTTTTATCTAGCACGCATTTTTCCCAACAAATTATTTGGATCAAAAATATTTAAATGGATAACTAATATATGTGATGTGATCTAAAAATGACAAAAAAAATATGTTTAATGATGTATTAATAATTTATTTAAACAAGTTAATTGAAAATAATTTGTGGGGAACAAATGAATAGTTAATAGTTGACAAGTCTACTAACCTTTGGAATTCATTTCTCAAGTGGGCTCGTTTGATAGTAGTGGAATGGAGTGCGACTGTAATTGGGTTGAGTGTTAGATTTCGGATTAGTCAGGATCCGAGATTGAAACACAATATCCATTTGTCTTATTTTAATTGTTTTTAATTTTTTAACACGTAAATTGAGATCTTAAAAAATTATATTAAAATATATTTATTGTTTTTAATATTTATATCAAATTAAAGCTCAGAATCTAACTGATATAAAAATTAAAATTTTATATTAAAATTTTACAAATCCACCAAAATATAATTTATAAAACTATATTAACATCAGCCCGTACACGAGTCACGATAATTAACGGCAGTCTGATTATATTTTTTATTAAAATCTCAGCCGTCCAAGAACTAATCTAACGACTGACATATGATACGCGGGAGAAAGTTTATCCGGCATATATTTGCCCGATCAACTTCCTATAAAAATAGCCATGATTTATGACAGAGATTAATGTTCTTGAGATTATCTCAAATAACTTTCATTGGAATTAAAAAAATCTCATACAAATACAAGAGGGTGTTATTATAATTACATCTGATTATATACAATTATAAAAATACTCACACTAAAAAACATTTGCACCTTAGATAATGTCATGAGTTAATCTCAAGAATTTTATTCTCACATGACTCCCATATTTGGTGGAATAAATCAAGAAAAAACAAAAGAAAAGTCAAGAAGGATATGGGTTGTTTGGGAAGTTGAAGGGAAAGCGAGTAACTTGGCAAAAGAATCAAGAAATATGGAATATGGTAAGAGGTATTCGTGTGAATGTGGAATTTTTCTGGCATTAAAATCTGCTTAAATATGTATAGGCTCTGCATGGACTGGTGTACTCTGCAGTGTGGACATTAAAATTTATCAGAAGTTCAGAACCGAACCAACCCCCAAGATGCGTTTCTTTTAATGATTCAGTTGCTCAGGCCTATCAAAGCTGAATTTTATGATGTTAATTAAATTAGTTTGATCTGATATTGATCACTATTCACTTGTATTGTTGTTCACTCGATAGTGACATGTAGCATCCATAGAGCAATTAAAATGGATAGAACCTTCTATATCAAAAGCTACTTGAATTTCAATTATCTAGTTTGCGAAGATCTTTTTCCCTCATAAATTTTGATGAGAATAAAATAATTTACTCCCACTAAATATATTAAGAGTTTATCCTACAGTTGTTACCAATCATGCTGCATAGAACCTGATTGAGGACCTAAATATGCTGCTGAGAACTTTGGTTGATATAACAATATTTCGAGGAAAATATATTATGGAGCCAAAAAAATGTTGGAGTCATCGTCAGAGTAATGGCGATGGCGACTCGATGATGGTCTAGGCTATCATCTGAGTACTGGTGATCACATCGTGATATGAATCGAAGACAACGTAGAAAGAGTTTTGGTAAACTAGCCTGGTACTACTATTATACTTTGCCAGTGACTAGAACGAACAACAAAAGAGATGTGATACACTGGAACAGAGAAAGGGACGCAAAAGTCTAGAGTCGGAAAAAAAATTGTATAGTTCTTTATAGTTATTTAGGTTTAATCTAGATGATTATTCACTTATTCTTTTAATATCCGTTTCAGCTAATTTCTCAAAATACTTCGAGCAAGAAATATGCCAATTCGGATATTTAGAAATTTTTCGAAATTAACACAAAAAATCAAGATGCCAATCTTTACATTACTAATTATTTTCTTATTAAGTTTTTGTGTGGAGTGTGGTGATCGAGATGTGTTATCTTGTAGACTTGTACACACTTCTTGAGTGTGCTATTTTACTGAAACAGCATAATAATAGACATATCATCGAATAGATATTAATTAGCTTGCCAAAACATGAATTCGATTCTGAAAAAAATATAGTAGGTTCTGTTCTGATCAGAAAAGTTAATACAAGGTACAAATGTAGGAAAAGAAAATGCAACAATAAAATCATGCCATCCCTGTGTGAGAAGTATTATCCTGTACACATTTTGGCGTATTAATAGGTTTTTAATGTAATATACTTTCTTTTAATGGAACAGTGCTTGAGTACTATTTTTCAGACTACTAATATTTTCAGCACCTAATATGGTTTTGAAAAAACCAATTTTCACTAATTTTTTTGTATAAATGAATTATTCTCGTAATTTTACTTTTATTTGTAGAACACGTGTATTTTTAATAAAATATGTGGTAATTTTTACGAAATTAGAGTGAAGGACTGTTATATTCTGTTTTTAAAATACATATTTTTTCACACATAATAAAAAAAATATTCGTAAACATATTTTTTTACATATTTTTTTATGGGATAATTTGAAATTTTGAATTACTCTACGGTTGTCAATTTGTCATCCCTGTGAGATGTACACACTTCTTGTGTGTTGTTCTGGTTTTTAATAATTTACTACACTGCAAAAAGTATATCCAAATAATATTAATTAATTATTAATTCCCAAAAAGGGAATGGGAAAAAGTGTATACGCTCTGCACTAAAATAGAAAAAAGTGAATAATAACTACAAATATAGAAAAAAAATTAATAAAACGGTGCTTTCTTTACACGTTTTTGTCATTTTCGCCTTACCTTGTCCTTTTCATATTCCTCTCCATTTCTTTGCACTATAAATTGATATGTGTTTCTGTGAAACAGTAACATTATTCATAAGAAAAATATATACTCTGTAGAAGAAAAATTATGGCAGCGTTAGGGTCAGGGGTGAACATGGAGGAGCTCGAGAGAGAAAGTTTCAAGAGAGGTGCACATATTGAAGTGAACTTGGACGATCCAGGCTTGAGGGGCTCCTGGTTTTCTGGTACAGTGATCAGGACGATAACTAAGAGGACCCGGAACCTTTACATCGAATACGATACTCTCACGACTGATGACGGCTCCCGGCCTCTTCGTGAGCATGTCAATGTCATTCTGGCCCGACCAATTCCACCCCGAGAAAGGGTCAGGATTTTCAAGATGGGCGAGGAAGTCGATGCTTACCATGATGATGGGTGGTGGGAAGGTTTTATCACTAAGGTTCACGAGGGAGATAGGTTCACTGTTTTCTTCAAGCCCTCTAAGGAAGAAATTGTGTTCAGTAGCCCTGATCTGAGGTTGCATAGGGAATGGGTGTATGGAAACTGGGTCCCGCCGCTTGAAGAAGAGGAAGCTGAGGAAAGTGATGAAGATCAGGAGGAATATGAAGAGAGCGATGACGATGATCAGGAGTAAACTTGGAAGTGAAGATGGAGATGTTTGGGGTCTAGGTAGTACTGTCTTTTAGTATGTTTAAGTATTGTAATAGATATTTGTCTGAAATTTAGTTATTATGGCTTTAAATAGAACTAGTACTTGAAGTTGATTTATGTAGTAGTTCTTAGGAATGAAGCTGTTAATGTAGTAGTTCTTAGGAATGAAGCTGATTCACTAAATCTAAAATTATGTTCGATGTGTTATTGCCGTTATATAAATTTTCTATCCATCAAGATTTAACGATGAAGGCCTAGATGAACGTTTTTGTTTTAAGGTGTTAGACTTGAGTGAGGGAGTGAAGGTTATGACTTCATATTTTGTTTGGGTAATTTTTAGAACAAATTTCCCATCCTCGCATGTACCTTTCTTCTTCTCTTCTTCCTCTCTTCTATTATTTTCAAATTTAATTTCCGATCTCTTTTGTTAATTTCAGATCTACTTGTTTTCATCAGTTACGTTAAGAATGTTTGAATTGTCAATAAAACAAAAATTATGAATAAAAGTGAATAAACTGAGGTAATTATGAATAAAATAAGAAACTCGTGTTTGGATTGTTGATGAAAACAAAAATTATGAATTAAAGTTATTGAAATGATAACTCTGTGTTTAAATTGTTGATGAAAACAAAAATTATGAATTAAAGTTATTGAAATGATAATTTCATGTTTAGATTGTCGATGAAAACAAAAATTATGAATGAAAAATCGTTGGGATCGTAATGATGATTAATGATTAAAATCTTTAAATGTTGAGTGATCAGTGTTTTTCATTCCAAATAATTAAAACTTCAATAAAACAACAATACATGGTGATTTGATTCCAATTTCATTTACCATTTTGAAACCACAAAAACCAAAAAAATACCTCTAATAGAGTAAATAGACTACAAATCGTTTACACTCATGTCACCTCTTTGTTTCTCATTTTTTTCATATTTTAATTCCCTAAATTTATTGCAACAAGCAAGAAATATAATGAATTTAGTTTTATATTTAGCATGTAGTTTGAGATTTTAGGTGTGATGTGGCTTCAGAGTTGATAGGAATTTTAGGCCGTTGCTCCTGGATAAAGACTGTAGTTCATATATTATCTATGTTGATAAGAATGACTCTCATTAGTGATGTTAATTGCTAAAGATAGTTGAGAGAATTATGAACACTCTCTAAACTGCAGCTAGAACACACTAATCGCAAGCCCAAGATCAAACTTAATAAACTAGGCAGAATTATGCACAAACGCACACACATACTACTGTTTGACACTGATAAAACAGATAGATATTTCTGAAATATTGAACTGAATTCATAAATCTTATTTTCTACAATATGCAGGGTACATTATATAGTAGGTGTAGAATATTCTAGATGATAAGGTGTAGAATATTCTAGATGATTAGCCTAGAAGATACATAGTACTTATAATAAATGTCAATACATGAACCTATGAATGCATATGATTATCTTCTCAATAATTCTAGAAACTTCAGGAAGTTTGCACAATATTTCAACACTCCTCTTTTGTGCGAACTTCGGAGACCAGGCCAAGTTGTGTTCTAAGAAACTCAAATTTTGCCTTAGGCACGGCCTTCGTAAATATATCAGCTACCTGTTCACTTGTATCAATTTTGACGAGATCAATTTTCTCTTCCAACACTTTCTCTCGTATGAAATGATAGTGAACTTCAATATGATTAACCGGATTTGAAGCTAGTCGAATCGAACTCATATTATCACAATAAAGCTCAACTGGTTCCATAGAAGAATGACTGATGTCTTTAATCAATCTTGTTAACCATGCACACTCCTATGCAGCAAGTGTTAGCAGCATTATATTCTGCTTCTGTACTTGATAACGCCACAGTAGCTTGTTTCTTGCTACACCAGGATATTGCAGCTGAACCAAGGTCGAAAATATATCCAGAAGTAGATCGTCTAGATGAAGGATCACCTGCCCAATCTGCATCAGTGAATCGACTAAGTAAAATCTCAGTGTCTTGCTTATACAACAGCCCATAATTCATTGTATGTTTAAGATAGCGAAGTATCCTATTTGCAGCATCCAAATGAGGCTTCCTTGGCTTTTGCATAAATTGACTAACAACTCCAACCAGAAATGAAATATCTGGTCTTGTAATTGTCAAATATATTAAGCTTCCAACCAAAGTGCAATATGTTTTTACATTCTTGAGCTCCTTTCCAAAATTAGCTCTTAACTTCAAATTTTGCTCCATCGGAGTAGTTGCTGGTCTGCAGTTAATCATCTTAAATTTCTCAAGAATGTTTTTAGCATATTGACCTTGAGAAACAAGAATACCTTCCTTGCACCTTGATACCTCCAAACCCAGAAAATATTTTAGTTCCCCAAGATTTTTCATCTCAAAATGAATAGCAAGTTTATCTTTCAACTTGTTTATCTCTTGCTCATCATTACTAGTTATTATCATGTCATCGACATATAATAACAAAAGAACGTGCACCTTTGAGTCTTTCTTTATGAATAGACTTGCATCAGCACTTGAGAACGTATAACCACAAAATGTTAGGTATTGAGCAATTTTTCCGAACCAGGCCCGCGGAGCTTGTTTAAGCCCATAAATAGCTTTCTTGAGTCGACAAACGAAATCTGGAAATTTCTTTGATTTGAATCCCCAAGGCTGCTCCATATAAATTTCTCTATCAATATCTCCGTAAAGAAATGTGTTCTTTACATCTAGTTACCAAAGTTTCCATCCTTTTGAGGCTGCCACAGATAATGTAGCTCTAACAGACGTCATCTTTGCTATTGGACTGAAAGTTTCCTCATATAGTCCAACCCATATTTTTAGGAGAACCCACGAGCCACAAGCCTCGCTTTATACTTATCAACACTTCCATCAGATTTACGTTTCACTTTATAAACCCATTTGCAAGAAATCGGTTTTACTCTTTTAGGTTTCGGAACTAAATCCCATGTCTCATTTTTATGAATTGTTGATATTTCTTCTTTCATAGCAGCTTCCCAATTTGAACTGCCTTTAGCATCTTCATATGATAATGATTCAGAATTATCAAATGGGTTAGCAAAGAAACATTCCGTTATTTTATCATAATCAGCTCCTATAGTATAGTCCTTATACCTTTCATTCCTCTTGCGTGTTCTTTGTGATCTTCGAGGCAGCTGATCACTTCTTTGACTTACATCATTTTCTTCATGAGTTGCTTCACTTTCACTTGCAGAACCATCATGAGGAATGGTTGGACTTGGAGGATTTGTTTTGTCTTGAACATCTTCATTTTCAATGTTTGATGGATGTGGAATATGTGATAATATAGGTTGCACATAATAAGATGATGTTTCATCAAAGACACCATCTCTAGATGTCACAACTTTGAAGGTATCAAGATCCATACATCGCCAACCTTTTCTTTCAGGATCGTAGCCTACAAAGACACATTTCTTTGCCTTTGCATCCATTTTAGCACGCAGCTGATCAGAAACATGGACATAGCATATAGAGCCAAAAATTCTGAAATATGCGACAGAAGGTTTCTCCTTATAGATAAGCTCATATGGTGTTTTCATGTTGATGACTTTTGAAGGAAGTCGATTTATCACATGGCAAGCACAACGCATAGCCTCTGCCCATAGTTCTTGAGGAAGACTTTTCGCATGCATCCAACTTCTACTAACCTCTTGTAAATGCCTTAATTTCCGTTCAGCAACTCCATTTTACTGTGATGTTCTTGGACATGTAAATTATCTTCTTATTCTATGTTTTTCACAAAAATTAGCAAACTCGTTGGATGTAAATTCTCCTCCATTATCAGTTCGCAAACACCTGATTCGTCTTCGAAGCTCCCCCTCAATCTTCCTCTTGAATTGCTTGAAGATCAGGAATGTATCATATTTTTCTTTCATGAAGAACACCCATGAAAATCTTGTATAATCATCAACAATAACAAGCATATAACGAAGGCCACTATAACTTGTTGCATTGCTTGTTAATAAATCAGAATGGATCAGCTGCAAAGGTTTTGTAGTTCTAATTGAAGATTTGTCAAATGGAAGACGATGTGTTTTACCATATTGACAACCTTCACAAACAGCGTTATGATGAAAACTCTCCAAGTTAGGCAGCCCGTTAACAATATTATTTGCTGAAATATTCTTCAACTTCTCATAACTCAGATGAACCAAACGAGCATGCCACAAGAAGGCTTTATCTTGTCGACTTGTCTTCTCTACAAATGCATCACTTGCTGACAAAACATAGAGAGAATTAATTCTTTTCCCTTTCAACACCGTATCAGCCTCAATGCTTCGAACATTTTCCAAAATCTTGACATCATTTGGGCCAAATAGAATATATCTACCAGAATTTGAAAGCTGAGATACTAAGATCGGATTTTTAGTCATACCGGGAACATGATATACATCATTTAGTGTGACATGGCCGGCGCTTGTATCCATGGTCTTCATTTTAACATGCCCTTCATTCCTTACAGGATGAACAGATCTGTCCGCCGTCACAATTGCTTTGTTTCCCTTGTGTTCTTTTTGAGATGAAAGTAAAGAAATGTCGCCTGTTACATGATGAGAGCAGCCGGAGTCGATGATCCAATCTTGCGAGTAATTGATGACTGTCATACCTCCTTCCAAAGTGTCTCCATCACAAGAAGTCAATGCATATTCTTCTGAAATATTTTCTAAACTTGCTATTTCCGTAGAAAGACATGTTTCCCAAGCATGCTTTTTGTCTTCATTTGCAAAGATGCTTGCATTTCCTTCGACAATTTTAGACCTACAAAACCTTTTTATATGTCCAGGTTTACCACACCTGTTACATATAATTTTTTTTCCTGGCCTCGTATTGCGAATTTTCAAAATTAGTCTCCTTCTGCTTAAAATTCTTTCTTGGCCAGCTTCTGCATTTATTTAAATCTTTTAGTCTCCATTGTTCTACACTGTTGGAACTTTGTCCTTTTCAATCAGCTGCACCTTTTGGATTATGTGCCTTCCAACTCTTGTAATTGTAGTTGTTATGCCTTTGTTTTCTAGCGAACAATGCCTCATCATTTTCTGAAATCGAAGCTTTTGCCATCTGCATTGCTAGGGCTTCTTGATTAGTAAGAAGATTCTCTAACTCGGCGATGCTAGGCTGATTTGCCCATCCTTGAATGGATGTCAAGAACGGGGTGTGCTCCTTCTTTACACTACGAATAAGATATCTTCGCATTCGTGCTTCCTTAATTGGCTCGTCTGGATCAAGTTCTGAAATTTCTACACATAGACTCTTTACTTTCTGAAAGTATTGAGCAATTGTCATGCTCCAATGATTTGTATTTGTTAGTTCGTTATCCAAAAACTGAAGTCTGACAGTGTTCTTCTTAGTAAATAGCTTCTCCAGTGTGTCTCAAACGTCCTTTGGTGACTCCTTATCTCGTATATGATCAATAAGATCTTTGTGAATAGAGTCTCGTAATGCAAACAAAGCTTTCCCGCACTTAATCTTTCATTTTCTTCTTGCTTCAGAATTTTCAGGACTTTCTGTAGGCATATCTGTATCACCTCCATCAACGATATCCCAAAGATCCTGTCCTTGGAGATACGCCTTCATGCACATCCTCCAATACTGATAATTGTTGTTAGTTAGCTTCTCCATGCCAAACTGATTCAATGTTCCACCATTAATATCCATCTATTGAGAGAGAAAATAGGAACCAACAGCAGCAATATCTTTTCTGCCTTGAACCAGATTTTTTTTCTACCTCCTTGTTGTGAGCAGTCTCCACAGAACACGACAGCTGATACAACAGCTCTGATACCAAGTTGAGATAATTATGAACACTCTCTAAACTGCAGCTAGAACACACTAACCGTAGGCCCAAGATCAAACTTAACAAGCGAGACAGAATTATGCACAAACGCGCACACACACTGCTGTTTGACACTGATAAAACAGATATATATTTCTGAAATATTGAACTGAATTCATAAATCTTATTTTTTACAATATGCAGGGTACAATATATAGTAGGTGTAGAATATTCTAGATGATAAAGTGTAGAATATTCTAGATAATAAGTCTAGAAGATACATAGTACTTATAATAAATGCCAATACATGAATCTATAAATGCATATGATTATCTTCTCAATAATTCTAGAAACTTTAAGAAGTTTGCACAATATTTCAACAAAGATAAGATATAAACCACGATCTTATAATGATTTATTGTTTTCGTGAAATTTGATTCTACATCTACCTTTTCGGCTTTTCCCCTGTTTCTTTGATTTATAATCCTAAACTAATTTTTATGCAACGAATAAGGGTTTAATCCCCTCCTTTATCCAAAATACGTATCTATTTGGCCGTTGAACTTAAATTAAGTTTTAAATTTACCAACTCAAATGCAATCCTGTTTGGTACTCTAATTCATAAGTTACCAAAAACTGGTAGAAGTTTATAATTTATTAATACACTTAATAATCATACTTAATCTTATATATTTTCAAATATCTATTTCGCATAACATACATGAACTTAAATTGTAACTTAAGTATTTTTAACACAAATGCAACGGCTTATATAAGTATATAACCCACAAGCCTACTATAGTAATTACCAAAATATCATAATTTCTTGGTGTAATTAGTATTAGTACCTCATTTAATATTATTAACTAATTGTCCCATATATTTTAACGTGAGAATATAATGTGACAAATTGTCGTAATGAAATTTTTGACGCGAGTTGAACAAATAGTTCTATAGATTCAGACTGTACCACATTATCGTTGTGGATGATACTGATTAAACTGTGTCCTAGAATTTTGTCATTGTAAGATAATATCAGTAACATTAATTCGTATTTCCACCTTTTATAATTTAACCTGTCAATATTTCAGAAACCAACTCTAATATCCTACATGCATGATAACAGTCAAATGTCGGCGTTGATGAGGGCGAACACTAATTTGAGGGATGTTGATGGTTTGCGTAGAGTGTTTGATGAGATATCGTTGAAAGAGGTGTCTGTTTGGAATGCTTTGATTTTGGGGTTTATGGATTTGGGGCTGATTATGGAGTCTCAGAGAGCATTTGACATGATGCCGGTAAGAAATGTTGTTTCGTGGACAACTTTGGTTAATGGTTATATTAATAATGGGAGATTGAATGAAGCTCGTTTTAAATTTGATATGATGACTGAGAGAAATGTGTTCGCTGTGACTGCAATGATTAAAGGATATGTGCGATATGGGAAGTTTTTTTATGCTTTTGAGTTGTTTATATCAATGTTGAGATCAGGGCCTTATCCTAATCATTTTACATTTTCGAGTGTGTTAGAGGCTTGTGCAGGGAGCTCGTCTCTGATGTTGGGAAATCAAGTGCACTCGTGTATTTTAAAATCTGGAACCCCTCGTGATGTCATTTTGTTGACCTTCATTGTTGATATGTATGCAAAATGTGGTGACATTGAGGCGGCATACTGCATTTTTGTATCAATGCCGAAGAAGAATGTTGCATCGTGGAACTCGATCATTGGAGGTTATGCAAGGCATGGGATTGCAACAAGGGCACTGCAGGAATTTGAGAGGATGACAAATGTAGGTGTCAAACCTGATAAGATTACATTTATTAATGTTCTTTCAGCATGAGCACATGGCGGACTTGTCGAAGAAGGTGAACAAATATTTGCAGATATGGATATGAAGTATGGAATCCAAGCAGAAAAGGAGCACTATGCTTGCATGGTGGATCTGTTTGGGAAAGCAGGCCAGCTCGAAAAGGCAGAGAAACTGATCAAAGAAATGCCTTTCAAACCTGATGTGGTTATATGGGGTGCGTTGATTGGCATGCTTAGAACTTGGGCAGTTTGCTGCAAAAGAACTTGACAGTTTAGAATTAGATCATCCTGCTGTTTATTCAATGCTTTCCAAGATACAGTGATAAGAATTCTTGGGACAGTGTTAAGCACTCTAGGAAGCAAAAAGCATTTAGCTGGATAGAGACATCTTGTACAATATGATGAGACTGAAATATGCACACCCCACACAGGGAGGCACCACCTCTGCTAGAAAGTCTTTGTTCAAGTTAAACATCTACTGTATAATTTTATATCATACTAGTGTAAAGTAAACTAGAAGCTGTTAGAGGCTCGCTACTGCAAATTTCATGGTTTCCAAAGCCCCCTTTCATTTTCGAATTAACTAGACCCCGGTCACACACATGGTGGGTCACTTTTACATGCATATGTAATTATGTACAGCTCCAAAGATATTAGATCATTTGCTTCCGTACTTGATTTATCGATCTACTGCTTTAGAATTTTGATGCTCTTGCCCATTGGTTAGCTTAAACGCTCTTGAGGGAATACAAAAAACCAAAACGCTACCTTTTATACAAAACAATGTTCAACCCTAACTGATAAACGCCCAAAATCATGTTTGATATGCACTTTATATTTATTTTAAAATAAAACCAATCTACAATATATAATTTTATTGCATCTCCCTCTCTTTTCAATTAGTTCAACAAACAATCAAAGGACACCGACAAAAATTTTGATCCCTCAAATTTGGATTAAACGAGTCCAACGCACCAACCAGTTTTTTTTTTAGAAGAGCCAACCAGTTTAAAATGTACCCTACTAACCTCCAAATAAAAGCCAACTTTATGTCCGAGTTGTATGACAAGAACAAAGATTCATATTTAAAACCTGACAGCCCAATTCAAGTTTTCTTTGGTCAATGGTCATTACTCGTAACAAAATTTACAACCACAGAAACTCCTACTAAACAAGTTTTTTTGATAGAAACGATGAAATTTAAGCAATACCAACAAACATTGCTCACTGCCATGTGTATTGGAACAGAAAGTAAAAAGACAAGAATGAATGAAAGACTGATAACAATGGATACCAAAGGAGCAGTTAAAACAAATAGAATACATGTAGCACTGGTTACCGTCAATAATAAGAACATTGGAACTTCGGAAAGTTCTCCACAATTCTATATGGAGTTGGTGGCTGTAGGTATCTGACTGGTTGGACCATAGTCCTCAAAGAATCCCATGCTCCAAAACAATAGTCATATTACCAACAGCCACAACGAAACAGCTCCAACAAAGTTGAGGCCATTGATACTTCTACTTTTTGTTCTTTGTATCTGCCTCTCGCTCCCTTTTTTTGTACAACTTTTCGAGTACACGCTTTGCTTCACATGCGGGAAAGTTTGTAAGATCGAAGTAGTGTGGAGCAATATCAATCAACCTGTTTCATCCACATGCAAAAGAAGCATTAGAAAATTAATACGAGTATCAATTAAGTGAAGAAAGACATTTGATTCTAGACCCTATTACAACAAAAATATACACATGCATAATTAAACGATGCAATTTAAAATCAAGAAAGGAAATCTTCTCTTGACAAAAAAATAGGAAACCTTCTTTCTTTCTTCCCCAAGTGACACTCCCCTTTATCATTACAATTGGTGCATATCAAAAATGTCTGTCATACGTTACAATTATATCCTTGCACATAAGCTCTGGGGTGACTGTCAAAGCAGCCTCTCTATATTTGGAAACATCATATTGTTTATTTGTTTTCTTATTGATGATAAAGGAAATTATTTATAAAAAAACAAATATAATTTTTAAAAATAAAAGCTTCGGCATTGAGAGTCTACAATAGCCTTTTACCAACGACGACAAACATCTTGGGTCTTCATTGAACAACAGAGACTAATTACACCCACAAATATTGAACAAAAACATGCAAGCAACACCATGTTACCAGAAGCTATTGCACAATCAGAAAGAATACTGACCATTCACCACGAACATCTGTCACTGTGCGGATAAAATTCCTGGTTGTCAAGACATACTCGTTATAAATTACCCACTCTGGTTTGTGATCAAGGCAATTTGATGGGTGTAGATGAACCACCTACAATGAGGAATTTATTAGCAATATTCAAACACCATATAAATAATTTCTCAACAAGTATAAAATTTCTGGAATTTCTTGCATACTTGGTTATCTTTGACAGTCAAATAGTGCCCGGTACGTTCCAAATGAGCCACCTGCATGAAATATCCCGATAACATGGCCTTTCTAATGTTGATGTAATAATCCCGGCTGTTGAAGTCTGTGCTGCAGAGTTTTAAATTGAACCTAGCCATGATGCGAGCTAGCTGTTGCCTCACATTATCTGCAGATTTGAGTGCCCTGTGGTTGACAAAATTCTCATAACACCATGATTGGTCTTCACCTGGAGAATTAAATAAGAAGCTTATGAGCACTAAATTGTGATAATAATGGCATGCATATTTTTAACTAATTGGGAAAACTGAAAGGCAGAGTTAAATTCAGAACTTACTATTTTGTTTATAGGCATGGTACACATTCAAGAGTGTGAGATGATCCCCGTCTATGTGCCCAAACCGAGCTTTAGCTTCATCTGCAGCTTTCTGAGCCTCCCTAGGCCGGACAAAGCAATTGGGTACTAAAGAAAAAATTTGTTATCACAGAGGAGGCCCACGGTAGGTCAGCAGATGCATAGAGGCGAGACGATACCATTGCTTCAAGAGAGAAAACTGAGAAACTGCAACTATATGTACCATATGCATCAGCACTTGCTACAAATTCTATGGCGCATGCCAACAGGGGACATGTAACCAAGACTTGATAGTAGCTGATGACAAACTATGGATGTGCATGCATCGGAACCGGGAGCACATGCTTGGGCAAACATGATATGTTTGGAAATGTACTCCATATGCATGTATCATGTATACGTGTATAATGCATATGCTAAAACAGATTGACGACAGGCTAGTGAGATGGCTATACACACCTCACTTAGCATTATGAACTGAGACACACAGTAAAATGAGACAATATTGAGAGACAAGATAGATAAACAAGGCACAGACCTGAAAGCATAGCAGATATAGACAAAATTTCATTTGAACAGTTGAATTCTGGGCTGACAACAAGCATCTTTCCCATCTGTGGGTCTAGGGGCAATTCACTCATGATTTCACCCAGCCTGGTCAAATTTCCATCATCATCCAAAGCTCCCAAGTAATTTAAAACCTCTAATGCACGCATTAGTGTCTCGGGGGCAGGAGGGTCCATAAAATCAAAATGAACCAGATCATCTATACCTAATTTTTTTAACGTGAGAACTGTATTTGCAAGGTTTGACCTCAGAATCTCAGGGTATGTTTGAGGTTGAAGATCATTATGGAAACTTTTCTCCGTGTACAGTCTGAAACACTTTCCTGGTTGCGTTCTTCCTGCACGCCCTGACCTTTGGTGGGCACTTGCCTTTGATATTGGTGAAACCAGCAAAGACTCAACACGCACTCGTGGGTTATAAACTTTTTGTTTAGCAAAGCCAGGATCTATGACATAAACTATGCCATCTATAGTTAACGACGTTTCAGCAATGTTTGTAGAGACAACAATCTTCCTTCCAGCTGGACCATTTGGCGTTAAAGGAGGGGGAGCAGGATCAAATATTTTCTGTTGCATAGTTGGAGGAAGTGTGGAGTATAGAGGCACAACTAATGCAGGTCCAGCAGTATCTCCAAAATTACCAATTTCCTTGGTTATCTTGCGACAAGCATCTTCGATTTCCTCCTCCCCAGTAAGAAAAACTAGTATATCACCAGGAGGTTCACAAGTATGTATTTGAATAACAGTGCGAATAGCTGCTTCTAGGTAGTCTCTCTCAGGGTCCGATGTATAGAAGATCTCCACTGGGTGTAGTCTTCCTGGAACTTTCATCAGGGGTGCACCAAAGAAGTAACCCTGAAACTTTTCAGCCTCTAGAGTAGCACTCATCACAACTAGTTTCAGATCAGGTCTATTTTTCAGCACTTCCTTCAAAAGCCCAAATAGAACGTCTGTTGCCAAAGTCCTTTCATGAGCTTCATCAAGAATTATCACTTTATATCTTTCCAGAAGTGGATCTGTCATGGCTTCCCTTAAAAGCATACCATCTGTCAAGTACCTTCCAGAACAAAATACATGTACAGGTATTAATTTCAAGTAACTGGATTAAAGTAGTAGTAGTAGGTGTTAATTTCACGAAATACAGTAATTAAGAAGTGCTTGATTTTGAATAATTTTTTTGACGGGAACGAGTTTACTTTAAAACAGTTCGTGAACTGCTGCAGTCTTCAAAACGGATGCTATAACCAACTTCTTCTCCAATAGTTACGTCCATCTCTTCAGCAACCCTACGAGAAACAGACATTGCTGCAACCCTACGAGGCTGGGTGCAGCCAATCATGTACTTCTTCCGTTTATCTTGGCTTTCCAATTCAACAGCTTCCAGAACAAACTGAGGAATCTATTTAACAAAAGAAGAAAAAATTAGTTCAACCAGAATCAAATAACAAGTTATATAAATTATATATAGCTGAATTTTTTATACATGTAAGACCATATCATATCCAACTCTATAAATCTACTTTTACACAAAAGTGATTTAGAAATCAACACCAACCCAACTCTAAAAGATGATGCAACACAAAACGTATCAATTCCTATACATATGAATGCTAAAAAAAGCCCCTGTCACTATAAAAAGGCTGCAAAACACTCATACAATACCAAATTAACATCAACCAACCCAAAATTAACACTTACAACAAATATAACCAAATAGAATAAATAACTAAATCAAAAACAAATTTCATTCAATAACTTACAAATTAATCACTTCATCTATAAATCAACATCAAGGTCAATTATTTTAAAAAAAATCTAACCGAAACAACTAAACAGCTGCAAGATAGTCGTACAATACAAAATATAACTATACTAAATAAATAAATTAATTAAACACAAATTTTATTCAACAACATACAAATTAGCATCAAGATCAAATTTTTCCATCAGAAACCAAACCGAAACCGAAACAACTAAACAGCTGCAAGATAGTCATACAATACAAAATTTCGTTTCATACATCCTTATCAAACATCAAACTACCAATTAACATCAACCAATATCAATAAAACACTTAATCAACAAATTAAACACAAATTTAATTCAAAAACATACAAATCAACATAAAGATCAAATCTTTCCATAAAAAATAAAACCGAACCGAACCCGAAAAACAAACCTGAGTAGTCTTGCCACTACCAGTCTCACCAACAAGAATGAGCGTCTGATTATCCTTCAAAGCCTTAAAAAACTCATCTTTCTGGTGCCAAACAGGCAAAGTCTTCCTCTTTTCCAAAATATCATAATATCTCTGCGAATAGGGCCTCCCATTCCACCGATTAATCAGCGAATTGACACTATTCGAAACGGCGCCGTTTGTTTTGTTGAGCTTGGCCATTGCGCTATCATCAACCACATCGAACAAGCTCACTTTTCTCTTACGCTCTGTACCCATGTCAAAAACTATAGATAAATTTTTAAACTTTGTAAAAATTACGAGATGGGTTGGTGAGGGATCTAGGGTTCTGTGACTAAACCCTAGATAATGCTTCAAGATTGGGGGCGACGACGAGTTGAGAACCTATTACTGTGTGTATATATATATTTGGGGGTTGAAGGTTAAAAATAAATTATTCTTTTAATTCTAAATTACATTTACTTTTGTATTTTTATTTTATTTCATATCATGTATAACTATATTATTATATTTTAATTTTATTAATTACTTATTTATATTTTTATTTTACATATATATCATAAAAATATTAGAATTTTATTATTAAATATTTTCTAATAGCTGTGTTTTTTTAATATTTTATTATTAACATTTTAATATTATTTTATATATTTATTTTTATTCTTATTAATTTTATTTGATATCATGTGTGAATATATATTTGAATTCTATTTATTGATCACTTATATTTTTATTTGAAATACGTGTATATTATGAGTGTATTTGAATATTATTATTAAATATTTTTTATTATTTACATTTTATTTTTATTTATGTTAAATAGAAGTCAAGATATTATTTAAATTTTTTTGATATATCTATTTTTTATTATTATGGAACCGATAACAACTAAACAACCACGTGACCACGTGATATCCTTTATTTCAGTTATACTCATGCAATGTGTGGTTACTTTTTTAAATAATAATATTATAGTCAATTTTAATTAGTTTTTAGAAATTTATATTTATACAATTTAATTAAATATTAAAATTTAATATATTTTCTTTTAAAAATAATATTAAGTTAGTTATTGTTATTTATTAATAATCGAATATTTAATACTTTATTTATAAATAGTATTAAACTAATTTTTGTGTTCATAGAGAATCAAACTTTGATCAATTAATTAATTAATACATTTATGAATTTACATTTTTGCCCATGACGACCAAATCATGTTAATTTTCTTATTCAAATTATATATATGATATAAAGAGGAAAAGAAGGATAACAAATTGAATTTTAATTATTATTTTTATAAATCGGAAAAAAAATCAAAATACTCAAATGAGAAATATGTATAAAAAAGAAATTATTTTTTTATACCTCGATTATATATGGCTTATATAAAGGTTATATCCAATTTTAATGTAAGGCCCGTATAATGACTATGTCTAATTTTAATATTTACCAACATGAATAATTGACTGTTGCTGAAGCAGTCTACTGAATCTTGTATATTGGTTTAGTGTTTAAATATGTTAGACTGTTATAATAATTTATTATGAATGGAATGCAGTAAATAGTAAATATTAAGATGCAGTAATGTAAAAAGGAGACATAAGACTTTAAACAGGTTTGATACCTATATCTAATGGTCGATGTCCTGGTCCATTATCAACTTGCTAAAATAATATATTACTAATCAAATATAATACATTTACCAGAGAATAATATATCTTCATGTTTCTCAGTCACTGAAAATGACTTGATGTTATCCCAACAACATGAGATAATCAGCTACTAGCACACCACAGTTCTTCTTTGTCAATCCGATCCTTGAACCCTTGAATTTCTTGAGTTCCACTCGTTGAATTCCACTTGTTCTTGATCTCTTTGCACCCTTAGAACTTGTGTATGGTATAGCAGCCAGCTCCCTTGATCTAATATAGACCCTCTTGCCACTTTCCAGCAACTCTTACAATACATGAACAATACAATAAAAATATGAAAATTGTTTAAAACTCAAAAGATATATTTTCTATATAGCAAGAATGTAATATATATCAAGCTCGAGTTTAAGAGAATATATGTAATAGCTTTTCAAGAATGTAAGAAGAGTTAGTATTGTTAAATCAACTTGAAAAACTTACCCCAAGATATATAACAATATAGCAAACGTCTAGTTTGAATTAGATATAGATATAACGTTGTAAAACTGGTTTAATTCAAACTAAGACATAGATATAGGAGATAAGGTTTAGAAAAATGTTTAAGGATAGCTCCAAGTATAAGTAGTTGTAGTGTTGAAAGAGTTTAAATCGAATACAACTACCTCCTTTAAAACAGGAATACATATATATATAGGCAAGTACTCAAATGAGAACCCATATTATAATGAGAACCTAGAACTAATTTTAGCCTCTTATTTTTTAAGACTATCTTTTAATCACAGTCACACATCTGGATCTTATCTCCATCTTACCTTCAACTACATTCCCCTCTTCCCCCACCATAAATTTTTATAACATTTTTCATCATCTTCGACAATACATCACCATTGTAAATACTTCTCAAGCACTGCAAAATCTATATCATTTGTCATCATCATCATCCCATCATCCCTGATATATACATACACATGTATATATTTAATATGTGTAAACACATCGTCATCTCTCCACCGTTGTTTATTTTATCAAATTGGCGACATCTCCGCCACTAACTTATGACTATATCTTCGTCATCAAACTCTAGTCACACCTTCGCTGGCTAATAATTCAATTCATCACCCTGTTCCTCAATGACGTTGTTATTTACCTATGCTATTGTTGTCACCACCATTACCACCACCTTTGGTCAATATCAATATCTCAAATCTGATTTTTTTTATATAATTTAAGTTCAAAATTTTTAGTGATTTACGTTGAAATTTTGGTGATTTGAGTTGAATTTTAAGTAATTGGACTTCATTTTAGTGATTATGATATGATTTGGCTCGATAAGAGTTCGAGTTCGAATTCGAATTTTTTTAAATGAGTTAAACATGAACAGTCTAAAGTTCGATTTGATTCGGCTTATTTACACCCCTAACTGTTATCATAACAGCTTGTTGTTATACTATTAACTATAATTCCTGTAAAATAATGTTAGTATAGAACAATATAGTGGGCTATTATAGAACATAAATTAAACAACATACACTACTACAAATATGGGCAAAGTAATTGTTAATAAGAAACCTCTTAATTTATATGAATAGTTACTTGTTAAAAGTAATCTCATTTTTTTAGAAGAGGTCTCTTATGGTGGAAGAAAAGAGACCTCTTTACTTAAATACATGATTATTTTGATAAAGTAAATTGCCTTTTTAAAAAAGAGGTCTCTTATAATAATAATAAAAATAGAGCTCTTTATTCAAATAAATAATTATTTAATTAAAGTAACCTCACTTGTTTGAAAAGAGGTTTTAGGAAAAGAGACATCTTCCATTAAAATGTAGTTTCTTATTATTGAAAGTATTTTAATTTTTAAAATTACTTAATATATATATAAGATTAACTTGAGTTGAGTTTAGCTCAGGTGACATCAACTCTAGTTAAATATAAATAAAATAAAATTATATTTTGGAAATGTATAAATTAATGTCCCAATAATTTCAAATCATATGTTATTTAAGTATGAAAATAATAACAAGTCATCCTTATAAATTTAACTCAAAGTTAAAAAATTTGTATATACAATAATTTTTTAAATGAGTTAATGTGGAAGAACATAATAGAATTGGTTAAACCGGAAAAAAGCATAAAAACTGGTTGGTTTCTTTCATCAACAATTCTTACATTTTCTACTAAAACATTAAAATCTATTACATGAAAAAAATAAAATTTTCACAAAATTTTCATACTCACTTAAAGATTATTTGTATTATTTTTAAATTTAGAGTTATAAGATGTCACATTATTACAAAAAAATATTTTTTCCGGCATATCTATTATTTAACAATTTTTATAAATTAATTTCATTTTGCACTATTTCTTTATATATATTTGTAATAAATGAATGATAAAATTATATACAATAATATATAATATTATGTAATACTTAAAAAATATATTTATATAAAAATACAAAACAATAACTTTTTATAAGGAATGAAATAGGATTGATAAAAATACTAAATGATGTGTTATATATTTTTCATAAATAATTACATTAATGATATATAATTTTTATATTATAAATAATTTAATATTTTAATTTTAAATTGTGCATGGGATAGTTATTATATATACAGAGTAAGGCTCAGCGAGGAACTCCTTTGAGTAACTGAGGAACCAATTCCTATTTTACAAGAATTTGATTAACAAATTACTATAGAAGACTACAGAACATACAAAAAATCATATAACACCTATTATGGATTAAAATCTAGGGTGTAGTTAATGCGATGTATGTTGGAGCTTAACGAGCTTTAATGGCTGAACTTGTATTTCGTAGCTTGGTTCTGCCCTCACAAGATGCCTACGTATCTCTGTTGTGTTTAGAGAATCAAGCCAAAACGTAGTTCTAAGAATGAGGGGTTAGGCCCTTTATATAGACGTAGAGAGTCTAAGAACTAGAGTAGGTTTAGGAACCTTGGTGGGCAGACCCCTTCCTAGAAGGATTCTGGATTCTTCTTGTTATAGAAGTAGTTTCCAAGTAGGAATAGGTTTCCTCGTTGATTGAGGTGTCTTGGGGGCTACTCCTTGGAGTAGTTTCCATGTATTTGGACATAATTAATTACTTGTATATTTAGCCAATCAATTAATTACGAATTTATTTACTAATTAGGGTTTCAAGCCTCATTAATTGGGCCTCCCTTTTGGACCAGACTAGGTCTAATTAATGCCACATTAATTGTGTCTTTAGGGCTTACTTTTAGCCTATATCATTTACCCCCCCAACTTCTGTAAAGTGTGTAATACTTTATAGAAGTTAAGGTTCATGACTCTGTTACTCAAGTTTTCATTTATGAAGAATTTTCACAATTCTTTTCTTGTTCCCATCATAATTTTTTCTTGAATTTTAGGAATTTTTCTCTATTTTTAGAGAATTTTTCCAAATTTATTCGTACCCACAGGTATTTTTCCTTAAATTTTAGGAATTTTTCTCTATTTTTAGAGAATTTTTCCAAATTTAATCGTACCCACAGGTATTTTTCCTTGAATTTTAGGAATTTTTCTCTATTTTTAGAGAATTTTTCCAAATTTGTTCGTTCCCACAGGTATTTTTCCTTGAATTTTAGGAATTTTTCTCTATTTTTTTTAAAAAAAATCCAAATTTATTCGCCTTTAAATCATTCTTTAATGATTTTCTTACATTTTTTAATATTATTTTCGACCAGGAATCCTGGTCGAATTCGACCAGGATCCTGGTCGGTTTTTTCCTTCAACGGTACCATGGTCGATAGGGGTTCCCAGTCGATTTTCAACCAAGATCCTAGTCGATTCTGGGATTCATTTGAATCCTGGTCGTGTAGGATTCCTGGTCGATTTTTCGACCAGGATCCTAGTCGATTCTGGGATTCATTTGAATCCTGGTCGTGCAGGATTTCTGATCGAATCTAGACTTCATTTTAGTCCTGGTCGTGTAGGATTTCTGGTCGATTCTGAGATTCATTTGAATCCTGGTCGTGCAGGATTTCTGATCGAATCTAGACTTCATTTGAGTCCTGGTCGTGCAGTGTTCCTGGTTGATTGTCGACCAGGATTCTAATTGGTTCTTGTAACAGCCCTAGAATATGACGGTTTAGTAGACCTTGGCCCACTTTACTTCTTTATTTTGTTTTAGTTCACATCGATTATTGGGCCATAGGCCCTTTAGGCCCAATTATTTTATGGGCTTTATTTTTACCGGCTACAGAAAGTTAAACCGGTTGAGTTACCGTTTCCTTTGGCTATAAAATAGTGAAGTGAGAACTTCACTTTTCACTTATTACTTTCTTAGTAAAATTCTCTCAGATTTCACTCTAAAGTTCATTTTGTCAAGGCGATTTCCGGTGAGCCCTCTCCGATCAATCTTCATCTTCTTCACTTTTTAAACCTTCATCTATTGAATATCCATGGCGGAACAGGATGCTGCTCAACAACGACTCCTTGTCAGGGCGGCGAAAAGAGGTAATATTGTTACCGTAAACTCCACTTTTTCTTCACTTTCTGATCTTCTTCAAACTATAGGAGACGAGTTTCCTACGTTAGCTGAGTTAGATGCCTTTAGATTTTCTAGTACCTTCACCAACCAGGTTCATTGTGATAAATTTACAAGGTTGTAAAAACTTCCTCCGCGATATAAATTTGTTTTAGCTGAGCCTGGGGATCGGGCCTGTCATTGGTGGCCCAATAAGTTATGTATCTTTAGAGATGCCCTTATAGGTAGGCTTAGGTTTCCCTTTCATGAGTTTATAGTTAGGCTTTTGGCCGAAGTTAGGATAAATCCCTGTCAATTGAGCCCAAACTCATGGCGGACCCTCCTCTGTTTTATTGTCTTGTGCCTTAGGAAAAATTATCCCCTCTCAATGGCTATTTTTCGAAGTATATTTCAATTTAAGAACAGCCCATCGAATATATTGGGCTGGATTTACATTAATCATAGGCAAGGGGTGAGCCCAATCTTTTGTAACAAATCATTGCCCGATAATAACATAGATTGGCAGAGGGATTTCTTATACTTGGAATGGGAAGGAGGGGATTGGGGCACCCTCTTTAGGCCCAAATTTTGCAAAGTCAAGGATGGAAACGCAGGGTTGATCCAGCTATCTCCTGAGGAGAGGCTTATTATTGCCGACTTGGGCCAAGACAAGGGCTCGACCCATCACCGGAAGATTTTAGAGGAGTTTTCTTTAAAGGCTGTGGGCCTTTTGAATGTTTCTGATATTGGTATTTTCTTTCCTTGACTTGTCCTTTCTTTTTGACTTTTCTGAGTTCGGTTGTTTATTTTCTTGTTTGTTTTGCAGCGGCGGAAAATATCAATTTCCACTTAGGCGTGGACGATCAAGAGACCCACAAGATGAGGAAAGCTCGTGAGGCTATTGAAGGCCCAATTAAGGAGCCCAACATTCCTGGGTTTCTTCAGCCTTGTGATAAAGCCCAAGGAAAGAGGCCTCGGGTCGAAAAAGAGGAGAACCCAGATACCGCGGCTTGGAGGCCCAGTTGGGGTTTAAGGCGACAAGACACCGTCGTCGGGAGTACTTTGAACTCCCTCGACTGGTCGCAGAATTTTATTCCCCCGGTCGACAAGGCCAAGATTGTCCTGAAGACGGACATAAAAGAGGCCGAGACTCTGGGGGCCCAAGCTGTTGCCATGGTAATGCCCACTTATTTCTTATCCTTTCATTCTTGGTCACTTTTTGATTTTCTTAGTTTCATACTGAGCCGTTCTTTTTGAACAGGTCAATACATATTTCCAGACCATGGCTCACAAGGCCAAAACCTGGCGCTTCTCGGAGAAGGCCCAAAGGAAGGGCAAGGCCAAAGCAGAGTCGAAGGTAGCTGTTCTTGAAAAGAAGTTGCTCGAGAAGGAGCAGGAACTGATGGCGGCCTACGCAGAGCTGCAAGAGTTAAGGGTCGGGAAGAAGGCCGTGATCGACGAGTACCTGGAGTCGGAGGACTTTTATGCTTTTATTGATAAGCATGACGATATGGTCTTTCCGGCTACTTGTGCTCAGGCCTGGGAAAAGTGCCTTGACGCCATCTTGGCCAAGCACCCCGGTCTTTTCGATCCTGCCGAATTCCCTTGTCATATGGGTCAGCCTTTGGCCTTGATTTCTGCCGCCGAAGGGACAGGTTCAGGAGATTTGTCGGGCGGCAAGGCCTTAGACGAGTTTGATCGGGTCTTCGACTCCTCTCTAGAAGCCGAGGAGAATGCTAGGAAGGGAGCAGAGGGAGAAGAGAAGGCAGATGTGGATAAGGATATCGAGGGCCTCCTATAGTTTCTTTTATTTTCTGTATCTCTTGTATTTCCTTTTTCAGTTTGCAAATTATGTAATCCTTAAGACTTTTTATTTATAACAAGTCCTTTGTTTTTCCTTTCCTTTTCCGTGCCTTAGCATATTTGATAAAATATACTTTATTGAGCATAGAAAAATAGGATATTCATCAAGGTGCCAAACAGGTATTTTATTCTTTAGTCATAAAAGAACTAATAAAGTTGCCAAACTAGGATAAACACACATGTTTTCGAAGGTGCCATAAAGCTTAGAATTTTATTAATAGTGCCTTCGAGGCTTAAGTGGGCACAACCCTTACAAAATGGGAATTTTGTTTGGAGCGAAAGGCTCTTACATCCTAATGGTATCATCGAACCTTATTTCTACTTAGTTCCTACTAAATTATAAGAACTCATAGTTGAATTCTTTAAATATAATAAACCTTCAGGTTTGAAGCATGCCAAGTCCTTGGCACCTCAACATCTTCTAGGGTTTCAAGGATGTATGATCCTCCTCCTTTAACTTGTTTTATCTTGTACGACCCTTCCCAATTAGGGGCTAACTTGCCTTTAGGGCCTACCCCGGAAGCTTCAACCTTTTTGAGGACCAAGTCCCCTTGTCTGAAAAACCTTTCTTTGACCCTTAAGTTGTAGTAGAAAGACGACTTCTTTTGATACTCAATGATTTTTGCATGAGCTTTGTCCCTGACTTCATCTATCAAGTCTAATGCCAGCTTCATTCCTTCTTCATTTTCCTCAGGCTCAAAGGCCTTGATTCTTAGGGATACGTGTGATATTTCAACTGGGACCACTGCCTCGGCTCCATAAGCCAGAAAGAATAGAGTTGCATCAGTAGTGACTCTATGAGTTATTCTGTAAACCCAGAGTATTGGCAGAAGCTCATCCACCCAAGTGTTGGCAGAATGCTCGATCCTTTTCTTAATACCATCTAGGATGATTCGATTAGCTACCTCAGCTTGCCCATTTGCTTGAGGATGTGCAACAGAAGTGAAGCGTAGAGCGATGTCATTATTGTTGCAATATGCCTTAAATTTCTCGATGTTGAATTGTGTGCCATTGTCCGTCACCAGGATTCGTGGTATCCCATACCTACATATGATGTTTTCCCAGAAAAATTGAGCTACTTGTTTTGTGGTTATCTTGGCTAGTGGTTTAGCCTCAATCCATTTAGTGAAGTAATCAATTGCAACGATTATGAACTTTCTTTGTCCGCTAGCCATTGAAAAGGGCCCAAGAATATCCATTCCCCACATTGCAAATGGGATGGGTGAATTGATGGACGTTAACATCTCAGGAGGTTGCCTAACGACCGGTGCATGCCTTTGGTACCTGTCACACCTTTTCACATACTCCTTTGAATCTTTTAATAGGTCAGGCCAGTAAAAGCCTAGATGGGTGATCTTATGAGCCAAAGCTCTGCCCGCTAGGTGTTGGCCGCAAATCCCTTCGTGTACTTCTTTTAAAGCTTCATGGGCTTCATCTGGCCTTAGGCATTTCAAGTATGGAATAACAAAAGATTTCTTGTAGAGAATTCCATCAATAAGAGCGTACCTTAAGGCCCTTACAGTGAGTTTTCTAGCTTCCATGACGTTAGCAGGTGTCCATCCAGATTGAAGGTGGGCTCTAATTGGGTCCATCCAGCAACTGCCCATGTTTATCGGGGCTACCAGCTTTGCGTTGATGCTGGGGGTCCTCAAGATTTAGAAGTAAACACTCCCCACATGTTCATCTGCTTCTGATGTGGCGAACTTTGATAAGGCATCGGCCTTCGCATTCTCTTCTCTAGAAATATACTCAACCTGACATTCTTCAAACTGAGTTATTATAGCTTTGACTAATCGGAGGTATTTGACCATGATTTCTTCCCTTGCTTCAAAATCCCCATTTACTTGGGATATAACCAGCTTCAAGTCTCCACAGACTTTGAGATGTTTGGCATTTAGCGCCTTGGCCAAGCCCAGGCCGTATATCAGAGCTTCATATTCGGCTTCATTGTTGGTTGTTGGGAAGTCAAGCTTAATAGCATATTCAATAATGAATCCTTCAGGACTTTGTAGCACCAAGCCTGCTCCACTAGATTTTGTTTTTGATGCCCTATCCAAATTGAGTACCCAATATTCTTTAGGAGTTTGTTTTGCTTCTTGTGTTACTATCACACTATCCTTATCCTACCCCCCGACTTCTTGGTCGTTAATAGTATATTCGACCATGAAGTCAGCAAGAGCTTGAGCTTTTATGGCCGTTCGAGGTTTATACTTGATGTCGAAATCTCCTAACTCTATGGCCCACTTGATCAATCTCCCACTTGCTTTAGGGCTATGTAGGATGTTCCTTAGCGGTTGATCAGTTAGTACCTCAATTTTGTGCGCTTGGAAATAAGGACGTAATTTTCTCGAGGCCATTACCAAGGCCAATGCAAACTTCTCAATCTTGGAGTAGTTAAGTTCTTCTCCGTGTAAGACCTTGCTTACATAATAAACTGGTTTTTGAATCTTTTCTTCTTTCTTTATAAGGACAACGCTCAGGGCTTTATCAGATATAGCCAAGTACAGGTATAGAACGTCTTCGGGACTAGGCTTGGCCAATAATGAAGCTTCAGTTATATATTTCTTCAATTCTTCGAAAGCTGCCTAACTTTCTTCCGTCCACACGAAGTCCTTCACTTTCTTTAATGTTTGGAAGAAGGGTAGACACTTATCCCCGGACTTTGAGACAAACCTTCATAGGGCTGCAATTCTTCCTGTTAATTTATGGGCATCCATTACTGTCTTTGGGGATTCCATGTCGAGTATAGCTTTAATTTTGTCAGGATTGGCCTCAATCCCCCTTTTAGAGACCATCATTCCTAAGAATTTCCCAGATCCTACGCCAAAGGTGCATTTTGCAGGGTTTAACATCATTATGTGGTGTCTCAACACTTCGAACGCCTCTCTTAGGTGTTGAATATGGTCGACCTTATCGAAGCTTTTAACTAGCATGTCATCAACGTAGACCTCCATGGTTTTTCCGATAAGATGCTTGAATATTTTATTTACTAGCCTTTGATAGGTGGCTCCTACATTCTTTAACCCAAAGGCCATAACAAGATAACAAAATACACCAAAGTCAGTGATGAAAGATACCTTGACAATGTCATCTTCGTGCATCCTGATCTGGTTATATCCACTAAAGCCATCCATGAAGCTTAACATCTCTTGTCCTGCCGTGGCATCTATAAGTGCATCGATCCTCGGAAGGGGGAAACAATCCTTTGGGCATGCGTCATTTAAATCAGTGAAGTCCACGCACATCCTCCACTTTCCATTGGATTTCCTGACCATTACAGGATTAGCAAGCCATTCAGGGAATTGAATTTCCTTGATGAATCCATCCTCTAAGAGCTTTTCCACCTCTTGCTTTATGGCTTCTTGCCTTTCTAGAGCGAAATTCCTTTTCTTTTGTTTTATCGTTTTTCGCCGTGGATCCACATTAAGCTTATGAGTAATTAGATTGGGATCAATTCCTGGCATATCAGCGGCTGTCCAAGCAAATAAGTCCCCATTCTCTTGCAAGAATTTGGTCAATTTTTCTTTCATAGGCTCTTCTAATGAGGCCCCAATATATGTGACCTTTTCAGGCTCCCCTGGTATTAAGGGAACTGGAACCAAGTCTTCGGCTGGTTTTCCACTTCTTTCCTCGTCTTCTCTTGAGTCCATGTCCTCTATGGGTAGGACTTACCCCCCGACTCCATCGGGTCTCAGGGCTGCCACGTAGCAACTTCTTGCCATTTTCTGGTCCCCTTTCTCCTCCCCAACACCGTTTCTGGTGGGGAACTTGATTTTCAAGTGATAACTTGAGGCTACATCCTTGAAAGCATGCAAACCTATTCTTCCAAGGATGGCGTTGTACATAGAAGACGCTTTGACCACCAGAAAAGTTAGCATCTGAGTGACCTCTCTAGGTTCTCTCCCCGTTGTCATGGGTAGTTGAATGGTTCCTTCTACTTTTGACTCCACTCCATTAAATCCATAGATGGAAACATCCGAAAGGGTTAGCTGGGAATCATTGTATCCCATTTTTACAAATGCATCATGGAACATGATATCAACCGACGCCCTATTGTCCACCAGGACTCTTTTTACTTCTGAATTGCCTATCAAAGGGGCAATAACGAGAGGATCATCGTGAGGAAACTTTATCCCTTCCAGGTCCGAGTCATCAAAAGATATGACCGCCTCCGTTGTAGCACGTTTAGGTGCTTCTCCTACAACTTGCATAACTTCTATTGCGTATGCTTTTCTTGAATTTCTAGAATTCCCCGTAGCGGTGAGTCCTCTAAAAATCATGTTAATAACTGGTCCTCTAGGCTGAGGATTCCTATCCCGACCATCGTTATTTTTTCTGTTATCGTCGGGCCTATCATGACTTTCATCATTAGTATACTTAGAAAGTTTTCCTCTTCTGATAAGGAGTTCGATTTCATCCTTCAATTGTCTACAGTCATCCGTGTCATGCCCAGTATCCTTATAAAATTGACAAAACGCGTTCTTGTTCCTTTTCTCAGGATCAGATTTTAGGGGTTTAGGCCATCTCAGGTCTCGATCTCTTTCGATATCCATCAGGATTTGACTTCGAGGCGGTTTCAACCTTGCGCATTCGGCAAACTTTTGCCCCAAATTATTTTTCTTAGGGGGGGATTCTGAATTCTTCATCTTGGAGTACTTGTCTCGTGCGTCATATTCTTGATCACCTTTTCTCTTCTTGTTATTATTCCCGTGTGTCGCCACTGATATAGTGGTTTTCTTCATACTTTCCTCCGCTTTAATGTATTTCCCTGCCCTGTCTTGGAGAAGAAGCATGTTCTCGGGCGGATGTTTAGCCAGAGATCTCTTGAAGTAAGGATCAGTTGTTCCCTGTTGTAAGGCTATCATGGCCACTTTCTCGTCCAAGTCTGGGACTTTCAAGGCTTCCTTGGTGAAGCGGTTCAAATAGTCTCTTAAAGATTTGTTCTTTCCCTGTTCCAAATTCATGAGAGAAGCCAAACTTTTTTCTTGTACTCTTCCGCTTATAAACTGGCTTATGAAGGCCTTACCGAGCTCTTTGAAGGATCCAATGGAGTCGGGCGGCAACCGGCTATACCAATGTTGGGCCATGCCCCCAGGGTTTGGGGAAACGCCCTGCACTTCACAGCATCATTGATAGGTTGTAGTAGTAATGCATTTGAGAAGGTCCTCACGTGATTGGCTGGATCGCCTGCTCCATCATAAACTTTGATGGTGGGCATCTTGAACTTACTTGAGATGTGAGCGTTCATGATGGTTTCGGTGAAGGGCGGCGTGGGATCATCAGGATCTCCGAGTGGCAATAATTCAGCGGGGTCAGCCCTTGCAATTTCCGTTCTTTTCCCTCGTGGGGTTTCATCCAGTTCTATGACATCGGGGGCTTCATACCTCGAGGCTAGCCTTCTATCCTGCCGATCTAGGCTTTTCTTTAGTTCTTTGAGTTCAGCCTCGTAGGAAGCAATTTTATGTTCTAGTGTCCTATGGGACTGTGAACGCCGGCTTCCTACGGGTTCCTTACCAGGCCTTCTTCTCCTAGGATTGACATCGGTGCCTTCTGAGCTTTCATCATCTGTTGTGTATGGTCCTGAGAAATCACGGACATCTACTCTACGCCCATAGTTTTGTGGTTCCAACCCTCTAATGTAAGGAGGGGGTCTTGTTTGGGCAACAGTGCTACTAGGGATGACAATAGTGGAAATTTATTCATTAGGAGCAGTAGCCATAAAAGGAGTTTGAGTTATCTGGGATAGTAGGTTGGATCCATGGACGATTTTCTCAGGATTGGTGGAGTGGACGATCTCACTAAATGGGCCAAGCCTTTGAGTGTTGGGACCTTGAGTTCCAGCGGGAATAGTGGTAACGGGGACCTCAGTAGTTTGAGTCTCATCAGGAGGGATGATAGCAGTCGGATCACCTGTGGTAGGGACGATGTCTCCATCAGTTCGTCGCCAGACGGCGCCAAATGGTTGATGTCTAATTCCCACAGACGGCGCCAAATGTTATGGATTAAAATCTAGGGTGTAGTTAATGCGATGTATGTCTGAGTTTAACGAGCTTTAATGGCTGAGCTTGTGTTTCGTAGCTTGGTTATGCCCTCACAAGATGTCTACGTATCTCTGTTGTGTTTAGAGAATCAAGCCAAAACGTAGTTCTAAGAATGAGGGGTTAGGCCCTTTATATAGACGTAGAGAGTCTAAAAACTAGAGTAAGTTTAAGAACCTTGGTGGGCAGGCCCCTTCCTAGAAGGATTCTGGATTCTTCTTGTTATAGAAGTAGTTTCCAAGTAGGAATAGGTTTCCTTGTTGATTGAGGTGTCTTGAGGGCTACTCCTTGAAGTAGTTTCCATGTATTTGGACATAATTAATTAGTTGTATATTTAGCCAATCAATTAATTACGAATTTATTTACTAATTAGGGTTTCAAGCCTCATTAATTGGGCCTCCCTTTTGGACCAGACTAGGTCTAATTAATGCCACATTAATTGTGTCTTTAGGGCTTACTTTTAGCCCATATCAACACCAAAAATAATTGTAAAACAAACAAAAAAATTACATAATCTACAAAAAAATATAGAACACAAATTACAGAACACTAATACTTCTGAAATTTTGTGTTCTATATTTTTTGTATGTTATATAATTTTTTTGTTTGTTTTGTGATTATTTCTTGTGTTCTGTAATTTTTTTATGTTCGGCAATTTTTTCACGCGTTCTGTAATTATATTTGTTGTTGATTTCTCAATTACTCAAGTAAGGGAGCTGAGCCTATATACATATGTGCTACGTGCTATGTGGTTCGTGGCCCTATCTTTAGCAGTAGAAGTATATGCTTTGGATGTTTTCAATGGGTCTCATGCATCTCATCTTTTCTGTCAAAGAAGTTAGATTATTTAGTTTTAACTCTCAAAGTAATGAACATGTATACTGATTTTCATTCAGAACAACAGTAGCTAGTGTATCTGTAGTAAAATATTGTTGAAGACAATGGCACTGCAGAGATGGTGTTTCCAAACTAGAGCTGATATTTGATACATCTTTTTTAGCCGGCCGACAAAAGTGAATCTTTCAGATGTAGCGACCAAGCTTGTAAAAACGATCATAGTGAAAACTGATTCCTCTGCTTCATAAATAAATGTTATTTTTTTAGGTAATTATCATTCTTGTGATTTAAAATATATGAAATATCGATAATCTACTTTATTCACTATATATACAGTTTAAGACCTATTAAGAAAAATGATAAGGAAACTTTTAATAATCATAGCCAAAATTTCATCGAATGATTACATTAATTTACATTTGTAGCTATTATATGATTGTTAAATGTTGCATGTTTGTTATGATGTCTTTATGCTATATTTTTTTCCGAAATTTTCAACTGCATCTTTTCTTCCCTAGTATATACAATGTTGCACAATTGTTATATAACTTAAGCTATATATCATATGATTGTTAGTTATAAAATTTGTATTATTTATTCCTATAGATTTTTAATGCATATTATTTTAATATTTGTAGTACTTTGATGGAGGTCCAATAACCTATTCCATTGATGAGTTAAGGGACATTTGGATTAAATTTATGGACGAGCATAAACAAGGGGATGAAGAGGAATAGTCTACATCTTTTTACTTACTTTACAACCTTTTTAGTTTACTTTTATTAGTAGAGACGTGTAATTTGAAATATTGGAAACTTTTGAAACAATGATAATAGTAACTTGTGTATAATATACATATGTGTGTGTATATATATAACAATTTTTTTAAAAAAACTAAAGAGTAAAGAGACCGCCTTAATGAGATAAGAGGTTCTTTTTTAAAAATTAGAAAAGAGATCACTTCTTAAAGATAAGTGATTTTTTTAGTGGAATCAAAGAAACCAACTTTAAGAGATATGTGATTTTGTTAATAGAGTTAAAGAGACCACCCTTTGAATATATATAATTTTTTTAGTAGAATCAAAGCGATCACTTCATCACATGTGTGATTTTTCTGGAGAACTAAAGAGACCATTCAATTTAAGTAAGTGATATGTTCTCCTTATAATTAAGTGACCACGTTTTTTAAATAGTAATCAGAGGTCTCTTATCCTAGCAGACCACTGACCTAGACACCACCTCATAAGGTGGTCTCTAAATAAATTTTTAGGGGGTCTCTTTATCTATTTTTTGTTATGTGTGATCATCAAAATTTGGGATTTACACTACTGCCATAGATGAAACATACACCCAAACTTTAATCGACATCCACCACCAAAATGCCTTATCACAGGCACCACTTAGAATCTCCTCAACAACTTATAATATATTTCAAAACACCACTTCATTGTAAACTAGATTTAATAATAAAACCACTAACTTCACCATCAGACTAAAAAATCATTGGTCTTTAGCTAATCTACCTGATGCTTGATTTAATTCTATCATGTAATATATTAACATGTACATTATAATCTGAGATAACTTTTATTCATATTTTGTTCATCATCAACATCTTGATATGCAAAGTCTTGTTCTTTTATAAACCCTGGATAATTTGGTTCAAACTAAAAACTTCTTATTATTCTTTTAGTCTAAAAGTACTCAGAAAATGACCAAAAGAACAAATAGAAATTAGTGCGCATAAAACCAATAAGCTCGGGTTGTTGAAGAATAGTGAGAGGAAATATGATTATATTAACCCCTTCTTGCACTTCACCCCCTAAATAATAATCATCATATGTCTTTATGTCTCAAACATAAGATAACAAAACAGATACAATAAGAAAATATAAGATGAATACAATTCAATCCCAATCAAATAATCTATTAGATCATCTAATGCTTCTTTTTCAAATTACCATCAAAAAAGGGAAAATGCACACTTCCCTTCTTAATCTAAGAAAATGTTGTTCTTCGAATAACCCTTTCATCACGACCAAAAGCCATAATTCCATATGCCCCTCTAAAAATTAACATGTTAGATCGCTTTTATGTGATCCCTCATGAAAAGGACGACAGTTCACTCATAAACTCTTTGAAAAATACTTACCATATGAAGTATATCTAGATACAGAGTTGATCACTTCAAATGAATACCCCGATTTCTTCGCATAATGGTAAGATTTGACCAAAACTTGTGACATGTCAAGGGCCAACCATCTTTAATGATAAGTTTGATTTTCTTGTCCGTCATTTGCGAAAGCTTAACTTTGCACCTGTGTGTTTTATCAAAAGAAAATTTTTGATCCCTGAACATGTCCAAGTTAATAACTTTTTTGCGGATGAATGGATAGACTGAAGGACCAAATGACTTCAAGATGTCAGCGCAATACAGTTTAATGAATTTTTCATGCGGTCCAATAATCAAAAGCCTAGGATCCGGCCCCGCTTCCTCCAAATCACAAGGGTACTCGAAAATCTGCTCTAAATTCTTACACATGGGATCTTTATTTGGGAGAGCCAACTAATCCATACAAATAAGCGCATAGCGGAATGATGATTCACTTGCACATTTACAACCACAAACAGTGTGATGCGAATAAACCAGTAAAATTTTAAAGTTTTTCTTCATTGACTTGACCAACTCGTCATGGGCATCCTTAGGTTGGTTTAAAAAGTGATCGCCATCGAAATTGTAATCTTCAAAAAAATACAACAGTACGACCTTATCTTCAAGATCTTTGACAAGCACATTCTCATTTTCATCGGTGATGACGTGCTTGTCCATGAGAGGTGAGAGGTGAGGAACTTTGTAATTGAGGTAGAGTGTAGTGTTTTCTAGTCTTGAAGTTGAAGGAACCTGACCCTATTGTCAATGAAAGGAAAGGCCTCAGTTCCAAAGGTAAGAAAGATATCGCCAACCCAAAGTTGTGAAACAAGGCCAATAGGATTAATGACTAAAGAGTGGGTAGAAAACTCATTGACATGGTAATAAAGGGGATATATTAATCTTCTCTCCCAAAAACTGAGGTTGTTGATGTGGGAGAATGGGATCAAACTTCTCATCAAAATAGAACTGGAGATCATAATCGGGTATTATCTTGGACCGCAAGGAAAGACTACGAACTTTGAATCTGATAGAAACAACCTCGAAGGAAGCTTTAGGACATAGGAATTTGCATATATCATCTAAGGTTTCTGCATGTAGCCTAAGATTACTAGACCATGAAACTAGTGTTACAAAGTGTAACACAATAACCTTGAAACAACCTTGAAAGAAGCATTAGGACATAGGGATTTGTATATATCAGCTAAGGTTTCTACATGTAGTCTAAGATTACTAGACCATGAAACTAATGTTACAAAGTATAACACAATAACCCTGCCTCCAGATATTTAGCGTGAACCTGTTGACCATTATTTTTTATATGAAAATCTGTGTTTTGGGGTGAAGAGGATTTTTGATATATCAACTTTGTCTCCCTCTTTAAACATCTTGATCCTTGTTTTCAAAGATCCCTCAGCTTTCCCAAATTTATCATCGCAAGTGATTATCATCTTATTTTTCTTCGGATAATCAAAATCATAATAATTAGTACTATCATTTTTCCTTTTCCTGATTAATCCTTTCATATCTTCCCTCTTACAAGTTTCAATAATAACTTCAATGAGGTCTAATATTAAACTTAACGTCTGTAACCCTAATTAGTTGTCCTAATGAAAGGCATATGTTTATCAGCCTATTTGTTTAGAGAGATGAAGACTCAACTCAAACATAGATAGTTTGTAAGTAAATATATTATCTGTCACAGGAATCTTCAACATGTATTATTTGACAAGTAAAAGAAGAACAAAGTCAATCTACAGACTTGAAGTAGTACTACATTGAAAGAAGCTCAATTTATTTGATCATGCCTCAGTGGAATATTTAAGTTTGAAGAAGCTACAGTGTCAGAAGATTTCAAGATTGTGTGACATCAGAAATAGTCAAATCAGAAGGAGCAGAAGTGAACCACTTTATAAAAGTCAAGTGAAGAATTTTATTTGTTGTGAATCACTCGTGAACCAGACAGTACACGGAGTGTTGGCAAAATACAGAGAAAGTTCTTTATTACAGAAGAAGTGGTCAGCTACAAACATTGGTGTGAAGACAGAAGATTTAAAATAATATTATCAACAGTTGTGGAGTCAAGACTTTAATTTAATTCTCTATTAATTGATTAAATTATTTAGTTAATTTAATTAGTAAATTAATTCAATCAGAATTAATTTATTCCTTAAATTGATTAAGAAATTAATTAATTTAGAATTATTTTAGAATGAAGAAGATTTTAATTTAATTCTATTATCAAAAAGATAATTTATTATGTATCCTATTTACTTAGATTAATTCAAAAAGAATTAATTTAATTAATAAGATATATAATAAAGGAATAGAATTTAAATTAAAAAGAAAACAAGAAATAAAAGAAAAAAAGGAAAAGGTCAGAAGATGTACATCAAATGAAGTCAGAAGATATACATTTCATATATCAATTCAAGTCGGCAGAGTTTTGTCTCGGGAAGACTTTTTTGAAAAGTCTCCCGCTGCTTAAAAAGTCTCCCCGATTTATTTTAATAAGTCTCTTCAGTTTTCAAAAGTCTTCCAAGGGCAGAAAAGTTTTCTCATGACAGAAAAGTCTCCCAAAGAGAAAGTCTCCCCGAGCAGAAAAAGTCTCCCCGAGCAGAAAAAGTCTCTCAAAGCTGAATTTGCCTATATATACCAGATTAAGTCAGTAGATACAACTAAGTCTATTAATATTCTATTCGAGCTAAAAAGAAAAATACAGAGCATTCATGTCAAATATTCTGTAGAAATTCTAAAGAGCTATTAGTGTTTATCTGATTTAATCTTGTAACTCATCTCAAGTTTAATATAAGTATTTTATTTGAACTGTGTTTCTTTGATTATTATTTCGTGATAATAATTAAAATTGTTTAATCAAAAATTATCTGAAACAGAAATTAATATTTATTTGAGATTGTATTCAACCCCCCTTCTACAATCATTTGGACCTAACAATTGGTATCCGAGCCATCTGATTGACATAAAAATCAAGATCCTAATATTTTTAGTTATTAAAAATTTGAAACTTTTAATTTATTAAAAATTCGAAACTTTTAATTTATTAAAAATTCGAAAATTTTTAATTTCTTAAAAATTCGAAATCTCTTTAATTCCTAAAAATCTCAAATCCTTTTAATCTTCCATTATTTTAAAATGAGTACTCAAAGAGTGAGTAGCATTAAAATTCTTCCATTTGATAAAGATAATTATAATCTTTGGAAGAGGAAGATGACTTTGTTTCTTCGAACTGCAAACACTAAGTACAAGGATATTTTGAAGACTGGTGTTACTGTTCCAATAACAATCATTCCTGAGCATATGAAAGATGGTGTACTTATTCCGCACAGACAATTTGAAAAAGATATTTCTGAGTACACTGAAATAGAAAAGGAACTGGATTCGTTGGACACCAGCCTACAGTTGATTTTAGTGGAATCTCTTGATCCCGGAATGTACAATCATGTTGTTAATTGTAAAGATGCCAAACACATCTGGGAAACGATAGAGATACTGAATGAAGGAACAGAAGAAGTTAGGGAGAACAGATTGGAAATCTTAACATCTCAATATGAGCATTTTAGATCAAATCCTGGAGAAGGTATTTCTGATGTTTTTGAGAGATACAACAAACTAATAAATGATCTAAACCTCAATGGTAAACACTATACGAAGAAGAAGATCAATAGGAAGTTTTTGCTGACAATGCCAGTTCACTTAGAACATAGGATTACTGCCATTAGGGAGTCAAGGGACGTGAATGAAATTTCATTGTAAAGACGTTATGGCATACTGAAGACCTATGAGCTAGAGCAGATTCAATAGAAAGAAATATATGGAACAGGCAAGGTGGTCAGCAAGTCTACAGCTCTTGTAGCAGAAGCACCAGAATACAGAGAAGCTATGACTGAATCTTCTTCAGTCAAAGTCACTGATCAGGGTATTGTTGCAGAAGTTGGTGCAACTCAAATGAATTCATCAGAAAGTGAATTCTACTCAATGGAAGAACTTGATCAACTTGAGGATGAATCTCTGGCTCTGTTTGCTAGATAATTTAGAAATACAAGATTCAGGAGGAACCCTAGTTTCAAATTCAAGCCTATGGCAAACAGATTTCAGAGAGGTGGTTCTTCTAGCTCATCCAATATAAGAGGTGGATACAAGACAGGGATGCTTGACAGAAGCAAGATCCGTTGCTTCAACTGCAATGAAATGGAACAATTTGCTACAGATTGTAGAAAGCCCAAGCAGGAAAGAAAGAAGGATTCATATGACGAGCTTAAGCAGAAATATGAAGCTCTACTGAAGAAGCATCAGGGAAGATCATACTTAGCAGAAGGAAAAAGCTGGGATGATTCTGACAACGATGAAGAAGATGATACGGGAATTCTTGCTCTAATGGCATCTTCTTTTGAAGGATCACAATCCCCACATCGTCAAGGAATTGAGGTAAACCCTAGCTGTCCTAAAATGTTTAAATTGCTAGGTGAGAATTTAACTGATGCTAGAGATCAAATAAAAGTCCTAACACTCAAGAAAAAAGTTTTATTAGAAGATAATTTTGAATTAAAAAAGCTGAAACTTAAAAATGAGAAATTAACTGAAGATGTTGCATTTCAAGTTAATAGAGTCAACTACTATGTTGAAATTGAAGCTTTTTTGAAGGATAAAATTGAAAAAGAGAAAGTCAGGTGTCAAGCCTATAAAACTGCTTCATTTGTTATGAAAGACCTAGTTGACCAACAAGATATTAAACGGAAAGTTGGGATAGGTTTTGAATATAATAAATCTGTAGGAAAGGCTAGTAACATCACCCCTTTTAAAGAGAGTGTTATAGAGAGGGGTATTCCACATGTTATTAAAGACACTAAGAAACCTCTTTTCATAACTCCGATTGCAGAACTAGTTCTTGATAGTTGTGTAATAGTGGATTATGAAATTAAACTTGAAGACCTTGAAGAGAAAGAGAAAGAACAGGAAAAACTTGTTAGGGACATAAAAGGAATAAATGTCCAGAAAGCTAAATATGTACCTAAAAGACCAATAGAAAATGTGAACACTTCTAGTTCATCCACTCTTGGTTTAGGTGCTAATGAGCTTAAGAAAAATCATAACAGACCTAATAAGTTTGTTAATAGTAGGAATAGTAACAACAGATTCCATGCTACCGAGAACTTTAAAAATGTTAATAAAGTTGAAGTAGAAACTGTTAAGACTCCTGCTATTGTAAATAAAATGCCGATTGTTGATGCATGCCATAAACCTTGTGGTGTAGATAACTGTATGCTATGTGCTTTCAATGTTATGTCTGCATATTTTAAAAGCATGCATGTTATGAATGTCAATACTACACCTAGACAACACATAAATCACAAGCATGCTAGATCAAAGACTGTCAGTCCTCCTGTTTCACAGAAGAAGACATTCTCTCCTAAGCCTGCATACAAAGGTGTTAAGGTTGTTTACAAGGAGAAATGTTCAGTCAAAGTAGTAGATGAGTTTGTCAAGTTAGGTTCTGTTGTTAAACCTGACAAATGACAATTTTTCAAATATGCCGGACCCAATCAATGTTGGGTTCCGAAGAAAGCCTAACTCATTTGATGATTGTAGGGTGTAAAACAGGTGAACCGGGTTATTTGGATTCTCGATAGTGGATCCTCACGACACATGACCGGAGATAGAGCCCTGCTATCAAATGTTGTTGAGAGAGCTGGCCCAGTAGTTACCTTTGGAGATGACAGCAAGGGTATGACCAAGGGATATGGCTGTTTAGAAGCTGGGAATGTCGTCATTGATAATGTATCTTTCGTGAAAGGTCTCAAACACAATCTTCTGAGTATCAGTCAGTTTTGTGACAAGGGATACACAGTGACCTTTGTAAAGGAGAAGTGTTTGATTTCTCACAAGAAAGATGAAAAGCTTGCTCTTCAGGGAGTAAGGAAAGGAAACTTGTTCGTAGCCAATCTGAACTCAGGTTACAGAGATGAAGTCAATTGTTTTTATGCTAAAGCTTCGTCAGATGAAAGTCGGCTATGGCACAAGAAGCTCTCATACCTTAATTTCAAATCTATGAATTCTCTAGTCAAAAGAGAATTAGTGAGAGGACTGCCTCAATTGGAATTCACACAAGAAGGACTTTGTGAGGCATGTTAGAAAGGGAAAGCAAAGAAAGCATCACATCCAAGCACTGACACATCTAGTATTACTGAACCACTGCAATTAATTCACATGGATTTATTTGGTCCAGTCAATGTTATGTCAATGTCACATAAAAGATATGCCTTGGTGATTGTTTATGACCATTCAAAGTATACATGGGTTTTATTCCTGCACTCAAAGGATGAAACTCCTCAAATGGTGATTGGTCATATCAAGATGATTGAGTTGGATTCGAAGCTTCCAGTTAGAGCTATAAGGTTAGACAATGGAACTGAGTTCAAGAATGCAGTTTTGAATGACTTTTGTGTTGAAAAGAGAATAACAAGACAATTCTCAGCACCTAGAACTCCTCAACAAAATGGAGTTGTAGAAAGGAAGAATCGTACATTAATTGAAGCTGCAAGGACTATGCTGAGTGAATCAAGGCTTCCAATGTATTTTTGGGCTAAAGCTGTAAATACTGCATGTTATACCCAGAATCGGACTCTGATCAACAAGGACTTAATGAGACACCCTATGAAATAATGGCTAACAAAAAACCAACGCTCAAGTACTTTCGTGTATTTGGTGCTAAATGCTTTGTACTTAAAGATGGAGAAGAACGTATTGGAAAGTTCGAGGCTAAAGCTCTAGAAGCTATTTTTGTTGGTTATTCAAGAAGATCTTATCGGGTGTATATTATTGATCAACATCATGTCAAAGAAAGTGTCAATGTAACTTTTAATGACCCAAAATTCCTTGACATCCAAAATGATGATCCATCTGAAACTCTTAAGTTCAACAATATGCCAGACTCACACTCAGATGATGAAAACGAACCTGAGGCTGCAACAGGAAACAACAATGTTAATAATGTTGATGATCCAAGTGCTAGTGGTGGAAACAGTGGAAACTCTAGAGATACCCCTAAAACACAGGAAGATTTATCAAGGGATCCTAGCAGCAGCTCAGGAGGAGAAGATGAAGGATCAAAAAATCAAACACAACACACCAATGAAAATCAAGGTGAATCATCAAGATCTAATCTGCCAAGTCAGAGAATTTGGAGTAAAGCTCATCCTTTTGAGCTAATCATTGGTAATCCAGATGTTGGTGTTAGAACAAGAGGTGCTACACAGAATCAATGCAATTATTCTGGGTTTCTATCTGAAATGGAACCTAAGAAAGTAGAAGAAGCACTATCTGATCCTGATTGGGTGATTGCTATGCAAGATGAACTCAATCAATTTGAATCTCAAGATGTTTGGAAACTGGTACCCAGACCAAAGGACAAGACTGTAATTGGCACACGATGGGTATTCAGAAACAAGTTGGATGAAGATGGCATTGTAATAAGGAACAAGGCCAGACTGGTTGCAAAAGGTTATTCCCAAGCTGAAGGAATTGATTATGATGAAACCTACGCTCCAGTTGCAAGACTTGAGGCTATCAGGATGTTTCTGGCATTCGCAGCTCACTCCAATTTTAAAGTTTATCAAATGGACGTGAAGAGTGCATTTCTGAACGGAAAGTTAGCTGAAGAGGTATATGTACAACATCCCCCAGGCTTTGAAGATCCAGATTACATGGACTTTGTATATTTTCTTTTCAAGGCTATCTATGGTCTCAAACAAGCACCCAGAACATGGTATGACACTCTTTCAGAATTTTTTCTTGAAAATGGTTTTGTTAGAGGAGTCATAGATAAAACTTTATTTTATAAAAAACACAATAATGATCTGATAATGGTACAAGTATATGTTGATGACATAATATTTGGGTCTACTAATGATAACTTGTGCAAGAGGTTTGCTAAGTTAATGCAGAGTAGGTACGAGATGAGTTTAATGAGAGAGCTGAAATTCTTCCTTGGACTTCAAGTGAGTCAAAGAATAGATGGAATATTCATTTGTCAGTCCAAGTACCTTAAAGAACTTCTAAAGAAGTATCACATGGAAGATTCAGCATCTACAAGAACTCCCTCATCTACAGCTGTCAAGCTTGGAGTATGTGAAAACTCAATAAAGGTAGACATTACAAGCTACAGAGGTATGATTGGATCTCTACTTTACCTAACTGCAAGCCGACCAGGTATTATGTATGCCACTTATATATGTGCAAGGTTCCAAGTGGATCCTAGAGATATTCATCTTGTTGCTGTGAAAAAAATCTTAAGATATCTTAAGGGTACACCTAACCTTGGTATCTGGTACCCTAAAAAATCTGGTTTTAATCTAATAGGATATACATATTCTGATTATGCAGGTAGTGTTGTTGATAGGAAGAGCACCTTAGGGAGCTGCCAATTCCTAGGGAGAAGATTGATTTCCTGGTACAGCAAGAAACAACAAACAATTTCCAATTCTACAGCAGAGGCTGGGTATATTGCTGCTGGAAGCTGTTGTGCTCAGATCTTATGGATAAGGAATCAACTCAGAGATTATGGCTTTGTGATTAATAAAATTCCTATTTTATGTGATAACACAAGTGCCATTGCGATCTCCAACAACCCTGTACAGCACACGAGGACAAAGCACATAGATATCAGGTATTATTTTATTCGAGAACACGTTATGAATGGTACTGTGGAGTTACACTTTGTACCCACAGAAGAACAGACTGCAGATATTTTTACTAAGCCTCTTGATGAATCCACATTCACCAGGTTGGTTGGTGAACTTGGGATGTTGAATAGTTCTTCATCTTAAATCCCAGTTCACATCTGCATTATGTTCTTAGATAAAATTTCAAGTGTTTGTTTTGTAAATATTTGTCATAACACTTGTGAATTTATTTTACTAAATTCTAGTTCTCGAATGTGTGTTTAATGTAGATTATTATAATATTTTATATTTTATCTATTTTGATCGTATTCTATTATATTTTAATTTTAGATTATTATCTTTAAAAATAATTTAATCAAAATTTTACAAGTTAGAATTTTGGTAAAAATTATTTTTATTTGAAAATAATTTAATATTAAAGTATAGCTATTATATATATATATATATATATATATATATATATATATATATATATATATATTAAGTTTAATAAATAGGTTAATAGAACTTTGTACAGTTTTATTTAATTGGCATATATACTGTATATATATATATATATATATATATATATATATATATATATATATATATATATATCTTTATTATTTTTGTTTTCAAACAATTGGTACATATTTTTTTTTATTTTCAAACTGTTAGTATCATTATTTCTATATATATGTGTGTAAGTTTATTTTTATTTTTATTTTTATTTTATAGTTATTTTTATTTTTACGAGAAATTGTTCTAAGAATCATAAGTATTAAATGTCAATATTTAAAGGACTTGTGAATTTTTTTACATTTATTTTCTCGAGCTTACATATATCACTGATAATTGTTATGAGTATAATTGTCATATGCTTGAGTAACAATTATTAGATATATTGTATGAAGTTAAGTGTTAATTTTCATTCATATGATTATTTAATATTTAGCGATGATATTTTATCTTATTAAAATTATGAATTGAAACAATTAAATGTTTATTAGTTTCAGAATTTTAATACGATGAGATATTATGAGCATAATTACTTGTTTTTTGAAATTATTATTAATTATCATGTATTGATAATTTGTTATTATTTCATTGCAATTAATTATTATTTTTGTTGTTAGTGATAATATATATATATATTGTTTATCTGGAAATCACTAATAATAAAAACATATATGTGTCCTGCCGAACAAGAGCAATCGACTCGAGGTAAAAGCAGGTAATCTCGATCTTGATATATTCTCTAATCAATTGATATAAAATATTACAATTGATATATTGAGCCCTCAGTGGCTATAGGACGAGATCAAGGGATTGAAAACCTACATTCTCTAACACAGATCATAGAACCACAAACACTCAAACAGATACAACTTCATCTACTAAACCCCTGAAAAGAAAAGTTTGATCAACTAAAGAGGGTGAGATAGTAAGTGCCTCCAGTGCACTAGAAAAGATAAGTATATATGAGTGTTCCAGTAACTTTGCCTCTAGTTAGAATATGAAATTGAAACCAAGGCAACTACTAAGTAATTTATATCCTCCCAAAAGGGTATAGATTTACAAATGGCAAAACTGTTACTAGGTTCGTCATCTTAACATGATGAGTCTATTGAATTCGGCCTGTCAACCAAGGCCATTTGTAAAGAGTCAACTTCATCTGGACACTCTCAAACACTGCAAACCATATATGTAATATTCAAATGCACTGTAAGGATTGTCACACACTAAGGATGAATTGACGGAAGCAATTATTCTAAACTTCCATATCAAGGAAGGGAGAATGATTGATGATTCTGACTAAATCAACATGCCTTCACAAGTATTATGAGGAAACTTGGATCATTTGCTACATTATAGATCCTTGTCTCCCTCTCAAGATGGAACATATCTGGATTCCTAACGGAATAGATCATCTTAGATGATCAGCAACTCATTGAATCTATTCCTGAAGCAATTCAGTTTTCAAAGTCAAATATTTTAATAGAATCAATTGAGGACGGGGATTTACGAAACCCCATTGCACCACCAGTGACCTCTCTTGAAGGGGCTATGGTGATCTTTCTTGCAGGTACAAAAGACTGTGTCATCCATACTAAGAGAGAAACAGTATTGTGAGAAAAGAGTGAAACACAAGTGAGAAAGAGTGAAAATATATATTCTATGAGTGAAACACTTAGAGAGTATATGAGTGAAACACTTGTGAGAAACACAAAGTAAAATCACACACTAGCACAATTACCAAATCATATTCCCAATTCCCTGTTACAGATTTCTAATGTTACTCAACTAAGGGGAATGAAATTTCTTCTGATATTATGGATTCTGAAGAGGATTACTCAACTAAGGGGGAGAAGTTTGAACAAGATCCAGATCCAAATAGGAGGAGAAGTTTGAACAAGATCCAAAGGGGGTATATAACAACATGCTTGGATTGGATATAACTAATGATTATTTATTAGTTCTTCTATTCCATTTGATTTTAGAAGATTCTTGTATATAGGATTAACCGGATTTTCTAAAATGCATGACATGTCATAGTTTGCATTTTTTATATCTGCGATGGTTTAATGCTGAATGTATGCCATGTCTGTTGTTACCTCTATTAAAATGGTTGGATAATTCACCTTGGGTGAGAAGTGAAGACAGAAGTTGGAGAAACAGAGGAGAAGTGGTAATAAGAAGAGAACAAAACTTCATCCCTGCCATCCTAAGGGGGAGTAGTGATGAGTTTGAGAAACGAAGATAATACTACATGTATAATATGTTCAGTGCTAGAGGAATAAACATCTTTCATTTCAGTTACTCAAGAAATCTGGAAATGTACAATATGATCTAGAGAAACCAGCCACTGAAGATGTACCAATGACACCTGGTCACAAAAGTTAAACTCTAGAAGAAGGTGAAGTTGATACTTCTGAAGCTGGTAATGATAGGTAAGTCAAGATAGAACTTTGTTCTATTTGTTCAGTCTAGAGGAACAACTATCTTGTATTTATCATTAATGTTTGAATCTGACAATGTTTAATATAAACTAGAACTAAGCCTGTTTATTTACAAGTTTTATTGTTATATCTTTTTCTTATTTGTTAGTTGAGTTATCCTCTAGTAATTTGTTTGTTATTGTTTAACAAACAAATAGGGGAGATTGAAAGGCATATGTTTAGAAGCCTATTTGTTTAGAGAGATGATAACTCAACTCAAACATAGATAATTTGTAAGTAAATATATTATCTGTCACATGAATCTTCAACATGTATTATTTGACAAGTAAAAGAAGATCAAAGTCAATCTACAGACTTGAAGTAGTACTACATTGAAAGAAGCTCAATTTATTTGATCATGCCTCAGTGGAATATTTAAGTTTGAAGAAGCTACAGTGTCAGAAGATTTCAAGATTGTGTGACATCAGAAATAGTCAAATCAGAAGGAGCAGAAGTGAACCACTTTATAAAAGTCAAGTGAAGAATTTTATTTGTTGTGAATCACTCGTGAACCAGACAGTACACGGAGTGTTGGCAAAATACAGAGAAAGTTCTTTATTACAGAAGAAGTGGTCAGCTACAAACATTGGTGTGAAGACAGAAGATTTAAAATAATATCATCAACAGTTGTGGAGTCAAGACTTTAATTTAATTCTCTATTAATTGATTAAATTATTTAGTTAATTTAATTAGTAAATTAATTCAATCAGAATTAATTTATTCCTTAAATTGATTAAGAAATTAATTAATTTAGAATTATTTTAGAATGAAGAAGACTTTAATTTAATTCTATTATCAAAAAGATAATTTATTATGTATCCTATTTACTTAGATTAATTCAAAAGGAATTAATTTAATTAATAAGATATATAATAAAGGAATAGAATTTAAATTAAAAAGAAAACAAGAAATAAAAGAAAAAAAAAGGAAAAGGTCAGAAGATGTACATCAAATGAAGTCAGAAGATATACATTTCATATATCAATTCAAGTCGGCAGAGTTTTGTCTCGGGAAGACTTTTTTGAAAAGTCTCCCGCTGCTTAAAAAGTCTCCCCGATTTATTTTAATAAGTCTCTTCAGTTTTCAAAAGTCTTCCAAGGGCAAAAAAGTTTTCCCATGACAGAAAAGTCTTCCAAAGAGAAAGTCTCCCCGAGCAGAAAAAGTCTCCCCGGGCAGGAAAAGTCTTCCCGAGCAGAAAAAGTCTCCCATAGCTGAATTTGCCTATATATACCAGATTAAGTCAGTAGATACAACTAAGTCTATTAACATTCTATTCGAGCTAAAAAGAAAAATACAGAGCATTCATGTCAAATATTCTGTAAAAATTCTAAAGAGCTATTAGTGTTTATCTGATTTAATTTTGTAACCCACCTCAAGTTTAATATAAGTATTTTACTTGAACTGTGTTTCTTTGATTATTATTTCGTGATAATAATTAAAATTATTTAATTAAAAATTATTTGAAACAGAAATTAATATTTATTTGAGATTGTATTCAACCCTCATTCTACAATCATTTGGACCTAACACTTAATTTTTCTATAATCAAATTAACCAATTTTTAATTTAAAATTAAAATTATTATATTTAAAAAAATTTAATTTTTTTTTAATATATAAGACATATTTTAAAATATATTTTTTAGTTTTTTTTATTATAAGGAAATAATTTTTTTATTTAAAAATTAAAAGGTATTCAATTTAATCACAAAGAAAATAAAAAGGACATCTAATTATGAATAAAAGGAGTATTATTTTAACTCATATTTTTCCACTCCAAACTTCCTTGGCCACAATTTATGTTGAGCTAATTTTTAGTACATTAAAGAAGATGAAGAAAAACAAGGCATCTGGTCGGGATGAATTTCCTGTTGAATTTTTCACTACACATGGGACATAGTCGGGTCAGACTTCTACAAAGCCATTCAGTACTTCTTCGATACAACCTTCTTGTACCAATCGATCAATACCACCTTCATTACCCTTATACCTAAGACTGATTCCCCAGAGTTAATGCAGGATTTTAGGCACATATCTCTATGTACTATTATTTACAAATGCATATCCAAAATCATCATTATTAGTCTGTTAGATTTACACGAGTTCTCCCTAAGCTAATCCATCCTTCTGAGTCTTCTTTCATCCATGGTAGGAATATCTCATATAATATTCTGCTAGCTCAAGAGTTGTTCAGGGGATACAAAAGAAAAAGTGGTTTACCTAGTTGTGCCCTCAAAATTGCTTAACACAAGGCCTTTGACTCGGTCAGCTTAGATTTCATATTGATCTATCTAAGGAAGCTAGATTTTCCAAAAAAAATTTATAAATTATCTACAAGCTTGTATATTCACGTGCATGTTCTCAGTTAAAGTGAATGAGGCCTTGGAAGGATGCTTTAAAGGCAAGAGGGGTCTTAGGCAAAGTAATCTTATCTCTCTCTACCTTTTCTTTATTCTAATGAACAAGCACTCTCTCCCCTTCTCTAATTTAGGCCCTTCATTCAATCATCATGGTCTTTGTAATAGATTGAACCTCAACCACTTGTTCTTTGCTGATGATGTTCTCTTTTTCTGCAAAGCCGACAACTCCTCTATAAAATGTATTCAATAGGCCTTAGACAAGTTTTTCTTGTGGAGTGGGCTACGCCCGAATAGCCAAAAAGGTAATTCATACTCTAGGAATGTCAATCTATCGGTTGTGGAATGATTTGATAACAATGTAAAATTTCCTAGAAGGACCTTGCCCATGAAGTTTTTGGGAGTACGCATGATTTGTTCCCAGCTTACTAACAGTGATTGTATTCCTCTTATTGAATGGTTTACTAAAAGGATTCTAAAATGGACCTCTAAGTGGTTGTCTTATGTTGTATGTGTGCGATTCATCTCTGTTATCTTGTTGTCGATTCAGGCTTTTTGGACTCATCACTTTGTCCTGCCTAATGTTGTCCTTAATACTATCAACTCCATCCTCGCGAAATTTCTGTGGAATCGAAAGTTGAATAAAAAGGATGGACACAAGATTTCTGGAGGAAGGTCAACCTTCTCAAAAAAGAAGGGGGATTAGGGTTCAAAGATAAGAAAGAGTGGAACCAGGCACAAATTTTAGTCTTATTCTGTAGAATCATGGACAAAAAGTCAATATCTCTTCAGTGAAATGAGTGCAGATTTTCAGGCTTTCATGTAACTATTTATGTACTGTCCAGGTGCTTGCTGATTGCTTTTAGATTTGGAGGAAAATTTTACAACTCAAACCCATTTCCCTCGACATATTCATTACAAAGTTGGTGATGGTAACAATATTTACTTATGGTATGATCCCTCGCTCCAACACAACTGTATTTGTTCCAATAAGAATGACTTCGCTCCAACACAACTGTATTTGTTCCAATAAGAATGACATGTCTACTATCAGTATTGTCTTCCAAAATGGAACTTGAAACATATCAGATATCCACTATGATATAACCATGGAGATGATCGAGTGGATACTTACCTTTAAGAGAACCTTGAACTTCGACTATAGGTCAGAGGATGTAGTGCAATGGGATACTATCCCTGACTAAAATTAAGACTATATTGATTTGGAAGAGTATTAGGGACTTTCAAATGTCTCTGTCTTGGTCAGATTTGATCTAGCATAAGTTGCATATTCCCATATATGCATTTATTCAATAATAACTTGTTATGAGAGGCTTTCAACCAGAGATAGGCTGCAACATTTTGGACTCATGACCCAGACCTCTCAGTATCTTCTTTGTTTTACAGGACATGAAATGCAGGATCATATCCTTCTCACATGCCTTTATCCAACTCATGTTCTCCAAAGACTCTTGCTCGTCTTTGCTTCTTCCAATCTGGGACAATGCTCTAACTGGGTTCATTTCCTCACCCACAGTAACGAGTAGAGTAGGCATGCTATATCTTGAGCCTTAGTCCTCTTGCCTTACATGTTTAAAACTACCAGTACAGTAGGCATGCTATATCTTGAAGTCTCAATGTATTCAATTTAGATTTTTATATATTCATTAAAATATGATGGTATTCAATTTGGATTTTAAAATATTTATCAAAATCTGATGGTATTCAAAACTTGATGACTTTCTTTTTTAAAATTTTTAAAATGATGGATTTAATGGATTTCATAGTGTGTTCTTTATCATTTTTGAAATATATTAGGATGTATATAAATCTTGACAACTTCTTTAAAACAAACTTAGAATGACTCTTTATTATTTATATGATCTCTCTGTATAACCATAATAAAAATTCAATGAAATTCGACCATTAATAATAATTATATAGAAAATTTATAAAAATATTTATATTCAATTAAATAAACAATAAATTAATTAGAATAAATTAGGAATAAACTTGAGAAAATGTTATATATGCTGAAATTTTAAAGAGGATGGTCCAATATACTGAATAGCATCTACTTGACCCTTTACTGGCCTGATGCGGAATACGAGATTACGTATCTAACTTATAAACTTAAATTGATATTCATACATGTACAAAAATATAAATTAACTTGTAAACTTAAATTGATATTCATACATGTACAAAGATATAAATAGAAAAACATAGATACAGAGACACTAACAAACTCACATGCACGCAACAAGGTATAAGGCCTATATTTTGTATTATCGCTCTTCAATGAACATCTTGCATGAATTTTACCATCATCTGGGACTGAACAAGTATAGATATGTATACTTATATTATGTATCCAACTACAACAGAGAAGATCTGAAGGCGACATATCAGTGGCACATCATATACGTCAGATACAACCACATATTCAAGTATATACGTTAGTTCCATTAACATCTCAAGCAATATACTCCTGATACGTGGTCATGAGTTCCGTATAAATGTGATACGTAACAAAGAATAACATATTTGCTTAATACAGAGTACGAATTCAACATCGGAATCAGGATTTTAAAATATTAGGGGCTCAAAATTGTAATAACATATAAAATTTTCCTTATTTAAAAAATTCAAAAACTCATTATAATCTCGAAAATAAAGTCATTATCATTAAACAGTCGATTCACAATTAAATTTGTATTCAAGCGTTTGCAAACTTAACCTCTATCTCGTCTCCTTGTTATCTCATATTGTTGTTGTGCATGGAAAATATGTTATAGGCCTTGTCTTTGATTTTTAAATACTTGAAATTGTCTTGTACATTGATTGTGAAATTTGTCAAAAAAACACTTTTAATGCCTTTTTCTAATTTTTAATTATTATAAAAATATTTTTACCGATATAATGTGTCCTGGCATTTGTTAGGAGCTGTAAAAAGTTTCATTAACATATAATTTATGTCGAGTAGACCTTTTTGTTGTGAGACTTCTTAATTCATGAGTTATAGGGAGGGATTTATGTCGCCACAAACAGAGACTAAAGCAGGTGTTAGATTCAAAGCTAGGGTTAAATATTACAAATTGACTTATTATACTCTTGACTATGAAATCAAAGATACTGATATCTTGGAAGCATTCTGAGCAACTCCCTCTCCGACTTAAGGACATAACACTAGAAAATATGGCTCCCTGACAACAGTGTACAGTAACCAATCATGTAAACCAATATTTATGAGAACTTATCTTAGTTCTTTTGTATTATTTTTTTGGAAAATCGTAATCAAACGATTGAAAAACAAGGGTAAAATCAAGAAATTAGGGTAAATGTATAAAACCTTTTTATGAGAATTGTAATTTAACCATTCAAAAAGTGATGGTATGATAGTATGAAAAGTACTAACAACTAAAAAGTACTGGAATTGTAAGTATAGGTACTAGAATTGTAAAAAATAAAAGTTATCATCTAATAGGGGCTTTAAAAATGATCGAAAATAAAAAAATTATGTGAGTATTTTGACTCTAGCCGGGGTTACATCCGCCCATGAGTACGATGTAGCATATGCAGTTAGTATTTTGGACCTTGTCTCCATTTTTAGGTATTTTAGGTACTACATTCCCATATTTGATTATATAGGGTCTTCACCCAATAAACTTCTTATCATTAATTGATAGTTTAGTGTTTTATAAACTTTGGTATTATTTATTCTACCAGTCTTTAGACTCTCATGGTTTTTTAAATTCTAAGGGTCTCTATACTAGGGCCGTCAAAAAAATTTAAAATATTTGATATAAATATTTGATATTCGTTTGAAATATTTGTGTTCATATTCGAAATAAATTGGATATTATCTGTATCCAAAATAAAATGGATATTATCTGTATCTGAATCCGACAATTTCGTATACGAATATGGGTATATCCGTACCGATAATATCCGAATATGAATTTAAATATATATAACATAAATTTATAATATAAATATATTTTTTATTAGGTTCAATTTATAAATATATATATATATATTATTTATTTTTAAAATTATATATTTTTCTAATATATATAATTATTATACATCAATCACATTAATTTAGAATTTTAAAAATAAAAAAAAATATATTTAAAATGATTATTTCTTTATTTTTTTTATAAATGTAAAACAAAATTTGGATTCAGACATTATCCGGTGGATTCAGATTCAGATTCAGATATATTATTTTCGGATATTTCGAATTCAGATTCGGATACGAATACATATTCAGATTTTTAGATTTAGATTTGAATATAAACATATTCGTATCCGAAAGATTTATTTGACAGCACTAGACTCTGAAAATTTTGTGGACCCTAATAAAACTTTAAATGCCTTAAATCTTGAAAAATATTTCTGAAATACAAATTATTGTGAACATATATATAAATGACCGGATGGCCTCGTATCCCCAAATATTATATTCTATAGTCTGATATTATTCTATATTTGACTAGAAACTATAATAACTTAAAACTTTAACTAAAGATATATATCTATATTAATATTTTATACATCATCAAAATTATATACATATATATTTCCTAAAAAAGATCATTTTTACTTTAGAGATAGTATATTGTTGGGAGAGAGATATCTATATCAATGGTAACATATCCGCATTTAATAGTATCTTTGTAATCTCTAAAAGTGCCCTCTAGATTTTCTAAATATTACAAAAAATGCTGATTCATCACCATATCTATTATATTTAGCCTTGCCTGAGGTTTATGCTCAAGGCCAATATGCCATGCAGGTAGCTTAGTGTATACAGTATATATACAGACAAAACACAACACAACACAAGTAATTCAACAACTTTTATTCTACATTTTTCTCCCAGCCGTTTCTAATACAAAACGTAAGTGCAAGCAAAATCCACTCCTTTTTGTTTTCACATTTCACAAATTTTCCACCATCACACACACACACACTTGTATGTATAAATTCGTAATCAACCCATCTCTGTAAACAAGGGGCATCATAAGGTACTTCGATTTCTGTTGAGTTTTTTCTTTTTAATTCATTCTAATTTACTTGTTTTCGTTACATATGTTTGATTCCAATTTATATTTGATTGCATAAGTTATTTCAGTGTAGCTTCGATTGTTAAGAATGTTATTTTATTTTTAAATTTTTAATGCATATATGCCCTTTTTTGTATGACTTGAGTTCCATTGTTGCCCTTGCTACACATCAATTTAGATGCACTTGCTATCTTTTTAGGACTTGGTAGCACCAATTAGTTTGACTTGTTCCTGTTTTATTTTTTGATTGTTTTTGTTCTTTTATGGCCCGTTTGGAAACTTGGAATTCATTTGAAATTTTATATTCGATCAAATGACATGTTTGGATACCTCATGAATTTGTAATTTCATTTCATTTGAATTCCAAAACATTCGAATATATGTATAAATCTGAAAATTTGAAATTACAACTCAATTCCTGTCATTTGAAATGAAATACATGTTTCCAAACTCAATCTTATTTGAAACATGGAATGATTTGCGGAAAAACATGTCATTTGAAATGAATTACATGTTTCCAAACACAATCTTATTTAAAACATGAAATGATTTGCGAAAAACAATGAAGATGTTGAAAAAACAATTTTTTTTCTAAATTTTCGTTGGCTTCCAATTTAAATGCTTGGTAATCTCGTTGATGTGTATGCTGTGCAAGTATTTTTAAATTTTTGTTGCCTTCAATAAAAGGGTTTTCAGTTAAAATCTTTACAACTGATCAATGGAAGATACGTAGCCCTTGCAGTTGGATGTATCGACAAATGCAATCAGATTTTGTGTGTGTAATTACACAATATTTGACTAGGGATATTAATTACAATGTTCTGTAGTACATAGAACTGCACCGTTTCATTTAGGAGTTTAGAAATACTTTCTATATTTGTTTCTTAACTTGGGTTCCGGATTTCTGCTGACTATAGCAAAATATTTCTCTAGATACGTGCTTTTAACTATGTGATAAAATTTACTGTTTTGGTTCATGACCTTGCGTATTAATGTGCTGATCTCATGAAGTAAATGTATTTTTTGGATCCACTACTATATCTTGTTGCAGCAGATACCTTAGTTGAGCTTATTTCTTTAGGTAATATCAGAGATCGCAAAGTTGTCAAGGATTTCTGCGGAGACAAGAATATCAGTGTAGCTTCACTTCTTGTTAGTTTGTTTACAGAGCCTGAACTTCGTGGGAATGGACTCTGTTGTATTGGACAATAACAGCGCAGTACAATATTTGGAAAGAAGATTGCAGGAAAATGATGTAAAAGGAGCAGTAGATTTAGCTATAAGCTGGCAGAATATGTTTCCAAAGCTCAAGAGACTTTTACGCTTTTTAAGCAACATTATTGTGCAGGTCTCCACTGACGGTGAGGAAATAGACTGGTTCAGTGTTCTTGGTGTGGATCCTTCAGCCGATACCAAGACAATGAAGCAACATTATGTGAAACTGGCTACAAACAACAGACTCGGGTCGCGTGAAGCACATAAACTTCTCAATAAAGCGTGGGATACCTTGTCGAACATATATACCAGAAAAGATTATGATCTCAGAAGAAGATCCAGAGAAAACCGACAGAATGCCTCTGTTTTGAAACAGGCAAGCTCAACTACACAGTTACATCAGCCGGCACCTGTTCTCCATGAGGTTTCGGGAAACAACAGAAGTGGTGTAAGGCTAGTTTCTCTAGCTGCACAAGAAATTCAGCCGGCACCTGATCTATACAATATCTCCGGAAATAAGGAAAGCGACTTAAAATCATTTTCTGCAGCTACAAAGTTAATACAACTGATGCCTGATATGTACAATGTATCAGGCAATAAAGAACGTGACCCGGAGTTAGTTTCCTCAGCTACACAATTATTACAGCCAGCTCCAGGTATGCACAAGGTATCAGGAAATAATGGTTCTGCTATAAGGCTAATACAGCCGGCACCGTTTCTACACAATGTCCTGGGGAATAATGGAAGAGAGTTACCCACAAGTCCCTCTGATACACACTTGATTCAGCCACCCGAAGGTCAGTACAATATATCGGGAAATGGAGGAAGTGGCCCGATGTTATATTTCTCGCCTACACAGTCAATTCAGACTGCTCCTGGTATGCACGATAAATCGGGAAACAAGGGAAGCATCCCAAAGTTAGTTTCCTCAGTTACACAATCAAATCATCCAGCGCCTGGTCTGTGCAATGGCTTGGAAAATAATGGAAGTGGCTTCGCAAAAGTTTCCTCAGATGCACAGTTATATCAGTCACCACATGTGAATTTGAAGAGACGCCATGTATGGGGGGATCAAACAAGTGCAACTAGAGCGAAGTCTCGGTGCATATATTTTAAGGAATCAGGCATTAGTTTGCCTCCTGTTGTTGGTTCGACTGGTATTGCACACATCAAGCATAAAGGAAGGATGAGATTAGTTGAACACACTTGTGATAGCAGCAAAAATGTGCCAGAAAATAACATGCCCAGTGAAAGTAATGGTCAGACAGGCGTACATCTTTTGCAGACAGAAAATTCTCAAGCAGAAAAGGTGGGTACATATGGGAGTGGAAAGGGAAACAGCAAAAAGAAGTTATCAGATGTACAAAGAAACATTTTAATGATGAAGGCTAGGAAAGTGATTCTCGACAAGCTCAATGAATGTCGTGCTGCTGTTAGGGATAATAATGAGCACAATCCTGCAGTTGATAGAGAAAATGCAGCTACAGAAGGTCCCAAAGAAGATGGGTTTAAGACTATGGAAGTTCCAGATTCGGATTTTCATGACTTTGACAATGATAGAATCCATGAATCATTTGCTGATAACCAAGTCTGGGCAGTTTACGACGAGGATGATGGAATGCCTCGACTATATGCTTTAATCCGGAAAGCATCAGAGAGGCCCTTTAAGCTGCAACTCAGTTGGCTGAACTCCAAAAGCAACATGGATATGGAATCAATAAAATGGATGAATTCTGGATTTCATAAAACGTGCGGAGACTTTTGTGTTGGGAAGGAAAAAATCAGTATTGAACTAAACTCATTCTCTCACAGGGTTGCAGGGTGGACGAAAGCAGGAAAAGTATTCCAAATTTTCCCTAAGAAGGGCGAGGTGTGGGCACTCTACAGGAATTGGTCTCGGAACTGGAATGAGCATACCACAGAGGAAGAAAAGCATAAATATGACATGGTGGAAGTAATTGAAGATTACAATGAAGAGAAAGGTGTAACAATTGTTCCTCTGGTCAAAGTTTGTGGCTTTAAGGCTGTGTTTTGCCAACATTCGGATTCAAAAGAAGTAAGGACAGTACCAAAAAAAGAGATTTTTCGCTTTTCTCATCAGGTAAGTTCTTTCCTTCTTACTGATCAAGAAGCTCCAAATGTTCCCAAAGGTTCCAAGGAGCTCGATCCTGCAGCTATGCCATTAGAGCTTCTCCAAGTCATACATTAAGTATGTGCAGCTGTTTGTTGGATCGCAATTCTTTCTGGTCATGGTCACAGAACATTTAAGATTTGATTTTTGAGAGGAGTCACCTTAACTATAGATGAAACATTAATGTAGCTTTTTCTGTTATTTGATTTAGTGGCCAGTATTTACCGTGCGACTTGAACAGTTTCTGTTGTTGTCGAATAAGTTGTACTGAGGATCTCACTGTATGTTGTATTTTAACAAGTGAGATTTAAATAGTACCGACTTTTTGCTCTTCACAGGTTTTTGTTACATATTTATGCGGAGGCTTTCAAGTAATTGATCAGTTACTGATCAAGTAACTTTTAATCTTATTGCATGAACCCTGCTAGCCTGCTAAATCCCAGTGTAATTTTTTTTTTTTGCTTTATCTTATGTAAAAGTTCTACTGTGGATTTATATGATGAAAAATTACATGATTAGCATTTTAGCCAATTAATGATATGAGAGTAAACAAAAACTAGTTTTGGAATGCTGGACTGCTTGCGCCACTGTCGATAGAGGAGGGACAATCTTTGTTTTCCCTTCATATATAACAGGTAAACAACTGGTAACATTTAGCGATTCAGATGTTCTTGCTCCAGTGTTTGGCTTGCTTTTAGAACCAACAATGATGTTCTTTGTTTTAAAAATTGAAGAGCTGCCGAGTACTACTGTCTCATATATTGAAGCATCACATTATATGTAATTTCTGTTTATGGAGCTAGTTGTTACCATTTCAGCAAGTTAAGTAGGACTCTGCTACAGTGCTGCTTGTTCTAAATAAACTGACAAGTGCACTTAAGAGGCTAAGCTCTGCATGCGTATTGCTTTACCTGATACAAGTATCAACTAGTTCCCATTCTTCTGTAGTAACTAATATATGATATTTAAAATCTCTCTGTGTGTTGTAGTCTAACAAGTGAGATTTTGATAATACCGCATGACCAGGTGCTGAGGTTCCACAAGAAGTGTTGTTTTACATTTGTAGGGAGATACTTTCCAGTTTCAGCTAATAGTTTCCAGTCCCTTAATCGTTGAAGGGGCTACTTCTTCCTGCGATGATGACGACTATTTTTTCTTGAACTGAATTTATTACGGTTGCATTCAATGGCCGGAACGGAAGGTCTTGATCCATTGACAACCTTATCTTAACCTTAATTTTTTTTGTAAACAAAAGATGCAAAATAGTTGAAAGTCTGTTTAGTTCAGGATTTAGTTTCTGTTTTTACTTTGAGATTTTCTTGTTTAATGAAACTAAGGTACTGCTAGTTGGCTTTAGAAAGTTCAGTTGTAGACGTAGGTTTTCCTTTTTCGTTTTCTTTTTCCTTCTTTCTTCACATTCGTTTAATTGTAAGTTCCATGATTTCGTACAACAAATTTCTACACAACCAACCAAATATTAACACGATTTTACAATATAGAATTGTGACCATAAGAGCCTTTTTTGTAAAACTAATATCAATTTGTTCTTTGATATTTCAAAGCGTAAGTTTTGATAAATTGTATAATTGTAGGTTTTGTTGAAAGTAATTTTTCCAACATTATGAAGCTTAAAACAAAGAAGTTACAATAAAGTTGTACTTTGTAATGTTTTTTAAACCAATAAATAAAATATAAGAAAACACTGACGGAATTCTGCCGACTTGTATAAACTTGAAATAGGAGTATGAAAAAAATTGATCACCATAAAATTCAACTAAGTGTACACGATCTAGTTTAAAATCTGTTATCTAGAAATGCCAGTCGGTTTATACATGTAATATATACATACAGAATAATGTCGAATGAAGATTCTAGAATGAACTCGCATACAGGGTGAATGTGTCTCCCGACTCCACTGCCTTTGTTCACGTTACACACTATCCCGAAGCTCCACCAGCTTTATCCTGCGGCCTGAAGTCCAAACGGATAACATCTATCATAAATTTTCTAAACATCAAGCACATAGAGTAGACTGCTACATGCAATAATTATTTCATGAATTTGCAATACCATGAAGGGAACCTACTGGGCATCCTATAAATTTTATGTGATTTTGGAAAACCCGGGAGGGAACCCACAGGTGCCTAAGTGGCTGCCTTCCCTAAGAATATCATGTTAAACCCTTAAAATCTGAATATTTTTGTGAACAACTAAATTCATATATCCCTATCTAATTGCATCAATACTAACTAAATAGAGATTTATGACTTCAATTATAACTACCATTATATTTTCATGGGATATAGGTACATGTGGACACACACACACACACTGGAAGAAAGACAATTAATCGTCAATATCTAGCCCAAAATGCTATAACAGTGAACTTCTGTAAACTTGGAAGTAATCTGAATTAACTTTCAGGACATTCAATTTGATTACAACAGGTCAGATAAGCCTCTTTTAGTGGAACAAATGGTGTTCACTATATAACTGCAACAAATTCTTTATCTAATAAATTAAGACTTCCAATTGTCGAACCAAAAATTTTTCCCCTTGTCATACGCAGTGCATTTCGATTGTCCACATGCCAGCTTTTTGAAATTGGAAAGTATTGCGATTCCACAAATTCTTTTTAGTGAAGAAAGAGTAAAGAGAGAAGAAAACATACTTGTGTAAGATAGAATTTTGTGCGGTGCCCTGGCTTCCTGAGGTGCTGTTGAAAAAACTAACTGATATCAATCCATGTGCTACTGTAGCTGGCTCTGGAGATCCCGGTAAGCTTGTACTTGAACCATGTCTAGCTAATATGCCTACAACTTAATCATGGAGGAAAAATCTGTTTACATTGTTGCCTAACCAAATATAAATAAACTGTAAAGTGAAATAGGGTACTACACTACTACGGAAACTCTAAAACACAAGTACATACATACTATTGCAATTTATGACTATCCTGGTAAATTCTTACATTTTGGCAGCTGGATAATTCCCACCAGAAGGTGTTTTACTAATATTCTATACCAGATGTATTTACAATAAAGTATAATCAAGCATGTGCTCCAGCTCTTAATATACATACCTAATATATTCTGAAAACTCAGGGTATGCCAAGTGTTATCCTTGGTTCTACATAACTCCACCAGCGACTTCAATGCAATTTTAAAAAAATGTCGAACAGTGGAATAGTGGTAGGTTGTTAACTTGGAAATAAACGGTTGAGTTATGAGTTAGTTTAAGGATATGTACAAAAGAAATGGACCATACTCTTATAGTGAAGGGTGATTAATGAAATGTTGCAAATGATATATGACTTCCTCATAATGCTAAGTGTCTTGAAGGATTGTAGTGGGAGATAGCATATATTGCTTTGTATGGTTACAGTATTATAGAATCAATATAAGAGACTATATTCGTGAATTTGCAAAACCGAGACATCTCCTGATAAAGACTGAGAAATTCAATTGTTCCTTTAACAGGGAAAATTCTTCAACATTTAATAACTCCAAAGCTTATCAAGATTACCGTAGAATGTCCATATTAGTCTAATAAATACATTTTTTTTTAAAAACAGTGACCCCAATTATAACAAGAAATCAAGAAATGCACACCTATAAGCTTCAGATGACACAACTGTGAACTATAAAGGAACATAACTTTAGATGCAGACTGAAAATATAGATAGAGAAACTTTTACTTCCATGCTTCTTAATGGAACGGGAAATTAAGACAGCAGTGAATTCCTAGAAGTTTACTTAAAGTAGACCAATTAATTAATTGCCTAGAATATATGACATTCCACTTCCAACAGATTTATTAGTCATTATTTAATAATGTTTCTAACTAAGAAGTCCATGTAAAAGAAAAGACAAATACCACAGTAACTCAAGAAATAACATGGATACCTTGAAAGAGTATCACAACAAAAAAGAGAAGAGTGACAATCATGGCTGCAAGACTCCCACTAAATGTTGACGACGAGAATGCTGATGAAGAAGATGAAGATGCCATCTCAGCTTTCATTTTTCTAAGTGCTTTGATGCGTTTTATCCTAGCACGCTTCTTCATGGCAAGCTCAGAAAATTCCATAACCAACTTTAAGTCTGAGACATTCAGTGTTGGGCCCTTGGGAGGTCGAGGGGGTTTAGATGACTTTCTAATCGAATTTTTTCTTTTCCCATTCATGTGCTTTTTTTCCAAAAGAGGCAGCTGCTCTATGCTCTGTTCTAAATCTTTGTCTACTACCAATTCTATATTGTCATAAGAGTCCTCACAAAATGTATCTAACTTACTGTATGTGCTCGAACTACATTCACCTTTAACATATCTGTCATAACCAAGAAAGCCACTTCTAAGTCTACCAAGCATATGCTTCGCTCGCTTGTTTCCCGAAAAAATGTTGTTATGTAGCTCATCTTCGATACCCATTCCACCACTCTCAAGATCTCTTTCTTCCACGGCACTATAATCCATTAATTCTACTTTGAATCTTCTCCTTCCCAAAGTACAATCACGACATAACAGCAGGAACTCTTCACATTGTAAGCAAGATCAATCTATGTTATTGTAACCTACAACAAATATACATCATTAAACAATATCTTTGCTAGAAGGTTCATAAAAAAAAACTTGCAACTAATATTCCTACCAGTTGCATATGCTGATTATATACGCCCCATATCAAAACATTCTCTATTTCGCTAAAAGAGGGATAAAAAACACCCTATCTATCCTACATAGTTGCGAATAACTGATGGTATGCCCTCGAAATGTACACACACAAAATGCCTAAAAATCAAAACACATTTGTCAAAATCACACATCTCTATTACAGAATTCTTATGGTAAAACAAAAAAAACAAAAAAAGTACATGACATACCATACACAATGCAAAAAAGAACCCATAATCTAAATTCTCCAAATTAACAGCTTAATCTATAAATTAAACAAAAACCCAACATCAAAATTTTACAAACAGAAAACAACCTGAAAAAACAAACCCCAAAAAAGATATGAAATCAAGAAAGATTTATAACAACTTTATAATATACAAAATCAAGAAAAGTAAATTGCAAATAGAAAAAAGTTACTAACTTTGAAACAAGAAAAGAAAAGGGTACAGGCATTACCTAGTCTCTGAAAAGATAGAAACCCAGGCAAGGGTAGCAGATATATATACATATACATATAACAACAAAGAATTTTCACAAGAATTTATGTGTTTTTGGATTAATATCAATGTGGGTGTACTTCCCAACCAATGCCCTGAATTAATTTATTTGGTCTCATTCAACTCGGGTATTTTTTTAAATTTTTAATTAATGGACAATGGGATATAAAAATAATTTAGACTTAAATTTTGTAATGAAAATTATAGTTAATAATTATTTAATGTAACAATTAGCAAAGAGGAACACAATGTGATTGGAACGGCGGAGCAAAACAGATGACACGCAGGCTGCAGCTTTTCTTATTTTAATGGCCACGTGTTGCTGTATCTGAATTTGTCTCTTGTTGTCTATTTGTTTATTTTTTATGAAATTAAAATCAGAAAAAAAAAAAATCAACGGCCTTGTTGAGAATTAGTATTTAACGGATTGAATTAATTGATTTGATTTAACTAATTGATTGAATTAATTATTTTGATTAAAATTGTTTGATAAATAATTATTAAATTAGTTATTTATATTTTAAATATATACATGTCAATTATTTAATTGAAAAAATTCTTCCAAATAACTTTTTTTCAAATTAATTTATTGAGTCAAAATCGATATTTCAATCCGCTAACTACCAAACACTAATATTAGAGAATTTATCTAACCAAACTTCTAATTAAATTGACTTAAATCTCTAATTTTTTCCCTCAAATTTTTAGCTTCCAAATATGATCAATATCAAATTGATAACTGTACTCAAACCGAATATCATTAAGATCGAATATCATTGAGGCATTATTTAGTTCGTTAATTTTAGACAGCTATGTTGACAGGTTTCGGGTGAACGCTTGTACAGCTAGCATTCCTCACCAACAGATTATTTACATTTTTTATGATTAATTATACACCATTGTGAAATACTCTTACACTGCTTTGTGATATATTGCAATTATAGGGTTGTTGTATGTTGGGATGTGACGGCCCAAACATCAACATCCCCGAATTTGGGGAGTTACATATTGCATGACAAAATATAATAATGGGTGATATATATATATATATATAACACTATTCACGCACACAGCTATATCCATACCGAAATACATACACATCTTAATAACAATTTTAAATAAACACACATTTAATCATATAATTTAAAAAATGATCAAAAAAATACCTGAACCCATAGTTTTCGTTACATGAGACTTATCTGTTTAGAATTTACTTTACTCAAGTCACAATGAATAAGTGAAATGAACCATTGAATTGAAAACATCAAATGCTTGATTCCGTTTGATTTGATTGTTCACTCTTTAAATTTGTATAAATATCCTTTTTAACAAGAATTCAATACTCAAAAGTTCATTATTGAATATTCACCAACACATTCAACCCAGTTATATGTAATCAATTCCGAGTAACCGTCTTTGGTTTGTGTATCGTTCATGTGAATGATGTTCATATTGATGATACATACTAATATGTCATTCCCTCTATTTGACAAAGTTGTATTAAAAGGCTGATAATACATATTGACTTACGTATATCTTACCCTCCATATATGTTTGGTCTGTTTTGGTTTGATCATTATACTATGCAATAATTCTGTAATACACTAAAAACAGAATATGATGCACGATATTTCATTTAAAAATATTCCATGTAACTTTTATCTTCTTTTTGTTATCTCTTTATATCTTATTACATATCTTCTAAAATCAGAGATATTTTTGAAAATAGTCTCTATAAAAAAAATAACATATTCCAACATAAAGAATTATATCTCAAACTAATAAAAACTATTATTTCATGAAATAATCGTAATGTTGAAACAATAATTCAAAAAAAAAATTAAAAATAAAGGAAAGTAGCTTAGACAGTAAGTTACGAACAGAAACTACAGTCAACGCACGGGCGGGTGCCTATATAAACGTATCTCTACATGTATATAAACTGCATATAGGCCTCGCTGCTGCGGCGCACGATCGAACCCTAAAGAAGAGCCATATTTCGGTTTGTGCGTGAATCTAACAATTCAATCCAATCACACAGACAGAGATATTTTGTTAGATTCACGCACAAACTCGTAATCTGTCTCTTCGTATCATTTGTTCGATTTTCTGAAGAAAATTTAGTGGATTCTGATCTTTTATTGATGTAAGATTGTAATTATGTGATGTTGATTTATCAAATAACGCAATTGTAAATGGTTTTCGAGTAGATTTGATTGTGTGTATGTATAGATAAGCTCGGATTTTGTGTGTTCAATCTTATGTGTTGTAATTTGATTGGTATTTGTAAGCCTGAGTGTAGTGTTTAAGCAATTACAGTAATTCATGGACTGGTTAATTGGAATTATAGTGGGTGGAAATTGTAATTGATTAGATTGATTTAGGGCAGGGATTTTGATTGTAAGTAGTTTGATTCTGCTGGATTCTTATCGATATGTGATAACTACTATGCCTAGATCGAATCTATTATCAAATAAAAACATCATGTTATTTTCTTGAATGAAAATTGAATATAATTCCCTGCTTCACCAGGCCGTCCTCCACTAACGATTTACCTATCCTGAAAGAGAGGCAGCCTAGAACCTACAATCTGATTATGAAGATATAATGGGCATGAAATCGGTTTAATGTGGACATTTAGATCGAAGACCTTCGTGAATGTCTAAATCTAGTTTTAGTTTGGCTTAGCAGTTGCATATTCACATGACTTCTTCAGTGAATAAAACTAGTTTAGTTGGGTTATGTTATATTCCCTATTCAAAGGTCTAAGCTTTTGGGTGACGGTATGATATTAAATTCCTTCTCTTAGCTACGGTCAATGACTTCACCTCCTTTTTCGCTTGAACCCCATCTCTAATGGATGCAGGTATGTGTTCACTCTTTCTGCAGTACTTGCTAGTTGTAATTTTTATGCACACACCAGGACACACATGTGTATTACGTGTACATATTTTCTTATAAGTACATGCCTGGTCTATGAACACTTCTTTTAGCTTATATAGCTTCACAAAGTATCGATGTCTCAGCACAATTTAAAAGCTCATATGTTTCAGGATACTACTTTATCCTGGAAGATTTTTTGTTGTCCTACTATTTGTGTTAGATTTTTGAATGGTAGTTTTTTTACGGGATTAGGTGTATATAATTGTGACTGTTATGTTAATGTTAAATAGAAGCAATAATTGTACTGAACAAAAAATTGTTGTTGCTAATTGTTACTGATGTCATAATTGTAAGAAATATTGAACATAAGGGGATAAATGACGATACCTTTTGAAGAATTTATGACAATACGAGTAGGGTCAAATTTTAGCCTGCCAACAATATCCTTTCCTGCCTAACGAGAAGTTCCCAAATGGAAATATCTGCTTCTGTAGATATTCAAAAAAGATCAACCGTCCGGTGAAATAAGCTTTAGAAATAATTTGTCATATCTTTAAACGAAATCCCCAAATAGAAGTATAAAATCCTAGCTTAGACAATCAAAAAAAGATACTCAACTAGTTATATCAGCTATAAGAAAATTGTTTCATGGCACTTTAAGTTGCATCGGCTGTAAGAAAATTGGTTGCCAGTGCACTTTAGGTTGATATACTATATATATGCTCTAACACTCATAGAAGTTTCAGATGTATTGTTCAGTTGTTCCGAAATTTATAAAGAAGAATACCAGCCTGATAATTTGAAAAGGCAGTATTCCAGTGGAAGTCACTTTTTAATATAGGGTATGTAACATTGGCAAGAAAAAAAAAGTTTGATATGTTTTAATGTACCTTGTCATAGTTTATTACAAATTCATGACTATATGAAGGGTAAGCTTCAGGAGCTAATAGCATTCTAAACTTATCTCCCTCGCATATTCATTTAGCACCCAGCTTAAGTTTGATAAACTCTTACTCTGTGATATAAGCTGGTTATTGTTCTAATTGTTTGCTTTTTTTATATGCTTACCTTTCCATAAATAATTTCTTTGTCTCTTTGGTTCCAAGCCACCCTTTTTGATCCAATAAAAGACAACTTTGGATGGAATGAACAGTAGGAATTGTGGTATTGGATTGACCATCCTGGAACAAGCTTATTGTATCAAGATAGTCTAATCTGAGAAGGTCTGCACCTCTCTTCATGGTATTCTTAGGTCTTGAACAAAATAGTGTTGAAATGGGAACTTACTTTTTAATGGCAAAAGCTATAGATTTCAGAAGCATGAGTGTTAGTATTGATACTATATCATTTTACTGTCTTTTTAAGTTGTAACTTATGGAAAACGTTTGATCTGTGGTGCTTATGCAGAATTTAAGCTTTTTTTGGTTTATTTGAAGTAATGAGAATACTGTACAGAATTGCCTATATATAGACAAAGGGGAGATCTTACATTAGCATGTTTATAAAACAATCTCCAGCAATAACAACACCTTTGGGATTTTTTTTTCCTTTTTACAGGCCAAGTTTGCATAAGAGTTGCTACTGGACTTGCCATGAAAAATCATAGATGTTATTCACCACTGTATGGTATCACTTTTATATTTAGCCATTTGGCAAGAGAGGCTTAACTGCAATTTATATGTATAATTCTGTTTGTTTAGATAAATGAGAGTAATATGTAATAAAGTAATAAGATACAATAAAATTATAAAAATAGAAGCTCTGGAGCCAGTTGTTTCACACACAAACTCGTAATCTGTCTTTTGGTATCATTTGTTCGATCAAGAACATACCTGCTTCACTATGTGTTCCTAACAAGCAAGGACTCTTAAATGCATATATAATCACATAGTAAAGACTTTTTGGTATGCATATATAATCACATGCACACCTAAATGCTTGCAGTTTAAATTATTTACTCTGCTTTTATAAGTTTTATGTTTTTATACCTGAAGTGTAGATTCTAATCCTTTATCGATGTATGAAGTTTTTCACCAGCAACTCTAAAATAAAAATTCTTCCATGACCACTTGCGCCATGGTTTCTTTCTCATCGTCACACACATCTTTTTTGTGCCTACATTATGAGATCCTCTTGACCTTCTTTCATATTGTTCTTCAGAAGTTTTTGTTGATTTATCTCCAAAAACCATTATTTGAATTAGTATTGGGTTGTTTTCAAGAGGTTGCATCTCCCCCTCAAATACAACCTTCCACAAACTTAAACCTCTCTTGCTAGAAGTCATATTACACTCACAGATCCCTTAAGATCATTGAAGCTCTGATACCATGTTGGTTTTTTATATAATGATGGGAAGAGATATTATATTCGTGAGAACCATGTGGTGGAAGCTCAGAAGCTTATTATTTTATTAATCATAGAACTCTTTATATAGAGTTTACATCACACAGATTTGCATGATTAGTGCCACCCATATAGCCTAATCAATTACAAATTTTTTTACAATCAACAACATTAAAGCATAATCAAACAATATTAAAACACAATAATTCTATTTAATATTTCAGTTACAATTTTGAATCATAATTCCAACAGTCTAAGAACAATATATAGAGTTCATACGCGTTGTAGGGTACTACTCCATAATGGTAGTCTTAGATTTTCAGATGGTAGTTTCTTTTTCGGGACTAGGTGTATATAATCGTGATGGTTATATTAAACAGAAACAATATATTTACTAAACAGTAACTTATTGTTGCTAGTTGTTACTGATGTCGTAGTTGGAAGGAGATCATGAACAAAAGAAGATGAATGACAAGAACTTGTGAAGAATTTATGGCAAAGTGAGTAGGGTTAAATTTCACCATATCAACAATATTCTTTCTTGCCTAACACGAAGTTTCAAAATGGAAATACTTGCTTTTGCTCTAGATATTCAGGCAAAGAAATTACCAGTAAAACAGCTCTAAAGTAAAGATTAATGTCTTTAGGCTCTACCTGGCTACAACAGTTTATTGCTTATGGAAAGAAAGAAAGAAATTGATCTTTGAAGTAAGCAGCACTTGCACTACAGCAGCACTTGCACTACAGCACGACATCTTGCAGACCAAATGAAGGAATTGGACCGTTGCAGGCTGCAGAGTATTAGAAAATTTAATCAAGCTATAAATAGAGATCAGTCCTTAAATTTGTTACTTTATTGAATTTTTTTAGTCGATTATTGTCCATCCTTAGGCGCTTGTGCTCAAGGTTTTTTAGGTTTATTTGCTAAGTCTTTGGAGGTTGTTCCAATTAGACTTGTCTAAGGTATGCCTTAGTTCTTGATGTATTTTTTCTGAGTTTATAAAATCTATTACTTAGCAACAAAAAAAATTGCTTTAGGAAGAATATGCCATGTCTGCACAAAATTTCCTGATAAGAGGTATGAACTGCTAGCATAGACATTCAGAACATTGTAATCTGGCAGTTGGATCAGCTGTAAGAAAATTTGTTGCCATGGCACTTTAGGTTGAATAAGCTATAAGAAAGTTTGTTGCCATTGCATTTTAAGTTGATATACTTTGTGTATGCTCTATAACTCACAGAAGTTTGAGATATCTTGTTCAGTTGTTCCAAACTTCATAAGAAAATACTCTCCTGGTAAAGTGAAAATGCAGTGGAACACTTTTTAGCAAGTGGCATGTAATGTCGGTAACAAGCACATTCACTATGTTTTAATTTACACCTTGTCATAAACTGTAATGAGTTCATGACTATGTGAAGGGTAACCTTCAGGGGCTAACCGCATTCTATAGTTATCTCCTCCCACATTCATTTTGCACCCAACTAAAGTTTGATAAACTCTTACTCTGTGATATAAGGTGGTTATTGTTCTAACTATTTGCTGTTGTTATATGCTTACCTTTCCATAAATAGATTCTTCGTCTGTATGGAGGAATTTGTTGAATACAGCTTCAAATGAACAGTAGGGTGTGTGTTATCGGACTACCTGACCTCGAACAAGGTATTGTATTAAGATAGTTTAATACGATAAGGATATGTGACCTCCCTTGCTGGTATTCTTCAGTCTTGGACGACGAATGTGTTGAAACATAAACTTCTTTCTTAAGGAAAAGGCTAAGGTTTCATAAGCTTGACTATTAGTGTTGATATTATATCAATATACTGTCTTTCTAAGTTGCATCTTATGAAAAACGTTTGATCTGGGGCGCTTATGCAGAATTTAAGCTGTTTATTTGGTTAATACTAAGGTAGAAATAAAAAATGTTTAGGTATCACTACAGAATGGTGCATTGGTGCCACAGTTATATTGGTCATTTGGCAAGCGAGACTTGACTGCTACTAAATCTGTTATTCTGTTTGTTAGGCTTAGATACACCTTTTTTATCCTCTCAGTTGTAATAATCACATTTTTTTAAATATAATTATGAGTAATATGTAATAAAGTAATAAGATATTATAAAAATATATAAATAGAAGGTCTGGAGCCAGTAGTTTCATTTTAACTGCTTTCCCAACTGAATGATAAGATTGTAATAAAATCAAAGTACAATGGCATCAAAATAGTTACAATGAGATGGACCTTAAGTTTTGGCTATATTTAGTAGCGGAAACAAAGATGCCAAAAGTAACATTCCTGTTGATTCTTCCAGCAATATAGGTTGGCCTATCTCCTCCTCCAAGGCCAACTAGATATAGATTAGCACAACCCTTGTCCCAAAAACAAAGTCTCCATCTTCATTTTTCCTGATCCAGGCACACAGGAAAACTTTTCAACCAATTTGATTTCTTGAATTGTTTTCCTGTGCGCCAAGCCATGCATTCCAATTCTTATTGCCTTCTTTTTCTTGTTTGTGTATATATTGTCTTTAATGTCATACATGCACAACCTGGTCCTGGACCAACAAAGATTCTTCTGAGTTGTGGAGATCAGAAGGGTGGCAATGATGCTGATGGCAGAAAATGGGAGCCTGATTCCAAATACCTTGTAAATTCGGATAAATCGGTGGAATCTAAAGCCGAAATGCAAGATTCTTCACTCCCTTCTGATGTTCCATACATGACAGCCAGGATTTTTAATGCTGAGACTTCATACAAATTTTCTGTAAATGGTAGCAGTAGGATATTTCTCAGGCTACATTTTTATCCATCTCCGTATCCGAATTTCAATATATCCAACTCTTATTTTTCGGTTAAGGCCGGAGGAGTTACCCTTTTAAACAATTTCAGTGCTGCAACAACTGGCCTCGCTTTATCACAGGCTTATATAGTCAAAGAATACACGTTGGCACCGTCGGATTTGAATGACCTGAGTTTAACCTTCAAGCCTTCTGATAAGTATAGCGGGAGTTTTGCATTTGTTAATGGAATTGAGGTGATCGAAACACCGGAAATGTTTGATGATAATACAGGAATGGTAGGATTTTCTGGTGGTGATTCAGGTGTGACGGTGGAGGCCACGAAAGCCAGCATGGAGACAATGTACAGATTAAATGTTGGTGGACAATTTATTCCACCAACAAATGATTCAGCTGGGTTAATGAGGAGTTGGTACGATGATTCGGCTTATATCTTTGGTGCCTCTAGTGGTGTCACAAATAAGGCCAATACGACAATCAGAGTCGGAGGTTTGGCAAATATTTTAGCCCCTCTTGATGTGTACAGCACTGCAAGAACTATGGGTCCGGATCCGAATATCAATAAGAATTATAACCTGACATGGGTTTTTGAGGTTGATGCTAATTTTACCTATCTTGTGAGGCTTCATTTTTTTGACTATTTATATCAGAAAGTGAATCAGAGGGTGTTTGAGATTTATATTAATAACCACACTGCATCAGATACACTGGACGTCGTTGCATTGGCAGGGGGTGCAAATCATCCTATGAATAAGGATTTTGCTGTACATGTGAATGGTAAACAGGATAACAATGAGATTTGGGTAGCACTTCATCCTAATGTGGGTGTTAAGCCTGAGTTTTATGATGCAATGTTGAACGGATTGGAGATATTTAAGCTCGGTGATGGAAAGGCAAACTTGGCAGGACCCAACCCTGAATTATCTGATTTGATGCGTAAACAACAGGAGCACAATAACAAGAAATTTGCTGCAGGGAAAAGCTACACTAGTGCAATAATTGGTGGAGCTGCTGGTGGTGCTGCTGCTTTTGGCATCGCGGCTGCCCTTATTTTTGTTGCCCAGAACAGAAAGAGGAGACCAGGGGATTCGGTGTCTAATTGGCTTCCACTTTATGGAAATTCTCACACTTCAGCTACTACCATCTCTGGCAGGAGCCAAGGTAGTACAACCATTTCATCTGATGCAGCCTCTAATTGCAGGTACTTCTCTTTGGCTGAAATCAAACAGGCTACGAAGAACTTCGACGAATCTAATGTTATTGGGGTGGGTGGATTTGGAAAGGTATATAAAGGTGTTATTGATGGAGATATGAAGGTGGCTATTAAACGATCAAACCCCTCTTCAGAACAAGGTGTTAATGAATTCCAGACTGAAATTGAGATGCTTTCGAAGCTGAGGCATAGGCATTTGGTGTCCCTTATTGGGTTTTGTGAAGAGGGTAATGAGATGGCACTGGTTTATGACTACATGGGTAAAGGTACTCTGAGGGAGCATCTTTATAATAAGAATAAGATTACTCTTTCTTGGAAGCAAAGACTGGAAATCTGTATTGGGGCAGCAAGGGGTTTGCATTATCTTCACACTGGAGCCAAGTACACAATTATTCATAGGGATGTAAAGACTACCAACATTCTTGTGGATGATAAATGGGTTGCAAAGGTATCCGATTTTGGATTATCTAAAACCGGTCCTAATATGAGCCAGGGTCATGTTAGCACTGTTGTAAAGGGTAGCTTTGGTTACTTGGATCCTGAGTATTTCCGGAGACAACAATTGACAGAAAAGTCCGATGTGTACTCATTTGGGGTTGTTCTTTTTGAGGTACTGTGTGCTAGGCCTGCTCTCAATCCCGGTCTTCCCAAGGAACAAGTAAGCCTTGCTGATTATGCTATGCGTTGCCAGAGAAATGGGGCATTGGAAGAAATTATCGATCCCCACCTCAAAGGAAAAGTAAAGCCTGAGTGTTTAAAGAAATTTGCTGAGACGGCTGAGAAGTGTTTATCTGATCATGGAACAGATCGACCCTCGATGGGAGATGTCCTATGGAACCTTGAATTTGTGCTGCAACTGGAATCAGAGCCCAGCGATTCCAACCATTCTCAAGTGCCAAGTGGAAGCACCAACGGCAGTGTCCAAAATATTGATCATAACAGTATAATGGCTATGCACAGGAACACTCTCAGCCTTGGAAGTGAACACGAAATAGAACAATCAGAAGATAACCCTGATGAGATCTTCTCACAAATCGTCAATCAAAAGGGGAGATAGATCAATTAAGTCTTTCTGATCACAAAAGTGAAAAGGGCTAATTCTCCTATATTTGGAATCAATTCCATTGAATATTAGCTAACCAAACTAATTATAGATGCTGCCTTTCAAATACATATAAGTATGTGTTTTGAGGCCTCTCTTATTTGTATTTAGTCTCCATTTACTGGAGGATCTCAGGATCTGCATATTTTTCTATTAGCGCATTCCAGTTTCCAAAACATGGCCTGTAATTTATATGATTAATGCATTATTAAAAAAATCATAGCAATTTTCCTCATTTTGCCTCGATCTCATGTGTAAAATCACCTGCATGACTGCAACAAACTACAACATTTCAGTCATTTTGTAAGAGACTTTCTCTACATTACCAACTCTAGTTCAAGCAATCTACTTGACTAGTACTGATCTGTATAGCAAGAATGTTACTTTAAAACATAATTTCGCATGTCAAAGCTTGTTTAGCATGTCATGGCTAGCAATCAAAGTTATAATACCAAACCAAATAGAATGTACACATCATCTGACTTCTGATAATTAAAAAAAATTCAATGTACTGGTATTATCTGAATACATAGAAAAAACCGTAATTATGCTAATAATGAGGATAACCATAATAGCCATATGGAGGTGGCTGCCACGCCATCATTCTTGGATAATAATATCCGGGATGTTGCTGTGGCATTGGCATATGCTCAGTACAGGGACAATACATGAAATTTTTCGAAACTTGTTCTGCAGGTGCCATCTGCTCTTGTGGTTTTTCACTTTGTTGTTTATTCTTAGAATCACTTGGTTCTTTCTTCTCAGGATCACTGCTCTCTTTCTTAATGAGTTCTGCATTCTTATTTATCTTCTTCTTAATGTCCCTGATTAGTTGATAAAGATTGAGTGTGCCTGTAACTGATACTATGCTCTTATCTTGATCTACATCAAATTTTTCAACACCTGAATAAAATTAAAAAATATTACTGATAGATACTCATTAAAATCTAGTGACAGACCCAATTTCGATCTGCCTAAGCATAATATAATATATTTTTTCAGTATCAAAAGCGCAGATCAACCATTTGCTAAGAACTAAATCTAAAAGAAATAAATGGACACTTTGAAAAAAATAGATCAATTAATCTATAACAAATTATTGTTATGCATAATGTAATATAATTAAATTAAATATAGTGACACAACTTAATATACTAAGCATCAATTAATTTTAAAAACGTATAAATTCAGATAGACTATACAAAACAAAGGCATGGCAAGCATTACGCGCAGCAGTGACAATAGCTTAAAATTATAAGTAAAACTAAACCTTATAAATAAAAGAAATCACACGTACCCTTGTTCTTGAGCAACAATTTCTTTAGCGTCTTGGGGCATGCATTGCAACAACTTATGTTTACTCTCAGAATATATGTCTGTAAAAATTTCACACAATCAAATAACTTATCAATTCAAAAATATATAAAATACGGATCGGATCGGACCAGACCGGACGTTGTAACTTATCAATCAAATAACTTATCAATCAAATAATTATATGAATATATGATCGGGATAGAGAGCATGCAAGAGTGTAGAAAAAATGTCTTGTAAGTTGTAACTACAGACCTGGACGTTGTCTGCCATTGAAAGAGCTTAACAGAAGAGATTAATTGCTTATTTTGCAAATTTCACAAGGACATAAAGTTGTGCATGTAGAAAAACATATCACATAGGGTCATATATATACATAAGCAGTGGAATTCACATGGAATAATATGATAGATATTATGGAAGTTTTTTTTTAACCAGATATATTAAAAGAAACTTGCATAGTATAGTGATGTTTATTCTCGTAAATTACAATATTTTAGTAGTAGGATATAACTTTTAAGGCAAAAAAAACTTTGAAGGCAATGAATTTACTACTTACCATTTACAAAATTACTGACTAAAATAACTGACCTTTGATACGGGAGCAATAGAATCTTTTCTGAGAGATTATTTTTCTATAGATTATTCTAGAAACGCGATACTTGAGCCAATTTTATTAAATAGATTTTAACCTGCTGATGCAGGGATATTTTGTTTTATTAATTAAAATATTTATTTTAAAATTATTAATATTTTTATAATTTTCAAAAGTCTTAATATATTATAGTTATATTAGTTTGTTAACTTATTTAAATTGTATATTTTTACATCAACCGAATTAAATATAAATAAAATATTATAAAATATTAAAAATAAATATGCACATCACACAAAATATAAATTTATATTATTAATATATAAATATGTAAAATTTTATGATTCAAAATATTATGAACATGATTTTTTAATATATCAAACATATGTTTAATATATTTAAGATTATACATATTAGATTTAAATATATTTTTGATAAGATCTCTATTACATTTTATATAACATTTAAAAGATATTATTGTATATGAGATATAATATATACTAGCTTATAACCCGTGTAAAACACGACAACATTAATAAATTGTATATTAATTAATTTATATGATTATTTAATTTAACATAGTGATTTATTTTATTACTAATTTTTTATATATTATTATGTTATATTACTTTTTTTATTTTAATATTCATGAGTTATGATTAATAGGTTGTAATTTAAAATAAATTTAAAAGCGGTGATGAAATTGAGTTAAATGTTAATACAACTATATTAGATAAAAATTATATTATAATATTATTTCTAAAAAAAATATATTCTACAATTTAAATATAAAATAATATTACTCGTGAACAATTTTATAAAAAGAGCACTATACTGATGATAGAGTTGTATGTATAATATACACAATATAAAATAATTATATTATATGGTTTAAATATTTAATTTAATATGATATTTTTTTTCATTTTATTATTAAAAAAAAAGAACTCCAATGATGATAAAGTTGTATGTATAATATATATATATTCTAAATAGAGTTGTAGGTATAATATATCTGTTTGATATAATATATTCTAATTAAAAATTAAAAAAATGTGTTTGAAGTTGTGTAAGAGAAATATAGTAAAAATATTATTTTAATATTAAAAAAAGTTAATTATAAAATTATAATTTTAAATAAATTAAAGTGTTTGAACGATAATGAAATTAACATATGTTAATTAGTAGATCGCAAGTACCACTCTATATTTTAATTAAAATTTAATTAAAAGAGTATATTTGAAGTTGAGTGAGACACAAAGACGGATGACCGACAGACCAAACATTTGTCACTACGACATTAATAATATAGTATAGTTTAGAACTTTTTTATTAATAAAAAGATTTCAAATATATTAAAAATATTTTAATTAAAATTTAAATAAAAGATTATGTTTTAATATAGATAAAATATTAATATAATTTTAATATTAAAAAATATTATTTATAAAATTGTAATTTTATATAAATTAAAATGTTTGAGTGTTGAGTAAATTGAAATATGTTAGTAGATCGTGAGTACAACTTTATATAAGATAAGTTCATTTAGAATAATATAATATAAAAGTATAGATAATATAGATATAGCATAGTAATAAAATTTAATTAATATAAATAAAATAATATTATTATTTCAATATTAATAAAATTTAATTAATAAGTTAAGATTTTAAATAAATGAAGGAGGTTGAAGAATGAGGAAATTGAAACATGTTAGTATATTATAAGTACAACTCTATATTTTAATTAAAAGAGTATGTTTAAAATTGAGTAGCAGACAGACACATGTATTTGAAGTTGATTGAAAGACAAAATGACCAGACTGAAAGACAAAATGACCAGACTGGACGACGGACCAGACATTTGGCCTTGCGGCTTTAATAATATAGTATAGATGTATGGTTAATAATATGATAATACAATTATACATTTGAATAAGTTTTTTATATTATTAGATTTTCGGTAGTATAATACTAATTAAAATTTATAAATAATTATATAATATATATAATTTAAACTTTACATCAATAAATAATAAATGTTACTATATTACTAATGAGATTTAAACTTTAAGTTAATATTAAAATATAAAACGATATATGACAATTACCGTCATAATAATTTTTACATCCAATTTTTCATACTAATATATGACAGATTCCTTATTGAACCAAACATATAACTCCATATTAATACTTAATGTGTGTTATGACAATTCAACATGTGTAATAACATTATTTTAGAAATATAAATGATTTTAATTATAAAAATAGTTAACAATAGTCTTCAGTTATTAAAAATTAATTCAATATAATTTTTTCATATATAAATTGATTAAATTTAAAAAATGTATTAATATTTATTAATTTATATTATTTTAATGTTAATGTTAATTTATTTTATTTATCAAATAACATGATTCAAAGTATGTGATAACGTATTTTTTATATAATATTATATATATAATATAGTAACAAAATAAAATGTGTATTTAATATCTTAGGCTAATGTTGGACTCTTAGTTGGAAAATTCAAATAATTATTTTTTTAAAAGAAACTAATTTCTTCAATTCTGTCAAAACCCATGAATTAATAAAGTTTCTGAGTTCTAATTATAATAATTTATCTTATAAGTGTAACTGGTTCTCCATAATATCTTATATAATATATTAAATATTTTTATAGAAAATATTTGAATAAGAAAAACTTTATCCTTCCCCTCACAAGTAAAACCTTAATATTATCTCTACTTTAATATACTACTAATAATACATAATAATGTCTCATATATGATATGTCTCTATATAAATATAATATAATAAATATTTTAATATTTTAAATTAATTATAAGAAAGTTTCCTAAACGTAATAGAATTCTTTATAAAAATTCATAACTGTCTTTTTCTGTCTAGATTACGGGCTGCTCCAATTGAATTTTAGATGTTGGACGTGGGCTGTAAAATCGTTCAATTCTAACTTCTGAAACTCAAAATATGGCTCAAATGTCTTTCATGCAATAATTACTAATTTTCTTTTTAATTTAACTCCAAAATAGTTCTTTAAGTTCAAAATTATATATGACTAATATATCTAATAGAGTTTGAGTTATAATCTGAAGCGATGTAAGAAAAATTAACGTATAGATAATTAGTATATAATATTATGTAATTGTTAAGAATCAAACCTTTGACATTTGATAGTATTTGGATAATATCCCTCTTACTCTTATTATATATAGGTTATAATTGAGTTAATAAATTTATCATATACTATATTATTATAATCAAACAAGAGAATTTTTTTTATCTCGATTATCCTAGGTGAACTATAAAAAATTCAATTATAAGTGAAACATAATCCAATTTTAATAAAATCCAATTTTAAAAAAATATATCATACATGTAACTCTATCACAGACAGTCATCCTTTTATATAACTGTTCACATATAATATTATATTATATCTAACTTATATTCTATATTTTCTATTTTAATAATCCTACTTACCCTATAATTTTTATTTAACATAGTTGTACTTTCAGGGTCCTGAACAAATCCAGTATCTCTATAATTTTGCGTTGGAGATCAATGTTCATTTCTAAATAAATTTCCTTAACTTCAATCATTGCATTTTCAAATCCACTATCTCTATAATTTTGAAGAAAAGTTCCAAGTAGTTTCAAATGAGAGAGTGCATCACCAAAATGTCTTTAGTTTGTAGAATTTTGCTAATAGAATTAACCTCAAATAGTAAATATTGCCAAATGACCTCAAATTGCTAAGTAAAAACTCAAAATCCTGTAAATCATGCATTGCTAAAGACTCCGCCTCATTTCTTGTTTTAGGATCATCACTATTTTGTGTCGAGTGAAGCAAAACAACTCATATTTAAGAATTTTGATATTTTATTACTTTCACAATATCAATGTGACTTTCCCAATGAGTCTGGGATAGTGGTTTTATAGAAAGTCCTACATATTGTTTCAAAATAATCCACCTCTTTAGTAGAAGATGAGAATAATGTGTATATTCAATTCGTTGTACAATACCAAAGAAAGAAATAGCAGGATCATGAGAATTTACCATATCACAAAGTGTAAGATTCAAGTTATGGCAACCACATGGGGTGGAGAAGGTTCTATGATTTATATCAAGAAGTCTTTTATGTACACCCTTGTTCTTTCCCTTCATGTTAGATTCGTTGTCATATCCCTATACTCGATCTAATGTCATCTATATCGAGATTAATCTCTCTTAAGGCACCTATAAGTGAGTTAAAAATTCCTGCACCTGAAGTATCATATCCACCTTTATAAAATCTATAAAGAACTCTTCCACCTTTGTTGAAGTTGTTGAAACATTCACACATTTTATTATCAACGACATTTGTTCATTTTGACTTTTGTTAGTCAAGGATAATATTCGAGTAGTATTTTGATTCTTTAATCTTCTTCACAATTATCTTTTTTAATTTCACCGGCCAATAAAAGAATCATCTCATTTTGTATATTGTGACCAAGATAATGTTTGCAAGTCTTTCCCTCTTCAATGCGTTGTAGATAATTCTTCATACATGGATCAAATTAAGCAAACATTTCAACTATGTTCAAACAAAATTTATCATGTTCATCCCCAATCTTCTCACTATTAGCACGAAATGCCAAATTATTTTTTGCTAGAGTTTTTACTATTGCAAAAATTCTCAATAATATATTCTTGCCTCCAATACTCTTCCCATTTGGTGAAATTTTAGTGTAGTATTCCACTGAAAAATATCTTCTTCTATTACTTTTAGAAAATTGAAAGTCCACTTCAACAATTCTAACCGGGCCTCTCTCTACCAACAAATCCGAAATTTTGTTTTATTTAATTCCCATTTCCCGGGTCATAAATATCAAATGGTCCGTATGATTTGTTATAATCAACCACATCTTGGGCCACACTATCTTCTGCATTGCCACGGTCCTAGACTACATAATCTTCTAAATTTACATCCTTCTTATCAATATTATCTTTTACACTATCATTATCTTTATTCGAAATCTTCCACAACTACATTATCTTGTATAATTTCAACAACTTAAATAACATTTTCATCCCTAATTTCTTCAGTTGGGCTTTCATCAGTATAAGGTTTCAATTTTTTTATAAATTTTAAAATCCCTCATTCTTGAGATTTATTTAATTAAGCTAGTTTTTTTTTAATATTTTCCTCTTCGGGCGCAGAGCCACTTCGTTACATAAGAGTCATATTATCATCGTCTCACTAGTATATAACAATCACAAATTAACAAAAATAAGTAACTAAATCTAATTATCTAAAACCTTAAATTATAAAAGCACTCAAATTGAAATAGAAAAACTGAAAATTAAAATACATAACATATGTTGGTTAGTTACTTGATTTTTATAATTGGGTTTCTCAAATCAAGAAGTCACGATCAATCAATAAAAAGTTATTTTATGTTTTTACTATTTTTCCTTTTCAAATAAGTGGTGATAGTTTTTTTTTAAAAAGACTTGTTTTTTAAAAAAGATATTGATCATCAAATATAATTATTTTGCACTTTTTAAAGTAAATTTGTTGTTAAAATATAATTATTTTTCACTTTTTAAAGTAAATTTGTTGTTAAAAATTAATTAGTACATTTACTGAAATTTTTTAACTAAAATTATGAAAATATCATTAATTGTGTATAAAATATAATTGTGAAATACTAATTTATTTATAAAATTTTATATCAAAAGACTTTTTCATGTGCATTATTGTCTGCTTCAAATTGTAAATATGATTTATGAGTGCCCTACTCTCTTTTCTACTGAAAGTTTATCATCTCCTCTGGTGGGATTATTAAGAATTGCAAGTTGATTGCTTTTTTCTCTCCATGTTTTTTTAGTAAATGAGGGCACCTCCTTGTTAAAATATATTTAAAATACGAAAAATTACAAATGCATCATCATCATGAAATGACTCCTCTCAGATACCAAGTAAACAATTTCTCTCGGAACATCCTCCAAAAGAAAAATACAAAAAAGGTACTAACAAACTCAAAGAAGCTAAGACTCCCCCTATGAACGAAAGCAAAGAAAATGGAACACAAGAGAACACAACGCAGGTCTGCAACATTTCAACCTCTGCAAACCCCAATTGAGCCCCTACCAGACCCCTGTTAATACATCTGAAAACCTGCAACAACATCTGCACTCCGGACCACCTACACCTCTGATTCCTGAACTTTCATTTCAATCCAAACGGATAACATAATATAGATCCTCTCAACTCAACTCATTTTCACCTGGATCATTCTCAATATTCCCATCTGGATCTCAAATGTACATGTGCCATGAATTTGCAAATCTATAGCACCAAAAAACATCTTCAATCTGGTAAGAATAATTTTGTTGATGCGTCCACTGAATACCATCATCATCATCCATATCTTGACTACAAACATAAGTTAATTTGCAAATCTAGGACCCCGGAATCTTATCAAAAATCTTCTGCAGCCTATCATAACACATGAGCAAATTTTCACTAACCAAGCAGCTTCCTCCACCAAAAAGAAATATTACGAGGCTCTCCTATTTCTTCTTGAATGGAAGACCAACACCACAACCCTGTTAAAAAGAAATCCCATCTGCAAACTTGATTTTTCCTAGTATTCTGTATAAAAACTTTCTAAAATCCAAGTAATATATGACCGGAAGGACACAATGTACATGTATAAAAAACCAAGCAAATTCAAGAATAACCCCATATGAAGTACTGCAAACTAAATCTCCATGTTTGCAGGCTGTGGTTACTCATAAAGTAGTTATGCAGGACCAAGAATAATCTGTAAAAATAGAGTAAATAAATAGAGAAAAATGACCAAGTTTGTAGATGGGCACCAGACAACTCATCACCCTGCAGTACTACATAAATTAGTAACTCCCATCTGCAACATCCTCCTCGTTGCAGAATTTGGCCGCAGACAACTCCATCGCATAACAACATTTCTAGGCTGCTTGACTTGCACTTCCTCAGCCAAAAGAGCAAAAACTTCCAGTCTGTGACATTGCAAGTGGTATATGCAACATCACCAAATCAGAAGAAAGTCTTCTGCACCCCAGAAATCCCAATAAATGATTGCACAGTAGTTACCAAGATTCTGCTGCATGGTTGTACTCTCCACTAAAAAGTTTTGTAGTTGCCCCGCAGTCGAAAAATTCCTGAAATCTAGCATTTTTCCGACATCTTCGCTCTTCTTTAGCATAAGATTGGTATCTTCAAACTATAAATTCAATGCCTCCTCATCCACTTCATTAGATCTTTACTTGACCTGCTGAGCTCTGAACTGAAAATATCATAAAAAGGTTTATTTTCATAGGTCATCGTTATGCTATAACACATAAATCATCAATTGCATCTAGACTACAAATATCACATTAAAATCACATAAAAACAGTAAAGTAGCATTACTACACTACTAACATTGACAATTGAACAATAAATTGAGTAAAATATAGTAAATACAGTATATCAACAAAACGTTAACTACAAATATATACATATTCTCGCAAATCTTTACAACACTATCAGATTCTAAAGAAGATTTCCTATAATATTTCTTATTGATCCATATTATCGTTATCTCCAACTGTTTCATTCTGCATTATAAATTAAGTTCAAATCTATATAATCTATATAAACTTGTCAATGCTCTAATATATGGATACTTACATAAAGATATATACATAGATTTAATGAATCAATTATTTCATATGCACATGTTTAAAATAAATATGCTCCGGAATATTTTGAAATGAGCTGACCTAACATCATCGGACACATAATCAACTCCTAACAACAATAGAAACAGTTCCATTAGCCTCCTCGTCATCCAAAGATTCATCAACCGCCCACAATTCGATACGCATAATTAAAGCACACATAATTGAAACCTTTAAAATCTCGAAACAAAGCAATAAATCAATAAAAATAATACATGTGAGCATTTTTAATTAGGAAAAGACTATTGTCAGGTAACCAAGGCTTTGAAGAGAATTATTCTCGTCTTTCAGGTATTTAATCATACACTTCATATGCAACAAATAACACCTATATGTATAACCTGAATATCACAAAATAAATATAATCAAACGATAGAAATCAATAAACACATGAAAATTATAGATATGAAATAGGAAAAGGAAAGAGTAATAAGATTTATGAAATATGAAAGTTAAATATACGATGATTATTATGTATTAAAGCCGGAGAAGAGATTAAGGAACAAGTGAATCAATTTGAATTTGAAATATTGAATGTAAGAGTAATGAAGCTTTCGTCGTAAGTTTGGAAAGAAATTGGCTTGCATAGATGATCGACATCTGTAAAGTTTTAATGGTAGTCATTGTAATATTAACCAAATTTGTTGAAATTAGGCAGTAGCAACTATGATATATATAGATTAGTACGTAAAATTTGTATTAGTATTAGAAGGTAGCACCATATTTAAAAGAACATAAGTTTGAAAAAAAAAAATTGTTTCAGCAAACTATTGTGGGGAATTAAAAAACTTGAAGATGTATTATTATTGACGTATTTGGAATTGTAATTAATAATATTTATTTTTAAAAAAAGGTAAAAAATTGTTTGATAAAATTTAAAAACATTTTTTTTACAAAACTGATTTTAAAGAAAATAAGTCTTTCATATTTTTATAAAGAAAAACAATTTTTTAATTTTTGTGAAAAATAATTACAATTTTCAGTAATAAACCTTTGCAAAAATATTATTTTTACTTTTTATATATTATATTTTAAAACATGTACGAATAAAATATATTATCAAATAATTATCTGATTTTTTATAATACCTTTTTTTATAATATAATAATTTTAAATTATAACCTCAAAACAAATTTAAATTTTATGATAGCTTGTTTAAATTATCGTTAATATATATTCTTTTGTCTAAGTTGATAAACGATAAGGAAGATGACAAAATTAGACTAGATTCGAAGATGACTATTTTTTTTTTAATGTATTTTGTTATTAATTATTGTATGAACTTACCATTATTTATTGGTTGATTGGATCATTGATTATAGACAAAGTTAGTCAACTACTGTATTATACATGGGTAAAATTTTTAAAATACAGTATTTAGTGTAAAATACTAATTTATCCTATTTAGAATTGAATTTTTAAAATTTTATAAGCAGATAGTAAATTTTAAGTTTAAAAATTATTTAGTAATTTAATTCATTTTAAAATATAACTACTTACTTTTTTATTTATCAAAATAATTAATGAACTAAAGGAAAGGCTAAAAAAACATCAAGAGTGAAGTGAAAGACACCTCCAAAAAGGGGCCACCACTGTTATCTTTCTCTACCTCCCTGCACAAAATTAAATCTTTGTTTTGGAGGGGTTGGTTCAAAATGTCTGAAGAAGATACTTACATATATACATACATACATATTCTGAATCTCATACTTTCTTGCATTCTCAACCATTAAGTCCTCCTACATTGTCTTGTACAATTGTTTGACTTGGTGCTACTTACACTCACGCTCACTCTACTCAAGCTCTCCAGATCTTTCAAACCCAGATTCAGAATATAATGTCAGGACTTCTTTTAATGTTTGGTGCCTCTGGTGAGTTTGTTTGGTCTTGACTTATTGTGGGTTGTAATTGTGTTGCCTGAATGTTACAAGTACGAATATTTCTTGTTATTGTTTAATTGAATTGAGCTGTTTGAGCTAGGGTTTAAAATATGTGTATGTATGGATACTTGTGTGACTTGGGTAATTATTCTACCTGGGTTTTTTTATTTTTTTATTTTATGTAAGGTGAGTATGTAATTTAGGCTTTTTTTTTAGTAGAAAAGTGGAGGGAAATGCCTTGATATGAAAAATAAAGGTTCAAGTTAAAAACTTTTTAGCATTTGCAGTTTAACAAATGATTGCTTTAGATGCGGCTACGAGAAGTTGTTTAAAAGATAGGGAAGTACTTCAACCAAAGATTAGATTTTTAGGCGTTTTGTTTTGTTTTGTGTATAGTATGGTTTTAAATAGGAGATAGTCAGATAGGTATTCAGCATTAGCACAAATATACATTCCAAAAAGTTTCTGAAGTTGGCGATCTTACGGAAACAGCTCTTCTAGTTTTAAGAGTTGGGGTTACTGTATATGTTGATATTGGTTTGGTTTTTAGTTTTTTTTTAAATTATGTGACTGGAAATATCGATGTGATTGATATTTAAAGAGTGGGCACTGGCTTCACCCTCATCTATGCTTTGAGTAAACAAAATATTTGTTAGGGTATCAAGTGAACTGGCTGTTGCTGCATAGAGTTATCTGTTTTTCATATTTGGGTTCCTAACTATTATATTGAAGGAAACTTCATTACTTCAGTATGATCCGAAGATTAAGTAATATTGTTGGTGAGTTTTGCCTTTTCATTCAAGTTCACAATGGGTAGCTACACTTATTAATTATCATATTTCTTGGATAGGGAGGGTCTTTTACTTGCAGGGCTTTAAGCTTAATTATTTCTATTATTTTGTACCTTCACCTTCTTCCTACTCTTATGACTTGAACAAAAAGATTTTGGCGCCATACATGGGAAAAAATAAATAAACAATAATAGTGCACTGTGCACCATAACTCAGTTATTGATTGATGAAGAAAAATTTATATATTGGGGTAGGAAAAATATTTTATTGTTAGGTTCATGCTTGAATTTGGGGGGGGGGGGGGGGGGGAGCTTCCGAGCTTGATCGACCTATTAGTGTAGGGGCTAGTACTTTTACTATATTTATATTTATTATATGTGTGTTTGATATTCTTTTTTTAATAAGTTTCCCATGATTATTGAAAAGTTTTTAAACTCATTGCTGAAATGAGTGTTGTCTTCGCTTAATATTATAGTATATCTATGTTTGTTATGTGTATTGAGATTCTATTTTAAACAAATTCCAGGAGTATTGAAGAAGTTCCAAAGCTCATTGCTAATATGGATGCTGATTTCACTTTATGCTGTATTCAGCACCTGTGCAGATTTACCCAATACCCCACTGGAAAGACAGATCATATCACCAACTAACAGGCCTTTTCTGGCATCAGCTATACCTAACATTCCCTTGTTAGTTGATCTCCCAGTATTCCATAAACCACATCGGAAACATATTATACATAATCCTGTACCGTATCTTCCACTTGCACCTGCTCAACCTCCCTACAATAGCCCTCTGATAGCCTCTTCTCATGCTCCTTCAAATTCACATTTTTCGAAACCGTCAATGAGGAAGAGCAAGTCACTGCCTCCTACTGCTGCCATGTCACCTCCATGGTTGGAAAATAATTCTCCAACACAATCTGATCCTGGTGCTATAACTACCGGTTTAGCTCATTCACCAATATCACCAAGTAAAGCATTTTCTTGTACTCTTGCTTACTATCATTTGTGAATAAAAAAAATTCAATTGCAGAAAATTAATATTTTACAAATAATCCCTGAATTTTTTGTTTATAATTCAAAGATTTGTAAATAGCTCTTGCTGGAGCTGAATTACAAATCAGCTCATTAAACCGTACTTTCAATTGTGATACCGTTTATGTTAAATTTTGTATGCTAATGCTGGCTTATGTTTCTCAAGATTGTTGTGGACACGACATGGTGCTCAAGCGAGGAACGCAGGGTTGCCATTGTGTATATCCTATAAAGCTTGACATCCTCCTTATAAATGTTTCATCGAACCCAAACTGGAATATTGTATTAGAAGAGTTTGCTTATCAACTTGGTTTACGGGGATCTCAAATTGTGCCAATAAACTTTTATGTGGTCACTTCATCAAATTGGAACATTTCGGTGGCCATAACTCCACATACAGGAAAAAGCTTCTCTGCAGTTGAAGCATCAGGAATAAACTCCTCACTTTCCCTGCATAGGGTTCGTACAAACCCCAAATTAGTGGGTGATTACAAGATACTCAACTTTACCTGGTTTCAGCCTCAGGCTTCTTCTCAGGGTAATTTCTATGTACATTTTCTGCTCTTAGAATCACTATAGATATGCATACTGGGTCCATTAATTCTCATAACTATATAATGAGAGCAAGGTAGGCCATTAAATTGGTCACTTTCTTCCTCAAATTTTCTCTGTATGTTACCCCTAAGCAAGCTCGTATGCTAATATTAGAGCAAACATTATACTGCTTCACAATCGTAGCCAAGAAGAAACATTAGCACTACTTTTAATTTGCAACTTAATTTGTGAACTCCTGAGACTCCTATGAAGAATTGATTCTACTTAACATATACAGAGAAACAACCAAGATTTGTTTTTGTTATATGATAATTAGATTGAAAGGCACACAAAACTTTGGTACTTGACCATCACTGAATTGCTTTATTAACCAGAAAGCTCCAATGTGCATCTGAGGTCTTCTTACCAGATGATCCAAAGGCACATAAAGACGTAAAGTTGTAAAGGAAACTTCAAAAGAGCAATATAGGGCAGATTATCTTGTAATAGAACTGCACTATATAAAGTTAGGATGCTTGTCGTCTGCACAATGGTGGGTAAATGAATTTTCTTGGGGTTTTGCTTGTAAATGAAAATTAGTGAAGGAAACTCTACTGGAGAAGATAATGCAAATGCAATTTAAGCCAAGGTCAAGCATCCTGTTCTATGGGCATTAGCAAGACCTCGTACATTTCTTTAGAGTTTAGACCAAAATGAGATCCCACAAGGCTTCCATCTCTCTTCTAGTGAGCACTGCACTTTAGGTTGTACAACTGCTGACACAACTCCCCGGCCTAAATAAGCTTGTTTGACCGAACATGTGTAGTCATAAAAATTGTTGAGTGGTTATTTTGGTAGATGGCATAATAAATATCTATGTTGAGAGTTGAGACCATTAGAGATCTCACATGAGACATCTAACTCTCTATTGGAATGGCCACTGCACACTAATATCATGATGTACTACTACCTCTGCCTTAACTCCCAACTGGAGTGAGCTTGATTTTCCATTACATGATTATAGAAAATGTAAGTGCTTACTTTTTCTTACATCCAGTAGATAAGACATTAAATAACAATGATCAGTGAAATTCACTTATCTTTGAGGAACACATCTTTGAGTAGAGAAGAGCTTACTCCGATTGGGATCGTGGGATAAGGTAGCATTAGTGATGCCAGATAGTAATTTTTCAACAAAAAAACACGAAGACATTGTTTTTCTATTCACTGTGCAACATTTTCTGTAACGACTCCCTGTCTTGCAGCATCACCAGCTGGTGCACCTTCATACAAGCATTCGTCTTCCACAGAACTGAATACTTCAAGTAACAGGAAACAGCCAAGTATAATCTTGATTGCTGGTATAGGTGTTGGAGTTCTGATAATTGGCATTATTTCAATGCTTATAGTCTGTTCATATACATCTCCACAAGGGAAGAAGGAGAAGAAGGAAACTTATCTCACAGAAACTGGTAATGCAATAAACAATCCATTTTCAGTTTTATGACTTTATCTACCTATTATTTGTTGCTTGACCCGTCTTTCTTACTTTTGAACTTGAATTGATATTAAATAATTATCCACTTCTTTGAAAAAACTCATTTTAAGGCATGATGGTAAAATTCGAGTTGTTGTAACAAATTTTTAGCATTCATGATAATTGCCTTAGGATAGATCATTGTGGAGGATATAATTCTCCTGCTATCAGATTAAGCCTTTGAAGGACCCCAAGAAGATTTGCTTTTAGAAAACATGAAAGAATTATTCCTGTACTTTAGGTTTTAAAATCACGTGAAAGGGCGTATGCATTATGTACATATGTATATATATAAAAACATAGGAAGGGTGGTCCTTAGCATTCCTTTGCTCTGGTTAAGTTCAGAACAAGCTGATTATCCTAGTTAATTTTTTTTACAATTGATGCTGCATGAAATAGTACGTATGACCCCTTAGAATATACTTCATCCGTTTTCCCTTCATCTAGTTCAAATTGTCATCTGAAAATATTTCTTAAGGATGTATAGAATAAAACCATATAGACCAACAAGTCATATAATCAAATAATATTTTTTTTGGCTAGTCATATTATGTAATATTTATGCACTTGTGTATTCACCATTAAAAAATTATATGAATTTAATGATCTAAAGTAATATACTTCTAGCAAACAGATGATGTGGACCAACTTCCATATATATGTGTGTGTTTGTGTTTTTCAGCAGAACACCTCAAATAAATCATTCTTTTTCCATTACAATGAAACAAGCAAGGCTTTTGTTCTGAGTTCGTGATACTTCAATCTGCAAATTGACTAGTTGCATAAGGTCATTTATAGCATAGAAGTAATGTCTTACTGATATATTAAAATTATAAAGATTATTGATATTTTTTATTAATTTTTCAGTGTCTCAAATAAAGGCATGTTTGATTTCCTTCAATATTTTTAGAAACTTCCACGATGCACTGGGCAAAAAAGATCTAGTTTTGATTGTGTTTGGCGAACGAATGTCGGACTTCACTAACATATTGGAAGTAATGTCTTACTGATATATTAAAATTATAAAGATTATTGATATTTTTTATTAATTTTTCAGTGTCTCAAATAAAGGCATGTTTGATTTCCTTCAATATTTTTAGAAACTTCCACGATGCACTGGGCAAAAAAGATCTAGTTTTGATTGTGTTTGGCGAACGAATGTCGGACTTCACTAACATATTGGCAGTTTTATTTAAAGACTATGTGAGCTGGATATTGCTCTGATAAAGTTTTCAGACTTCCATGAGTTAATATGTTTCAATTCCTCATAAATATTCCAGCCAAGTCCAGGACAGTGGAAGCTCTTCCGAGAGTAGGATCCCTTCCCCTCCACCCAACCAGCACACGCTTCCTTGCATATGAAGAGCTAAAAGAAGCAACAAACAACTTCGACTCTATTAGCGTGCTTGGGGAGGGTGGTTTTGGCAGGGTATTCAAGGGAATGTTAAGTGATGGTACGGCAGTAGCGATAAAGAGGCTTACTAGTGGAGGACAACAAGGAGATAAAGAATTTTTGGTTGAGGTTGATATGCTTAGTAGGTTGCATCATCGAAACCTAGTGAAGCTTGTAGGTTATTATAGCAATAGTGACTCTTCACAAAAGCTGCTTTGTTATGAGCTTGTCCCCAATGGAAGTCTGGAGGAATGGCTCCATGGTAAATTTTGCATTATACTTATTTTCTGTGATCCTATACGTGACATTATAAAGTTTGCTAATAGACTGGACCTTACTATAAGCTTCTGAAAGATGCTAATAATGTCCTGTATCACTGTAGGTCCTTTGGGACTAAATTGTCCACTTAACTGGGACACCAGAATGAAGATTGCTCTGGATGCTGCACGAGGTCTTGCTTACCTGCATGAGGATTCCCAACCTTGTGTTATACACAGAGATTTTAAAGCTTCAAATATATTGCTGGAGAACAACTTCCAGGCTAAAGTTGCTGATTTTGGACTTGCAAAACTGGCCCCTGAAGGCAGGCAGAACTACCTGTCTACACGTGTTATGGGTACCTTTGGGTCAGCCCCCTCTTCAACCTTGTCACTTGATCAGATTAAATTTCCTTTAAGTGAAACTAGGAAAGAGAATACCTGGCTTTAGTAACTATTGATGTAGTAGTGATATGCTTCAAGATAAAAGTTAGCGCTAAGGTTATATAAACTGTTTGGCAGGTATGTTGCACCTGAATATGCCATGACTGGTCATCTACTAGTAAAAAGTGATGTCTACAGCTATGGTGTTGTCCTCCTTGAGTTGTTGACGGGACGGAGACCTGTGGATATGTCTCAGCCATCAGGACAGGAAAACCTTGTAACTTGGGTTAGTAACTGTGATTCATGAACTTGTACTCCGTGTTCTTTGCTATTTTTCATCTAATATAATTCATGGTTTAGACTTTAGAGATATTATTTTTCTTTAATTTACAGGCTTCCTTTATCTTACTTCCTCTAAAATTTCTTTAAAGACTTGTAGTGGATCATTTCTATTTGTCATCAATCTTAACACAGTTGTACAGAATCACAGAATTTGTATATGTTTCAGGCCAGGCCTATACTTAGAGATAAAAATTTCTTTAAAGACTTGTAGTGGATCATTTCTATTTGTCATCAATCTTAACACAGTTGTACAGAATCACAGAATTTGTATATGTTTCAGGCCAGGCCTATACTTAGAGATAAAGACCGTCTTGATGAACTTGCTGATCTCAGGCTTGGAGGAAAGTACCCAAAGGAAGATTTTGCAAGGGTTTGTACCATTGCAGCAGCTTGTGTCGCCCCTGAGGCAAGCCAGCGTCCAACTATGGGAGAAGTGGTGCAGTCACTTAAAATGGTGCAGCACGTTATAGAGTATCAGGATTCTGTGTTGACCTCCAACAACCGTCCTACCTTCGCGTCAGATGGGACATCTTCGATCTTCTCTTCAGGTCCATATTCTGGAATAAGCGCATTTGAAAACGATGTCATCTCTCGAACAACTGTATTCTCTGAAGACCTTCATGAAGGAAGATGATCAAGTTATAACTAGATAATCTATAGCTTGGAAGGGGGGGTAGGGGGTTAATGTACAGTCGACCCATTTAGTGGGAGGAATTTTAGGTGAATTTTGTTCAGGTAAGCTACAGTTTTAGGTGGGGATTAGGATTTAGTAGTTTCATCTTACCTAAAACCCTTGTAGAGTACATTTGTCTATTTTCACCTGCAGGATGGTGTTTCTCTTTCTCTCCATGTTGCATTCAAGTATGTACATGAAGCTTTCCTCATTTTTTCTTCATTCATCTGCCTTCAGAGGATCCAACCTCTATTCATCTTTGAGTATGTACAATATTAACCTCTACATTTTGCAGTATACCCCCCCCCCCCCCCCTTCTATATCCATTTCAGTTTTTCCCCCTGCTGATTGTTATTTAAGTTCAATTAAATAAATGAGTAATAGAAAATCCAGCTCTTAATTTTTCTTTGGAGGATAGAGCTGTGAATGACAACATTTAGCGCAAGGATGAAGCTGCAAAATTTGTTTCTTCTCGAGACAATAACCTATATTTAAGAAGGCCAAATATAGATAATGGGAACCTGAATCATGCTTGACCATTCGTTAATTCCTTGATACTTGGGTATAAAAGCCAACCTCCCATCTCACAAAATCTCAATCCTTAGCAGATTCAGGTCTTCATCATTTCACAAGGCTCTTCCTCCAATCCCTCCCCTCTATTAGTTAGCCTCCTCTCTCCTCCAAGAGAGAAGAGACAATGGCTTCCTACATCAACCAGTTGTTCCTCATCGTCTCGATCGCCTCCCTCATTGCCTTGTTTCCTCAGGCAGACTCAACATTCTTTATGGATGCGCCAGCTGCAGCATCAGGACCTGCACTTGAGCTGCCTGTCGATGCAAAGACACAGATGACCCGATTCATTGAGGCCACCATGATAATTGCAAGCCACAAGGCTGAAGAATTCCTTAAGACCATTGATGACCAGGTGAAGCATCCAGCTACCTCTGGAATAACACGTGAATGCCTCCAAGAATGCAAAGAGGTTTATGGAGCAGCAATCGACGATATGAGGAATACCATTGATGACATAAAATCAGAAGACTATTACAAGGCTAATGCGGATGTCAGTGCAATTATGACAAATGTCGATACCTGCAGAGACTGCTATAGGGAGATGGTCGGAAAAGAACCTAATGCCAACAACTTTGATGCGTGGGTCACGGGTATTGCTGATGATTGCCTTGAAAAACTTGAGACCGTCACCTCTTAAATTTATAGTGAATCCATTTATCATCCTCTCCAAGCCATGAAGAATGGTAACACTTGTAATGGATTGTAATGAATTATAATGAATGGTGAAGCTAATCTTAAAGTCCCGCTACAAGGAAAAAGGGTCTTAACCGACCCAAAAAAATAGTCGTAAATAGCAAATCTAATACAAGTCTATACATATTGTCTAAAGGATCGAAACAAAATTAACTAAATGCAACTTCAATAAACGAAAAATTATAAACTGTCAGATCTCATATCGATCTAATTACAAATAACATTGATAACAATATATTGCGTAACAGTTTAACAGAAATTTAAATATTCATGCACATTCAATATCTAAGAAAACATAAAAATAATTGGAAAAAAACCTAGCTAACCCTACTAACAATCACCAACTTCACCGATTGTTTTGATCAACTCGTCTCTAATTTGCTCCAAATCATTCTTAACAGCAACAAGATCATCCACATTATCGCAACCCTCGAAATCCATGGTCCCTAACCACGACTTGCATGCTTGAAAATCTCGATGCATGTCCTCATCAACACGACAAGAAGTACTAGCATTAGGGTTTGCACTAGTGATCAAGTAAAAGTTGTCAACAATGTCATAGAAACAAGGGTCACCGTAAATATAAATCTTTCCAGCGGGGGAGAAAACAAGAATGGCGAGTTTAGCATTGGAGAGAGAATGGAGTTGATGGGCTTTCTTGAAAAGGCCTTTGCGTCTCTTAGAGAAAGCAACTAGTCTGTCTGCTTCCTTCTCTTTTCTCTTTATCTCTATCTTCTTCTTTCCTGTACCCATCCTAGCTATACTCCCCTTGTGTTTGCGTAAATTTGTACGTTTAGATGAGTGTTGTTGATCAGACACTTCTTGAAAAACCTATTATTTGTGATTCATGTAGCTATGTAAATATGTGTCTGCAGGTATATATATATGCTGATTTATAACCGCCTCTTAAAAGAAAGCGATAAGAAATTTTCCAAATACGCTTCGAATTTGGTTATGGACCGCCTACGAAATATTGGATTTTATTTTAGGGGTAGTTATCAAAAATATTATTTTTTTTAAATTTTTTTTGTTATTTATTATGGTTTGTAACTAAAAATAGAAAAATTCTAGGTATCCCAAAAATTGTCCCAAATGCTGAGTTGTCACTAGGGGTGAGCAAAACCGAACCGGAACCGAAAAATCGAACCGAATAGTGTAATTTTTGTAACACCCCCAAATCCGGGGTCAGGGATCTGGTTGTCACGTGAAAAACCTCAATATAAAATCACCTGTTTAATAATATTTTAAACCACCTGTAGTCATTCAATATCTGAAAACTACAGCTACGACCCCAATTACCGAGATCTTTTAGATTATAGTTCTAGAAACAAGAATCCAAAAACCAAAAATCAATTATTATAAACCTCAAATAATCAAATCAAATCTCGCTTGTTACCCCATCCATAAAATTCCAAAATTGCTTTCAACAATCTCTTTAAACCAGTCTTATATTACCGGTATAACCTCAATAAAAAGTATACCAGCAGCTAGGACGGGTCTATACCAAGCAATATATATAATATATAATATACCAATATATATAAATAAAACTTACTCCAGATACAGACATTCTGGATCCGAAAACTTCTTCGTAAAGACATCTTACTTTCTTCTTCTGAGCTACGCGGATAAATCTCGTCAATCTACTTTTTCTGAAAGGCTAATATTTTCTCATCCTGTCTGGAAAAGTGTATGATGAAAAGCAAGAGTGAGCCAAAGAAATGCTCAGCAAGTATATGAACAATTGAAATTAAATCAAGATATGAGATCTGTATCGAGAATGGAATATAACACAGTTTATTATGAAAACTGAACAGTAAATAAATCATAGTTTATTTCAACTGAAACAATGCAGTATGTCATTAAAATGAATCAACTGCTCAAAATCAATATATAGGGGGTGTTTGGGGTTCCTTAAACTTAAAATAAGTAGCTTATTTTTTATTTATTTTTACATATTTTCATATTTTTTTTAAAGATAAATATTTGTTTTAGAATTTTAAAACCAAATATGAACTTAATTATTTCTGAAAATAAGGGCTTATTTTTGAAAAGTACATACATCCTTACTTTTTTCCGGAAATAAGCCCTTATTTCCATAAGGTCTGTTTTGCCAAACAGCCCCATAATAGCCACACATGCAATATGGATTGGATATCAACACAAATAAACACTATTGCCCCCTGATCAGGTTCAAAAGCAATAGGACCCTTTTATAGCTCATCGGTACATTTCTATACCCATAGATATAACAAGGATTTCAATAAATAGGTACCAAAATAGGCAAGTACAGTTAGCCAATAGGAAGATGGATTGGTTACCATATCATCCTCAAATGCTGGACTCTCATCACTGAGCCTCTTACGCTAAAATTCCAATCCAATAGAGCAACCCAAGTAAAATAAAGGTATGCTTAGTTTTAAGTACAGACCATATCCCCATTATTTAGTACGATAACACGGATATGATGTGTTTATTATAATCAACTTCAAATATTCAGAGTACGAATAACAAGTAGCTCTGATGCACAGAATAAAATAGGAATCATAAATAGTTCTGAACAATAACTATTTATCATGATATGAATAATCGAAACAGTAAAACAAAAATGTTTAGGATGATCAAGGAGAAAATACTTGCCTGATATAGAAACTGTCCTAAGCTGGAATGGGACGACTACACTACTCGTCTCACGGTATCAACTTTTAACAATTATTTAATCTGACGCTCATGCGGTTGCTACGAGTCTGCACGTCTACATCTATAGTCAAATATAATATGGTACTTTAGTCCTTGAAGTACCTCGCTGTATTCTACGAGCGTTTATTATCTAACTATACTTATATACTTATATCAGACATATTCCTATTAACAAGAAAACTCACTTCAAACCTAACAAACCAATAAATAAAATATAAACTCAATTATTAACTAATCCTCAAACCATCAATTAACCCTCGAGACTCGAATATTAAACAACAATTAATCCTCGAGACACGAATATAAATAAACAATTAATCCTTGAGTCTCGAATATAAATAAACAATTAATTCTCGAGATACAAATATAAATAAACAACTAATCCTCGAGACTCACATATAAATAAATAATTAATCCCCGAGATGCGAATATAAATAAATAATTAATCCTCGAACAAAAAGGAATAAAAACTAACAATTCTAATTCATACATTAAATCTTATAACGTCTACCTTCGATGACGTTATCAAATTAAACAATTAAACATAACATTAAACATTTTTTTAAATATTTAACTAATTAATATTTTTAATCAAATAATAATTGAAACTTAAAATAAATCTTTTATTACAAGAAAATTTTTCGAAATAAGGGCTTTATAAAATGAACTTTTCCCGGGATCACAGTCCCTCAAAATCAGTCTCAAACGATACAATCCAACTATACTAAAATAAAGTAAATAAATTTAACCCACAAAATAAATTATACCTAAACACATAAAATTACCAGAAACAAAGAACACAGTCATCAAAACCCAAAAATCCGGCTAACAGGTAACTATCTGTAGTATAAAAACAATCTCTAAAAATTATGAAATTAATATATATAAACTAACATGTCCGGATATTTACAAGCGTCAAGTCAGGATCTTAAAAACCTTACCATAAGATCAATTACGGACACCCCACGAGTCTTTTCTGATGTCCGGAAGATATATCCAGAAAAATCCGAGATTAATATCCATGCATATACACGTGCTGTAGTGCCTCCTAGCTTGATCACCATCATCAAAATCCCTTTCTATACTCCTAAATAAATTAAAAAGGAAAATCTGCCAAGAAAATAAATTAAAAATTATGAAATTAATATATATTATTCTTTTTTTTTTCTAAAATTTTTAAAAACTTTATTAAAATCTAAATTATATTTTTAAAAATCATTTTAATACCACATTAATCTCTAAATAATTTTAAATAATTTCAAAAATCCTATAAAAATATTTTGGGGAAAAATATAAATTTTATTATTTTTAAAACGAATTAAAAATAATAACTTTTCAAAATATTTAAATATTTCGAATATTCAAAAATATAAAAATACTAAATTCTGAATATTCAAGTAATTTAATCAAATAAAATTTTCACCCGAATAAAAATACCAATTCGAGATACTAACCCGATCAGTAAAATAATATGAAAATTTTTAAACCGAACTTAGCCCCACTGAACTGAAAATAATTTTTAAAATAATAATAAAAATATGGAAATGCATCCAACTGTAATAAAATATAAAAAATTTAGTCCTCCTCATTTGAGAAAAATTAATAAAATATTTACATTATAAAGATAAATTTTGGAAAATATCCGGGTTGTTACAATTTTGGTTCGGTTCTATTTTTTCTAAAATTTGGGTCTATTCGATTTTTCGGTCCGGACTGAATTAAATTTCGAATCGGTTCGGTCCGTAATAAAAAAAATCGGTCCGGACCGAATAGACCGAATTATATATTATTTATTTATATTATATATATATATAATATATCTATATAATATATGTTCGATAAATGCTGTTTTGTATTAATTGTTGTATTATTGATTTATTATTTGACCTAAATATAAATCTATTTGGTTTTATTTATATATGTTTATATTCATATTCCCTTAAAACTTCACCTTATTGACCGAAATATATCGATCCGGTCTGGTCCGGTCCATAATAAAATTTTGGTTCGGTCCAAAAAATATTGACTATTCGGTTCTTGGTCTAGTTCTGGACTAAACCGACCGAATGCTCAGCCTAGTTGTCACGTGTATGATTGGTAACCTTTTTGTAATAATATGAGACCCGCTTACCTACATATACGTCCACAAATTAAAACAAGTCATGTGTCATGCCATGTCATTTGAGGAAAAAATTTGGGATTATTTTAGGGTACGTACCATTGCTCCTAAAAATAATCAAATACAATTTTTTATATACGATTTGTAACCAAATATAATTATTTTTTGAAAATTTTTTGAAGTTGTTTTTTGTTGCATTTAATGTTGATTTTAGTTGTATCCGGTTGCATTGGTTACAAAGTCATATTTTTGCGAAACATAAAATTTAAAAAACCTATTTTTGCAACAAAAAAATCGTATTTTTCAAAAAAATCCCTTTATTTTAAAGTCAACCGGTAATAAGATGAAAGAATGCTAAAAATAAAAAAAATTGATCTAAAAATTACAAGAATACAATTTTTAAATATATGAGTGATTTTTAAATGATGGGATGCGCATTTGGTAATGGAGTATTTAATTTTATATAGATATTCCACCAGCAAATGTGTTCACAATAAAAATAAAAGAAAAAAAAGAAAATAGAATACCCAATTCACAAATGCATATCATATATAAAATCGGATATCCAATTCATAAATGCATACCCCATTTATTATAAATCACTCATTATTTTCAAAATATGTATTTTTGTAGTGAAAATTAAAAAAATAGGTATGTTTAACCATTGTCCAAATAAGAAGGTTATCCTCTCCTCTAAATTACTTGTCAGTTTATTCTAAATAATAGTTAAAATATTGTTTTAAAATTTATCATCCCAATTTTGTATAATTTTAACCATATTAATTTTTCATAATTTTAAATTAAAAGCAATTTATGAAAATATTATTTCAAACTATTATATTAAACAAAAATTTGAACACTTAGGTTTTAATTATTATTTTGTTTAACTATTTTTTGAACATTTTTATACAAAAAAGTTATATACATTTCATGACCGCGCCATGCTCACTAAATTAACTAATTTTAGGTAATTTCTTTACTGACATTGTCATCCAATATTTGCGTTCAGGAGTGATTCTATTCCAACAAAATCTAGATATTCAGACTAATTTGTGGCGGAAGAAGATTGAAGAAGAATAAAGAGAAAGTGATTAGTGAGAGCATTAAGAGCAAGTTCAATACAATACTATTGGATGTGCTATTTCTATAATATAGCATTAATTATAGAATATGACACTTCAATGCAATGTTATGAGAGGTGCTAAAATATAAAAGTTTTATACTTGGTTATATATTTTCACCGAGTATAGATGTAGCTATAATTGTCACGTAAACATGCAAATGGCAAATTGGAGGGAAATGAATATAAAATCACTTATTTTAGCAAATTCAATATTATACTAGTTGAAAAGTTACTTAATTTTATATTTATTGGTTCTATTTTGAAACCATAGATTGGAGCATGAAATCTATTTTAACACCAAAGTGTACTTTTTAATTTCATATTATAACAATAATTACATCTATTTTAACATTAACATTGGACTTACTCTAACAAGCACAACACATTTCCGTTTGGAGAAGAGCTAACAAATTTAATAGAATCAACCTTTATTTTAATTATGAATATTCTTGTACACTAGTTGGATAGAATGTCAAAAGAATATATAAACCATGATACAATTCTATACCACATTGATAAAATTGTTCACAATTTGGTGTAAACACCACAGTTTTTTATTTCACCTGCATTCTGTTCAAGTCTGGCTAATTTCCAAATAATTGATGAGATGGCAGTTGGCATTATCTGTTTGAGCAAGGCCTTGGGATAGTGGTAGATTTGAACTATGATTCAGTTCTGGTTCGGTTTTGCTCACCATGAAAACATATATATAACCTTATGTACATTCGTCAAGTTTTGCATTTTCTCCTGTGAAACATCCCCAAAATCTCTCAGCTGTTTTATCTAATCAGAAAATAACGGACTATATGACTTGTATCCCCATTTAGATACTTATTTTTGCTAACATGCCCGTTTAGATTCTTGCATCTGAACCACAGCCCTCTTGTATTCTTCGTTAGGTACAGCTAGCCGAGACAAACAACACTCGCACACAAAAAGAGATATTCATGCTTCTAGACACAAGGTTACAATCTGTAGACGCCAAACAAATGCTAAACATACATCTTCTTTACTCCACTAACTTGAACCACTCATGAGATAGAAAAAGGTCTTATCATATTGCAAAACACCTTTTTAGCACCAAGCTTGTGAGTCTCGTGCTACCCTCTAATTAGAGATTGCATCTCTCTTCTCTCCAACTGGTTTAGCTCTCTAAAGAAACTGAATACAAACCAGAAAAATATACGATTCGAATCCGAGAATATTTATACTAGCTGGGGTTGTTTGTAAACCCATATAATTTTAGATGCTTTTGTCATCCAACATACTACGATTTGTGCTTCAAACCAACCTTCAATTTATATGAACAGACAACCAAGTACATATCTTTTATGATACAATAACAAGTAAAAAAGCACTAAGAAACTATTTCTTATAATAGCTACTACTGAATAAGAATCCTATCCTCAGAGAAATTACTTCTCATGAATCTTGTTAAGGAAGACGATACAGGCAGTTCTCCGAGCTCATCATAGAAGTCATTTTCCTCTGTTTTGGGTGTTGAGAATGTCATGAGATGAGGATAACAAAGTGGCTTCTCTGATTTTTCCTCAAACACTACACTTTCAAACTTCTCTGTCAAAGGGTTACCCAATCTTTCTTCTACATGTTCAATAGTACTAATCAGGTCTTGGTGATCAGAGTTGCAAGTAAATGGCGACTCGAAGTAGTAAAAGTCAGTTATATTTTCAGTACTAGCTCCATCTTCTTGGACATTAACTGATCCACCTTCTTGGACATTACCCGCTCCATCTTCTTGGACATTAACCACTTCTTGATCTTTATCATCTTCTTCTTTAGGCTCTTTTCTTCCACCGTTTTCGCTCCTGAGTGCATCTTGTTTTGGATCTTCTGATTGTTTTGGATCTTCTACTTTTTTTGGTTCTTTGGGGCTTGGATGGTTATGAGTTGAGGTGTAAGTGACGATGAGCAAGGAAGCATTTGTTTTGCATCTTTCCACTTGTTTTTTGGCTGAACAACTCTTAGATGTGCTGCATTTATAATATCCCCTGCAAAATATCATATTGAAGTGCCAAGAAAATATTATTATCATGTGAAATCTTAGTTTATAATCAGAGTTGAACACTAAATACTCATGTACGACATATGCTCTTTTCGGGTATGTTAGTAGATACATGCAAATGAAAAGGGATTGATATTTTTAGGTCCTTTGAGAAAAGTAACTCCAAGAAACTGAAGAAAAGGGTGTTGATGGTTTGAGCCTCTATCTATGATATAATTGAAAGATTACACTGAGATGGAAGACACCACGAGCACTTTCTGGATGACAAAAGAAATCCTCTTACAGTTTTTGCCTCCAAGAAAAAAGGGATCCATTTTCATTTGATAAAAGCTTCCCATAGGTTTACCTGGGATAGGGAGATCCTTTGATTGGTTTTTGCCCATATTTCCTCCAAGACCAACAATCAGAAGGTGGCCCTTCACTCTTCTGCTTCTTCTCATATTCATTTTCATCAATCTTCACAGCTACTACTCGCTTCTGGCATATCTTCCTGTTTATATTCAGGACACAAGAAAATATAAGTGCTACACATTCACATCATTAATATATAATACTCGGAAAGAGTTAGCAAACTAACTGTTTCTTGGAAGCCTGAGTTTCTGACATATCTTCTGAAATGTTTGCACTCAATACCTGGGAATGGTCAGAATTTTCCATGACAATTTTCTTTCTCTTCTTGCTAGTACTTTCTGTAAGAAATTTATACAAGGGTGTGGCAAAAGGATTAACTAATGAAGAAGGTACAGTTGATCAAAATCAGAGCACCTTTTAATAATTGAGCAAGAAGAGAGAAACAAAAAGATATTAAAGGGGGAGAGAGACACATAAAGGATAAGTTAATTACATAAGAGATGACAAACTCACAAGTTGCTTTCACTCTTTCCTCACTCTTTATATATTACTCCCTCCGTTCTTACATATCTATTTCTTGACTTTTCGACGCACACTTTAAGGTGCTTTGACCGTATAGCTAGAAATGTTATTTTTTTTTAAAAAAATTGTGAATAATAATATTAAACGAATACTTTTATTCATAAAAAGAAATTTTTAAAAATAACATTTCTAGCTATGCGGTCAAATCACCTTAAAGTGTGCCAAAAAATTAAGAAGCAAATATTCAAGAACGGAGGGAGTACTACTCCCATCTACACACAACATGCATTTCACACCTTCACATATCTATATCTCGATATTTTCTGAGCTAATCAAATCTATTTCATTTTATCAAAAATGTATTGCATATCTTAGAGAAAATCTATAAATATATTACACACGCACAGACAAGCAAACAACTAGGATACTAAATTTAGTATTTCTTCAATCCTAAAATAGTTTTTAAGACATTAAACTATTAAAGTCAATGCGATATGACAATTAGCCCCTATACTTTTTAATTCGATCAATCAAACCTATACCTTCAATTCATTAAAATACTTGCTCTCCTGAAACTGTTAGTTATCAGTAGAGCGGTTTGATACGATCATATATATCTGGCACTAACTGATTCAACTTCATTTCCTGACGAGGCAAAGGAGTACAAATGGACACATAAAATTCAGAACAAATGACCAAAAGGGAGTGGACCAGAGAAGCATGCATGAGAACTAGCATTGGAGATGAAACTAGCACTAGAAAATCTATATATAGCCAGTTCAGTAACTGAAAAGTACTAACAAATCATCATCTTCATTTAACATTCTCGTTACCCTCAACATTCATTACCCTCTTTGAAATTCTCATTCCTACATGTCCCGGTCCAGACGTCAATCCAAAATGCAGACACGTACTCCCTCTGTCCTTAATTAGTGGTCCCTTGACTCTTTGCAAGTAATTTAACGCGCATAAAAAATATAGTTCGGCAAATTATTTTTTGAATTTTATTTTTCTAAATAAAATTTTAATATTTGAATTTTTAAATAGAAAAAAAAATTCAAAAAATAATTTGTCGAACTATATTTTTTATGCACATTAAAATAAATTTTAGGATCCACTGGATTTGTAGTTCAGCCCACAAGCTCTGTTGAAGTCATGGGCCCATTAAGCCTTTATTATTAATTAATTTCGTAATTAATTAATAAAGGTTCAGTAAAGATCCAAGAAGCCTAGTGAAGGTCATCATCCTAGAAGAATCTAGAAGAAGAGTCCAATGATGACCCTCATTCCTGGAAGGTTATAACAACTTAACCCCACTATGAGACTTGACCATCAAGTCTCCTAACCCTAATTTAATTCCAAGGCCCTCGTGCGCTTATATAAAGGGTCTAACCCCTCAACATTATAACTACGTTATTGATTTGATTCTCACACACATTGAAATACGTAGGCAGTTAACGAGGACCCGAGATAGTCACGAAATGTTAATGCAACCATTAAAACTCGAAACTCTCCCTAAATCCTAGCATTAATTACACATTAAATACGACCTAGTTTTTAATCCGTAACACTATTATAATAGAATAAATTTATACCAAAAAAATATAATATTTCTGTCATCCTAAATTATTTATCGACTTTAATTTTTGTATGTAATTTAAGATATATTGATCACATATATTTTTAAATACTTTTTTTAATTTTGTTCTAAATATAAATTCAATATTTAAATTTTTATTTATAAAATATATTTTAATAAAAATATATGGTCAAATGCCCCTTGCAAAATTCAAGAATACAGTATGTGTACAATGATCCACATATCGACATCTACATTATACACAATTAATGAGTGCAAAAAATATACTGTAATAGTATTAGGGTAATACAGTACTCATCTGTCCCAAATTAATTATGTGTGGTTAAATTGGCTAAAATTTGATTGAAAATTACATATGATATATAATTAAAATATATTATAAAAAATATATTAGTGAAAAGTATATTTAATTTATTTTAAAATTTACTTTTCAGTTTTTTGAAATTATAAAAAAAAAAAATTAATCAAAATTGAGTTAAATTGATTAATAAAAAAGTTTACGGTTAACCTGGTACGGAGTGAGTATATAAAAAAAAAGTGTTGTACACTTGTAGTGACTAGGGAGCACGCAAATGAAGATTTTAAGACCTTATCCTATGACCTCTCATATGATGATATCGCATGTCCCATACCGTCCATGTATTATTTACAGCATGCTTCTCGTTTTCAACTTCAATCTCGTTTTCATGGAAATCAAAACCCATGATTATTACTCCCTCTTTTAATTTTTTTACTTATATTTTAAAATAAAATTAATTAATTAATTTTCATTTTAAAATTTAAAATTTCATTTAAAGAAAAAGTCTAAAAATAATTTATGAAACTATTGAGTCAATATACTTTGAAATTCATATAAAAAATAAAAGTAGACAAATAATATGAGGAGCCGAGTGCAGTATGGTGGCCAAAGTTTATCTTCATCTTTAAAATGGTGGCTAGACTTAATATTTTATAAAATGGTGGCTAATTTTTAATTTTAGTTAATAAAAAAGCGGCCCCCGTTAATTCACCAAATGGAATTAACGGACTAAACATTTGTTTTCAAAGGACGTGACATGCTTGAATTAAAAATGAGTGTAAAAATTTTTAGTTATTAGTTTTTTTCATTTTTTTCTTTTCAACTGCTTGTTTTTTTATAGGACAAATTTTAATATATTTTAAAAATTCGAATTTTTTAAATGAGTTTAGATTTCTCTCAAATACTAGACCTGTTTTAAACTTACGAGTTAAGAATTTTTAGATATATATATATTAATAATTTCTAAATTTATTAACAATTATATATAATATTATTAGTAATTTTAAAATTATATAATATTTTTTATAGAAAAAAATAGAACAGTTAAATTGATTTATTTTACAACTTTATAAATTGATTCATAAAATAGAACAATTAAATTTTATTATAATATTTTTCAAAATATATATATTATTATATAATATGTTTAATTTATTGGTCAAAATTGATAAATTTGACTTTTAAAAGTCAAAATGAGACCAGAATTATGAGATGGAGGGAGTATAAAATAATCATAATAAATATGATAGACACGAAAAATTATTGTACAATTAACATTTCTTAATATGCGTTATTTTTACAAAACAGATTATTAATATGAGACGGACGAAGTATTCAATTGATTAATGATACTCCTATGATATTTAAATAATTAAAATTTGTCTTTTTTATACGTACTCTAAATATTGACTAGATAGTTAAAAATATTATTTTTAAATATTTTTGTAAATAAAAAATATTTTAATTTATAAAAATAAATAAAATAGAGCGAATGAGTGTTTTTTGTTTGACAAAGCACTTCTTTGTTACGTGTATAATGGAACTTATTATCATTCTCATCCTTCTGTTTGTTAAATTATGTTGACAAGTCTTATAAACTCTCTGCAGGTCCAACATGTATGGTCTGCTCTATTCAGAACTACTGCACGTGCATATACAAAACGTAACAATCCTGTGAACATAAAAGCAAGTGACCAAGACATTGAAATCACTAAATTTATTACAGTAATAAACACAAACGATTGAACAATTTAATGTGTCAATGACATTAATTTAACTCTTCCCGGTGCTGTTCAATTCAGGAAAGGAATTGTCAGCCCTGCAAACTATGCAACCCCTTGGTGAAAACAGTTGCGAAAACATCCATCTCATTTTGAGGTAAGATCACACCAATTTCAAGGTCTGTTTTTGAATCTTTACAAGGATAACGCCTCTTCCACGAATTCGAACTTTAGAGGTTTACCCCATCCGAAATCAATATTGTTGTAGTCGTCCAACTTTGGGAAACCAGCAATGCCCATACACCATTCCCCTCTCAAGTTATATCATCTAATGTTAAATTTATTAGGTAGATAATTCAATTCTTATTTTTGAATTATAATTATTATTATATCTAAAAATTTAAATTTTAATATGAATTTGTTATCTTTTTTTTTTGTTTGAGGATTAACTGTTATCTTATCCTAATTGTTATTGAGGAAATAGCCCAAATGCCAAAATAATGTATCATGCTTAGTTGAGATTCAATGATTACTCGCTTCTCCATTGTTTATACAGATGATTACTATTAGATGATAAAAATATTTATTAATATATTATATTGCCTAAACTAAATCTAGTAATCTTGATTATTAAAAAAAAATAGTAATCTTGATTTAATCAGATTTAAATTTTCAATTCTTTCATTGGCTTACAATGCAAAAAAAATTGAAAAATTGATGATTTGTTCAAAAGTAATTATAAATTTATGCATTAAATGTCAGTAGCCCTGGGTCCACCCTTGGGTTGAGTGGAAATTAAGAAAATTAAAAAAAAAATTGAGTCATGCTCACTACGTAGATGACAAGATGTAATATTCATTAATGTTGCTTTAAATCCTAAATAGTAGTAGTATTGTTTTAAGTCTCAAATTAAGGCAATGTTTTTTTAGCGTTGGCAAGACAGAGAGATTCGTGGCGCGCGAACCTGATCTTAAACCTTAATGTAACACTTTTCTTACCCAACGATAATTACCTAAGTATACAAGGGGTGGTTTGATTCAAGGTTTATGGAATAAAGTATGAGTTTAGAATATATAAAACTTATATCTGGTGTTTGTTTCAAATTTTTTAAATTACAATCTCATACCTCAAATTCATAAGTTATGAGTTTTTGATACTCAAGGGAAAGGCGAGTATGAGTGAAGGGTATGAGTATCAACTTTATTATTACTCCCTCTGTCCCAAATTAACTATCTTATTTGAATTTTTTGTGTTCAATTTGAATCAACTTTGACTGAGAATTAAAAATTATATTTTTATAATTTTAAAAAACTGAAAAGTACATTTTAAAATAAATTAAATATACTTTTCAGTGATATGTTTTTTCAATTATATATTATATGTAAATTTTAGTCAAACTTGAGTCAATTTGACTTTAGAAAAGTCAAACATGACAGTTAATTTGGGACGGAGGGAGTATTATTTATTGTTGATAATTAACATTATTAATAATCAGAAAACAATAATATATATAATATATCAAACATTACTAACAATAATAAACCCCCTGAAGTTCAAGTTCAAGTTCCATTTCATGGAAAACTAAGAAACAATTGATAGTTTTTCAATCAACCGCTGAAGCTGAATATCGTTGTCTTGCGAGGTGACATGGCTTCAATACTTGATTAATTAATTATTAGATTTATTGAGACAAGAGATTCAATACTTGAGCAACAGACTCATTAGTCGATTTTCAGCTATTAAAATAAAATATAGCCAACATAAATATATGTGTGTTTCTGAGCAGCACTGCCCTCGATCAATACCTCAACAATACTTGCTTGACATATGAAGCTAGTAGATGCTGATGATGATGTAAGACTACATGCTTAACTATCATTGCCAAAGTGTTTTGCATACTCGAATAGGTTTAGAAGATTTTCAAAGAATGTTCAAAAACGCTCTCTTAATTAATATCAAGTTTACAAGTGCTTAAATTATTTATTTTTGTTTTATTGTTCAATAATCGTGTGGAGTGATTATGCGTGAATTTCATCTTCAAATAATCAAATCTTCTTGGAAGATGGTTAATAATAAGGGTAGAAGTCCGAGTACAGGGGAACGGGGAGACTAAAAAAACAAACATTACAGCACTAGTAAAATTGTACACACATCTACCTTTACCCTTTTAAATGATCTAGCAACAAAAAACTTGACAAAAGAAAACGACAAAGAGGAAAGTTTACATGAAAAGCAAAGAAAAACAAAAAAAATCACACCGTTTGTAACATCTGCTTACAAAAAGAATTATACCAGAGATTGCTCACTGCTATCTTTGCTGATATTTTGTGTACTCCATCCTGACCCTATATTAGACGTTGTCAAGGATGCAGTGTCAAGTGTAGTGGCCAGACTAAGATCATCATCTTCAATTGGCCCCATTGCTGGCCAAATGAAAGCTGGCTTGAATGGGGGAACATGTGGCACTGGCATGTTCCCCAGTAGAATCTGAACTATGGTTTGAGTTTTAGGCCTTTCCTGTGCTATTGGGTGTGAACAAGCCAGCCCCAATAGCAAGAGTCTTTCAGCTTCCTCAGCTACATAATCTCCAGCGAGTCTTTCATCGACAGCATCAAGTATACGCCCGTCTCGATGCAGAAACCACACCCAGTCTACCAAGAATTGGAAACCACCTATTTTAGTGCCAGGCCTCTGTCCGCAAACTACTTCAATCAGCACTGCTCCAAAGGCATACACATCTGATCTCTGGGTGGCCCTGCCTGTATGGAAACACTCTGGTGCAATGTACCCAACCGTCCCTAGCACTCCATCCGCCTCCATATACGAGGTCTTTTCGTTGTCGAGGGCACGTGCAAGGCCAAAGTCGCCCAGGCGTGCATTGAAGTTGGCATCAAGCATGATATTGCTGGCTTTGACATCACGATGAACCACTCTTACATCGTACTCATTGTGAAGATAATGCAAAGCAGAGGCTACTCCGGAGACGATTTTGTACCGTAGTGCCCAGCTTAGTGGCTGCTTTCCGGGTTCGTTAAATAGGTGCATGTCGAGGCTTCCATTAGGCATGTATTCATACAAGAGTAGTAGCTTTTCATTCTTGTAACACCATCCTGTAGCCAAATTTGGTACATATGATTGATTAGTCTGAATAAAATTCTCTCATTTTAACAGGACAGACGAATATATGATGACATGATTTAAAATTGAAGACAGTAATCCTGATCCAATCAAATCCAAACCTAACATTCCTATCTAACTTTTAGTGGGGTCCATTTAGAATGTCAAAATAAACACCACAAACTTCATAATTCTTTTTTAATTCAAATACATACAAGTCAAAGTGCAAGCTAGAAGCACGTGCTCAACACATACAAGTCAAAGATATATGTAAATGATATGAATCGAGTACTTGTCCTTGTTCATATCAACTACAGTATTATATTTGTAGCACATTAAAAACGTTATCATTCATTGCATAATGCTGATAGTACAACCGGGGTCAACTCTGAGTTTTACGGGATCCTTGTCAAATTTACTATAGGATCCTAATGCATATATACACGAATAATGTGCTCAAAGATAATTTCAATTTTTTTCTCTAATAACACGGCATAAATCCAACAATTAACTTCAATAAATCCAAGTTACTTAATAAATTACATATTAAAACTAAGTTATCTGGTAAATTAATTGGATCTTTTTATCATCTTAATATTCCCTCCGTCAGTAATTTATTTGGCTTAACTTTTTTTAGTTAAATTGTCAAATTTTAACTAAAAATTATATTTATTATATAATTAAAAAATTAAAAAAATTATATCATTAGAAAGTAATCTAATCTACTTTAAAATATATCTTAAAAGTAGCATGTATATAAAATATATTTTTTATATATATCTTAAAATATATATATAAATAAAATAAACAACTAATTAAGAATAGGAGGAGCATGCATATGAATAAAAGTTAACATTAAAATTAATAAATCAAAGGATTAATATTGAAAAGTAATTAAAAAATAAACTGAATGAAAATTAAACAATTATAAGGGACGAAAAAATTTTCAAAAAATAAATTACTGAAAAGAGACGGAGGGGGCAGTAATTTTCAAGACCAACGAGCAACGGGCACGGAGTTGAAACGGAACCAGGCTCCGTTTGCATTAAGTTTTTTTATTATAGTATAATATATTTTTTTTACCGTGAGAACCCGCAACTGCTACCTTTTTTGGGTGCGGGTAAACCTACATACTCACGCAATAGTCTGTAAGTAAACCATAACCAGGTAAACCGCACAAGTGCGACAGACCAGAATGACATAATCACACATTCTCCTTCCGTGAGATTCAAACCTCTGACCAGGAGGATGATATTTAACCAACTTAGCCAATTCTTGGAGGCTATTATAGTATAGTATTATCTAATAATTCCTAGGATTTTATCAGTATCTTGGTATTATTTAGAAAATAGATGGATCCAATGCTTTTAGTTACTGTTTGTTAATATATTATCAATCCAGGTTGGTTCTGTTATCTTATTCCGCCTAGCCACCATTGCTGACCCACATTTTGGTCCAAAGTCATCATCCTACATGCTAGTTGGCAAATATGCCAAAAGAATTGACAAGGAATATAAAAACTCTAATCTCTAATTTGGCAAGGCATCAATTACATGATTTGGACTCTCATAAAAATTAAATTTTTTTCAGGGCAGGAGTATGGATAAACATCGACAACTCAGACAAATATAATCAGAATGTCGCATTCGAAAATAAAACAAAACGAGACGGAGGATAAAATATACGCAAATCTTATAGTAGTAGAGATTTCTAATTGCAATAGTAACTTATATAGTGTAAAATTACAAAAAACATTAGAGAATAATACTCCTAAGGATGAACTACCTAACACATGAGAAGTATTTTTATGAATACATGGTGCACTCTATTATTACAAAATTATTATAGTGTTAGATAACTTACCTAATGTTGAGAAGTTTTCTCAAACAATTATTAACTAACATATTCCTAACAACTTTAAGATCAAAAGACACAATTACTAGCGGCCCTCAATTTTAAAAGAACTTGGTACCATAGACATGAATGACTTTAACAAACAAACATGACAGACTATTATCATACTAAACTGAACACCAGAAGTAGCATAAACATGTAAAATTCGAGGTAAATCAAGAACTAAATACGGGAGATTAAGAAACTCACCTAGCAAGCGAACAAGATGTTTGTGTCGGAGACGATTAATAATCGAAAGCTCAGCCAAGAAATCATCCTCCCCCTTAAGACTTTCCCTTGAAAACCACTTGACAGCCACCTCCAAATTGTCATCATCAGGCAAAACACCCCTGTACACAACCCCATACCCACCCTGTCCTAACTTGAACTTATCATCAAAGTTGTTAGTTGCTTTTTTCAGATCCCTGAACTTAAATTCTCTCGGTGTCCCTGGTAAACTCCGAAGTGCTCCCAAGATATTCGACGAGATTGCCCCCCTGTTCTTCTTCCGTCTCTTGTTCAAATAAACCACCAAAAATCCCACCCCCACAATCAGCAACAAAACAACTGGAATCCCAATTCCTAACACAATCTTCGCCACCGGAACCTCATCTTCCGCGAAATACGAAACCGTGAGGTTCCATTTCCGCACACAGTTCAACTGAATATTATCCCCGGTAGATGCAGCAAATCCAAAATACGAATGCTGGTCTACATAAAGCGCGAGATTAAGATCTTGTTTCAAAACAGGCTCATCAGGCAGTGGAGGGGTCGATTCATTTTTGGACGAATTCGCAATGTAAACTTGTAAAACCTTCTTGACACCATCATAATTGACCCAAACATTATACAATCTAGTACCGTTGGGAGCAAGCTCGATCCCATAACGCGACAACGAAGTTGTGTTAACAGATTTAACAGAGTTTATATTGAGACCAACATGATTATCATCCGGATCAAACTCTTGCTTAGCTGTATCAAGCTCAACCGCAACTAATTTATTACTAATCCTCCCATCAGTAGATTCATTGGTTAAACCTAGATACTCACCATAACTATTAAACGGCAAGTCAAGAGTTGGAGATATAAAGAAAGCTAGACCTTCGCCTGGAGTTTCATTCTTTGGTCTAAAAATATTTATGAGAAACGAGGAATTAAAAGAGGCCAATCTTAAAGATGATTGGTTCAAATCATCATTCCATAGCTTGAATTTCCTACGAAGAAAGGCTCTACCAGACTTGTTTTGTTTAGGGACCAAGTCATCACTACCAGTGCCGTCTGGAGTGAGTTGTATGGCCTCTTGGTGTATTGTTGCATCGCCGTCTAACTTGAGTTTCCTTTTATAGAACTCGACATTGACATCTGCAAACGAAGGGCCGATGCCATATGAGTCACTGAATTGTTTGAGTTTATCAGAGTACACGGAGGTGATGGTGGTGGTGATGGTGAGAATGAAGAAAAGTGTGAGGGTGGCGGCGTTGAGGCCTGGCGGAGCTACCATGGGTTGTGTGTACTGTGTGCAACAACGAGATTTAGATTAGTATTGATGCGTGTGGTTGTTGTGTGTGTGTATGTATATATATATATTAAATGCGCGTTGCATAGATTAAAAATGGTGATTTGGTGGAGGATGAAGAGTGATACACTCCTATTTGTGATGCACGGTGGGAGCTTTTCTATAAAGAGATTGGTGTTCTGGCCAAGATTATTAATTACAAGTTTACAACATGAAAATAGAATATATCATCTGCTCTGCTGCACTATAATAATAATAAGAGGAAGGTGGATGGAAGTATAGTTTGGAGTATCTACAAGGATCGTTATTCTTGACTTTTTTTGTCTTTCAAACTACTACTATAATAATTTGAGCACTTGTTGTAATAAATCTTTTTTTTTTGAAATCAATTCAATTAAATAATGTGATATCTATAAAAAATAATCGAATCGAACAAATATAAAACAGATTATGGTTAATCTAGTCTTTCTTGGAGATACAATCAATTATTCACATTAATATTAATTTATTAGTATGGATTAGTATTGTTTTCTTATAATCAAATAATTTATTAATTAAAAAACATATTGTTATCTATAAAACTAATTAAAAATAAATTTTAATAAATATATATTAAACTAAACTAAATTATATCTTTTTTATCAAATTTTGATGTGTTTTTAAATTATATATAAAAATTGGCAGGAGGTTAGAAGAAGGGAGGAAAGAGGGATAAATATATTAGGTTTATACTCCATTCGTTTTTTGTGGTTTTGTTTGATTTTTTTATAATTAAATTAACTAATTTTTAATTAAAAATTAATATTATGTTGTTGTAAACTTAAGATATTGATAAATATAATTTAAAATAGATCATATATATTTTTAATAATATAAACTTTTTATAAAAATTAATTATATAATATTTTTAATATTCAGTTAAAATTGTGTCAATTTAATCGTAAAAATCAAACTAAATTACTAATTACAAACTGAAAGGGGTATTTTATACCATAGTTATTAGTAAACAGTATAAATAAATAATAATTTGAAAACTATGTATTTTACTGTATTAGTTATATATTTGCGATAAAAATTAACAATAATTTGAAAATTTAGTACATATTTTCTATATTAGTTACACATTTGGTCCTTTTGAAAAAGTAATTAGTATTGACTTTTCAAGTTTGATTTTTAATACTTTTTAATACTCTATAGGATAGGGATGAACAAAAATTGAATCGCATACCAAAATTAAATTGAAAATCGCATTATTGATGATTAGTTTGGTTATGATTTTAAAATTTTGAAACCGCACATAATTAGTTCAATTTTGTTTTTTATACGAAACCAAGCCGGTTAAAATTGAACCGCACCAAGTTAATATATTAATATATATATTATTTTATTTTATTTATTAAAATATTATATTAATATACATTATAAATATACATTTTAAGAAATAAGTTTTATTACTCCCTCCGTCCCATATTAAACGTCCTAATTTTTTTTTAATTTTTTTACGCATTTTCACGTAAATAAAAAAAATTACTTGTAAATATTATTTATTTTTTTTCATTTTTTCCCGTTTTGTATAAAAATACGATATTCGAACTTTAATACAAAATGAAAAAAATGAAAAAAATAATATTTACAAGTATATGTTTTATTTGCGTAGAAATGCATAAAAAAATTGAAAAAAATTAGGATGTTTAATATGGGATGGAACATATTATAAAAAAACTATTTATTCAATAATTTAAATAAGCAATATCAATATTAAATTATAATACATCTTATATGAATAAAAACACGCCTTATAAAATATAAAATACATTTTTCTCTTCCCAAGACTACCTCAACTCACAATTATATTAATTCAACACATTCATTGATTTCTATTATTAATAATAAAATTAAATATAATATATAATAATATAAAAATATTCACTACATATCTTATTATTATTATTTGAATATGTATAAAATAAAATATATTAATTTCTTATATCAAATTTAAACTGAAATAAAAAGTGAACCATGATTTTTAAAATCGAACCGAATCAATAATATTTGATTTATTTTTTATTTTTATTTTTCAAAACCGTACTTAGTTAATTTCGGTACAATTTACGCTTGAAATCGCACCAAACTCTACCATATCGGAGATGCAACATGAATACGAAGTTAAAGTTTAATAGGGCTCAACTAGAACTTGGTAATCGAGCGAAATTGAATTGAAAATAAAATTTATTTATTTGTATATTGAGAAAATCATAAACTATAAAAAATTAAAAATGTATTTTCAAGTAAAAGTACAAGATCGTATTAGTAACTGTTTTATCTTTTGTAATTACAGCATATATAATCAAATATTTAACAGATTATAATTATACATGTGCTTAGATTTTTTTAATAAGTAAGTATTAATAAAAAATCATACCGTATCCACAAAAATTAAAATTGATAAACATATAATTAAATACAATTTTAATTTTTAAAAATATGATAATCGATTAGACCTTTGTTCCGTAGATTACATCATTACAGTAGTCTATTCGATCTTGCACAATAAATATCCTCGTTCATCCACAATTTATAATCATCATGTTTGACTCAACTCAAATAATTCATCTAAACAAAGTTTTGACTTTCGAAGTTAACTAAAAATCTTAACAATCGCATATATAATTGTTTTAATTAGAAATTGTCAAAGGGTTACAAAATTACACTACGAACTACTGATATTTCTGCCTTAGGAATTTAGGATACAACAAGGTTTTGACAAACGTGTTACGTGTATTCCAAATACGATTGTTTTTTAACCTGTTAGGAACGGTTTGCGTAAAAACTAAAAAAAATTCATAAACTAAATTATGAAAAATTCAACGTGTCTACACCATTGATAAAAATATACATTTGACAAAAGCACTCATCTGCTACAATATACTATTACATATTTTATGTTCAGATTTGTATTTAATTTTTATAAATTTATTTTTATTCAATTTCAATATATAGTTTAATTTATTCTTGTCTATCAATAATATTATTTTATTTTGTAGTATTTGAGGAATCGAGACTTTTTATATTTGTCAGAAATTTAACCACGATAATTTTATCCTTTATCACCACGTTATATCCGTCGTAATCGCATTCACAAGAAGATAGAACTTAAAAGATCAATACACATTGATAAGGTTGGTCAACTATCATCGTAAATTTAGAATTTGATCCATATGTAACACCTGAGTTGAGATTTTAGTTGGGTGGAGTATTATTATTATTAACTTATTATTATTAAATGCAGCAATAAATCATGATTTTTGGATGTTTACAGTAAGAGTGTTGTTGTATTTGAGCCAATATATTTTAAGTTTATTTGTGACATGGTTTTGAAACTTGAGCCAATTTTGAAAAATACTCAGAATTTAATCCGGATTGTCATATATGGTATCCGGCTCTCGAAAATTTGATTTGTCAAATTGTTGGAGGTCAGGATAGGAAAACGGGTGGTATTATCCCACAATAGATAGAAATATAAAGGCGAGGACACGAAACCAACTAATATTATTCCCACAATGAATAGAGAGGTACGATATGAGTTTATGAGTTATATGTTCGGCCTAACGAGAATGTCAAGAATTTAAGTGAAAAAGTTTGTAGCACCCCAGTGGAGACTTTAATTCATTATTAAGGTGGAGTATTATTATTAAGGCACTAACAAATCATGATCTTTTTGTTGCATTTTGGCCATTATACATGTACTTATTTGTGATAAAAATTTCGGGACTTGATCTGATTTCGAAAAAGACTCGAAATCTATCACACTATTCATAATAAAGTCGCGTGAATTATGGGTGCCCTGGAAAATTAATTTATCTTACCATTCATAACAAGGTTTTGTTTGTTTTTATATCATGTAATGATGTAATTTCAAGTTGCTTAAAACAAAAATGAATTATTTTTCTTTGATCGTACACTTGTGAAAATTAGAATTCAACAAATTAACTTGTAGTTAGTAATTATTTGAAAGTTAAATGTTTGAGAAAAAAACTAAAGGTTTGGATAAAAATAGAAATTTGACCAAGTGAATTATCTAATATGAGTATTTGATAATTAGTGAATTGAAGTGAATCCGCTAATTTTAAAAACGATACTTTTTGGAGTTTTTTTAATTAGATAATTGAGGTAATTTAGTAAAATTAATACATATTTTATCCTCAACAAACTCTATCAGTATAACCGTTTCTTTTCGATTTTTCAGTCTCCCGATAGCAGTCACAATTATACTCATTTTTTTCATGTCACTCTCACCCGTCGAGCACGGACGAAACACAACCACAACACATCAAAGAAGGCCGGTTAGTTTTCTTATAATTTTTTTCATAATTATTTAATTTATTACTTTCTGAGTTCTTTAACAAATATTGCATTTTGTTTTTCCAAATTTGAAGAGCTTGTTTTTTATATTTTTCTTACTCTCAATGTTTTTTTTGACAGATTCTTACTCTCAATGTTAAGTATATTCTTATGATTGAAAGTTGTGAATTTAATTTTATAAACAGTACGTTAGGAACGAAAACACAGACTTATTACGGGGTGAATGTATAAGTTTCTTGTTCTGAATTTCTTTGGCTTAACAAGATTTATATTTTATTTAGTATATTTGAACAAGTGTTTGTGATTAAGTTAACAATTGGTTTGAAGATAAATGTGGAATAAAAAATTTAAAACACAACTATTAACTTTGAATATTATATTTTATTAGATTTGAATTTGCTATAAATATGAGATTCAAGAATGAATCTTAGCTTCTTGTTCTTGATGAGAGAAACAAGTTATTACAAATTTTCAATACCTGGAACAATGAAGTAGTGTGATCAACTATATAGACAACATGTCTTGCATGCACATGTTCCGTTGAACCAGTTGCTAAAACTAGAAATAGACAAAACAATCTTTACATATTAGTACACTCTATTTCTAGCTAAGGCTTAGTACAAGACAAACTACTAATTCTGTCTCTTATATTCTGTCATTTTGTCTTGTTCTCTCTTCAAGCTTCCATTATAGACTTGTCACCTTCATGCACATGTTTGACCAATACTAAGCATGACAAGTGCTTCCTTTACTTGCTTGTTACTTCTGCAAGTTTCCAAGAATTTAGTCAAGTGTTGATATCGTGAACTCTGGTTGAATATGAAAGCTTCACACTTCTCGACAGGCTTCATTGAAGAGTTCACGATAGGCTTGATTTCAGACTTCACGATAAGTTTATTTTTCTGACTTCACGACATGTTTGATTCTACACTTCACGACATGTCTGATTCGTGACTTCACGACAAACTTAGCTTTAGACTTCACAACACACTTATTTCTTGCCTTCTCGACAAGCTTGGCTTTTGTGATTTCACGACAAACTTGTTTATGACTTTACGACATGTCTGATTCTGAACTTCATGACATGCCTGATTTTGTGAATTCACGACAAGTCTGATTCTAGACTCAGGGATGGACCAATAACTTCAGCAACTCTACAGGAGGTACATGGAAACCTTTGCACGCAAAACTAGGCAGTATTTTGAGTTATTTACCAAACCTTATTTTGGACTAGTACAACATTCTAGTAATATAGTAATTTACTGGTAATAATATAATTAAGCAAGTAGAAATAAATTATACTTAAAGTTAACTTAATATTTTTATCGTCCCATGGTAGAATTCCAATTCACTTTGTGACATAAACTAGTAAAATTTTGAATACAAAAAACGGCATGTTGATTTTCCATTGTAGCACGATTCTAAATTGATGTAGTCTTGAGCTAAGATCGACAGATATATAAGCCTTTTTAATGTTCATTTTTACGTGGTAATTTAGTTCTTGTTTCATTTGTTTGATGTTACAAGCTCTGTTAGCAAAAAAAAGTCCTCTAATGATAGTTGACACCTTTTTTTCCTCTCTCTCCTTCCTTCTTTCCCCCCTTTTCAATTACCCTAATTCCGCCACCCCCATTTCAATTGAACTCTTGATTTCCATCTCTCTCTCAGTCGTGGCCCTCGATTCTTCACCGTGTCTATTATCTCCATCTCTTCTAATGGTTCCGCTAACTCGAGATCACGCGATAACTCTTTCTTTCCTATGAATGGATATGATTCATCCTCGGAGGTAGCTCAGACTAAGGAGTCTAGCTTTGGTACTCAATCTTCAATACCCATGGAGCAAGTTAAGTCTTCAATAAAGGTTTTCCTAAACTCTATACCTAAAGATTTACGTGTTTTCGACACTAATCCTGTTAATTGTACGAACCCAACTCAACACCAAGGCAATGCCCTATTAAAGTCTAATAGTACTATCTGTATTAAACCTTCTAATGATATCTTTGCCAATACTCAGATTGTTTGAAAGAATTGTTGTCTAGGCTACATTGAAAGTCTAGTAGCAATGAATAATGATGTGGTTCCAGGGTTTTGCTTGATAATCATGCATCTGCTGGTTTGATAAAGGTTTCAAAATACTTTGTTGGTTATTATGTGCTTATGTTTGATAATTACGAGTCTTATAAGAGAGTTTTGCATTATAGCCCATTTTATGTTTGAACTGCTAAGTTACATTTAAACCCTTGGATGAAGCACTTTCATAGCCTTCAACTTGTAGGAACTCATAAAGTTTAGATTTGTCTAAAAAAATGTTTCATTTATCTACCGGTCTTTTGATGGCATTTATGCTATTAGTAATGCGGTTGGTAACCCCCTAGTTGTTGCAGAGTGCACTTGGAACCGTTTACAGAGTTTAAACCCTATTTTGGAAGCCTTTGTGCTTGTGGAAATCACTGCTCTTAGTGCCAAACCCTTCATGTCCTTGTCCCTTAAAAAGGTCGGGACTAACCACTCACTCGCCGGCCTCTTGGGCTCTGCGAGGTCTCATTAGCCGAAGAAGACCCTGGCCAATCCACATGGCATGTTTGACAGGATAACTTAACCGTTTCCTAGCTAGAGTTTCTTAGGATGGATACTGCCCTATGTGTTTCTCATATAGCCATGGACATGAGTTTTGTCATGTGTTGAAAGACATTCTTCCTCATGTTAAAGGGTGTGCTAATCATATTGGTACTATATTCACTCCTAGTACTGAGTATGTTTCCTCCGGTGGCATCTCTCATTCAAACAGTGCTCTAGATGGTAATTGTGACAAAATTATGGTTTATCAATATACGTAGGAGAACCTCCCAGAGGATGACCAACAAAGGGGGTACACAGAGGAACCATGTACAAGTTGATAACTCTAATTTTGTGTAGGTGCTCACTAATCAAGAGATGGACAAAGACATGGAAAAAGTAGTAGACAAAAGAGTTGTTCCAGATACTTAGGTTGAAGATTGTTCAAAGGAAGATGACCAATGTTACTCAGTCCCGGAGATTGGGCGGGCGAACCAGGAAGCAGGTAAGGCAATAGTTGTTCGATTGCCCAATATGAATAATGAGCGCTTTAGCCATTGGTACGCGGCAAAGCGCAAGACGATACCCAAGGATATCTAACTCTTGTTGTCCTAGTTGTTTTCTTAATTTGTGTGTTATCTATATTTAATCTTGTCTTAGAACAATGTATTGTGTTTTCTGAACTGGTTCTCTGAACTTGTTTCGTTGTGTTTCATGTGAACTTCCTCCGTTGGAGGTGGGGTGAAGCTAGTCTTCATAAACAAATTAGCTAAAAAAAATTATATCAAAATATGTGAACTTATTTACATAATTTATTTATAGTTTACAACTTATATAGTTATTTAATTATTAAATGAATTATTATTGTTAAAATACATTATCAAATTTTGATATCACTTTAAGGTTTAAAAAAATTTGGATAATTTAACATAATATCATAAATCAATAGTTTCACTATTAACTTGAGGTTAATCTCACGCTACCATTTTACGTTTGAAGATGTTAAATCTTGATTGAAATGTTTTTATTAACTCATATTTTAAATTTGGACATTTATCTAGTGATAATGATCATCAATAGAGTTAATTACAAAAAAAATAATCAACTTTGATATTGTTAGCGAAAAAACCATCCAATATTATTTTTGGTAGATTAACGCAACGAACTTGCATAAATTATGAAACAAAGTAAAAAAAATTAACCATGATTAAGTTAAAATATCTTATTTGTCATTTAACTTTCAAACTATTAGCAAACATATTATTCAAAATTATTTTTAATATATTAATACAACCAACTTATATAAATTAAGAAAAATATAAAATTTTAACTATAATTAAGTTAAAATATCATATCTATCTTTAAACTTGAAATATATATTTCATATTATATATTTAAAAAATATATAACTCAACTTAAATAAATATGTATGTACCGAGTTTTTTAAAAACGTAAAATACTTAAATAAAAATAGATGTACAAAGGCAGACCATCATATACAAAGCATCATTCTTCCATAATTATTTCATATGAAAAATCATATGAAATTATTTCATATGAAATTTACATGCACAAACCATCATTTACTATTTTAGTAGAAGTTGGGGGCGAAAGGAGAACACAACATGAAGGTGGGGTTTTTCTTCCAACCAATTTGATGAAGATTTGGACAAATAAAAATAGATGTACAAAGGCAGAGACCGATGTGTCTCTAAAAAAAAAGTAAACAAATAAATTTTATTTTCTCATTTTACTCTTTATTTCAATTATTTTAATTTGACAATAAATTTGGTTATATGTGAATGATGATCTTCCTAATTTTAGGAAGGATATGATTTTTTAACTTAATTCTGTTTTAATGACAAATGAGTCTTTAGTTGAGTCTCAAATGCATTTCTTTCAACAAACTAATTTAATATGGAAGTCTGGCTACATTAGTACATGTGAGATGTTGTTTTTTAAAAAAAGTGAAGGAAGACTTGTATTTTTTTTGGTTTTTCAGCGAAGGATGTGCTCCTTTATCTTTATGTTGAAAATGGTGATCTTAACATTGCTTTGAATTAGCTTCAACTCTTGTTGCAATTTTTACCCATGATATGTTTGATTAGTGTTGTGTGTGAAGATGTGCATGATCTTGGTCAGTTTTTATATTGAATTTTTCTTTTACTCGATCACACTCCGAAATTGAGAACATTTTACTAAATTACTCGATTCATTTTTAAAAAATCCATAATTTAACTAGCGCAAGTTTTATCACCATTTTACCTTTAATTTGGGGTCAAGACAAAAAATTTGTTTTACATGAAATGAAAATGGTTTTTTTTTAATCAAGAATAAGGGCTTTCGAACCAAGTAGATATATATGCAAAGATTCAGAAACAAATGAGTCTCGACCAAGGAACCAAAATCATAAGAGAAAGTGCAAATAAAATGATAATTTCTACATTATTGCTGGAGGTTTAGAAAAAGGGAGGAGGTCAAATTTGTGCAGACTCAAAATGTTACTACTTACTAGTGCTCTCAACATGACATTAAAAACTAAGGGATTCAAAGTAGGGGCAAGATGGTTGATGAAAACGATACCCAAATTTAGTATTTGTGTTTATATTTTGAGTACACGACATACGAAGTACATGAACATGAATGTATACGACTGAGATTTAGTGTCGGTTTTGTGTTTACTCTTTAAGTACACGACACGCAATACACGACATAAATAAATTTATAATTAAATTTTAATATTTATAATAAATATATATATATTTATAATAAATATATATTTATTGTTAAAATAATACATTATTATATAATATTGTATGTAAATATGATTTAAATATATATTTAATATATTTTATAAAAAAATTACCTTAAAATCTTTTATTTTTATGTATTATATTTATATTCAATTTTACATGAAACACGACCCGAAAACAACACGACACGAAAGTACACGAAATCTAGATTGGTCGGTTTTGTATTTGACATTTAAGTACGCGAAACACGAAATTGCACGACACGAAGGAATTGTGATCTTGAAGATGGCAAGTTCTGTTGGCATATAACAATTGAATTTATCCAACAGGTTCTGTTATTATGTTTTGCTCATGTTTTGCTATTTGGAGCTCTGAACTCGTTTATACCGTAATCTTTACTCCATTTCATATGGAGTAGAGACGTAGAGTATGTGAGTATGATAGTTTGTCCACTCTTTTATTTATAAAATATACTCTCTCAATTTTTTATACTTTTCTTTTTTTAATGTTCCATCCAATTTTTTACATTTCAAAATTTTCTAAAAATATTAAACTTTTATATTATAAACAAATGGGTGAAACGGAGGGAGTGCTAAAATTAATTTTTAAAAAGTTATATTTTATGTTCTTGGAAATTGGAAACTAAAGTTATATGAAAATTCAAATACCTTGAATAAATACAAAATTATGAAATAAACAATGTTGGTCGCTGATGCAAACTAATTGCTGACTGCAAAAAAAAAAAGTATTGGTGTATCGAAAAACAACTTTTTAAAATATCAAATTTTATTGAAATACAGTTTTTGTAATATGCAGATTCATACTTGTTTTGCGTTCATTTTTTTTGCTAAATAATAATTGTATTCAAATGTCAATAATTATGATGTACAAAAAATAAAAATTGTTCAGTGGCTAAACTGGGGAGGCTGCAGTAAGAAAAATCAGTAAATTTTTAAATTTTCAATTATATTTTATTCATAATAATTTAAAAAAATTAAGTAGAACTACAGTTTTTTTTTTATAAGCCCAAAAATATATTAGTAGGAGTTCAGAGTACAAAGTGAGCAAAAGAAGACTGAGAGCATTACCAACCTAGGACAAAAGGGAACCACTGAATCTCGACTAGGACGACTACAACTGAAAGCTACAGCTGAAAAACAAACCTATTATAATTATATGAACTTCAGTTAATTTTGAATAATCAATAGAAATTTTATTTTTTATGTTATTAATATTTTTTATGTAATGTTATATATGAGATAAATTCGTTTTGCATCATATTTATATTATGTGTTTAAAGTCTCATTAATATATTGTTATATATTTATATTAATTAACATAGATTAATAACTCGTGTTGAGTGAGACACAAAAGCACTAGACCGACTACGGACCAAACATTTGCCCTTACGATTTTAATAATATAGTATAGATTATTATAACCGAAAAATTAAAAATTTGGTTGGTTGGTCGGTTGTCGATACGGGGTCACGAGCCTAAAAAACATATATTATTAGATTAGATATAATAGGGGCTAAAAATATAATTTTACTTAATATAATATGAGCCTTAACTATATATATATATATATATATTTGTATTAACTAAAATTTTATTTTTTAGACCCAATTATATATTTATAACATGCGTCCAAATTATATAGTTTTACTTATTATAATATGGGTTTTATACATATCTATATTAACTAAAATTTTATTTTTAACATGGGTTCATATTATAACATATTTATATTAAATAGAATAAATTTATATATAAAAAGAAAATATATAATATTAACATAAATTCTTAATATTATAAAATTATATATTAAATAAAAATATAAATATAAATAAAAAATCAATTTACTTAAAATATTAGTTATCTCGTGCTTCGCACAGGTTATAAGCTTGTATATTATAGAAGCAAAGGTCCTTTTATTTTCCTACTAGGTATTTTATAAGATGAAAATTATTAATAAATTTATAATTTAACTTATTTTAATAACTAAAAGTCATTCATAAGTTAATTGAAATTTGAAAAACAGAAAATGTATACTTATTTCGGTTTCTTATTTTAATTTTGAAATTTGATATTATAAAAATAAATACTATTCTTTTAAAGGACATTAGGATATTTTATAATTATTTTGTTAATTTTATAAATGACAAAATATGAATTTTAACAAATTTGTTTGAATCAAGAATAACCTAAAAATTAAAAATTATATTTTTTATAATAAAATATATATATAAATGAAAAGTAATTTATTTTTAATATAAAGTAAACTAAATCAAAAGATACAACTTAATTAGACATTGTTTACTAAAAGCAACGATCCTCCCTGTCTCTTGCATGAGGAAAAAGTCTACATATATTCATCTGAAATAATTGAAAGAAAAAGTACCCTCAAATCTTTTAAAAATAAAAGAGAAAATGGACTCGAATGAACATAGCGTAGTAATAAACGAGAAGGGGATTTGTGAGATTAATTATTGGATTAGCTGGCCATTAGTTTTTGTTGGCTAATGCTTTGGAATGTACAAAAATATCAGTGTGAATGCACGTCGTTCGTAGGTGTTTTCACCACTTGATTAATTATTTATTAGTCACCTTTAAGACTATTTTGCCATCTATTAATGTAGTAGGAAGTATACAGAGGTATGGGGGTGCCTCTTCAGTGAGATTTGTGATTTGAGTTATTGTAATCAGACACTTATTTAGACAACTCTTATTATAATTGCTCCAAGTAAGGGTGTACATGGGTAGATTTTAATTTTTTTTAGCTAGTTTAGTTTATGTTAAAATTGTTGGATTTGTGTGTAGAAATAAGGGAAGAAAATAATATGCAGAAAAATTCTATGTTATATTTTTTTAATGCATACGCTTACTTTTCTATTCCGAGAAAATAATGATATAATTATCTCTAATATATCACCACTAATTTATTCAAAACTAATATTATCTTATTAACAAAAAAATAACAAATTGAAAAATTAAGAAACAATTATAATAATAAAAAACAAGTTTGAATTATTATTCTAACACTTCCTCTTAATTCAAAATTCTAAAATTTGTTTGACCATGATGTACTTCCCATATATTATCATCACTTTTTGTTGAAGCATTTCTATTCACACAAATCAGGAACATTTCTCTCCACCACTTTCTTTATGGTGCACTTCTCATCAATTTACCCCGAATTTACACATTAAGGATTAAAGATTTATTCACATCTCTCGAAGATTCAAGAGATATAAGTGAATTTGTTTTATCCGAGCTAATTAATTCTCTGCAAGCCCAAGAACAAAGAAGAGTCAATAGAAATATGGATACTGAACATGCGGTTGAAGGAGTTTTTTCAGCTAAAACTTCAAAAGATAAAAAGTGTGGTTATTGCAAGAAGAATGGTCATGAAGAAAAGAATTGTTGGCATAAGGGAAAATCTCAATATTTTAAATGCAAGAGGTTCAGACATGTGCAGAAGTAGTGTAGAAACAAGACTGGAGAAATTGTCAATAACGCACAAGTTATTGATGAAGAAAAATTATTTTGATTTATAGGTTTTATTGATAAAAAACTAAAATAAATAGCAAGAACAAAGATTTTACTACTCTTCATTATGAAAATTCTGCATACATGACTTTGTTTTTAAAAAATAAAATAGGGTGGTGATATATGCACACACATTCATGCACACCCTTTTATGTTAATTGACTATAATAACCGTGCATTTATCTTCCTAAATTATTAATATAGTAATATGTTAACTATTTCTTATTAAATTTCAATTATAATTTTTACAAAAAATTTAACTCTAATATTTTATATATATAATATATACTAATAACAAAATATTTCAAAATATTCATTGTTAATCAAAATAAACACTTTTTAATAAAGTGAATAAATCACATTGAAAAAAAGCAAATACAAAATAAATTAATTATATTTTATTATTATCCATTCAAATAATAAAAATATGTGAGTCGTTACATTTATATATAATATTATACAATAAAAATTATATTTTTATCCTTAGAAAAAAAACTTATATTTTTATAAATTAGTAATAGAAAATGCAACAAAGAATTATAATATAATTACAATGTAATTTAAAATAGAAGAGTTCGCGTTATAATTTACATTATATAATATTATATATAAATGTAATTACTCGTGTTTTTTCAATATTTTAATGGATAATAATAAAGTATAGTTAATTTATTTTGTAGTAGTTTTATTTTAATATGATTCATTCAGTTTATTAAATTTGTTTATTTTAATTAATTATGAACATTTTGAAATAATTTTGTTATTAATAGATATTTCATTTATAAAACAATAAAATAAATTTTTGTAAAGTTATTTTTTAATATTATAAATGAAATTTAATAAAAATAGAAAAATATTACTATATTAAAAGGTTGGAAATACAAGTATAAGGTTATTATTGTCTACTACTATAAAAAGGATGCGCATGAATGTGCATATATCACTACCCATAATTTAAAAAATGAGAGCAGTTTTAGTTATTTCTCTTCTAGTTAGTGTTATAAAAATCGTTATCGCCTATCAGTCTATCTCCCCTTGTGAATCCAATTCTGTTGCACAGGGAAATAGCTATACAGATCTATAATGCTTATTTAACTCCCCCGACTCTCCATCTTCTTCGTTTTCTCTTCCATATATATGCCAAGTCTTAATGTCAAAAACCATTCTTTTCTAGATTATATTATTTTAAAAAAATTAGCCATTTAAATCTCCAGATGTTCTTCATATCTTTCAATCTATTTCATATTCTTCAAATTTGTTTTCAAATATGACGTTTTATAAACGATTTTATTATCATATACTATGTTTTTCTTTTCTGTACCTATATGAGGCAGTGTCATTGTTGATGGCGTTTTGACCATATATGATGGTTATTATATGTATTTGATGACTTTTTTGATAAATTGAGTGTTTTATGTCTAATCAAAGATTCTTTTGATTATATGTAACATTATTATTATTATTATTAGAGTAAATTGCAGTTTGGTGGCCTGAATTAAAATGTTTTTGCATTTTGATGGCCAATGTATTTGACTCAACACTTTAATAGCTAAACAAAATATTTTAAAACAAAATGGGAATTCCGCTCAAATTCACACTGACGGAGTTAATGGTGTTGGTAATTATTTTATAAAACTAAGGACAAAAACGTCTTTTAAGAACAAATTATAAAAGAGAAAGAACATTTTTTTTATTCTTTTAAAAGAAAAGAACTAACGTTATTAGTTTCAGTGTAAAAAGCGTATACTCGAAAAGAATGACCAACTTTTTTCATGTTTATAAGCTATGACCGCTCATATTTTCATGAATTAATTACTAGCTTCAAGTAAAGAGATTTTGGTAATGTGAAAAAACTCTTCATTTATGTTGATTTCAATTTTTAAACGACTCTTCATTGTCTCATTCTAACTATATACATAGAGGAGCTAACTGCCAAAAAACTCATCAAAATTTTCTCCGGTTTGCAAATTAATCAATATTTTTTTCTTTGTACGTTTAACCAACAAACTTTATATAATCATGCAAAAAATTCGACCAAAATCCCAAGTGTTATTTCTGGAATTAGGGTTCATAGCAGTTCTTGGAAATCAACGTTATTTTGATCATGTTATTGAGCTCCAAATCCCACGTGTTTGTGACGAAACTGAAGTTCAGATTACAACCTATAAGTTTCTGTTATCAGTTGAAACATTCGGTATAAATTTTAATTTTCATGAATTAGGGTTTCGTATTTGTTGATTTCTACATGTTATTGATTGTATGAATGTATAGATCTGTTCATCTGGATTACATACATATTTTTTCATAATTTTTTGAGTTCATTTCGTAGTTGATCGGAAAAATAATTTTTTGGCGCCGCCTGTTTTATTTTCTTTCAATTTATTATAGATAATATAACTTGGTTCCCTAGTATTCTGTAGTGTTAAGCTTTGATTTGCACATCATTTTGTTAAGTTTGGATCGAGTTTTGGTGTGGTCGGATTCCAGACGTCGTCGGAATTCTGCGGCTTGGTTTTTTTGCATAATTATATAAAATTTGTTGGTTAAACGTGCAAAGAAAAAATAATATTGGTTAATTTGCAAGGTGGAGAAAATTTTGATGGATTTTTTGGCAATTAGCTCATACATAGAGTATAACATACTGTAATACTAGTATATAGGAGTAACAAGAACTCTCTACTTCAGTAGTCAATACCAAAGTAATTGAAAATTTGAAATGACTTCTTCAGGAATGATGCAATTTCCTTAAAAGTGGTAATAGATAAAGAGAAAAAAAGAGTTGTATTTGCTGAAGCAAATAGCGAGTTCGTTGATGTTCTATTCAGCTTCCTCACATTGCCTCCGGGTACAATACAAAGACTCTTGCCCCATGCAAATATCGGGAGCTTTAATAATAATTTATATGGAAGCATGTCAAATCTTGATAACAAATATTTTAGTACACCGAAATGCAAAGATATGCTGATCAACACAAAGAATGCAGCAGAATCCGAGTGTCGAAAGCTTAAGATCAACATCGGTGGTACCAAGTCCCTAAGGCCAACTGGTGCAATTATGCGAAACCAAGAAGCTTTTGTTGCTGAGACTGCATCTTTCATTATCAGTGATGATCTACGTGTGACTCCTAATATTTTGGGTTCAACACTTGAGATACTAGAAAAGAGTGGAATCGTGGACTTTAGATCGCTTGAAGAGAAGACATTAGAACTTGGTCCCAGTGAGGTAATGCTATAATCAAACATATCGTAGACTCGTAACTCCTTGAATTTTAGCCTAGTGAATACAAACTTCTCTTGGTAAAATTAGTTGAAGGTTTGAGGCTTGGCATATTTTTAAGTGTTAGCCTATTTGCATAAAAAAACATTTGTCTGTCAGTTTAGCTTAATGTGCTATTCTCTTCATGTTTTGTATTTGTTTTGCAGATACTTAAGCTGCTAGAATACTCCATTCTCTCCGAGACTCCTTTAGCTGATTTGGTTTTTGGGGAAGATGATGTCTACTCGGACTTTGGGGCGTTAACTCTTCGGTCTCAGATAAGTAAAGATTGTATCAACTATGACATGAGAATGACAATGAAAGTATTTGTCCAAAAATTGAATAACAAGATATTGCTTGTGCAAACATCCAATGACTTTATAGACTTTCTGTTTAGCTTTCTCATCCTACCTTTAGGAAGAGTGATCAGTTTTTTAAGTACTAACTGTGCTTCAACACTTGGTGTTATAAATACATATCAGAGCATATTGCAGCCAAATGTTGCAGAATACTTAATTTCACAGGAGATGAAAAAAATGTTACTATATCCTCATGGGTTGACAAAATGATGCAAATGTGGTGACTACCCTGTTTTACTCCCTAAAAAGGACACAGCTAACGATATAAGTTTTGATGATGAGGAATTTGTGTCTTTCGGGGGTACATCACCTGATATAGGTCCAGGTGAATATCATCTAGCATTCCCAAATTGTGGCAGACGAGGATTTGTAAGGGCGAAAACAATGTTTATGGTGACGGATGAATTGGTTGTTAGACTCCTTTTTCATCAACCTCTTGCATAACCTTCCTCCAGAGTTTGGAAGTTCTTCCAAGTGATGTTGTGGAACAGGAGATCAGCATTGGCATGGAAGAGGTAAAAAAACAATTTATAAAATTAGTAATATGACTAATCTATTGACCATTCTGCACTGATTTTATTGTATATTTAGTCTAAGTTATCTAATGAATTACATTTTACTCACTTTATTTGTTTCATATGACACTTGTTTCACATTTTTTTCTCAGGCCTTAAACTTGCTAACTTAAGTTCTACGTCGTCCAGATAAATATCTTATGCCTTTATCATGTAATCTTTTGTTTAAGCTTTTAAGATTTGTGTGGGTTCATTTCGGATAATCTACTATTTTCAAAGAAAATTTTCCTATTTTCTGTTGAAATTTGATGAATCAGTTATCATAAAGACCAAATGTTTCACTAACACATCTCAGAAACAAATTTACGGTTCAAAATCTTCAAACGCTAAATAATATAGAGAATTGAAAGATTGGTTTGATCCCTATATATCAATAAAATTACAAAATAATATTTTTCAAGAAGTTCAAACATAAAACAAAAGGAAATAATGCAAATTAAATTAAAATATAATACCAAAGCGTATATTACTCCCTTTGTCCCAAAATAATAGTCGAATTGACTTTTTGCACGTAATTTGAGGTGTAAAAAAGCACTACTTGCATATATAATTTTTTCAATTTTCTTTTTTTAAATAAAAATATAATACTTAAATTATTATTCCGAAAAAGAAAATCGAAAAAAATAATAAATACAAGTAGCTTTTTTTTACAACTCAAATCACGTATAAAAAATCAAAACAATTATTATTTTGAGACAGAGTGAGTATTTCGTTACCAACTACAAAGGGAAAACAGCTAAAATTGATTCGTACAATTCAATGTTTGAACATAGGAAACAAATCTAGTACCCAAATGAACTATCGCTATCATGTCTTAATTAAATTACATAATTAACCAAACCTTAGCAAACTGATTAAGAGAATGGCTAAAAATATCCAGAAAACAAATCTCTGTCTTCTACAATCCGAATTCTTTAGGTACTCTTTCCCTTGTCCATTATGTTTTCTTCTTTCACCATTCTGCATAGCCTCCCTGAGAATTCTTAAACTCATTTCCCCATTCAACCGCGAACTAACCATGTCCACCATACACAAATTCAGCTCCCTCACTTCGATATTGTTTCCTTCTTCCCACCCAAATATAGCTACCACCCTACATTCAACAAATTCTGTTGTATCAATGCCACAGCAACCACCCGAAAGAATTGTGGCGTAAGTGACCTCTATACCAGTGTTGTCACAATGCGGCCTCACTGAAACTGGCCTTAAACTCGACACATTGGCTGCACGTTTCAGAATTGGATCAATAACAATCCAACTCAGTGTCAAGTTATCTTTAAGCTTCGACATGAACGTGTTCTCATCACCTTGGTATTTTAGTGGTATTTCCACAGTTTCCTTGTGGTCAATCAAGTCGACACAGAACAATGATCCAGGAAAGCTGCTAGCATTCGTATTCGTGACAGTTACTTTGGAGTAAACAGGATTATTCCCGAAGTGCATATCAACAGCTGAAATTAGTACTTCCGAGATCTCAACTTGACCACGAAGGCTCCTTCGACTAGAGTTTGCACGGAGAACAGGGAACGAATCTGAGTAAAAAGATCGATAACCACCCGGAAAGGAAGAGATTGCTTGTTCGACAAGTGGATGTTTTATGGAATTCCAAGTGGAATCACAAATGTTTTTCCACAAGCTTTGTTCGTTGCAGAGAGCATGTAACAAGTTAGAAGTAGAGGCCAATGAGGCAAGAGATGGACCATCAAACTTAGTTAAAATGTGGGTTTCAATGATATCCGAGTGAAGGGCGGCAATTGTAGTGGCTGCTACGCCTTGATTAGAACAAGAGCTTGAAGCCATTTGATGTGAACTGTGAAGCACCTGCAGATTCAAATATTTGTTTTTGCTGTGTGATTCATACTGAAATGCATGCTCAAGTATTTAAACTACAAAAGCGTTCAATAATTGTAATAACAATTCGCAAAAAACGTGTGAAAGACCGAAAAAGAATTCCACAACACGTTGGCATAGACAAAAAAAAAAAAAGAGAGAAACATGTCACTTGTTTCTTGTCCTGCATACATCAATTCATCAATAACGCGTGCACTAAGAATAACACTAAAAAAATAATCAAGTGTACGTGTAGTGTGTCAACTTAGGTGGTCTCCGAATAGAATGGGAAATAAATAAAAAATTATGAAGGAAAAGATAATGCATTGATAGATGATAAATAAAAATGAGGAATTAAATAATATATATGATAAATATCGGAGGGAATAAGTGAATACAAATTTCTCTTCAAGCCTTCGAAGAAAATAAGTGAATATAATTAATATAAAATAATTATAATTCAAAATTCATATGAATATAAATATAAAATAAATTTTATGTTAAAATTTTGTAACATACATTTTTTTTCCAAAAATGACATGTAAAATGGGATATGAGGCGTATCTCGCCCAAAATGTATGTCAGATTTTTAATTTAAATTGTAAATAAGGAGTGAATAAGTGAATAAAAATTTCTCTTCACTCCGAATAAAAATATAAATCACGTGGACACGGATAAGACTGACATCGGTAACACAACAAACTGTCAGTGCGAACTATGTGAAATTGCGAACTGGGAGACTAGGAATGGTTGACTGTTGACTTGGCATAAAATGTTCACACACTGTATTAGTAGTTGATACACGTGACTATATGAGGGATTTTTTTAATTTAGGATGAATGATTCTATACGCAAATATTTGTTTTTAATAAAATATGTTAATGTTTTCAAAAAAATAATATGTACAATATTGTTTATATTTTTGTAAATTTTAATATTTATTTTAATTTTATTTAAAAAATAAAAATATTATTAGTTATATTAATTATTTTATATAATAAAATTGGATTAAATAAATTATATTATAATTGAAGTGATATAAACCTTTAAATATTTTTATAATTAATAATATAAATATTTGATGTTAATACATTATGTTGGATCTAGACAAATCTACTATATTATAATATAAAGTCATTTTGTTATGTTGATATAGAACATTTATAGATTCACATGTATAGGAATTCTAGGACTCAAATGTCTTATTATAATCTAAACTTAAGGAAAAATTCTCATGATATATTCAAAGTGTAAATAATGGTCATCAAATAAAGTTCTAAACTTAAAAAGCTGATCATACATCACGAATAATAAGGCCAGGAGAAAAAAAGATTGAGAAATGAAGAAATTTGTCTAATTTAAATATCAAGAAGTCTAGAAATACACTATGTTGTAAAGTGTGTAAATGAGGATATCACGAAATTTCAACAAGTTGTATAGCAAAGTCCTTTAATGAAGATGTCGTGTAGTCCAACTCAAGGTATGTCATAAAGTGTGTATATCACAAAATATGAATATCGAAAAGTATGCATGTCGTGAAGTCATTCAAACCTTTATATTGTGAAGTGCTAAGAAGTGGATGTCGTGAAGTACATTATGTAGTTTATCAAGAAGTCTCAAATGAACATATCAAAAAGTAAGTTAAACAGGGTATCGTGAAGTCATCAAAGCAAATATATAAAAGTATCAAATAGTTCATGAAATTCACGAAGCTTGTTTTGTCCTATTCACTCGCGAATTTTAGATCGTAGTAAAGTTCATTTTAATATTAGATTGAAACTAATTTCAATTATGTATTATTTTTATATTTCGTACTTTTAGTACACTAACTGTAATTATAAACTAAGCAAAATAAATTTAAAAAGAATACAACTTATACATTCACCCCCTCCTATCACGTTATTTACAATATTTGAAACTTAAATTTTGGATAGTGGTTTAAATTTTAAAATATTCATTAATATTATATTTAATTATTATTTAATTTAAAATTACTAACATTCGTTATTCAATTAATCTCTTGGGTTAAGTATCAATTACCAAAATTATACCTATGTTGGTTTATAATAATATAATATAAATTTACTCATTTATTGATATATATTTTGTATTTAAAAATATTCTAATTTTTAAATATTTGGACAGTTAATAATATTTGATATAAGATTTAGAGATTTTGCGGTATGGGACAGTTGTAAAATATTATTTTAATTATTTTTATAAGTTATAATTTTCAATTTTAAATATCATATTGATCGGTTTTACACTTAACCATTAAAAACATGCGTAGAGTACTGAATTCAAACACTTTTTCAATAAAATATTATGTAAATAATTGAATTATTTCAACCAAAAAAAAACATTGCGAGTGAGCGAATTATTTATGTGTTATACGATTTTATGACTTGGTACATAGATTAGACGACGACCTAGGCTGAGCCAATTATTTATGTATTATACGATTCTACGTTTTTGTACATAGATTAGATAACAAATTTGTGCACAATTTTTATATGGCCTTCGAAAGATGTAAAGAAAAGTGTACATATCAACATTTTCGCTCATTCTTCGAGTTAGTACTGTTTGCAAACTGAAACATAGGCCGTTTAGGCAAAACGAAGAGAAAGTTGCACCGGGTGATATATTGTGCAGTGAAAAGAGAACAAGTAGAGCAACTTTGATGTCTTTAGAATTAAGTATAGCGATCTTTTAATCAGCTAACAAGTAATTCGATAATAATTTTGAAACCAGTGTTATAGCACCAAATATGCCCAAACAAGACCATTTAGGGTAGGTGTCCTATTGAGCATTCTAAAGTCCTTAAACACTACATGATAGAAATAGTTGACACATGATTATAAAAAAAAAAAAAAATCATCCTCTTCTGTAGTGCAGACTACAGAGCCTTCTATAGTACAGAGAAAACTGCTTCGGCAAGAACATGATTCTTCTTAGGGTATCCCATACCAAACAAGTGGCTAATATACACCTTTCCATCCTTCACTGTCACTGCTGTGGCCAAACGGTGTTTAACCACCGGAGCCTTCTCCAGTATAGTCGCTGTCTCCCAATCATCATCGCTTCTGACCAAACTTATTCTGGGATTGCCCGTAACTACAAGTTTGTTTGGAGATAAAAGTTCCAAACCATCCGTGAATGACAAAGACTTGCCAATCATTTTCACCAATTTAACCTCATTGTCGTTATTTATATCCACCTTGAAAAGATTGCCGGTAGTTGTATGACTGACTAGTAAGTAGCCTTTAGGATGATATACGATTCCATTAAGGGTTACTAAGTTGTGGTACCATACTGTTGGAGAGAAGAGTGGACTTTCGATTTTTGACAAATATTCTCCATTGATCCCAACCTTCCAAATTTTACCCTTATTGACATCTGTGATGTAGGCATTACCTTCTGCATCCACTGCTACATCATCTGCCATGGATTTATCGCCTACATGATTGAGAGAAGCAAATTTATTAACTCGAGCAATGCAAGGAGACTACTGTAAGGTAAAAAAAGAACAGGATTTATAGTATCTATTCTAAGCACATCTAAAGGAATGAGAATACAATCTAAAATTGGTAAGAATGAAAGTTATTTTTAATAAGAATAATAGAATCGACGAAATTAGAGCATCTCCAAGAGGCTCTCTAAACAAGCTCCTAAATCAAAATATAAAGATCATAACAAAAAATAGAGCTCCAAAAGACTCTTATGTTGTGTTTGGTTGGAGAGATTGGAATGGAATGGAGTGAGTAAAAAGAGAAGAAAAAATTGAGGTAGAATGTGAGATTTGAAAAAAGATTACTGAATGCAAAATTTCTATGATGAGAATTGGCAAGAAAATGAGTAAGAAGGAGAATGGAGCATTCCATCTCAAAATGGAGGGTTTGAGTTTTAGTATAAGTTAATAGGAATGGAATGGGGGAAAGAATGAAATTTTTGAAAATTCACCAATATTAGTTCAAATCTCATTCCATTTCACTTCATTTCAATCTCCCCAACCAAACACAACATTAGTGGCTCTTAAAAACCTTAGGAGCCTCTTCTCTCTCCTCTAGTTTAAGAACCACCACATGACTCCTAACTTTTCTATATCAATAAAATATTCATTCCCTCCAAAGCATTCATTACTTTTCTCACTCTTTTATTTTATTTTCCCTCTCTTTTTGTTATAGTGAGGTCCATATATGAATAAAAAATAAAATAGAGAGGAGATATAAAGAACATTGCTGGAGTTGATACTCTTAATAATGTACTAACTTACTATGAGTTTAATTGTTTATATTATATTTAGGAGCCAAATTAGCAGACTCCTGGAGATGCTCTCTATTCCTTTCTTCCTTATTTATACATCCATCCGGCCGACCACAATCAAACCCAGTGCCTATGTCTTTATTATTGTAGATTAATAATGTCAGAATGCATCTAACTAATTTAGCTTATTCATCATCTTTTTTATTGTAGGTTGAGGATGCATCTAACTAGTCTAACTTATTCAATGCCTTGAGTTATGTGTTTGGTAAAACCAAGACACCAGAAAGTCCAAATTGATGAGCCACTAAGGAGAAGTAAATGAAGCCACCTAACATAACCATTTCTCCATTTTCAAAGAAAGTTAACCAACAAGCTAACTTATAATCATCTTCTATCCAGCATGATTACAAAATACTGTAAGTCTTTGAGTTTTTTTGCATTTTGGCAAGGTAAACTGGAGTATCTTGAGAACTAAAGGAAGGCAGCAGGGGCATTTGCAAGAATATGAGGCTTATTTTCGTACCGTTGCCTAACTACAACAGATGCATTTTATGGAGTGAAGCAAAATCAAATATCATGAAATACTAGGAAAATCGGACCTCTTCTAGCACTAGGAGCACTTTTGTTACCACTTAGCCACTTACAGCCTTGGACACATATTGATTCTTAATTTGCTTTTTTTTTTTGCCAAGTAATTTGGTCGTTTTTGTCTTCAAAGTAGCAAATATGTGCTTAAATCTGATCGTTTTTATCTTAAATTCAAGTACAGTTCATCAAAGTTGAAATCGATCTTAAATTGAATCCGAACTGTTAATCACTTTCACCCCTAATTTTAACCTAAAATTACTCAATTCTTCCTCATAAAAATATAAATGCTTTTCAAATCTCAACACAACTATAAGATCATAATACCAACTCTTTTTTCCAATAGTTTATATATAGTTCTTAAAGTCTAATAAGGGGAGGGAAAGAGAGGCTACAATTCAAACACAAGACCTCCAAAAAGGAACATATGCTACCTAATTACTCGCAGAGATAAACTCAAAATCAAATAGTATGACAAAAATAGATATACGAATCAGGAATCCTAAAAATAGTATCCTAAAAATCAAATAGTATGATAAATATTTTGTGCAACTTATAAGAGAAACTAAAAATTTCGTATCCTAAAAATGCCAAATCAGGAATCCTCGTACTAAGTCTTAAACATCAGTCAGCATCTTTAAAACTCATTTCGAGTATGTAATAACTATATACATTATACAATATCAAAAACATCATTCAAATTTAGTAAAAAATAGATATCGAAATCGAAAAATAACAATACCTGGACCACTGAGTTGAGTTAAATACAAGCGAGTCCAATCACTGAGATCATAAGCAGCAACACCACTATACTTATTCCCCAACAAATCCGATATCGCGACAACTACGCGGTTCCTCTTAGTATCAATGCTGAACCCGAGAGTTGCATTGCCTGCTAAATCTGCGTCTTTAACTACTGGGATCTCGGGGAGAGGTGTATTGGCAGAGGTGTTGTTGGAGATGGGGATGATACCGAGACCACCTTCCATGAATGAGACGATGAAACGGGTGTTTAGAGCGTCGTATTTGGAGCATTCTCGAAGGTAACCGGAGGAGTGGAAGTGGTAGCGGTGGGAGGTTGGTTTAGCGGATTCTAGAGAGATGAGAATGGCTATTGGAATAGCGGAGATTAAGAGGATTAGTAATAAGAATTTTGCTGAACAGAAGAAACCCATCAGAGAGAGAGAGGGAGAGAGAGACACCGAGAGAGAGAGAGAGAGACTGTGTGTGTTTGGAGAGAGATGAGTTGAGCAGTTGAGATATAGATACAGGGGGGAATGGGGATGCAGTTGAGTGACAAGTAAATGGAACTATGGGAGGGAATATTGGGTTAAATAGCTATAACATCACTGTACTATATACGAACTTTCAGTTGAATCACCATCTCAAAAAAGCTTTCAGACGAGTTATTGAACTCAATATAACTTTCAATTGGGTCATTGTACATTAAAAATATTTCACTGCTGTTAATTTTTCGTTGATATAACGGAGGGACGTTAAATATCAACTGCTGGGCTGCCACGTACTCGCCACATCAGAATCTAATAAATTTTCTAAATTTATTAAGATAAAATTTATTTTCTAACACAAAACACAAACCCATTTAAAAATAAAATTATAATATTTCACCCCAAAATCAAACATCAATCTGCACTTTACTTCCCCCTCACCTTGGCCCCTTTGTGTAAAAATAAATCACCACCACAATTACAACACCACCCCACAAAACTAAACAAAACCCAAACATTGTTGTCACCCATACCATACTAGTATCCATCCAAAACCAAACACAACAAAAACTCAGCACAACAACAAGAACAAGAATGATCGCAGAATTAAACTTTCTAAAAATCATAACCCAACATCACCACCATAATAAAACCAATCCACCACTGCTATCTCACTGCATACATACAAAAATCAAGCCCCCGGTTCATCCATACACACGCACCCAATACCGGAAAACTCACTCCATCACATCTACAATCCCGGACAATATCAAATTAAAACCCACCTCCGACAACATCAAAATCAAAATTATATAAAATTTTATTTTTAAAAGAAGAAATTATATGTATAAGAACATGAGTGAGAGAGAGAGAGAGGGGAGAGGTGAGGTGAGGTTAGATAAGAATGATATAACAGAGAAGAATATGATACGCTAAGTGAAGACTAAAGGTGATTGAAGACCACTGTTAGGGTTATTCTTGAAGAACAAAGATCGGCGAACACTAACAGCAATCATAGGTGTTTTTAACCGAGGAAGATGAGATTCTTGAACTAGACATGGAGAGATGTTAAACAGTATGAGTGTTGTAGAGGGGGGGGGGGTTGAATGCAACTTGATAATTTATCACTTATCTTGCTAACAACAAACAAGAGGTAATAATATCAAGTTAAAAATACAAACAACAGTAATCAATTAAAAGAAGAAAGGTGTTTTACTTCAAAAATTAATTTTATTAATTTTTGTTTATGCTACAACTGACTAGAAGAAATTTCCAGCTTCAATAGATACAATAATAAGAGATTGCTAGTATTTCCATGCTTGAGAAAAGTTAAGCTCAGTTGCATAAGAGAAAGTGTATGTGAGATATGTATATTTATGCTAAAACACATATCCCACTTATAAGTATACTTTCCCTTATTCCTAGGACAATGCTTGAAATAGAAACTTCACTTTTCTTATTCAAATTTTTCTTCATTCCATTTGTAGATAAAGTTGCTCTGAGAAGATTTGACATTCTTGACTCCTTGAGCACGCTTTATCTTTTTGCTTGCTTTATCTCAAGTTGCAGTAGTAGACTTGACAGACTAGGTAGAATTGTCAAGATCAATCTGTGAATTAAAATTACCTAGTCTGTTACTTGAAATAGACTGTCAGCTTCACCAAAAGGTTACTGTCAACCTTTAGCTTCTCTTTGGTGACAGCATCTTCGACTTCGCATACTTTACTGTCAAGCTTGCTAGTCTTCTAAACCATGCTGTCGTCCAAAGGTACTGTCTACTATCCCGCCAAACATGTTGTCAACTATTCCCGTCAAAGTTACTGTCAGAAAAACTTGTTGTCAATCTCCGCCAAGTTTATTGTCGAGTAATAGTTGCTGTCAGTAAAACTTGTTGTCTTAGAATCTTCATTCTCCGCCAAGTTTACTGTCGAGGAATAGTTGTTGCCAGTTGTTTCAAAAGGTGTTGTCACTTGAATATGCTGTCATAGGCTTCAGTTTGCAGAATGCTACTATCAATGATTTGATCCATGCTATGCATGAACACTTTGTGAACTTCTACTTCATAGATCATTTATTACATTTTTACAAGATAGTAACTATTAATACTTACTGTCACTTACTTTGCTTTTTGTACGTACTATTACAAGTGACATTTAAACATACTGTCAATATGTATATGAAAGTATGTTTTACTTAGTTAATTTCTAATTAATCTAAGTAATGATATTAATTGATTATAATGTTAACACCACAATCCCTACCAAGAGATATAGATGGCAGAGAGATGTGAATAAGTGTTTTAATGGGTGTTAAAACCCTAATTAGAGAGAGCAAATGAGGGGAGGGATGGATATATGAATTTAGGTTGGATATATGAAGTTGGGTTGGTTACATGAAGTTGGTAATAGATCCGTTGGGTATGGAGGAAATGTTTCAAGTCAGCAATTCGTTAGTTTAATTAACGGGAGTAACGACAGAAATTGATTTGAAAGAAACGAGTAGTTTAAGTATTTGACTGTAAGTTTTTTTTCACTTGATGGCCCAAGTGAAAGTTGATAAATAACTCAGTGATATATTAGCCTATTTACCCGAGGGAATATATGATTGGCATTTTTTTCTATAGATTTTAACGACAAACGTAAAGGGCAGAAGCACCCAAAATCGATTGTCTTTATTAGTAGAAAAAACACAAATAATTAAAGTCTCTTTTGGATAGGGGTGATCATTCGGTCAGTTCGGTTTAAAACCGAACCGAAAAAATTGAAAACCAAATTTCAAATATTTTATAAATGAACCGAACCGAAATATTTTTTTAAACCGAACCGAAATATTTCGGTTGGTTCGGTTCGGTTTTTAAAATTTGAATTTTAAAAAAAATTATATATTATTATATTAGGGATTGTGGTGTTAACATTGTAATCAACTAGAAGTTACTTATATTAATTAGAAATTAACTAAGTAAAATGTACTGTCATATGTATATTGACAGTATATTTTGTTGTCACTTGTAACAGTATGTTTAAAAGCCAATTAGGTGACAATAAGTCTCAATAGTTATTGTCTTGTACAAATACAATAATATGATCCATGAAGTAGAAGTTCACAAATTGTTCAGGCACATCATGGGTCAAGACTTTGACATTAACATTCTACAATTGAAGCCTTCGACAACATATTCAAGTGACAGCATAAAGGAACAGAAGACAACAACTATTTCAATGACGGTAAACTTGACGGAGAATGAAGATTCACAGACAACAAGTTTTACTGACAGCACGTTTAGCGAGGATATTTGATAGCAGATTTGGAGATAGTAAGTTTCAAGAATCTATCAAGGCTTGACAGCAACATATGTGGAGCCAAAGATACTATCACCAAATAGGAGCTAAAAGTTGACAGTAAATTTTTAGTGAAGCTAACAGTTTGTTCTATGTAGCAGATTAGATAATGATAACATAATGAATGATTTAGACATTACTATCTAGTCTGTCAAGCCTACTACTGTAACTTGGGAGAAGACAAGCAAAAAGATAAGGTGTGCACCAGGAGTCAAAGATTTTTGTCATCTCAGCATAACTTTATCTACAAATGGAATGAAGCCAAGATCGAACCATAAAAGCACAATTTCTATTTTGAGCTTTATTCTAGGACAAAGGAAAAGTGCACATGTAAATGGGATATGTATTTTAATATAAATACATATATCTTACAAACATTTTTCCTTATGCAACTGAGCTAGGTTTTCTCTCAAACAAGAAATATTAGCAAATCCATTGCTCATTGTTTCTGAAGAGATAGCAGAAGTGGTGAGAATTCTGAGAGAAGAAGTAGAAAGATTCGAAATGAAGAAGGCTGAGAGACAATGAAGAAGATTTGATGGTGATGATAATGATGGAAAGCCTGATGGAGGTGCAGGTAGCTCTAACCAACACAACAGTAATGGTGAAAGATCTTCTAGAGCTGGAAATAAGGTGGATAAGGGTGATGGTGAGAATGATAAGGTTTATAAGGATGAAATTGAAGGAAAAGTTTTGAAGCAGGTGGTTCTTGGTTTTAAAGCTGATAAAAATGATGTTGTCAAAGAAGCCACTGTCAGGAGTGATAAGGTGGAAGATGTTGTCACAGTGCTACAACCTACTATCAATAAACATACTGTTAAGGATTCAGAAGCTACTGTCACACCCAAATTGACAGAAACCTCAAAAGATACTATCAGGAATAATAAGGTGGAAGGAGCTGTCAAGAAGAAAAAATTCAGGGTGACTGCCAAAGCTTTCCTTAGTGCAAAAGGTTACTTTGAGCCCAACTCTCTAAAAAAAATATGGTGAGCAGATTTTGTGGAAAGAAAATGCCGAAGGTGAGCAGATGGATTCTGGAGCCTACATTTGTTAAAGTAGAATGCTTAGATGTGAGAAGGGAAACCATCAATAACCTGGCTGAATCAAAGGCAAAATCCATCTCAAGGGTCATTGTTGAATGGTCTAAGTTTAATACTATGAGAAAGATCCATGTTATCTACTCTACTATTGAATCTACAATGATGTGATATGATATGAAAGAAGCTGATTACTTCATGATAAGAAGGATGATGATAGTCATCAGAGATTCAGATATAAAGACTCAAGTCTTTAGGGAATTATTGATTATGAAATTCTTGGATCTCATGGATTCTTTCAAATCTCATCCCTTGGACTTCATAGAAGGAGATGAACCTGAGCCTATAGTTTATCATGATGGAGTGTTGTTTGAAAATGATGATGGGATCAAAGAATTCTGGAGCATGGATTTTTTGCAGGACAAAAACATTGACTTACTATCTAAGTTAGAAGAACAATTATCCAAATATCCCTATCCTGAAGAACATAAACTTATCCTTGTCATTCAAAGCTTGATCACTAAAAAGAAGAAGATGGAGTTTGCAAAGAAAGTTGACTATGAGAGAACTCAAAAATGCCATCTCAAAAATCCAGACACAATCATCTTCTACAATACTAGTGGAGATGCTGATACTATCACTTTTGAAGAGCTCAAGGTGTTGGTAAAAAAAGAACCAAAGATTGCAGAACTGGTTAAAGCTCAACTATTCAGAGTGACAAACTTTGAAGTATTTGATTTAAAAAAAAAAGCTTTGAGTTTCTTTGATGATGATAATGATGAGGATGAGAAACAAAGGAAGGATAAGGAGGAAAATGAGAGAAAGGAAAAGATTGCTAAAGCTCAGAGAGATGTGGATAATATCAAAAAGAAAATTATTGAAGCCACCAAGGATTATGAAACTGCTCAATTCAATGAAACAAACTCAAGAAGCTCTTCATATCAATCACCAGTCTCTAGAAATCCTTTAAGAATTCTGATTGACAATGTTGAGGTCAGAGTTGGGGAATTCAAAATTTATAATATAGAAATCCTGAGGAGAATCAAAAGAATGACAGTAAACTCATCAATTGTGTCTGAATTTAATTTGAGTAAGGCTGCAGAAAAGATCATTGATACTAGGGATAATGAAGAAACCTGGGAAGATAGACAAAGACTCAACAATGTGTACTCTTGTGCATTGCCAAGGTTTCAAAAAGACTTGTTTGGAGCCAAATTCCTATGCATAATTAGAGGACCAGTAGAGACCTACTATACCTTGAAGGACTTGAGAGATTTCACAGCTCTGAAGGTCAAACAGGTACTGGAGTGTGTAGCTGATTATGCCCAATCAGATGAAAAAAAGGCAGGGGTTAGAGATTTAAAGCTTTTGTACGAAGAATTGAAGAACAAAAAATTCCCAAGTAAGTGAAGCTCAAGTCAGAAATGAAGATTTACCCAGTCTAGAGGAGTATTTAGTTTAAGAAATTAGTACTTGTAATTTTTCCTGAATATTTTTTTCTTTCAAACACTTCAGTTATGTTAGTTGAGTTAGCATCTGCAATTTACTTTGAATTTGTCATTATTTTTCATAAAAACAAATTGGGGGAGATTGTTAGGAATTGTGGTGTTAACATTGTAATAAACTAGAAGTTACTTAGATTAATTAGAAATTAACTAAATAAAATGTATTGTCATATGTATATTGACAGTATGTTTTGTTGTCACTTGTAACAGTATGTTTAAAAGCCAAGTAGATGACAGTAAATCTCAATAGTTATTGTCTTGTACAAATACAATAACATGATCCATGAAGTAGAAGTTCACAAAGTGTTCAGGCACAACATAAGTCAAGACTTTGATAGTAACATTCTACAACTAAAGCCTTCGACGCCATATTTAAGTGACAGCAAAAGGAACAAACGACAACAACTATTCCAATGACAATAAACTTGGCGGAGAATGGAGATTCACATATAGCAAGTTTGACTGACAACACGTTTAGCGGGTATAGTTGACAGCAGCTTTGGAGATAGTAAGTTTTAAGAATCTATCAAGGCTTGACAACAACATATGCGGAGCCAGAGGTACTGTCACCAAAGAGGAGCTAAAAGTTGACAGTAAACTTTTAGTGAAGCTGAAGTGTGTTCCAGGTAACAAATTAGATAGTGATAGCACAAGGAATGATTTAGATATTGTTATCTAGTCTGTCAAGCCTACTACTGCAACTTGGGAGAAAACACGCAAAAAGATAAGGTGTGCACCAGGAGTCAAAGATTTCTGTCATCTCAGCACAAATTTATCTACAAATAGAATGAAACCAAGATCGAACCATAAAAGCAAAGTTTCTATTTTGAGTTTTATTCTAAGACAAAGGAAAAGTGCACATGTAAGTGGGATATGTGTTTTAGTATAAATACATATATCTCACAAACATTTTTCCTTATGCAACTGAGCTAGGTTTTCTCTCAAGCAAGAAATATTAGCAAATCCATTGCTCATTGTTTCTTTGTAGCTGTAATACTCATTCCAGTCAGTTGTATCAAACAAAAAATAATAAAATTATTTTTTGAAGTTAAACACCTGTCCTCATATGTTTGCTTTAAGTTTGTCTGCATTTCATATTTACTAGTGTTATTGTCTTGTTTGTTGTTAGCAAGAAAAATAATTATTTTGGCCCCGTTTGGCTGGACTTATTTCCGGGAAATAAGTGCTTATTTCCAGAAAAAGTTACTATGTATGTACTTTTTCTGAAAATAAGTAACTTATTTTCAATTTTGAAAATCATATTTGGTTTTAAAATTCTAAAATAAATATTTATCTAAATTTTTTTTTTGAAAATATTTTTAAAAAATTTAAAATAAGTTATTTATTTTAAATTTAAGCTAAGCCAAACGGAGCATTTGTAAGTTGCATTCAACCCCCTTCCACAACACTCATATTGTTTAACATATTTTTTTTTTAATTTTAATACTAATTTTTAATTATAAATATATTCAAATAAGTAATAATTAAAATAAAATGAAACATAAATCATTAATATAAATATTTAAATTAACTAAATCATTAATATATAAAATAAAAATAAAAAATAAAAAATATATATAATTCGATCTATTTGGTTTGAACTGAATTTTTTTGATTGAAAACCGAACCGAACCGAACCGAAATTTATTTCGGTTCAAACCAAACAAACCAAACCAACCAAATTTTCAAAAAAATAAAACCATTCTTAATTTTGATTTGATTTTTCGGTTTCGGTTCGGTTTTACTCACCCCTACCTTTGGATGATACAAATTTTAAGTAATAAATTAAATACTTTACTAAATTACGTTAAATTCTGTTAGAATTCTGAAAATATATACTTCATTTGGCTCTAATTATTTTAAAAAAACTTTTTACGTGTATTTTAAAATTTATATGAAATATAATCATACAAAATATTTTTAAATAAAAATAAAAAATAAAGTGATTAAGAATAGAAGAAATATTTAAATAAATTGTAAATATATAAATATGAATTCCCTACATATGGTACAGTAATATAATAATATAAGTACTCTTAAATCTATTGCATTATGTTCAACAATAATTATAAGTAGGAAATGTGTTGGTGATGTTTGACAATTACTGATTAGCCGGAGCGAATTGAATTAAGTGTTTTGATCAACTGATTTGAATAACTGTTTTAATTAATGGATTGGATTAACTGTTTTGAAAAATACTATTTGGTAATAAACTATTTGAATTAGCTATTTCTATTTAAACTAGGCACATGACAAACCTCTAATTTAAAAAGTTTTTAAAAGTAGCTTTTTAAAAATTAATTTTTTCACCTCAATAAACTATTTCAAGCTGCTAACTACCAAATACATATATTATAGGATTTAGTTGATCAAAACTCTAATTTACCTCAATTCTCTAATATCTATGTAAAACTCTAACTTTCAAACACCTCAGGGTCTTTATAGGAAAGAGCAAATCTCAGTTCGGTTCAATTTTTGGATAAAACCGGAACTATTACCGGATATCTCGGTTTTAAAAATTGACTGGAATCAATCGGTTTCTGTTCAAAATCATCCGTTCAGTTTCGGTTTTTAAATTAATTAAAATAGAAATGAGAAATTTTTCGAATTAAATCAACAAAATTTAATTTAAAAAATTAATTTCACCATCCAAATTTATACAGTAGAAAATAGTGACATTTCAAAGCATACATCATTCCAAATTATTAAAATAATAAGTTCTAATATTATTACTTTGACTAATGGTACCGTTAATTGATCGGCCAGAAATTGAGGTGATAAAAAATTATACTGTAATATGTAAGAATGCAGGTGCAAGTGGACAACATGTTTGTTCAAGGGGAGAATGCAGTTTTCAACGGACTGGCTACATGGAAGTACTAGACAAGTGTGTTAAAGCCTCCAGAACTTTTGACCAGTATGCTCTGCGAGATAAATTAATACTCCCTCCGTCCCGTTGAGTTGTTATCATTTCAAAATGGGGTGTCTGGCACGCATTTTAAGGTGAATTTTAAGGATAGTTCCATAATTTATTTTTGAAATTTTCCTTTTTTGTATAAAAATAGAACAATCCTATTTTTATACAAAAAAAGAAATTTTTAAAAATAAGTTATGGAACTATCCTTAAAATCCACCTTAAAATGCGTGCCAGAAAGTGAAAAAAAAGTGATAACAATTGGGTGGGACGGAGGGAGTAGTAACTTGTAATCTGGAGACTAAATATTAATGGACTGAATTAATATTAAAATGAGTTTTTAACAATTTATTTATATGTCTGTATTAATTTTATAAATTTATATTAATTATATATTAATTTATTTAAATAATTGATTCGATTCAGTTTTTTATAGTTCGGTTGGAACCTAAAACCAAAACCGATTCATTAAGAATAGTTTAATTTTTTAATTAGTTTCGATTTTTACGGTTTAATTTTCATTGATTTTGGTTTCGATTCGATTTTTTCTCACTCCCACCTCCAACTAATGCTCCATTTAAGTTGGCTCATAAAACTATTACCTTAAAAAAATTTTTTTTTGAAACATTAAAAAATATATCTTGAAATATCTTGTCACGCGATTGGATACCCTATTTTGTTTTATGTATGATCTCAATTCTCAACTTATTTGTGTACGAGCCAACAAAATGGACCATGAAATACAGAAAAAACCAATATGTATGTATAGACTTTGGATGCTAGAAAATTGTAAGTGCAAAAATTTAGAGAATTTTTGTCATACAAGCGAGTTTTCAGAAAGAAAAACTGCTGTATTGTAGAGATCATGAAAACCTAACAAAGTATTGCAAATTTTATTGTACAAAATTATTGGTTCTCACGATTATAATAATTTTTTTTCTCACATTTGAACAGAAAATATTAGCAAATGTCCTCTGCTTTGATCTTCGAATTTTGGTGAGAAAACCAAAGTAAATGCTAACAAGTAATACGGTAGTCAAAACCAAACCATCTATAATAGCTGACCACAACTTTGTCCCATTTTTCTCAACTAAAATAAACCACTCCCATTTCTTCTTTTTCGACTCTCCAGGGTTTTTCAATTGATATTATTTTCGAGATTTAATTAGTTAAATATAGTGTGATAAAAGAGAAAGTAATAGCAGTTAACCTGGGATTATTAGGTGCAGGTCTTGCTTTGAGTAACATTCATTCAGTGTTGTTGTCGACGAATAAATCCAGTCAATTATTCTCCTAAGTTTTGTACGATCAGCTGCTGATTCGGCCTTTTGGTTGATTCATTGGACAAACTCATTTTTCTTTTGAGAAATGTATATTGAATTAACATGATTGTTTGTTTAATGTTTACTATTGTTGCTGATCTGCATATCCTCTGTTAATAGCAAAACTGCCAGCTCGAATATCGCAACTTTAAAGTTCAAAGTACACTAATTCAGGTGCAAACTCGCAAATTACTTCATCAAATACAAATTCTTGATATAAATTCTTAGAACGAGAGAGAACATACTAGCTACTAGCTAGTAGTAATTACTGATTTGATACAGTGTGTAGGAAATCAAGTATATCCGTGTATATTTTCAGATTTACAAGCCTGGCTATGATTTGTAGATCAAGTAACAAAAATATCAATAAAATATGCATTTTTCTTTTAAATATTTTTTATTCATGCTTTTAAAAAAAAATATAATTCCCTTTTAATGATACACATTTTAACTAAAATACGCATTCGATTTGATATTTTTGGGCAGAAAAATTCTACTCACTCAAATTATCAAAATTAATTAGCAAAATTAATAATAAAATTTGTATAGAATATACGAGAAACATACACACATATACTGTATCTTGAATAGATAGACACAGTGGTCACTCAATCCTCCTCGATGTCTACCCTAGAAATTGAAGCCCGCGAGTAAGCCCCCTTTTCAATTTTCTATTACTACATCTTTAAATCAATTGTTTTGTTCCTCTATATTTATATATACATACTAATTCAATTACTTATATATGTTGTACAGTTATTATAATTTCATGATTTTTCAAGATTTATTCTTAACATTAAGCTTTTGTTGCTAACGGCGAGGAGTTTATCGATACGTATTTAACACTTTTCGCTGTGTTTTTGTTGGTCTAATAGTGTTGTGTTGTGTTGTGTTGCTCAATTTATGGTTATTGTTATTGAAATTAGAATGCTGATTTTGTTGGAGATTTCGGATTATTAGAGAAATGGAGAGTGTAAATTTAACGACTTTAAGGTCTTCCTTGATGCTGCATTAGACTTCCGATTATTACTACACGTTAGGGTCCGTTTTAGTTTTTAAAATGTAGGTCATTTAGTTTTATTACTTGGAAACTAACAAGTGAAATCAACAGAGTAGCTCATTTAATCGATTTTATGTCCTATATATAATGTGTTGTACTTAACTTATTTGCTTATTTGTATAGCGGGAGACGGGAGTGGCCTACTTGAATTTCATGGTCTTTGCACGTGCAAGAACTTTAGTTGATTATTGGTAAACATTTGATTGGTTATAAGAATTCGTAGTCTTGGAAATCGGGAGTGAAAGAGCTTCTGCTTAGGGTGGATATTTAATTTGAAATTTACTCAATTCTGGAAGAAGGTTATTATATGGCAGTATTAATTGCCGAAAAGGCAACGAGTAGGATGAGAAAGTTGTAAATATTTCAAACCAGTCTTTTAAGAAATGGAAAATCTTGAAAAGCAGCCAGCTTCTAATATTGTTAATTGCCGAACACTATGTAAAGGGGATGAACACTCGTCGACATAGTTTTTACTTTTATAATTTATTAATGTTCTCCATATGATAGCATGGGCACCACACTGCTGTAGTGCCATATCTGGATTAAGTCTTCTAATGCAACTGTCTTAAGTCTTATTAGCTGTTGGTTTTTGACTTTCATAATTCATATACTTTAACCAGAGAGGCAGTGTGTTTTCACTTTTCAGGCTGTTGTCTGTGATGTAAAATTGTCTATTTTGCTTATACATATCCAATCTTATAGTTTTGTCATACAGTGTGATTGATATAGCCATTGCTGCTTGTTGGTGCAATACCTACATTATCTTAATTTATTGCTAGTTGACTGTGAAACTGATGTTTCTTCACATTCTTTTCACAGTGTGATTAAGATAGTTCTTCAGTTTTGCAAGGAAAATTCTTTGCACCAATCTTTTCAGACATTACAAAATGAATGTCAAGTTTCTCTGAATACAGTAGACAGCCTTGAAACATTTGTTGCTGATATTAACAGTGGAAGGTGGGATGCAATTTTGCCACAAGTATCGCAACTCAAGCTTCCAAGAAAGAAATTAGAGGATTTGTATGAGCAGGTATGTAACATGTAATTGCTTATGAAAATCTTGATGATCTCCCTTATGTATACATATGTACATATATGTTGCGACCTGGGACAATATTATTTTAGGTATTAAATTCAAGTGGTTGAAATAGTGTTCATATCTAATGTTCACAGTGGTGTAGGCAGTGTTTGATGTCCAGAATACTGTTTCTTCTGTATACTCCTTTAAATATTTTCCAACTCAAGTTATTGTATACTCTTTGCTTAATTATCTTGCAAAGTTTTGCAAGATAATAAATTAAATATAATTCTGGCAAAAGTGTGTCAATTACTTTCATAGTAACAAAATTACTAGAAATGTCAGTCTTTATGCGACCTAGCTTTACATCGAACATGAAATTTCAGTAGCTGTGTACTATAGATGACCTAGCAACTTTATATTCGATTGAGGAAAACAAAAAGTTCGCCATCTCTTTTTTTCCCCGTGATCCACTTTTGCAACTGGCTATATCCTTCTTTCTCTAATCTGTATTTTAGATTGTTCTAGAAATGATTGAACTTCGAGAAATGGATACTGCACGGGCTATATTAAGGCAAACCCAGGCAATGGCTGTCATGAAACAGGAGCAACCTGAAAGATACTTGAGGCTTGAGCATCTTCTTGTTCGAACTTATTTTGATCCCCATGAGGTTAGAATGCTTTTTCAAGATACAAGCCTTTCTTATTTTGATGTACTCCATGTTTCCATCTCTGTAATTACCTTATGGTTTATGCTAATCCCAAGGCTAATGCTATATAAACAGGCTTATCAAGACTCGACAAAGGAGAAGCGACGTGCACAAATTGCTCAAGGTTATACAAGTTTTTTACATCACCTCATGAGCCCTAGATCAAACTGATGCATTCAGTTTTTCATTATATTTGAATTGTATACAATGCGGTAGATTTCAAAAACCAAACACTGGGGCTTCTTTAATGCACACTGGAGACCTTGTCATAATTAGAGATTCAAGAACCCATAACATGTCAATAATCAATATATTATCATGTAAAAAGAGACTGGGAAGCCTTTAATAGCTAATTCATCATTCATGTTATCTTAAGGAGTTTGTTGAGTTTTCGAAAGTCTATATTGTCTATTATATTGTACGATTATAAGAAAACAGTCTACCTCTTGGCCACTTGCATAATGTATCTGATACCATGTTTAAGTGACCGTTCAAGCCTCGCTGGAGGCATGTGGGTGGCTTGAGTATAAATATTCCTATACCAAATATCGTTTATTCATAATTATATTGCATGACAAGTTATTCTTATGGGAGAGTTCCTATTAGTTGAGTTGCAAGACGACTTTGAACCTGCAACAGTGGATGAGCATGGCCTGAAATTAGGATTGAAATTAGAAGTAGAAGGGGTATTTATGGGTTTTTGCCGTTATATAGATTACTTAACATGCCATTCTCTTACATATGCTTAAAACAATGGGAAAGCTATACAGGTATAAACCTTTAATCTTTTATCTCTTGCTAATTTTGTTTTATTTTGGTGTAATATCAGCTCTTGCAGCAGAAGTGTCTGTGGTTCCTCCATCACGGCTAATGGCTTTAATTGGTCAGGCTCTAAAGTGGCAGCAGCACCAAGGTTAGAATTCCATGTTACATTCAATGCTATTCTAGTACTTATCATTGAATCTTGAAGGTGAAGCAATCGCCACTGCCATGTTACGTTTCAATCCTATTCCAGTACTTGTCAAGGCCTGATATGTATGCTTTTCTTTAATTTAGTATGTCATTATATTTTGTTATTTAGTACTATTATAAGAAAGGCTGTCAACACTTTACATTAATCGTTGAGAGCTGGGTCTCTGTCTCTCTTTTCATGGTCCAAAAAATATTAACCATTGTTTCTGGTTCAAATCTTTTCAAGTGTTACTCTATTTACCCTTTGAAATCAACGAATTAAGATATTTTTTTGGGATAAAACCTAGTGTGTAGCTATGCCATAGATAAACTTTACTGCCTTGTTATATCTTTTATGGAGAGATGATTGTTGGTTCTTTCAGGTTTGCTTCCACCTGGAACACAGTTTGACTTGTTTCGAGGTACAGCTGCTATGAAGCAAGATGTAGATGATATGTATCCAACTAGTCTCGGGCATACTATAAAAGTAAGCATCACTTTATTTGAATAGTAAGTTTATACTGCTTATTTTCTTCAGTAGCCTCTGTGCTTGTGTATGGATCTCACAATGTGTAAATGACTCCATTCTGGTGGACTTTGCATTTCTTTTACTCACTTTGATAATAGTAGATTCTGTAGTTGCTATATCTGTAGTGCTATAAGTGCTCATAGAATTTATTTGCGTTAATACAAATAAATGTTTTTATTGTTTTTGGTGATATTAAGAGTACTACATCCTTTATTCTTTGTTATAGGCTCATAGCTCAATGTTTATTATGCAAGAAAGATCGGCTATTAGGAAGTGCTATTGTAGTTATCATCAATACATGATTTCTTCTTAGAAAATTGTATTACATTTATTTAGTTTGGGTATTTTCATAGAATGAATTGAATGCTGTTTTTTGGTATTAATCCTAATCTTAATGTCAATTCTCTCATGTACTGCGGATTGATATGTAAGAGAAAGGAACATCAAACTATAAGTTTTGTCCAGTTCGTTTTTCTAATTCTTTCATATGTGGTGCTCGTTTATACTTCCACTTTTTATTGAACTTCATAGTCACTAATCTGTGTAGATAAGGGAGTTTGTTTCTTACTTTTGTGTTGATTTTTTTTTAATATATAAAAGTAGCCTTTTTTCCTGATGATGTCATTCTCATACGGTAGTTTGGGAAAAAAAGTCACCCAGAATGTTCTCGGTTCTCACCAGATGGCCAGTTCCTTGTTTCTTGCTCTGTTGATGGATTTATCGAGGTACTTGAGATATTAAAATACTCGAAAAGTGGTTAATCTAGGCCGATCATTCTAATTAAATTGCTTTCTGGATTCTGTTTTGCCAGGTTTGGGATCACATAAGCGGAAAACTTAAGAAGGATCTCCAGTATCAGGCTGAAGTGAGTTCTTTTTGTTAATCTTCGGTTCCAGTTCTTCTGTTTTCTATATATGCAGTCTTTTATGTTTATTGATATCATATTTCTGCAAAAAAAATTAGTTTGTTTAAATTTCCTTGCAAATATAATGTTTGCAGAAGTTTTTAAAATGATATTCCTTTGTTACAAACACTAATTTTGAAATTGTTCTTTAGGTACACATCATTACATTCAGATAGAGAACTGCGCCCTCTGATATAATTTTGTAGATTATTTCGCAAGGCATCTAACATGGAATTGTGTAAAAAAAAATGCATGCATGTCCAATATATCAATGTGCAACACACTATTATGAAGGTCAACTTAGTTTGGTAATATGTTGTTATAGAATAAGGATCAGCTTCACAAAGATCTGGGTTACGTTCTAATTTTATAAAACAATCATAAACTTAATCAAGATATATCCAAGCAATCTTCTAATATATTTCTTAGCAATCTCCAACTACTATAGATCAGATTTTAGCAATCTTAATTATTCTCCAACAATCTTGCCATATCTTTTTGATAGACCAGAATCGCGGTCGGCATCATTGTCATCATCTGATTTATTTGATTCTATAACAGACAGGATAATTTAAATCTTACAAATATAATTCAGTTCTCTAATCTGTTTGCATAACATATTATTGGACTGTCTTTGAAGTTATGCTCTAATCTTTTGCAGGAAACATTCATGATGCATGAAGATGCTGTACTTTGTGTTGATTTTAGTAGGGATTCGGAAATGCTTGCATCTGGATCTCAGGATGGAAAGATTAAAGTAAGCTGTAGTGTTATGCAAGTTCATATACATAGATCTCTTCTGCAGTTAGCAATCTCCTTACCATAGCCAAAAGAAAAAAGGGGTTCTGAGGTTGTGGAGGTGATGGGCTTTGTTTGTACACCGGGCCTCTTTGTCCAAAACATTAATAAGCTGTTATAATAAGACAAAAGGGGTTCTGTTTGGTCTTTTGTTTGTTTTTTCTTGTGCCTACTATACAATCCTTGTGTGATTGGGCCATTGGGGTAGGGCAATTGCACCAAAAATTCGAGTTCCTTTGGGGTTTCCTTCTTGGTAGCTTTCAGCAATTTTTTAGTAGTTACATAACTTATATGCATTTGTAAAATATATGTTGTTGACTATGTAAAAAAACTAGAAATTTGGTAGTATCTTTATGGGGTATTCATTATTTTTTTATGGTTACAGGTTTGGCGCATTAGAACCGGCCAATGCTTGCGTCGCCTTGAGCGTGCACATTCCCAAGGTGTTACAAGTGTTGTCTTTTCTCGAGACGGAACTCAGCTGCTAAGCACATCATTTGATGGAACTGCAAGGTGCTGTAATACTGTTATTGTGATATATCTGTTTGTTGTTGAATAATGTTTCTCCCATCTTAAATTAGGTTTCACTTGAACATGTGATTTTAGAACATATATTAGGGCCTTATAAGGACCGTTAAAGTTAATATTTTTAAAAATATGCAGATTCACTACTCGAGAGACTAATGCCAAGGTTCTTATATGAGTATATGGACACTTTTCGTTGTAGTTTTCCTTGAGAATTTTACGTGAAAGTGATACTTACCCTTAGGCAGAAAAGGGTTATATAATATTTTCAACACTGTCTGTGTACACACACACACATCTATATCACTTGCAGTTTTTAAAGAAAAAAAGTAGACTATTGGGCAATCCCTGCAATTAATGGTTATGGACCTAGAGACATTGTGTATACAAGTTCATTATCCTATAAAATCTGGGAATTAATTAGTATCTTTCAGCCAATTATTTTTCAACATGATAGACGATGATGTCTTGAGCGGCAAATTAAACTTTCTGAAACTCTTTATCTAATGGGTTTCATTTTGTTTGTAAATCTATGTTAGTTGAAATTCACTTTAATAGAGAGGTCGAGTACGGATGTCTGCCGACTTGGGTGAAAATATCATTCTTGCTATCTCTTAGTCACTTATTATTTTAATTATTAAATACAATAGATCTAAATGACTAATTGGGTTGGCTTCTACTGCTGATGTAGAATACATGGGCTAAAGTCGGGGAAGCTGTTGAAAGAATTCCGTGGCCATACATCGTATGTGAATGATGCCATATTTACACATGATGGGCTTCGTGTTATAACTGCATCCAGTGACTGCACAGTCAAGGTTGGTTCTTTCTATTGTCTGTCAGCTTAGGCTAGAAAGACAACAAAGGTTCTTTCTTACAACTATGTGAATGATATGTATGATGTACCAAATATAGGTCTGGGATTTGAAAACTACAGACTGCCTGCATACATTTAAGCCACCACCTCCTCTAAGGGTATGTTTTTTGATAAATACATAATTACATGTTATCTATATTCTAATATTGTATTTTTCTTATATCTTGCTGTATTTAACTCTCTTTTTGAATGGTCAGGGGGGTGATGCATCTGTGAATTCTGTTCATCTTTTCTCAAAAAGCTCAGATCACATTATTGTGTGTAACAAGACATCATCAATATACCTAATGACACTTCAGGGGCAGGTAAATGTTCCTATCTTATACAAACTGGGGAAGTCTATGGTTCTATGCCATTATGTTGATGGAGTGCAGTAGTTATTCATCCAAAGGTAGATTAAGAATGGAGAGAAATAATGTAGTTATATAGAGACAGAGAAGGTATCCAAAGAAACGAGAGACAATAGTAGAACATATATTGAGATCTCACTATTGGTTAAGTGCTTGAAGTGTTTTGAATTTTTTTTTTGGGTTGTTTTGTTTATGGTCAATTTCAAAATTTTAAGTACTCATGCACCCTTGCAGCCTTGCCTGTACTGAGGCTTAAATCCTCGATCTCTTATTACCAAGAGGAGAGGGGTATCCGCTATAAAAATGAAGCTGGAAAGGTAAAATGATGTAAGCAAGGAATGACTGTCACGAACAGTTGGGACATAGGTTATATATATACTTGAATTAAGTTCAAAGTATAAATTTTCTTTAAAATAAATATGCTTTTTTTAATAAAATACCTTGACCTACGTGAAAAAGTCAATTTTCTTATAATATGGACAGGAGGAGTACATTAATTTTCTCTATTAGGAAAAATAGTGGTTGTAGTAGTATTAATGCAAATTCCTAAATACCAATGTGTGTGTGACAGAATTGCTGATTAACTTTCTGTAGTTTCCAGTAAATCCGCAGGAATTCTTTAAAAACTTTTTTAGTGCTAGGTGCGGGAGATTGCAATATGCAGCTATTAATATCCAGTTTTAATGAGGCCCGTCACTTGTCAAAGATAAAATCTGCATGTAGTTAAATTAATTTGAAGGAACAACTCACTTGATCAACTTGACAAACTGATGCTCCCTCATGATTTTGAGGATATGCATGCAGTTGTAATTAGGGTTGTCAAACGGATATTTTGGATATGAATCTTCCTATGTCCGAAAATTTGAATCCGTATCCAAATCTGAATATATCCGGAAAAATAATATCTGAATCCGAATCTGAATCCGGCAGATAATATCTGAATCCGGCTGATAATGTCTGAATCCGGATATAATTCGAATCCGAATCATGTTTTATGTTTTTTCAAAATTAAATAAATAAAAAAATTTAAATATAATATTTTTATTTTTAAATAAAAAATATATGTATAATAATTATATATAGAGAATAAAGTTCCTGTGATTACCTCATGAAAATTACCTAAGGTGCGAGTGTTTTTTAGTGTGGGTATTTTTGTAATTGTATATAATTCTCTGTAATTACAATAACACCCGCATGTATTTATATGAGAATTTTTATTAAACTCTGGAAAATTATGTGAGGTAACCTCAGGAACATTAATCTCTTATATATATCTTAGAAAAATATATTTTTTAAAGAATAAATAAATGTATACGTATATATTATAAATTGAATATAATAAAATATATATTTATATTATATATTTCTATATTATATATATTTAAATTCGGATTCAGATATTATCGAATATGGATATACCCATATTCATATTCGTATCCGAAATTTTCGGATTCGGATACGGATAATATCCGACTTGTTTCGAATACGAATACAGATATTTCCAACGGATATACAATATCTCGAATTTTTTTGAAAATACCATGGGTGGTCTTCTGAAGTCTTTCAGTGGATAATGAATTGATAAGATCAGCCACAGTTTAACTTTGTTTTTTGTTCTTCGGGCAAGTAGCATTTAAAATTGTCAGGCTCTCAGTTGCTTCTTTATGATGTATGTGCAGGTTGTAAAGAGCTTTTCATCAGGTAAAAGAGAAGGTGGTGATTTTGTGGCAGCTTGTTTATCACCTAAAGGGGACTGGATATATTGTGTTGGTGAAGACAGGTATTTGCTTACACCATGTTTAGTCAGACGGTGTCTATTACTCTCGTGTACTGTATTGCACTGTTACTTGCTTAGCATATAGTTTCCTTGTTCGTCTGTCAAGTGTTGACAGTCACTTTCACATATTTATGCACAATTTTCTTTCATCTCAACTGTTCTTGCCTTTAATCTTATGATGACTATATAAAAGACTTGGGATTTTGGGGGCATGCTATATGTGATATGTATATGCGCACACATATATGATGATATGCTTGATAGAGTAACTCCAAGTGAAACATAGGACATTATTTATCAAGTTGATAATAAATTTAATAGTCTGTGCAATATTGCAAAGAAAGGGGGTTATCAGAGGAAAGCAAGAATACTTATATAAGGGTTAGACTATATTGATTTTAATATATGCAGATCAACCAAGCTAGTTATTCTTGAGTCACTTCCACTTCAAACCTTGGCTGTAGTCATGCTATTAGAGCCCTTTGTGGAGAATCACTTTCATCCTCAAATGGTTTAAAGATATTTGTATTAATATATGCAGATCAACTAAACTAGTTATCTTTAAGTCACTCAGAGCTGAACCTTGGCTGTAGTCATGCTATTAGAATCATGGTGAATATCCAGAGCAAGTCTATAATCATGACACTTGAATCATCTAGATATCTATCAGATATGATTATTGTTATGGAACATGGACCTGGACCAACGCCCTGATGTGGGTCCTTGTGGATAACATATTTGACCACATATAGTTTAAATATGATACCTTGAACTGCAGTCATTTAGACTTTTAATGATTTAAGAAGTCATGAGTTTGTTCAATTCCAACCTTAAGAAGAGCTATAAAAGTATGGTGGTAGATAATCAAGACTTCAAGATAAACGTTTTTTAGAATCTTTGAAAATAGGGTGTATTCAATTTAGACTTTGTAAGTTTTCTTTATGTCATATTCTGTAGTATTGCGTAGTACACAATGTTTTTCTTATGTGACCTGTTAGGTACATTTGAGTTCTTTTGAAAATGCATGCTTATTCTATTATGTACGTCATCTATTAATTAATTTATTAATAGCATGCAGCCAGAAGTTTGTAGGATTGCTTTTATGCCATATTGTCTATTGACATCGACATATAGTGTACCCAAAAGTTGTTTAATGTAGAAAATGATTAAACTAAATGCTGATGTAGATGTTTTCACCTAAAGCATATGTTTATTATATATTAGGTACATTACCTATTGATTGGCCTGTTATTTATTTGCAGAAATATGTATTGCTTCAGCCACCAATCAGGCAAACTGGAGCATTTGATGAAGGTAATATTTTCAATAAACCCTAATGATTTTCATTCTACACCACCCGGGCAAACCAACCCTCCTCCAAGAAGAATTCTTCATGAAAATTGAAAAAACTATAAACCTGGTTGAAAAAAAAAAGTGCAGTATAGGGATTATGTTGTTGCTCCACATTATCTTAAAATATTATTTGTCTCACTGAGGAATTTAGTCTGTCTGTTTTCTTTCATGTAGAAGTTCAAATAAGTCCGTGCTCACTTCTCTTTTTTCCTTTGATCCTGTGCATTACGAGTATTTTTGTTTTTGGTGCAAGTTCAATATTAGTTGAGAAGTAAAAAAAGTATAATCTTTGCAACTAGATTTGCAAAAGCATTCGATGATTTGCAGCATGAAAATATTTTGTTATTTTTTTCGCCTAGTTTTAGCATATTCTATCATCTGCACACTAAAGCATTCTCTAAACACTTTGCCTTGGCAGGTGCATGAGAAGGATGTAATTGGTATAACCCATCACCCGCATAGAAATCTGGTTGCCACCTATGGAGAAGATTGCACGATGAAGTTGTGGAAGCCTTGAAAACATAAATCATTGTTTGGTCTTCTGTCAGAATCTAGTCACCTTGAGATTGAGATGGCACTTTTTGGTGCTTACAAGGCTGGAACTAAATTATCTAGGTCAATGTAATTTGGCTCCTGCAAAGTACTGATGCATAATTTTTTAAACTGTTAGTACTTGTTCCAAAATTCATATGTAAGTCATAATGTTAGGTATATTTGCACGGAGAAGTAGAATTTTTTAAGATTTCATATATATATGATTTAACTTCGAACCATGATAAAAGTAGATCCACTAGAGAGACAGCTTTTAATTTTTATGTGTTTTTCGTCATCCCTTACCTCAGCAAAAGCTATAGTGCTACTACACACACCGCACTCCATTGCAGAAGACACGCATATAAACTAAAATATACTTTAAATTTTATAATAAACACCAACTAAAAGACTCTAATTTGTTCAAATGTATTGCTACTAATCAGAAAATACGTAATCATGTGTTATATATGTTTCGAATTTACTTCTTCGATTCCTACTTCAATATTTATATCGGACAAATTTTTTATTGTGATATTATAATTATGTAACTTGATATTTAAATTAGTAGTCCGTTTAACTAAATTTTAAAAAATTATTCATGACTGGAAAATCATTTAAAAGCGAAAAATAAAAATAATAATAATTTCAAGTTACTTTTATTTGAGTAATTTTATTATTTTGTCATCTATGTAATTTATAAGTTATTAAAAATATAAAAAAAATCATAAATTGTAAATTCGAATAATAATGTTGAATTTTATTTAAAAAATATGAAAATAAAATAAATTATTTAAAAAAAATTGTTCCTGCCAACTCCTTTTTAATTTTAAAATATTTTTTTAACTCTAAATCATTTTTTAATTAATTACAGAAATAAATATTTTTAAAATGAACCCAAAAATCATTTGAAGTGCCTTACTTTAATTCCAGACAAACATGAAACACCCTGGAAATAATACTATAAAAAGTGGGATCTCACGCACACATATATGTATATAGTATATATAATATATTAATTTATATTGAAAAATATAATAAAATTTAAAAAGTCGAGGTTTGATCAGTTTAATCAATTTTTTTTTTAAAAAAAAAGATAAACTATGAAGGAATATTCGGAATAATTGTGGTAGACATGTCGTACAAACCGGCCCTATTTGTTTATTCACATTCATATTTATTTATGGTGTACGCAATAACCACGTTCCAATTGAAAAATTCATATTTATTTAATCTCAACACATCTCCTAAATATATCTATATATATCATCTCCCGTTTAAATAATTAAAATTATTTTAAATATTGACCATTGTTACTAATTTCACTAAAATTCAAAAAATTTTAATTATTAATTATTTTATATTATTTTAACTAACTAACTAATTTATCGCCACTCCGACCCATGTCATAAAAATAATTTTATAAAATTAAAATATTTGGGTTGAATAAATCTAATATTTGACAGGCTGGAAAATAGAAGCTTCTGTCGGCTATAAAAACCCCCCCACGCCCCTATGCTTACCTTCTTTGGTCTCAGCTTTGTTTGCATCGCCTACCTGTAAGCAAGTTTCCTCCCCCTTTCTCTCTTGTTTCTAGTTTCTAGTATAGATATTGATATTATTAATTAATCTATATATTTGTAGATCTAATTAGTTTTAATTTTATTTTTCAGTTATTGAATTGAATCAGCTACAAGAAGAAATCTATATACGTATCTGCTCCGATCATCTCAGGGTTTTGTGGTATTCTGATATTGTTGTTGTGTGTATATTTTGTACTATGTTACAATGATTTTCGTGCGTCGTATTCGTATTCTTCACTCCTTTTCCGTTGTATATCTCTACTTGCTCTACGTCTTTTCCTGAATTCACCTTCCTCGAAAACGTTGATTATACCCTTTTTCTTGATTTAAGGCTAGAAAACACCTGTTTGTGTTTGTTTTTACCTGAAATATAATATACCCCCGACAATACGAGGATCGTAAAAAGAATCACAAATTAAGTTAGAAGATATGGCGTCTACGCAAACACAAATTAGTTCAGGCTCTGATGGTGATTTACGATATGCTAAGTTTGATGAGAGGAAGAGGAAGAGGATGATATCGAATAGGGAATCCGCTAGGAGGTCGAGAATGAAGAAGCAGCAGCGTGTTGATGAATTGATTGGGGAAATGAGCCTGTTGCAAAACCAGAACAAGGTTGTTATGAACAAGATTAATGATGCAACGGATAAGTTTGTTGCTGTTGTGTTGGAGAATAATGTTTTGAGAGCTCAATTGTCGGAGTTGGGTGATAGGTTGTATTCCCTCAACTCGGTTCTGGCTATTGTGGAGGAGGTGAGTGGTTTTGCCATGGATATTCCTAGGATGCCGGATACGTTGATGGAACCGTGGCAGATACCGGATGCTTTGATGGAACCGTGGCAGCAACCAATGCCAATCACGGCGTCTGCTGATATGTTCAATTGCTGAATTATGTTGCTGGTGTCGTGTGGCTATGGTGCAAAATGTGTTTATATGTATTGATAAATATCTATTGTTGCTGAGATGTGATGAACTCAAAGTGTGTTGTATCATAGTGAATTTTATGAATTTCAGTTTGTATGGAGAACAATATTATTAGTCGGAAATCTTAATATTTATATCGGATGTTTGATTCTCTTTGGAAGGTTCTTTTGATGTTATTCTGTAATTTTAATGTTCTCTATTAGTTATTGTAGCATGATGTTTGGACAATGATAAAGTGAAAGCACAAGAAAACTTAGGTGTTGTTTAGTTGTTTGGATCATGAGATTCCAACTCAGTTAACGTAAATGGAAATTTGATTCCGAGATTACTTAGAACATATACTCATTTGTAAGGCTATAAGTCAACTCATTCAAAAAACTCATTATCATTTTCATTTTCGTAAATGGGTTTGGAATTTCATGATCCAGCCGGCTCCAAAACAACAAGAAACAGAAACAGAGACTTGTAAAACAAACAGTTGTGGAATAGGACACAACCTTAAACAGAGTGCTGTAGGCTGTTAGCACCTGTTCAGTTGATCAGTGACGAACCGAGTTGAAACTTCAAACCGTCTTGGCTTTGCAAATGAGTTGAGTTGATTATCGATCAACCGAGTTCAAAACTCCAAACCTTTGGTTGATACTTGCTATGACATGAAAAGCTAATTTGCTTAATTGCTTTGCCACCGCCTTATATGGTTTATTAGTCCAAAACTCTGTATACATGTTATGGTTTTATCTTCAAAACCTGCCAAGCTATGCTCTTAGATTTATTCCTATTTTATATATTAAAATTTGTTAAATTATTAACAAGTCAATTAATAAATAAAAAGTTTTTATATGAAAAAGAATGTCAATAAATAATATATGTTTAATGTTTTTTATTATATATTATTTAGTATTCTATTTTAAAATTTATATTTATGTTCATTTCAATTATGTATTTAATCTACTTATTTGATATATGCTATATGTATATGTGTGTGTAAATATAGACACACATACATATATATGGTTTATTTGAGTAGGTCATTTTTTAACCCAAACACATATAATCTCTCATACATTATTTTTTAAATTTTGTAAGACATTTAAAAATATTATTATTAGTAAATTTTATAAAAACGATGGTATTTTTCTCATTTTATTCACAAGAATCCGGAAGGACCGGAACCATCTTACGGATCCCTGTTACAATTTTAACAGGATGACATACAACTCAAAAAAAAAAAACTCGTAGCAATTTCCCAAGATAAGAAAAAAGCTTGGAATGTCTAGAACGACGTCGGATCAAACATTTGAGAAATGATCGGAGCAAGTCAGTTAAAACAACAATTTTGATCATCGATATATGACAGTGGAATTGGCTGATTGCAATCACAAAAATGGAGGGAGATGAGGTGCCATTGGACGATAAGGCCAAGAGAATGAGAGATCTATTGTCCAGTTTTTACGCTATAGATTCTTCTGGTCATACCTGTAATACTAGTGTTAATGTTGATCATGCACTTCCCTTTAATGCATCTGGAAGATACGCCACACTTGATACCATCAACACTGCCTCCTTCGATCCCGATCGCTACATGAATCTTCTAGTAACTTCCATTTTCTAAATGCACGTTAATGTTTTGCATGTACAATCATGATCGCCAAATGTAGGTTGATATAATATGTATCATTCATGCAAATTAATTGATTTTAGTCGACAAACTCTACAAACCAGCTGTTAGCGATTATCTTGGTATAAATCATCGGTTGTAGTAATACAACCGAGTAGTATAAATAATTAATCTACAATTCACTAGTTGTAGTTTGTAGATTATATAGTTTGTACTTGAATATATGTTAATATATTAGTGCTTTCGGCATTAGTAAATATGGTTATTTTTGTTGACCGGGCACTATAATTGTTTAACTTGAGTTGAAAAATGGTGATAATGAGTTTTGCAGAATAGCAAGTGATCAAGGTTAGCGGATTTTAGTGAAGATTTGGTGAAATAAATGTGGACTATTTATAAGTAGAAAAAGAATAAGAAAATGGTTAAATTTTATAATCTAGTTTTATCACCCCAATCATGTGAAAATGATTCAGCTTGGTTATGGGTGAACAAAATGAGGTTCCTACCTACATTTTGGCTGCAATAGAATAATGGAACTTTAAATTGCACACAGAATCACTTGAGGGTTATGCTAAACTGTAAACAGATAACAACCTCATACCTGGTGTGGAAAGAATCAACTTCTATGTTATTATTAGTATTGTTATTTAAAAAGGTTATGTTCATTTGTATGCTATAAGTTTGCTAGACTTGGCACATCACAATTCATGTATCTTTTTTGTCATGCAAAAGTTTAATATGTAGAAGGATCACCCCTTCCCCTGTAAATACAATATGAATTAGGATTTTGCCAATTGTAGGGAAATGAAAACCCCCTTATTGGGAAAAGTAGTGAATATCAAACTGAAACTGTGATTGTTAACAAAAATTTCGGCTGACATTGATTGATTCTCCTTATTCTCTCCCCACTCTTCCCATTTTAAATTATGATCGCAGTCTTTATAGTAAAGTGATGTTGGAATACATGACATTCAATTATTAACTTTTTGTCAAGGTACAAAAGTCAAATTTGGATGGGTTGCTTCAGCGGCATTTCGAAATGGCTGCTGAGATAAAGAATCTTGACACTGACTTGCAAATGTTAGTTTATGAAAATTATAACAAATTTATCAGTGCTACAGAAGCAATTAAAAGGTTAGGATGACCCTTATACTGAATAACTTTGTTTCAGTTTACTGCTTTTTAGTGTTTGCATTGTGCAAGCTGATGAGAATTGAATGGTCTCTTTCAGAATGAAAGGTAATATTGCGGGCATGGAAGTCAATATGGAGCAGCTCTTAGAAAAGGTGTTACAGAAAGCAGAATGTTTTATTAATTTTCATCCTTATTCGAAGCAAGACAATGCAATTAAATGAGTAGTTTGGTCCAAAGTTTACATCTTTAATTGCAGATAACATGTGTGCAATCTAAAAGTGATGGGGTGAATACTTCTCTTCATGGGAAGAGGGATCATATTGAGAAAATGCATCGTACACGTAATCTTCTGCGTAAAGTTCAGGTAGATTTGAAACATGTGCCTAGACCTCTTACTTTCTGCTTATGTTATATAATGTCACAGAGTTACTACTTGAGGTGAACAGAACATTTGTTTAAAAGAATAAATTGTTGCATATGAGTAGAGAAAACAACACTGATGTACTCGTGGCTAATTGCTTCTCTGTGAATCTGGCGCACTATGCACATGTAGCTTGCATTGTAATCTTTATTTAGATAAATGCTAGCATGTTTGGCCTTTTCTTGTGGTTTATTATCTACTAGCAGAGTGGCAGATGTGTTATTCTTATACATTTCCTTTAGATTTTGCAATTTGTTGTCGGGCATGTATTGAATTATACAGATACAATCTCCTGTGAAATTCAGTTCATATATGATCTACCTACTAGACTTGGGAAGTGTATCAAATCTGAATCCTATGCAGATGCAGTGAGATTATATACCGGAGCCATGCCAATTTTTAAGGTTGCCGTTTTCTTCCACTTTATTTAAAAAAACAAATTGCAGTCTTGTTAGGAGAATTTTTCATCCATTGAAAACTGATATTTCCATTTAAATAATGAACTAGGCGTATGGGGACTCATCATTCAAAGACTGTAAGAGAGCTTCTGAACAAGAAGTATCTATAATTATAAGAACCTTGCAGGTATGTAATCTTGTATAATTTTCTTCAGATACTATCTTTTTTCCATAAGGATATGCAGTCACGACCTACATAACTACTAATTTGACTTCAATAAAACTCTTCAACAGTTTGAGTACATGAGAGAATGAAGGTATATATTATGGTAGATAGTTTTACATGTAATCTTTTGCAGATGGTTGAAGACCCTGGAGGAAAAGGAGCCTATTTGGCTTACCTTAAAAATAAATAGTAGCATTTATTAAAAAGTTATTCTCATAACTTATATCTAAAAGTAACTTGTTTTCCTTTACAAAATGCAAAGTTTAATTATCAATCTGTATAAGCTATCAAAATTTAGAAATGACAAAAAAACATTATAAATTAAAAGAGGGGAGGTTAATATTGATTTTGGTGGTGTCAAGCTACATACATACAAAAAGTACATATGAGAAAACTGGACCTGAAAAAGTCATGACGCTTGATTTGTGGAGTAGATGAGGTCATAAACCCTCTTTAGAATTCTGTGAACTTGAGTACCTTTTCTTGATATATACTCAGCATTGTAGTTCAGCATTATGTGCATGATCATTACATGTCATACAGCACTCATGTGTCACATTTCTTGAGTTTGTTATCCATCTCGAATTGATCTCTGTAGTTGAGGCGTTTGTGTTTAATTATAAATGTGTGTTGCATTCCCCCATGCTTGCACTGCCTTTACTATCACAAGGGGATGGAGAAATTGTCTATAAGTATGGCCGAATTTTAAATCTTCCTGCTAGAATTATGGGATATAGCTGCCTTTCCCGAAAATCATGAGTGGGAAAAAAATGTGAACTTGCTCAACCTATGAAACTATACTTATGAATACAATACACTCGTAAATACAAATACCTGGTACTCTTTGGGATGGGTAACTTGGTCTCATTTGTTAACATCTTAATGCTCCTGAATAAGAGTATGAGAGTCTAGCTGACCAAATCAAACATTTAGATAATTTGTTTAAAAAGATTTTTGCTCTGAACAGTTCATAAAGTTAACTATTCCTGTGGAAAATTGTAACTGAATCATTCAACTTACATTATCGGCGCTAGTATTCTTCTTACTATCCCTTCTTCCTATATCAATTTAAATAGTATATTTGTAACTATTAATCTGTCCGAATTATGGGTTTTGACATAATTAAAATTTAGACTATACTGAATTTTTAAAATTTACATATTATTAACACAATCAACATTTTTCACGTTAAGTAATTTTAAATTTATTTCAATACACGTTTATAACTCTACATCTGATTGTTGATCTCTATATTCTTAAATTTATAACTATTCAAACTTTATATAGTTACATAATAATTAGATAAAAAGGTTTGGTCTTGCATAATAAAATATTATTAAGATATGGTATAATGTATACAATTAATTTGTCAAACAACTTATTTAATCAATTTGGATAAAGTTACAAATTTGATAATTCAGACATTATTAAAATGTATATATCAAACAATATTAATCATTCAACATTCAGATTTTTTATTCATTCAGATCATTCTGAAATATTAATTATTCGAATTTGCCAAATGACACAATTTAAAATCTGCCTAATAGTAAATTGTTTCTTTCAGGGGAAGGTATTTGCCGATTCTGAGTCCATACAGGCAAGAGCCGAAGCTGTAATGCTTTTAAATCAGCTGAATTTCCCGGTATGTAGTCCATTCTCTCATTTAGTCATTTTTGTAACATTTGATTCACTTGTTTTTGAATCTAGCAAATGAATCTCTCTCAGTGCCAAATGACCTTGGTTTACAAGCACAAGCACTTTTTACATATGCATCCAGGTGTTACGATTTTTTTTTTGACAGGTTGACAGTTTGAAAGATGAAGTACTTGAAAAGTTGGAACAAGTCCTTGGAGATATGAATCTCGAGTCTGGAGAAATATCTCAACTTCAGGATGATTATGATAATTCCTCTAAAGAACAAATCATTCCCAAATTAAGTCCTAAGAATTCTCAAAGGGTAAGTGAGAGATATATGTCTCACTCGTTGAGTATAATTTGATACTAGTAGTAAAAGCTTTTCATTGTAGCCTCGTGGCAAGGCTCTTTCCTCTCTCCCCCCTCTCGATTACCGTCAGTCTCGTCTCATCTTGATTTGGCTATACTTGTATGTAGCCAGCCATGTTAGCTCCACATGAAAGCCTTTAGTCAGCCGCTTCCCCTGTAGTCGTCAGCTCGTTCTTGACAAACTCATATGAGCGGGTAGATCTCTACAACTACTAGTAAACTATATTATGGGTCATTATGAAGGTGCCCGTAGAGTTTTACTCTCATTTCAATTCGCTACTTCCATGATCATTGTGGCAGGATAAGTTTCCTTGCTCCCATTGATTCCTATGAATATAGGACACTTGTATTTCTCAACCTACAGTTATCCTTAAACTTCCGTCCTTGGTGGAGATCCGAATAGGCATCTTGAGAAGAAATTCTAGAAATAATATAGACAAATTTGAACTAGTAACTAATCCTAACATATAAGTACTGAAAAAACAGTTGCTTGATTGCGTGGCCCGACAGGGTCTTCAAGGAGCAGCAAGCAACAGCTTCTCAGCCCCCCTGACCTTATTTCCAGTATAGTTGTCTGGCTACTTAATTCGCTGTCCATGGGCATAGATGTGTCATCTTTTGACATATATACTTTGGAACCTTCAGCTTTTTATATAATACTCCTTTTGTATTATTCTGTTATCCTTTTTCATATCTTTTTCTTTCTTGTTAAAATATTTGCAGTATGGGAGTTGGTAGAGCTAGCTAATTGGTTTGCCAGTGAAATTTAGTTACTCAGATAGCATCAAATCACTAATTAATAATCTCAAATAATCTGGTTTTTTCAATTCAAGTTGTTGATGACATCTAAGCAATAGACAAAACTGGAGTTTATTTAATGAAGATCTAATGCAGCTATACCTTATAATAAGTGTATACCTTCTTGCTCCCTGTCAAAATAGATGTTTGATTTCAGATTCTGAAAGTCAAATCAACTGGTATTACTTCATACACAATTTTCAGTTACTATGTAAGCATTAACCAAAACTGGATTAATTTATTGATTTTGAATTTGAAACAAGTCAGGTTGACTTGCAAAAGTTTAAAAAGTCATGTACTTTTGGTAGAGAGGGTAGCTAATGAATGCACAATATGTCCTTGTAGATCAATGTGTATAAGAGATATTTGCCAGTAGATTACTTTAGAATGTCCAGATTTACATGTATTGGGATAATATAACCATTAGCCCCTTGTCCCCCTTCCCAATAAATGAAAAAGCTGCGTCATATTATATATCTTTGGTAGTTTGGTTTTCCTTCTGCATTGGATATTTGTCGAGTAAAAGAACTGCAAAGGCCTCAATCCCTTAATGACCTCATATTAGAATTTAGAAGTGTAATCGTGCCGAGCCAAGCCGAACACTCTTAGGCTAGAATTCGAGCTCGACTAAAAAGTTCGAGCTCGAGTTCGATCGAGGCTTTAATTTCAAGATCGAAGCTCCGCTGAAAAAAATCTAAATGTTCGAGCTCAGCTCGAAAGCCCACATTGATTTTACAAATTATTGACAAAAGCTCGAATATGATAGTTCAGCTCGAGGTCAACTCAATTCAAGCTCAATTATATATATATTGAAAAATATAAGCTCGATTAGGGTTGAAAACTGAGTAATTTGAAGCTCGAGCTCGGCTCAATAAAATATTCGAACAGTTCGAGCTCGGCTCGATTATTATCGAGCCAGATTCAAATATTTTATGAGCTGGGCTCGAATAGCTCACTAATAGTTTGACTCATAACACACCTACCTCATATCACTGCTGCAGTCATTATTGAGTGAAAGTACCTATCATTCAGATTATAATATAGAAAGCAGTAGGGGTTGAATTGTTTGAGGCATGTATGAAGGTGTCAATGTAGCATAAAGTAATCCAGTGTTACTGAAGGAATGATATGCATAATTTAGACATGTTACTGATGTTGAATTAGTTAGTAATAACACATATATACCCACTTCATTTTCTTCTTTTTACTCTCTGTTTCGATTTTTGGGTACTTGTCCTGTAAAGTGTCAGTTTTTATTTCAACTGAACTACTGTCATAATTGCCCTTTTTTCTTATCTTTAGGTATCAACTCGTGAGTTTGTGGAAGCTGTCCGTGCTTATAAAGTAATATTCCCTGATTCGAGAGAGCAGCTGATCAGGCTTCTGAAGGATTTAATAATGAAGTATGGGTGACTTCATTTGTGTAACTGAGTAACTGGTCTTGGGACGTGAAGGATATTTCCTCTGTTTCTTGGTTTAGTTCTCATTTTTCATTTTCCACTGCTATCAATCTGAAAGTATAAGCATCTGATTGTCCAGGCACTTTGAAGTCACCCAAAGCCGCATCGACAAACAAATTTCTTCTACAGATCTTTTAGAAATGCTACGTAAGTTTTTTTGCCTGTTTCACAAATCTGTGTGTTTTTATTGATGCGCTTTATATCAATATAAATATACAGAATACATATTGATTCCCTCTAAAGGCCTACAGAATTCATATTGATTCCCTCTAAAGGCCTGTGATGTAAATTCTCTAGATAGGGGCAGCGTCGTAGTCCTACAAAAGGATTTAGTCACAGGTAGAGAGAAATGGAAAACTCCTTTGCTTATTTTTATCACCAGACAACTTTTTTTACTCCTAATATTTATATTTGAAGAAACTCCCAACTTCCTCACTTTTCTTTATTGAAAAATTATTCTTACCTCTATTACTTTTGTTCCACCCTGTAAAGAAAAATGGATGGTTGTTAAACTGTAAACATTAGATGATGCTTCTCGCAAATTTGTGAGTGATCTACCAGAATAATATATATGTAAATAAAGATAGCACATACGATGATAAAATTAACCCGGAACCATCCCTTTGTCAGGCTATACAAGAGCTCCTGACTTTGTTTAAGCTTTATACCTAAATTTATACCAAGTCATGAACCATCATTGGGACCAAGATGAAAGTCGTTCCATGGATATCACTGGGATGATCTCATGTTAATTTCTTGATAATCCAACATGGCAAAATTTTAAAGACTTCAATTATTGCATCTACTTCATATAGTGGCAGATACAATTTTCAGATCAAGTTAAACCTTGTTTTTTCTAGGCCCATTATTGCAGTCCATATTTGATTTTTCATAGTCTGAATTAGTTTACTTTAATAACCCCCTCCTCCCACCCCCTCAAAGACACACATTTACATAATATACATGCAGTGGACCAGTTGATGTTACATTGTTTCTTGGTCATTAGGGGGAAAATAGGCATCAGTAGTTTTACTTGTTGCAATCTGACTGCCAAAGGCAAAATATCATTACAGGTGGTATTTGGACTAATGTGCTCGTGATGGATGAAATTTTACCCGAGGCTTCTTTTCCTGAGTTTTCTTTAAAGGTTTTCTTTGCACCTTTCAAGTATAATCAAGTTAGAATTTGGTTGCGACAATATTACACAAAATTGCTTACTCTGTATATATAAATTTGGCAAATGAGGCTCGGTTTCTGGGATATTGGGAGTTTTAAATAAGTTATATCAAGACCTTTTGTTAGGTTTTTCTTTCATTCTAAATTGTGTCATGTTCATATAAACTTTATAGTAGAAATTTAATGTTTAAGTTCTTCATAATGTCAGGCTGCCCGTGTTGCTGTCGAGCACTTTGTTGCTATTTCATTTTCTTGTCTTCTACTTAATATATCTGGTAAGTTCACCTATACCTCAAGTATCGTACTTGCATCCTATACAATTTGGCTGCCTTCTTCCAAAATTTTGGGAAGGATAAAAACAATCTTTTTTATAGAAAACTTTTTTTAGATGAACAAATATCTTTGAATGATAAAAAGGGAATCCTTTTGAATTCAAATAAAAGAAGATTGGGGGGGGGGGGGGGGGGTAGCCAGGTGGATCAAGGCAACAACATTATAGTCTGCTTTTAACTTGAATTTTCTGAGGCTTATAAAGTTATTGGTAATGGGTGTCTTAAATGATATTCAACGACTTGATTCTGGAGACCTAATTCAGTTGGTTTTTGCATCATATATATATATATATGTTAATTACATTATTTATTTGATTACTAAAGCATATCTACGGGGTCCATTTAATGTTTGTCTTTAAAAGTTTTCTATGAGATTTCTTATTTGAATTGTACTCCATTGGCAGAACCTCTTACAAAACTCCAAAGGAGGCAGAAGGAGGGACTAGAAGAGGAATACTCTTTTCAGGGTGTCCTAGAAGCCAGTAAAAAAGCTGTAATCCAAGACAGTATGAGTATCTTACTGGTAATTAATGAGCTTGTTTGACAGCTACATTTTACATTTTCCGTTACCTCAGTTGAAGACCATATCTTTGGACAGTTTATGATTTAACGTTTCTATTTTCCTTTTCTCTTCCGGGCGTTCTCCAAAAAAACTTTACTATGCAGAACTGTGCATCCTACTTATACTTATATCAGATAAGAATAGTGGGAGTTACAAAACGCTTATTATAAAATAAGCGAAGAAATAATAAATAACAATTTGAATAAAAAAAGTTCACATAATAAAAATAAAAGAATTTATGTTATAATTAATGAATCCTTATTTGTCTAAAATAAGCACATAAAATGTTTACACAATGTAAAATCATAGTGGACATAATTAAAACATACTGCTTCAATGGAACATAAAGAAGTGGGACTGTAGTAGTGTGAGATTTCACAGTCACACTGGCAGCAGTATAACACAACTGAGTTTATATCTAAAATTTAAACATCTGACCAGTGGCTTCAGTACAACATACTCCTGCTTCACGTTACTTCTTAGTTTGTTACCATATCATCATTTCATTCAATTGCATGTAATTACACAATTTAAACATTTATATTACTTAAATGAAAATAAATATAATATATTATAAATGATTCGGTTCGCTTTGGTTGGATCACAATACTGGAATTGAACCATTTAAAATGGTTCAGTTTCTCGGTTGTAGTTCGATTCTGTTTTAAATGGTCCGATTATTATCGGTTTGTCTTTTTCGGTTAGTTTGCACTAGTAATTAGTAATCACATTTTTATTACAAATTATTAGTTATCTGATTCTTTAATCTCTTTACCTTTCTTCTGTATTATGTCTGATTTTCTTTACATAATTATAGATTAGACTACAGTATAGTCTTCTGAATCATGTAATCGTTTATTCTAGGACTTCCGTCAGCTTCTTGAAGAAAATCTAGGCCTGCTTCTAAATTTAAATAAATTGATTATTGAATGGGTTCATCGAGGATTTCAAGACTTGTGCAAAAAACTTGATGATCACTTCCGATCGCTTTCAAGAATAAACACCTTGGCTGGAGTTACAGAGGGTACACAGAGTGACAAAGTGCTTCCTGGGCTTGTTCTAGTGATGGCTGAACTCTCAATTTTTATCGAACAAATTGCTATACCACGAATTACCGAGGCAAGTTTTCTAATAGTAACATGTTTTGTATCACGTATTTTAAGATGTGTTTAACACAGTACTAATTCTTCCGAGTCTGAGGAACCTACTTTAAAATTTTCAATTGAACTCTTCAGGAGATGGCAATTTCTTTTTGTGAAAGTGGTGCAAGAGGATATAATTCTGGACCTGCTTTTGTTTCTGAAGAACTTCGTCATACTTTCCATTCAGCGGGTGAAAAGTTCTTGCACCTTGTATGAATTCTGTATCCTATGGTTCTAGTGTTTATTAATTTTCTTATATTGTTCAATATCAGTCTAGTCAAATGACTGTTAATTTTTACCTTTTTCGGTATCTTCGGAACTGTTTACTGCTGTCTTGGTAAATTTTAAACCTGGTCAGACAGTTACTGTAAGTTGACAGAATCTTCTATTGCAATTGCAGACCAAAATATCTATTGGTGTCTAATTGTTTGCATGTATAGTTTTGCTACCTGGTTTTCATGTATTATAGTTGTTGGGTTTGGGTTTAGGGACTCTGCAATCTATAACATTCCTTATGGTACCCTAAAATTGGTGAAAAACTAGAAATCTTGAAATCGGATTGGTTATATGCATTGTAGGATTAGATATACAATTTAAACTAAATGATGCTGCTTATTGCCAACCTTAATTATAACACGTACTAATAGTAATCCCCGTGTGATTTTTGGTTGTGCAAATAGGTTCTGTATCATTTGCAAGATATGATTAACAAGTTGTTGGTCAGCTAATAACCTTAAATATATTAGGCAACTCTGAGCTCTGATGTTATAACAGATTTCTTTTCTCTGCAATGGTAAGCTAGAAACCTCTATTATAGTTTATAAATTATAATTTAACACCAGTCTTTGTGTTGCTACTTGCACTAACAGAAGGAAGATGCAATTCAGGAGTCTTTGATTTCTATATATATATCACGACTAGTGACACTTAATGAAACTCATTAAGCACAGTTCTGCACGTAGAAGTCTTTATTGAAATGTATATGTGAAATTGATGTGATCAGTCAAAAGTGGGTAATATCTTGAGATTCACAATATATAAAACTGAAACTGATGCTTTAAATTTACACGAGGTTCGTAACAACTGATCTCGTGATTTTTGTGGACAGTATATAAAAATCAGGATGAAAAAAATATCAGCTATATTAAGGAAGAGGTTTAGAGCGCCAAATTGGGTCAAGGTGGGGACAGTTTATGAGCTTGGGCCTTTGAGAAAATATATAGCTAAGCAAATCAGTTTTCCTTGTTACAATTTTGTTTTTTTTTACAGCACAAAGAACCTAGAGAAGTTCATATGTTTGTTGATCTTTTACTTCAAGAGGTAAGTATGTGTTTTATTCTTGTATATATTATGCTTGTATGCAATGTTACTCTGACTCGGGTACAGAGTATCGGACACGATACATATCCGAGTGTCCGACTCGAAAAATCTAAAAATTGGGGACACGGGGACACTGTCCAATTTTTGGACACGGGTGCGGGGACACAATATAATATATTAATAAATATGTATGGTAGGCAAGACATCTTAACAAATAGAAACCATAAAACTCATATTAAACGCTATTTTGTAAAGGACTTTAAAATTAGGCGTATTCTCTACTTTTATCTCATTTTTGTTCTTTTTCTTTCCTCATATATTTATCTTGAATCATTCGATTGACTCATATGTGGTCTTTAAGTTAGTCAAAGTGTCCACATTTCGGTCAAAGGATCCGACACGAAATAAGTGTCGTGTCCGAGTGTCCAAGTATCCGACACGAGTACGAATACTGAAATAGAAGAGTCGGAGTAACATAGCTTGTATGTATTTCTTTACTTCATCATTAGATTTACCGTGTTGATATTTTTAATATTAATATTTATTGAGAACCAAATGCTGCCAGATACTGTCCACTCTTGATCTCATGTGCCTTGGGTTACCTCGTGGCAGTTGAAAGTAATAGGAAACAAAGTCAAGCAGATTTTACCTCAAGGACCCTCCCATAAGCATCGACATACAGACAGCAATGGAAGTGCCAGTTCATCACTCAGTAACTCATTTGGTAATGATAAAATGAGCAAATCTAATCCGCACAGGACTAGAAGCCAGCTTCTAGAAACTCATCTAATAAATTTATTTAAGCAAAAGCTGGAAATATTCACTAAAGTTGAACATACGCAGGTACAGAAATTATATTTTCAGATGAACAACTTATATTGGCAGTACAATTTAGATTCAGATATATTGTCAAATGCAGGAATCAGTCTTTTCAACTATTCTAAAACTTTGCTTGAAAAGTTTGCACGAGTTGGTCAGGCTCCAGACTTTTAACAGGAGCGGCTTTCAGCAAATTCAATTAGATATGCAGTTCTTAAGGTCTGTTTTAAAGGAAACTGCTGAAGATGAAGCTGCTGTTAATTTCCTGCTTGATGAGGTATTAAGAAAACAAAGTGTCATGGTTAATTGTCTCTTATAATTTGCTCTTCTAGATTTCCATCTATTTTCACGGGCTCATCCAAACAATATGAACTTGACCCTACATAATTTATCGTGAAAAATCTTCACTGGTTTAATGCAGTGCTCCAACAATCTAGTATTAGTATAGGTAGTGAATCGAAGTATAGTCTGTACAGATAATACAAATTTTGTTAATCTGAATTATATGTGGCTTTCAGAATGACAATGTAGTAAAGATGTTAATATCTTGTTGAGCAGGTGATTGTCGCTGCAGGGACGCGTTGTCTTGATCCAATTCTTTTGGACCCCCCTGTCTTGGACAAACTGATTCAGACAAAGCTGGCAAAGTATTCTGAAAAAAGTCAAGTTCCACCGTAGAAAAAGCTGGTACATAAAAATGCAGATAGCCAGCAACCCTTCAAAAGTTGCAGTCCTCCGGACTGCTAGAGCTCTGTATGAATGCTTTAAATGAAGTGGCTTGAGTTTGATGCGTGAGAGTTTCCAGAAGTTGCTTGAGCATGTCTCTTTTTTTAATAATGTAGTAGAGAATAAGAGAAGATACTGCTATAATATGGGAGCAAATATTACCAAAACTAAAACTAAAAATACTAGCTGATAATGAAAGGAAGCAGAGAGACTAGAAAATGAAGCTGAAGAAAGATTGCTTTGGTGTGTTTTACTTCTGCCCGGATCAATCTATTTATAGGCAAATGAATGAACAAGAGCATTAATTACAATGATAAAATTCTACTCCTAAAATTTAGCCTTACTATTTGGTCATGGACAAATATGACGATATAATTCGAATTACGGTTTTTTTTTGTGACAAGAATTCAAATTATAGGCAAGTGAGCCATTCAAAGAGCATGTAAAACGATTTGAGGGGAGAGATTTGACAAAATAAAATAGAATACAATATTTCTAGCATTAGTGTATAATAAATACTAGTTTATATCCCCTGCAATACATGAATCAAATTGTTTTAATATTTTAAAATTTGATCCAAATTTCAAAATACGATTTAAATCTGATCCTATTTAAGATAAAATTTGAAAATAATTGTTTGAATTTGAAAATAACCTAAATCGACTCATTTTTAAAATATTACTTTTTTGACACTTAAATATTCAATTTCATTTGATTTTAAATTGACATAAAATTAATTCACTTGACCACATCCCAACTCGAAATTGTCATCACTTGTATTTAATAACAAGAGCCAATAATCAACAAGCTTCCAATTATTTATTCACTAAATAATATCGGGTCGGATCGATTGAATCGGGTTGGGTGGAGTCGAGTCGGGTCGGATGAGCATCATTCCTGATTCCCCCTCGTCTCAATTTTCCCGCGAAATGTATTTAAGCAATTTGGCGCCAAAATAGCAGAAGAAGGAGTGTATAATGAAAACAAGTCTTGTTGTAAAAACCAAAGCAAACAAAACGCTCACACTCTCTCGCTCATCTATCTCTCTATCTTGACTTGCTACAATGGATTCCAATCGAGCTGATTTCACTCGAGACGTTGGTAAGTTCTCATCTATACGTATATGTATAAATGTTTGTGTGTATCATTTTTTGTGTATGTGTATTATATCTTATCAATCATTTGATTCGATTTTGTAGAAATTGCCAAAGATTTCGTTTCGAACTTCGCCGATCTAAATGGCCATGCCAAATACATTAATCTCCTTGTAAGTACTCTTCTTTCTTTGCTCCTTAACCCTCCTCTTTTTGTGTGTGTTTGTGTGTAATTTTTTAATCCACTTTAACCTATTATTGCTAATTTCTCTGTGTGTGTGTGTGTGTGTGTGTGTTTCTCCCTCTCTGTGTGTGTGTGGTTTCTCAATTGTATTGCAACTTCTCTCTCTCTCTCTCTCTCCCCCTCCCTCTCTCTGTATGTGTGATTTCTCAATTGTATTGCAACTTCTCTGTCTCTCTCCCTCCCTCTCTCTCTGTATGTGTGATTTCTCAATTCTCTCTCTCTCTTTCTCTTTGTGTGTGTGATTTCTAAATTCACTTTAACCTAATTTGTTACTTTTCTGTATGTGTATGTAATTTCAGCAAGATGTTGCCAACCGCAAGACTAAAGCAATTGAGATCGATATCGAAGACTTATTTAATGTGAGTTTCTGGGGTTTTAGTTTTTTATTATTGTCGAGGAGTTGGCTTATATTTATGTGTAATTGATTTTTAATATGGATTTGCTTGTGGTGATTTAGTATAAAGATCTGGATGAGGAATTTGCTAGACGAGTCACCGAGAATACCAAAAGGTATATTGGTATTTTTGCGGAAGCTATTGATGTGCTGATGCCAGAGCCGACTGAGGCTTTTCTGGATGATGATCATGACATCTTGATGACACAAAGGACTGAGGAAGAGCCTGATGGCACCGAAAAAGTGGATTCCAAGCAGAGGATGCCTCCGGAAATTAAACGCTTTTAGTAAGCTTCAATGAAATTCCACTGCTTTCTACTTTAAATGTTAATGCCTTTGACTGCGAAGTAAGTATCTTTACAACTCAATAAGGAATGAAACGTTAGTAACATATAGTTCTTGCAAGTATATATTGTTGAAAGCATCGTTGAATATCAGGTATAGGATACAGATCTGAATGCTCATTGGTTAGCTTTTGACTACGTAGTTAGTATCTTTTCAACCCTAATCAACAAGAAATGAAAATGAATCGCATGTAGTTATTTCCAGTAAGTATTGTTTAAAACATCGTTCAACATCGGTATACAAAATTTAGATCCAGAAAGGGCGTGGTGCTCTAATAGCTATTTATAAGAACTGATTCTATAGTGGATCATGCTCAAGCTTCTAATGCTCAGGTTTTTCATAACAGTGAGGTTTATATTAGAGCCTCTTCAAAGATGCAACCTTTCACAATCAGGGAGGTCAAAGCTTCAAATATTGGGCAGCTTGTGAAGATAGCTGGAATTGTAACACGCTGTTCAGACGTCAAGCCTCTGATGCAGGTCGCAGTGTATACATGTGAAGAATGTGGTTTTGAAATATACCAGGTACTCATACTAAATGCCATGCTACAACCTAGCATAAACATATTCGATAAGGACATTTCTCCTTCAATAATTATAAACTAAGATGAATAACTATAGCCACTCAGTGTATCCTTTAACTATTCAGTGTTGTATTGTTTTATTTAAATTTATTAGCTCGCCAGTAACGGGCTTTATATTACACAGGAGGTAACTGCTCGAGTCTTTATGCCACTATTTGAATGTCCTTCTAGTCGCTGTCGTACAAACAATGCCAAAGGGAATCTCATCCTTCAACTTAGAGCATCAAAGTTTTTGAAGTTCCAGGAGGTTACTACTTACTCTGCCAGCCATCAGTTTTTAATCACAGTTGTCAAATTATCCACTTTCATATATTTTTTTGTTTATCTTAATATGCTCAACCTTAAGTGATTGGACACAGCTGTCAAATGTTCCACGTTCATATATGTTTTTTTATCTTAATATCTTCAACCTAAAGTGGATGTCTTTTCAGGCAAAAATGCAGGAGTTATCTGAGCATGTCCCAAAGGGCCACATCCCGCGAACAATGACTGTTCATCTTAGAGGAGAACTTACACGGAAGGTATAACTATGGTAAATGTGTACACACAAATATATGTACAGATTAAATTATAAAAAAATCATTTAAAGCCAACCTCAGCTTTAGCTTTCCATATATTCCCTAGCTCGTTAATATGTCTAGTAGTTTCTCACGTCAACTATTAAGTATTTTTTTATGTCATGTAATACACATGCAACTATTGTCTATCTATTGATGATGAGAGCTGACTTGGATAAATATGAAAGACCTCGAGCTTAAACACAATAGTTTTGTCCTATAAACAATTCAAGTTGAGCTTTATATCTGTTTGATTGGAGCTTGACTTGTTACCAGTTTTTTTTATATAAAACTTTAATGTGTAATCACTTAGTTGGAGTTGGGTTATTATTTGTTCCCACTAAAAGTTGGGTGGCAAGTATGGACCCAAAAAATTAACATGTTTGAGAACAACTCGATTGGGCTTAAAATCAGCTTGGCTAATTTTTCTCAAAATTTTCAGGTAGCACCTGGCGATGTTGTGGAGTTATCAGGAATTTTTCTTCCTATACCTTACACTGGCTTCAAAGCAATGCGGGCAGGTTTAGTTGCTGACACGTACTTGGAGGTTATGTCTGTCTCCCATTTCAAGAAAAAATATGAAGAGTAAGCTATTTCCAGCTTTTGTTGGCCAAAAGGCACTTCAATATAATCTTATGTTAGTTCTTTAAAATATTCGTGGAATAGAATCTAATAGAAAAGTGTTACATAATTCGAATTTATATGATAATGGAAAAAGTGCATTGTTCATTTAGTTGCAAATTAAGGGAGTTGGGGTTTTTTTTCGAGGAAAGGTTATATGGATGGATTGGAACTAGAACTTATTAGGAGTATTTTCTTTTAATCTTAAATGAACAGTCTTGAACAAAGTATCACCCAAGTTAATTGTCCTAAATATTGGGAAATTTTGTTTTAGGGAACTCATCTTTTGTTTGAATTGTACGTAAGATAGTGTGTAGTACTGTAGTTACATATTTCCTGTTAACAGCTATGAACTTGAAGGGGATGAAGAAGAAAAGATCGCACGTCTTGCTGAGGATGGTGATATTTATAATAAGTTATCTCGTTCATTAGCACCTGAAATATACGGACATGAAGATATCAAAAAAGCTCTTCTTCTACTCTTGGTGGGTGCTCCTCACAGGACGTTGAAAGATGGGATGAAGGTAATTTCTCATTAGAAAATTTCAACCCTCGTTGACTTTTGACTTTAAAGAAAGCTTATGTATCAACAGTCCGACAAAATTTTGAAGAGGGAAAAACTTATCCTATAGTCATATTTTATATCTTGATATATTTATTTTTAAGAATGATTTGTTTCTTACCAGTAAACATAGTTTCGGGTTCGCTCTTGTTGCATTGTCTAGTACCTGGTTAACAAATTTTCAGTGTATGTCTTGTATTCTTACAGATACGAGGAGATCTACATATTTGTTTGATGGGGGACCCTGGTGTTGCAAAAAGTCAGCTTCTTAAGCACATTATCAATGTTGCTCCCAGGGGTGTATATACAACAGGAAAAGGAAGCAGCGGTGTTGGTCTAACAGCTGCTGTTCAGAGAGATCCAGTAACAAGTGAGATGGTCCTGGAAGGGGGGGCATTGGTATGAAGGAACTATTCTAATTGGAATTTTTTTTTTGTTAAACTAGGCCAGCTTGAATGCTTGTACTTCATTGTAACTATTTGTAGGATGTCCAGTATCTTTCAGTTATGTGTACTGTAATTCTCCTATTGCTCGTATATGTAGAGATTAAACTCCCGTGTTTTTATAGGTGTTAGCAGATATGGGTATTTGTGCTATCGATGAGTTTGACAAGATGGATGATTCTGATCGCACAGCAATACATGAAGTAATGGAGCAGCAGACTGTTAGCATTGCTAAAGCTGGGATCACTACATCCTTAAATGCAAGAACTGCTGTCCTTGCTGCAGCTAATCCTGCCTGGTAATAATATTAATTAGATTTAAAGAATAATAATTACATTTTGCGATGTTGTAAAGTTATTGAAACTAGTTTGCTTCCTAATTTGTATGTGACAACATAAATTGCTTTGCGAGTTTTCTTCCTCTATATTTAGGCTGTTTCTTTTGTGTTGAAGGGGAAGATATGACATGCGAAGAACGCCAGCTGAAAATATCAACCTGCCTCCTGCCCTATTATCTAGGTTTGATCTTATGTGGTTGATCTTAGATCGTGCAGATATGGATACTGATCTTGAATTGGCTAGGCATGTTGTCTACGTCCACCAAAATAAGGAATCACCTGCGCTTGGTTTCACTCCACTTGAACCTTCTCTTCTTCGGTAAGTAAACAATTAATTTTTCTTCATTTTTATTTGCAAGCTATGTTATAATAAATTGAAATGAATTTTGGGTCATCATATTATATTTCTCAATTCTCAACAGGTAGAACCTGAATAAAAATACCTTTGGCAAAAATATAGAACATGATCAAAAATTGGAATACATGTACACTTAAATATAATCATGACAATATATTGATTACTGGATTTGATGGATGTAGAGCATTGTATGTTAAAGGAATAAGGGCAGGCAGTCTCTTTACGGCGCAATAGGTCACAATAAAGGAGAAAATTATATAGTAGCTCCGAACAGTCTTCTACCATCTCATCCACCACATAATTGTGAAAAGTGAAAATAGAATAGATGGGCGGCTTAGTTCCCTATCATTATATCACAAAAAGCTTATCTGAACAGCCTCAGTGTCAATCACAAGGGTGTAGCTCCTCTGTATATTGGATTTCTTGAGGTTGCTGATACTTGTTATTTTATTTATACGAGGGTGTAGAATTGTATCACATACTCACATGGTGGTAGTATTTTCAGTCTTTTTGTAATCAACATGAATTGATAGTTTAAGAATCATCCTCTTGTTTACCTTTAATCTACAAACAACTCAATATTTCTTTATACAATTTTAAAAGAATTATTTCCCGAATGTCATACAGGAAACCAACCAATTTAAGTTGGTTTCTATTTTGAAATTTATTCTTAATCTTGGCCCTTAGCGGAATTGTTAAATTATTCACCCAGTAGTACTATTAAAAAATGGCACACCCTCAGTTTCCAGGTTGAGCATTCATGTGACTACATATTGACCTTCATTCTTCTTATGAAGTTTCAACAGTTATAGTTGTGAAGCACTTGATGAAGGTTTGGTATGTTGGGTCATACATACCACTGACTAGTCTGACAATAGCTTTTCAAATGATAAGGGATTAACTATTTCCTTGACCATTGTTGTTTTGGCCTAAACCAATGGTTCTGCTTAGAATTGTTAACATTTTAAATGGGTTCTGTTTCATGTATATCAGCGCATATATCTCAGCTGCACGGAAAGTATCTCCCTCTGTCCCAAGAGAGCTGGAGGAGTATATCGCCACTGCCTATTCCAGCATTAGACAAGAAGAAGCAAGATCTAATACTCCACATTCTTACACAACCATCCGAACCCTGCTCAGCATTCTCCGTATTTCAGCTGTAAGTTTCTACTCTTTTTTTTAGAGCTAAAATAATATATATTTTATATGGTAACCCAGATTTAAGGTTGGATTTGGATGCCAGTATATCAGGTATATGCTAAGTGTAGTTGGTATAGTTGTAATGTTGTATGGATAGTTGGGGTCCAAGTCCTGGATAACTACCTGGATGTCCAGTGGTGTACCTAGGTCTACAATTCGCTTGGGGAGGATTGGGGGAAATAATAATTTAAATTGAATACTCTTTTAAAGGTTTATATTATAAACATATGAACTCACACAGCTATAGCATATAACACCTTTTATTATAGCTAACAATTTTGTTGTAAAAGTATCCCACACCTGCACAACCAGGACAGCTGGTTTCTCATGAATTCACTTGGACATGTCTTCAAGCACGTGTTTTCCCAAAGATAATGAAGTCAAAAGTCCTTTGATATACTTGTTTTTTACAACTTGTTCTTAAAGTGATCCCTTGGATTATAGTCTAGCTGATACTCGGTTCAGGGTTGCCTCTGTGGAGGCATGGTGGTTGCAAGGGCTTTTTTTTTTTTTGCAAATGAACATCTCCAGAAAACTTGTTTTCAAAATGTTATATTCTGATTACAGGCACTAGCACGACTCCGGTTTTCTGAAACTGTTGCCCAGAGTGATGTGGATGAAGCACTTCGGTTGATGCAAATGTCAAAATTCTCCTTGTATTCAGATGATTGCCAAAAGTCTGGTCTGGATGCTATCTCTGATATATATTCAATCTTGAGAGACGAAGCTGCTAGGACTAACAAGATGGATGTGAGCTATGCCCATGCACTCAATTGGATATCTAGAAAGGTTTGTTTTTGCAGCTTAATTGTGGGATGCTAATATTTTTTATTAATTAAAGTTTGAAATACTTGGTAATTAAAAGCAATGAACTTCAAGATTACAGAGGTCACACTATTACTACGAAAATAAAACACAGAATATGCTAAAATAAATTTAGACGCCTTACACTACTGCATGCAATTGGGTAGTAACCTACTAGTATTCTTGCAGTTTCCTACCTTTTTAACATGTGAATTTCTTGTTTCTGTGATTTTTTATAACACAAAGTGTTTTGTCTTAACAGGGATACAGTGAGGCTCAACTAAAAGAATGTTTAGAAGAATATGCAGCACTTAATGTGTGGCAGATACATCCAAACACTTTTGATATCAGATTTATTGATGCTTGATGAGTATTGTATCTGTAAACTATCTGATAAATGTGGGAAAGTAGTTTTTGAAACAAACTGCGAGAAGTAGCAAGGATCAATATAACCAATTTTTTTCAGATGACTGTGATTGTAACATGGATCCTGAGACCTCAGTGGCGCTGTTCTTGTTGGTAGTTGTATTGAATTTTTACGCCTTTGTAGCTGAAAGGTTTGTTAAAATTGTAAACGTTTTACATGGCCAAAGCTAGTAACAGCGACGGCTAGACCTGTGCAGTTCTCTATTTTTAAAATTTGGCTGACACATTGTCAAGATTAAGTAATCCGTATTTGGTTCATGAAAGAATTTAGTTATAAATGTGTAGATATCTATGTTGTATAAGAGGTTGATGCTAAATTGCTAATCATATACATGCATCAAAATTCTATTATGTCTTACCGAACCACATACGAATGCTTTTTGAACAACTATTTTTAGGATAGGAAGTGAACAGAGTGACAGTTCACAAAATGTGATGCACAGAAGTCTGGACTCCGAAAAATCAATTCTATCCGAAATTCATACTCATGACACAAAAAATTGTTTTTAAGTGTTGTTTTAACTTTGTGCAGGTAATTTGAGATTTAAAAATAATCTACTTGTAAATATAATTTTTTCAATATTGAATAAAAATATAATACTTAAACTATTATTAGAAAAAAGGAAATTCAAAAAATAATATACGTAGGTATCTCTTTTTTATACTTTAAACTACGTAAAAAAATCAAATCAATACTTATTTTGGGACGGATGGAGTAATAAATAAATACTTCAGGAATCGACTTTTTTTTCTCGTTTATTTTAAAAAATTAAAATTTATAATCATGAAATTAGAGAAAAAACAAAATAATTTATCAAGATTCTAGTTCATGACAAGATGAGAAAAAGAAAGCCGGCCCATTTATTTAACTCTAAACAAATTCGGGGCTCGTTCGTTTAGACAGAGAATTTGGCCTACTCTTCTGTGTTAGCAAAGGAAGGGGTAAGTAGCTTTCCATCTTTGTGCTTCACTTTCATGCTCGTCAATATTATAAACAACTAATATTCTTGAAATCTTATACCTACTTTAATTGCATATTCATTCTATTGGCTGTTTCTTTAGCTATTTCAATGTTTTAGTTCAAGATTCTATAACCCCAATTTGTGATTACCTGCTGCTGCTACTGCTGCTGTGTATAATTTACTGTACTTGAATAGATTGTTTATCTGTCTCTTTCACTCAGCTAATTCATTCTTATTGTCTTGATGGTTGCGTATATTTGTTGTTAGGTAGTAGTAGAGGTTTCAAGTCCTTTTTAACATTTAATAGTGTATTGTATCTACTGCCACACTATTATATTGATTTTAAGCTCTTGTACTGATAGGTAATGTGTTTAGAGCAGCATCGTTGGAAACACGGGTCGGGTGAACTTTTTAGCAATGGTGTACAAAGCATTTTAATTCTAACAATGTTCTTGATGTGGAATTTGCTTAGAGTGGGATCATGTTTATGTGTTATTGGAATAGTAAACATATAAAGTTCAATCTTTTTCAGGTTATGAGGGAAAGGTGCAGAGATTGTTATCATGGTCGCTTGATGAATTATAGAAAATGTCAATTACATTAAACTTTATGAAGTCAATTCTGTGGTAACATTAGTAGAAATTGGGTATTAGTCAACACTCAACATTTTACTCTTTTTTTCTCTATATTACGCAGTATGATTTTTAGGTTTTCTTGGATAATTTATTTAAGTTTTTTATATTCACCTGCTTAATTAGAGACCCCTTCTATCCTGTGATTAGGGGGTAGTGTTCGTGTTCCTATCCACTTAGTAGCGACTAGTGCGCATAGGTCCTATTCCACTTCACCTTGTGTTTTGAATTTTCTGTTGTCTTAACATAAGTCACGCTGCTTGTTGCAGACTTAGGTGATGGAGGTTCCACAGGTTAAAGCTACATTTCAACTAGGCTCGGAAACTTATTCTGTTCATGCAAACAAGGGCATTCTTTCAGAGCAATTAGTTACATTGAAAGAAGAAAGCATGAGCATACTGAAGGCATATATCACAAAACATAATGTTCCAATTGATGTACCTGATGAGCCGGATGAAGTTTCTGAAGATGAAGAAATCGCTGAGAAGCCAAAACCAAAGAAACGAAAGTAGGACTCTTTCAATCTATGGATTTTGAGTTTGTTTCAAAGAATATTGTGCGAGTTGTTTAATATCTTTATCTTGAAATGTTCTTCTATGATTAGAGTCATATCTACCTCATTTTCTAATCAAACATGAATTGTTCTTTGGAATAGCATATATCCTGCTTTATTTGGCAACTGCATGCAACAAATTACCTGGTAATATGCATCTAATTAATGATAACATTTAACAGGGGAGGAAATCATACAGATTTGTGATTTTCAACTTAAAGGGATAGTTATAATAAACAAATAATGGGTTTTTACCATGGTTATTACGGCGCCAAGTCGAGCCTTGACGCCCGACTTATAACAACTCAAGCCCACAACTGAATGTTTACCGGGCCCAACAACCCACCACAGGTTAGCCCAAAAGAGCTAGCAAATTGGTATACATTAGTTGTTGACTTGTTCTTATAAAGGGCCCAAACACACTCTTTCTATAGCTTATTGGGTTGACGTCCTCGTCGAGCCCACAGACAAATTTACGGAATCCAGGCAGTGCCTTGGCACTTCCGGCCGGGCATGACCCACAGACAAATTTACGGAATCCGGGCAGTGCCTTGGCATTTCCGGCCGGGGGCATGGCTCTGATACCATTTATAACAACCCAAGCCATTCATACTGAGTCCAATAACTCACCACAGGTCAGCCCGAAAGAGCTAGCGAATTGGTATACATTAGTTGTTGACTTGTTCTTATAAAGGGCCCAAACACACTTTTTCTATTCGATGTGGGATGTTACACGAGTACCTTTGAGAAGAGAGAAGACTAGTGGACAAGTCGTAAAAAGTCGACAAGTTGTTCATATACATATATTTACTGGTCTTAATGAATAATATAGTCGAACACATCGATTTCACAATTTAAATAAAAAATTAATAGAGTAATAAATTCGAATTAAGCATATTTACTACATAATAACATGCAAATACCAAATATTAAACATGTCCAAGCAAATAAAAATACTAAGTGATGATGAAAATCAAGCAAAGTAATCCATCTCAATTTTAAGTTCATCTCCATGACTCCATCCCCTTTCTTATGCATTACTTTTGGTTGAATCAGGCTGTTGTACACCATAATCATAGTTATCACGGCGCCAAGTCGGATGTCAAAAAGGCTCGACACCCGAGTACTTTCGCATCGACTAGTCGTCTTTGTGATAACAATGGTTTTTACGCAACTTCTTCTGCAAGTTTGGGGTCTTTTTATTGCAGAGTTCTTACCTCTTTATCTGTTCCCCTAGGTTTCCCAAAGTGAATGTCAAACAAATGCAGCCAGGTTTCTCTCTGGTTTAAAAACCCCAAATATAAACAAATTAAGCTAATTTGGTTACTGGTCCTAACTCCTAAGGGCATTGTCATGCTACTTGTGAATAGTATAAAAGATGAAAATGAATAACAATGCTCTTCTTGATTTATCTGATTTGGATAGGGAGAAAAAGCGAAATGGAGATCTTTTTCGACTTTTAAACGTTTTACGACGGCAATTTTGTAGAGTAAATTCTTGTTAATGGTTTCCTTGACATCTCGTTTAGACTTTAGACACTATAACCCGTACACTTTATTTTCACAACCTGATACACCGAGTTTATAGTTCAAGTCTTATGTTGTCCTCGCATTGCATGTGAAGTATGCATGAATATAAAATTAATTTATTTAATAGGGAATGTAAAAGTAATTTATCTAGTAAGACCAATATATTGTCCTAGTACAAAATATTATTATATATAATTATAAGTAATATGGAACTCTAAAATATGGTTATACACTATGTTACTCAGACTCGGGTACGGAGTGTCGGACACGACACATATCCGAGTGTCCGACATGAAAGATCTGAAAATTGGGGACACGGGGACACTGTCCTATTTTTAGACACGGGTACGGGGACTCGCCATGATATATTAATAAACAAGTACGGTAAGTAAGATATCTTAACAAAAAGTTACAATAAAACTTAGATTAAACATGATTTTGTAAAGGATTTTGCAAATTAGGTGTCTTCTCTGCTTTTATCTCAATCTTGCTTTTTTTTTTCTTCTTGAATATTTATTTTGAATTGGAGGTTTTAGTCTTATTTGATCTTTAAATTGGTCAAAGTGTCCACATTTTAGTCAAAGGATCCGACACGAAATGAGTGTCGTGTCCGAGTGTCCAAGTGTCCGACACGGGTACGACGAGTAAAACAGAAGAGTCGGAGTAACATAGGTTATACATGATTAACTTGTATATATAGATCTTGTTGTTTATGAATATTTATATTCCATAATAACTTGCAGCAGCTTTGTTGGGTTCAGTGATTTTGGTAAATGATAATACACTCCAGTTTGGATCATCTTCCTTATTTCTAGATCACTTTCTGTGTGTTTGTTCAATTCATAATTGGCATCTACGATATATAATAATATTATTACAAGCTCTACAGAATAAATTTTCAGAAACGGTGACCTTGTTAATGTATCTAGCTTTTGTTACTTAATATAGAACTATAGATTTACTGCAGAGTATCTTTTCACTACCTCTTCCGTCTCTTACATGGTATTGGTTTTTTTAAATATAGCATCTGTCAGCTAATTGATGTATGGTAATATGGATGAGATATATTACCTGGCAATTCATGGTTGAGACACAATACCTGGCAATCCATAAAACTGTAATCTTAAGGTAGAACTTCAGGAGCTCCTTGTGTCCTTTGATCATTCAGACATTTTCAGAACCTCTCTACCATTTCCACATAATTTAGCACATGTTTCAAGTTTAGGAATATTAAAATAAGCTATATTTTTTAGCAATAAATCATCTTCTGCCACGCCAAGACTTTCGTTTTAGACAGTTTTTTTTCCTGGCCGGGGCCACACTGTTTTTGATACCTCCATGAAAGATTGGTATAAATTTACTACTAGCATTGTGAATTTTTCCCGTTTTTATGGAAATTTGGATATTATTGCCTGTAACTCCGGCTAAATCCAATAACTAGATACAAGTGTGATCTATGGAATAGCTTGGATATGATGAGATTGTATTGGAGGGAGTTCAGTGTTTATCGTTGTCAAGGCGTTGAATATTTTGTCAAGGCGTTGAATATTTCGAGCTTGTGGGGTAGCAATCCAGACAGTCTTCCTGCAAGTGTCACCATAATTCAGCCACGAATTAGCTTATATCGCAAAATGGTGCACTATCTGTATGTATGACAATCTTAATGAATATAGGTGCACTAGTCCACCATTTAGCTCTTGCTAGATCAGTTCCATCTAGGGCCTTTAGAGGCTCTATCTTTATTCTAGTGGTAGAACCATGTGGTGTGGGTTTTTGTTGACAGTCACTCCTTTAGATTAAGTCCATGATAGCCCACAGGAACACTTTGTGACACAGCCATGTAAAGGTCCGGGACCATAGCTACATCCTTCATTCCAACTGAACAAAACAAACCAGCGAATGCGTTAGTGGGAGGTACTAGCAGTAATAATACGACTATTGTGTCTAGACGATCTAAGGTGTATTTCATTAGCACCTCTTCATTCCATATGATAGTTATGAATCAAATAATAATTTATTTATTTTGGATATTGTGAGATGCATGCAAAAATGAGAAAATAATTATATTTATATATTTGCAAAGAATGGACCACATTAATGTGCATTTGATCAATGTTTTATACATGTAACACTTCAAATAATGTGCAAGGAAGGAATCTATATGTGTGGAAATTTAGTAATTTTGTGTGCATTTGATAGATGTGTTATACACTTGCTCGATTTTCAAATAAATAAGCAGATATATTGAGTTTTGTTGTCTCAAATATTTTAAATGTGATTCAAAGTTGGACCAACTTTTTTAGACACTATTCTAGTCTACACCCCTGCCTTGTAGCTGTATGCCTGTATGCAAGATATCTGAATATTTTACAATATACCATTCGTAACTTTCAGTTGAGAACGTTGTAACATGTCATAACTTGGTTGTGGAGCTCTTAACTGAAGTTGTCGACACACCCCGTTTTTTACTGTTAGATCTAATAGTTAATAGTCTGGATTTGTTGGTTTAAATAATAATAAAATTCAACAATGTACCATGAATCGAAACAAACCAAGTTAATATCTTGTGGGGGAAGAGTAACAACAAAACATGTAATTGAGTGCTTGTCAAGAGAGATTGACAAGCCCCATTGAATCAGCAGATTATGGTGACAGAAAAGTAAGTTGTGACTTGCGAACAATGTAGATGAAAAGCAGCATTGGTTCTCTACCAAATTGATTCTTTTGACAGTTAACAAACTATATATTGCTGCTGCCAGGTTTTCTGGTTGGGTGTATTACTCATGTTTGTACCAAAGTTGATAAATTGGAAAATGACATTTATATCTATATTAGTATATTACAGCTTTGTGTGACTGAAGCATACAACTTGATCCAATATCAGTCAATATTGTAGTATCTGCAACTTGTTTGTTTTCATGCTAGACAGGTAATCAGCTAGTGGAACACAACAAGTTAGATCAACTTAATCAACTAAATAGAGTACCCACTTAATACTTAAAACGACTTCCCCGTAATGTAATCTTATCTTTATTTTTCACTAACGACAGATAAACCTGATAACGAGTAGACACTTGATTATCAATCGTACCGAAATACGAGCTTCAATCAACTAAAGAACTTATTGCGTCTACGAAGATGCTAAATACTCTCTCTTGAATTCGACATTTGATTAAAAGAAAAGATTACTACGTCTTGTCTTTATTTTCCATATGCGACTTTTGAACCTAGTGATTTTTATAATGGAGTATCAAAGTTTTTGGCATCAACCTTTGGTGATTGTGGAAGTCCTAGCTTAGCTTCTTCTCCCTTCTTTCCAAAGACCTGCCTATCACCTAATGATAACAATACAACCAACCACAAAGTTGTTAACCTATTGCATGGTTGTGACTAAATGTACACACTAGTACACATGTTTTTGCTTTGATTGCCAGTGAGACAATTTCTTAAAAACAACTTTTTCTTTTATTACTTTGTATAATGTATATAATAATAAGAATAAGAAAATAAAAAAAAATACTTTTGGCCCTTCCCCCATGGGGTGGGGGTGGATCATGCTCTACATCTATTATGTAACAGATCAACAAATATATTCAACTTGAAATGAACTTGTTCTTCATGAGGAATGTATTTCAACTCTATGTTCAAGGTGATGTTGCTCCTCATCCTGATCATCATCTTCGGTTTCCGAATTCGATGATTCATCTTCGAGATCCTAAAAAGCGTTAGGAAAATTGCGCAACAATTATTAGTTTAAGTTGTGTGTTTAATTGTAACAAAATAATGCATTTGAGCAAAAACGTGGAACTAACCTCGTACTGATGCCTGGTTCTATGCTTGAAACTGTTATGGATTGATTGCACTATTCGGATCATTACATACATTGGAAGTACTATTCCACTTGTTTTTGCAATGAGCAACTGCAATGATAACAAATGAACACAAACATAAGTAAAGATCATAGCGCAATTATGCTTTGACTAATTTTTAAGTTAGCCTAAAGCGTTAATAATGAAAGTAACAACAAAGTTTGTTGCTCACGGTAAGGAGTGTAAATGGGTAATCCTCTGTTTCACCAGTAAGCAATGTTAGAAGATGTCTCATCAACAGAAGTAATGTAAACTGCACATTTGATAAACACAACGGATTAGTAAAGTTTGATTAAGTTCTCAAATTGAATTAACATAGTTTTAGATAGCTAAGCACATACATGATAATTTGCAAGTCACCCCAAAATATACGCAGCCTTGCACATTTGCTTTTCTTAGAGGCCAGGCCGTGCCTCTAAGAAAAGATTCCAATTTACGCATTCTTACGCCCTTTATTTTCGTAAAAAAGACTGTTTACTAGTAATATCGACACAAATGACAATCACATCAAGCGCGATCCTAAGCTAATTTAAAGAATGCCAGTTGCCCTGGCCTAAATTACGGTGAGCTGGAAGTGTTTAAAATTCTGCGATTTGGCTCCTTTTTGGTTTGAATTTAGGTATTACACATGAACATGTAAGACTTCTGCACAAACTATACGAAAGTACATCTGTAACAATTTAAAGCATTATACATGAGAGTGGTGGTAGGACCTTCTATACATTATCATCTTTAGCAGCTACAATGAATGATCTGTCCATTTAGGGCACTGAGCATTATATCTATTTATGCACTTTTAGTGTGTTCAGCTGGATGTCACACTATACAATACATTATTTATAAGCCACATATTTGAAAATTGTGTTTGTAACATAATCAAGCATTGATTTTAGCCCAAGTAAGATATGACACTTTTATGTTTACATTGCTGGTACATATGGCATGTTGTTCTCCAACTAGTTGAATGCAATTTTGTCAAGGTATAGCAACCTAAAATTTAACAAGTTACACTATATGGGGTTCTTGAATTTAATTACTTACTGAGAGATTTTTTAAATTTTTCGGAGAAATAGTTGAACTTACGATGAGAGCAACTACTCTAAAATAATTCCAGCGCCTATCATCCGAGGGGTTTTCGCTTTGGAGCAGCTCTTCTTCTTCATCTGTGTCATCCAAATCTGTATTTTCTTGCCCTCTCTCCAATCTTGGAACTTCTAAACTTCCTCTGTGTTTCAATCAAAGTTACCTTGTCACATTGTTAACTCACACATTTATAGTCAAAAGACAACTATTTAAACATGGCCAATTAGTAATGGTGCGTGAGAGTAGGTAATTTTGATTTATTATGATCAATTACAACGTTTAAATATTTACATAAGATTTTACTTAAACTTTAACATTTAAACTCTCTACAAATGAAGAGAACCACCCCATAGGCTGCGTACAAATTTTCAATTGAAAGGGAGAGATTCGAAAGCATGCAATTTGACAGCTAGGCCCCGGTAGTGGAGGCAATTATTTGACGGTGAATTTTAAATTTCGAAGCATGTCAGGCAACTTAGTAGTCGTATTTTTCTTTGAATTAGAGATCAATCACTTTTCACACGTCTTTTTTCAAAAAACTATACATATTAGATAATTTTGCATATATTTCCTTAATTATTATATTAAAAAAATGAGAAAAATATTAAGTTTTAAAAGAATAAAACTTAAAAATAAGGAACATATAAATAATTTTAAAATATTATATTCAAATTTACATTAAATGTATAAATTGATATATGTTAAAAAATATAATTATTTTAAAATAGACCTGGGCGGACAAAATATATAATTGGAAAAGTCAAAGATTAAGAAATTTCTAGAAGAGGATATCCATCCAGTCTCATGGTAGCCAATAGCTTGTAGCCCTGAGTTATGAGTCTTAACTTAAAACTCATAATATCCGCCATTCACCGCTTATGGTATTTTTTTAAAATAAATATTTATTTTTTTAAAAAGTATATAAATTTATATTTTTTAAATAAATATTAATTTCTAGAAAATAAAGGAAAACAAACCCTCTCGGCCTCTCTAATGTTTATGTTATTTATGATCATTTTTAGTGCTAGATATTTATGATCACTCTCTATATATTTACCGTGGATAGACAATATACTATTACTTTTTTTTAATAAACAATATACTATTTTACTCTTATTAAAAGAAACAATACATTTTTACTCGGAAACAAGGCGTGATATGAAATATATACATGTAGAAACCGTGTCTACATGTCGCAGATAAGGAAGTAAAAAGTCAAAATATCATTGATTTAAAAGATGATACCTTATGGTAACAGCTGCATCCAACAGCCGAATCTTCTTCACAGGAACCGTGTACCCAGGTTCAAAATTCTGTAAAATTGCAAAATGTCAGTTTCATTGGTTCGATTCCCGCTATCCGCCTAAGATATAAGCGAAAAATCTCAAATATCCTTGATCATTTTCCGAACTGATTAATATAAAACTTGTACGTTACAAATGAAAAATTAATATAAAATTTGTATGAAGAGAAAATGATGTATGTTAATGTAGTTGACGTAACTTGAAATCATTGTCCCTGGATAAGAAGAATAACAGCATGGTATGGTCCTCTTCCTTCCATAAAAATCCCAAACTAGCTTACCTTTATTATTTATCTTTATTTCATTTTCAAGAAAACGAAAGGTTATTTTAAATAGCATCTATAGCTAAGTTTTAAAAAGATGTAAATAAAGATATTGCAACCCTTTGAAGTTTCGATAAGAACAATCATATTAACAAGATATATATCTTAATGATCAAAATTAGATGAGAAAAAAGAAGAAGAAACACACAGTGTGTGTGAAATTCAAGGAAGAAGAAACAGGACAAGATAAGAATCAGTAAACACGGCAAAATGCTCTGTTTTATTATTATTTGTCAACAAGCTAAACTCCAAGTTTCAGATGCATGAAACCCAGAACATACCAAACTAAATTACTCAACAAGAAATAAAACCAAAAATTAAATATCGAAATATGCAAACCTGTAAGCAAATTTCACAAGTTGTATTCCCCTTTTCATCACACCATCTCTGTATGCAATCTCTATGTGCAAACTGTAGAAAAAAATGATCAAGAATTCAATAAAAAACAATCTACATATCATACACGAATCATGATCATAACGATCACACACTGCTTTTCGAACGGGATAAGTGAGTACGTCCTCGTTTTCTTTATATGATGATAAAAAAAAAAATGAAACCCACAAACGATATATACATACCTTGACAGAACCAGAACAAGAACAGGGAGCTTCCAAGCTCTTAAAACTCTCGAATTCAATCTCATGACAAATTCTACAAAAGGGAGTTCCAGAAGCTATTTCTGATTCTAACTCATCTACATAAAATACAACTTCTTTTTTCTCTCCCATATATATTTATGTATGTATGTATTTATTTATTTATTTTCTGGACTCTGTATTTAAATTTTCTTCCCTCCCCTGTCTGTTTTGGGTTTGATAGTTTGGTGTTTCTTGGGAGTTATGGGACTTTAAACAAGAGTAAGCTAATATTCTGACATTCCAAAACTACCCTTTTGTAAATTCAAATAGAAGGTCTCGATTTTAAATATTTAAATTAATTTATTTAAATAATGAAAATGAGATGATTGTTTTATCCACTTCCTGACGTGGTATGCATGTCTCTTTCTTTTTATTTAGTTTGACTTGATCATGTTTCATAGGCAATTACACGTGGTAAAATAGAAATGGTTTGTCATAAAGTGAGTATTTTTTTTAGGATAGAATCGAAATGGGAGTGGCAAAGGGTTAAAATCCTACAGTGGAACCATTCAGTCGACCAAGATAGCTATATGCCTATATATCTAGTATCTATATATTTAGTTCCCATTTTTTGGATATTTTCTTTGCATTCTTATCTACAGTTAAAATTTATTGTAATTTGCTGGAAAGAGTTGGGTAAAATTAAAAATGTGATAATAGTTTATTTTATATTATTTATATAATTAAAGGCGAAATATTAAAATTTTAGTTTTTGATTGATAATTTGATTTTATCATTATATGTTATATTATATTTATTTCAAATATATTTACTTGAATAATATTGGATCTGGTTAATATAAATTTATACATTAATAATTTTATCATGACATATTAAATTATTATAATTTAAATTTATTAATATCCAATTAGAACTATGTTAGAATTATAAATTATTATTTTTAATAAAATCAAATTAGATATTATTAATTTATATTTTAAAAAATATAAATTATTTAAGCGAATTGAATAATAATCTAATTTATACGACTAATGATATAATAATATTTTGATATATTAAGTGAAATTAAAGTAATTATTAATTTTTAAAAAATATATATTAAAAAATACATAGAATATTTAAAAGAAGTAAAGTTCATAATAATACATTCTTTTCATTTTTATCAAGTCACTAAAGCTTTAAAAAAAATATTCTACATTTCATTTTGTTTATATAGAATATTAGAATTAACCGATTACATAATAATAGTTGGCATTTGGCAGCAGCTTCCTATTTGATTTCCATTTTTTCCAAATGAATTTATTTCTTTCACATTCTCCTACCATTTTCAGCCGATTTTTTCTGCTTTAGATAAATCTTAGCGTAGTGGGGAGCCGAACATGTCGCTCTATTATTACATTGCGCATATTCATCCGTTGAACATATGTAACGTTTTTCAATAGTCTATTACGCATACGCACAATATCTACAGATTTAGGATCCCAATTCCAAACCGTTGGTATAAAATAATTTCAAATCTTTTTAGGAATATGATAGTGTTTTCATTTTATTAAATAATATATATAACTATGTAAGTATACAAAATATACGGGAAACAAATTGTATCATAAATTATTGTTAATTTTTTTTATCAGTTAATTATATAAATATATGAAATATACGAAAAACAAATAACATGTATGTATAAGTATGTAACTATACTAGCATATAACATGTGCAAAACACGGGAGTAGAGTAATAAATAATATATTATATATTTTAAATGAATTAAATATTTAATTTGATTATTTATGTTATTAATATTTTTTTATGTAATGTTGTGCATGAGATAAATTATTTTTGAATCATATTTATATTATATGTTTAAATTCTCATTAATATATTGTTATGTATTTATATTAATTAACATAGATTAATAACCCGTGCAAAACATTAATAAATTTTTATTAATAAAAAGAGTTTCGAATATATTAGAAAATATTTTAATTAAAATTTAAATAAAAGAGTATGTTTTAATATATATATATATATATAATTTTAATATTCAAAAAATTTTATTATAAAATTATAATTTTAAATAAATTAAAGTATTTGAACGATGAGAAAATTGAAACATGCTATTAAATGTGAGTACAACTCTATATTCTAATTAAAAAGAAGTTCGTTTACAGTATATAATATAAAAGTATATATAATATAGATAGAGTATAATAATAAAATTTAATTAATATAAATAAAATAATAATATTATTTTAATATTCATAAAATTTAATGAATAAATTATGATATTAAATAAATTAAATAGATTGACTAATGAGAAAATTAAAATATGGTTTTTTATTGATTAAAAATACGTGTTTGAAATTGAGGATGACACACATGTATTTGAAATTGAGTGGAACACAAAAGGACAAAAGGACTAGATGACCCTTGGCGCCGTTGCTGCTTTAATAATATAGTATAGATAAGTGTACGAGGTATACGAATTTCCAAATTTCTCTATTACTAATGTAAAAAACTTATATTTAAATTTATATTAAGAAAAATGATAAATATATATTTAAAAAAATTTAAAAAGAAAATTAACATGCAAACAAACGGAGGGGTATCAACCTTGCCAATTCCACACATGACACAGCTGCACATGAGACGAAGAAAGGAATGCCAGCATCTACAACTCTACAAGTCTTCTTTAGCTACGATATCTATAATTTAGAAAGAAAAACTCCCGACGCGTTGTGCATTTATTACTTGCATACTTCATATTTGGGTGGAAGTCAAAATCGTTTTCTTGACCTCTAAGCTACAGCTTCTTTGCTTTTACACACACTTATAATAATAATTGTTATTATTTTGCAAATATTTGAATATCCATTTAAACAATTTCAGATTAATTTAATTTCAATATTATAAAAGAAATGCAGTACACAAAAGTAAGTAGCATATACAATTATAATTCAAAATTCTTTATATATTAAATAAATTTTCAAAATTAATGGATTTTGATTATTATAAAAGTCTTAAATAAAGTATTATACATTTTTGATTATATTCCTAATGTCAAAAACTCCAACTTCAAGCAAGAACTCCAGCTTTAGTATTGACCTAATTTAGGTGTGACCTCCTTGGTGCATGGGAGTTATTCACGTCAAAAGGGAAGATTCTTGATTTATAATAAGTAGCTAGTTTATTTTTAATATATTGTAAAAACTTTTTTGAATGTGTTTAAAATTAAATTTGTACAAATTCTAACATAATTTAAAATGAATAATATCATATTAATGAAGTTAAGAGCTAGTGTGAGGCGCAACAAATACTATCTGTTGTTGAGGATTTTCGTAACATCATATGTTTGATGGAATAATTGAGCAAAAAGTATAATAATATGATTATTAAAAGATTGAGTTGGACTTGAGAGGTTTTTCGATTTGTTTCGTATATCGGATCCATTTGTTAAGATACTTGCGTACGTATTTATATACGATTAAACCCACACAGTTCTATTATAATTGGATATATTTCGAGAGATTTTAGGGATATATTTTATTAAATATGGGAATGAATTGATTTTATATAATATAATCTTTGCGTTGTGATACCTTCTTGATTGAAGGATATCGTTTAAAGATATTTTTCGTAATTATTTATTGAAATTGATTCTTTCCTCGTTTCAGAAAGAGAATAAGAGAATAACTTGGGGATTAAATAATTGATTATTACTGAAATTAACATTAAAGGAAAATCAAAATACTATACCGAAAATATGGCATAAGAGTATCTTCAATGGTATTAGTTAAAATTGTTAGCTTAAATATGATTAGTTAAAAATTTGTCCAATCTGTAAGAGATTTAATTTACTCCGGTGGCATTAGCTATAATAGTTAGCTATATTTAAAAATAATATTTTATTATTATTTTGAATAATTAATTGACTAATATAATATAGTATAATGAGTATAATTGTTAGTTATAATTTGAAAACAATTATATTTTGAATAATAAATTTTTAATAAAAATTAAAGTTTATTAATATTAACATTGATTGATCGTAAATATGTAATCATATATGTAGAATATTAAATTAAAATTTTAGTAATTTATTGTACTTGAATATATTCATATAATTCTAATTCTAATAAAAATAAGTAAACTTTTATTTTTAATTAATTAATTATATTAAATGGTAATATTTTTAAAGATAATATTTTATAATTATTTTAATTAATAAATATATGAAATTGGCCATGTGTCATGATATGAAATTGGCCATGTGTCATGATATGAGTGAATATGATAGATTTTAGATATCATGTATAATTTATAGATATGGGCTAAATCTAGAGGATGGAGAAGTTGTTAGGTAAAATTTTAGTTAATAAGAGCCATGGTTGTAATTGAAAAGTTATTAATATTACGTAAAACGTAGTGTCACGTCATTGTTTTAGCTAATAAGTGAGTAGACCCGATAATTTACCATATGACACGAAAATTTATTGTTTGTGTTTGTATTTTGAGTGTTGGTACACGACTGAGATTTAGTATTGGTTTTGTGTTTACCTTTAGGTACACGACATGACACGAGGTACACAAAATAAACTAAATAAATAAATATTATATATATAAATTTATTATTTTTCTTATAGATATATGAATATTTATTTATATAATTATACTTAATTTTATAATCTTGTATGTAAATATGATGCAAATATAAATATTCTAATATATTTATCTATTAATTTTTATTTGATATTACACGAAAACACAATACGAAAAGTACACGAAATGAAGGTATACGAACACGAAAATACACGAACTCTGACTGGATTAATTTTGTATTTGACATTTCAGTACACGACACGAAAAGATACACCACAAGAACGAATTTTAGCCTTGGACTATCAAATTTATAGTTGAAAGTTAAAACAATGTCTACATAGGTTCAGTGAGGAGGCAAGTGGGCTATTCAAGACCAAACGAGGAAGCTAGGTGGTCTATTGGGCTTTTAGTAGATTAAAATTCCTCTAAATATTCTAGTTTAAAATTATTGTGCCGCAAGAAAAAAGCGTGGGATAAAAGAATATTATAGAAAATTTAAATTATTGTTTCATAATAATTATAGTTATTTATACAAATTTTAAAATGTAATATAAAAAATAATATTTTTGAGAAAATTTGATAGTTAAGTATTTGGTTACTTCCTGCAAAAATTAAGAAACAATATTTGTAAATGCATGAGAGATTTAATTTCTTTAAAAATAATTTTGAGAGAAAAATATTTTTTTTAAAATATTTTTTTAATTTTATTAAATATTTTTTACTAAATTTTCAAAAAAAACAATTATTATTATTTTCTGTAATAATAATAATAACAAATGGGACTTAAGCCTAGGTTAAGAGAAAGCCTAATCACACATGCTATGAAGGTTAAAATTTATAAATATTGATCCACTATCGAGCGATTAAATGTTATTTCATATTATTTGTTGAGTTGCTGAATTGCTGATTTATAGATAATCAATTAATTTTATTAGTAGAAGATATTCAAAAATAAAATATAAATTACGTAGTGTTTAAATTATTAAAATTTATAAATACTCTTCTCAATCCTAAATAATAGTCTTTAAATTTTTTAGCATACAATTTAAAAATAAATTAATATAGTTAAAATTACCTTTAATTTTTTATATCAAATAAAAATAAAAAATAAAAGTTTTTATTTGATATAAAAAAAAATAATTAATAAATATATTGATATATTTTCTATTCTTGAACATAGTAAAAAAAACGTTATTTAAGATTGGAGAAACCGAGAAAGTACGTAAATATTTAGCTATATAAATATAGTGATGAATTAAATATTATAATTTCATATTTTTATAGAATCGTGAGGCATAAGTTAATTCATAGAAGTTAAAAATTCCGTGTAACTAAAACAAATTGTTCATAATATGCCCTGCATGGGCCCAACCGTTTTCTTATATAAAAATAAAAGAGTCCATAAAATAGCTATGTCTAATTGTCTATCCTTTTCACACACGTATATTCCCGTCTCTTCTTGATTAGTTTCATTTCGTATAATAAATCATGATATAAAAATCAAAAGATAGAAGATATTTAATTTAAATTCAAGTTCTTATATTTTTGAATTTTTTTTAAATTTAAATTCAGCTTCTTGTCTCACATATAACTAGTGACGAGGCACAATATGTTAATATTTTGTGTTTATCCTCTACTCTCAAGTCTCAACATTGTGGCTGTCTCTATCCATATACATCTTTATTTATCCTATAATCTATGCAATAGTCTAATGTAAATATGTAATGTAACCTTCACTTTAATATTACATAATATAATCCACGTACATTTTAAAAATACCACTCCTAGTTTCATTGGACTACTGGAGTTTAAAATTATTTAATTTGTTGGCTACAAAACATCATCCGTGAAATTCATTTTACATATATTAATTTATAATTCGTGTCATACATAGATTAACTAATATTTAAGTAAATATATTTTAATTGATATCTAAGATATTATTTTTTATATTATTTTTTTATAAAATTGAGAACTTATATTAATATACATAATATATTTTTTATTTTATATAAATTTATTAAAAAGTTAGGGGATAATAATTTAATTAGAATAATTGATTTAACAATAATTAAAATAGAAAATAGAAACCAAGTCTAACTCACTGAATTTTAAAAAACTCAGCTAAATTCCATGTCATAGGCGTGCATGAGTACAATGTTCATGAATTAAAAAAAAATATAGAGTAAAGTGCACTTTGTGTCTCGCATTTGATTTGTCAGAATACTTGGGATATTATAATTCAAAAACTCTCACTTGCTATACTGAAATTTAATTCTCGTTATAAAGTGTGTATTTCCGTCAAATCAGTTTAACCCCGTTAAAATGATAAGGGTAGAACCGTCTTTTTATAGTCATCTTCTTCCTTAAAAGAATTGTCCGCCTGATGAACATTTTTCAATTCCTCCATTGTTCATCAGTGTTTATCAATGATTGAGTTAGTTTACGGGAGAGTGATGGTAAGATTAAACACCCTGGGAAGGTTTTGAGGGTCACTGAATCGGAAATAGTTCCCGATCTATATATTAAGGCACTTGTGTGCAGAGTATGTTAGTTGTACTTGACATTCTTGTCCATTAATATCTAAATATACTTGCCCAATATCCAAATATACTTGTCCATTAAAGTGCAGAGTACTGGACAATATATTTGAAAGAAGAAAAGTCGTGCATAATATTATCAACTAACATTCCCATTTTCTTAGTTCTGAGATTGCCCCTGCAGCTTATGGGGCTTTGCTTCTTAGTAGTGGGCTATTTGCTTATACAAAAACTGAGAGTAAAGGGTCACTTTTTGGTGAACTTACTAGAGCTGCTCTCATGGGCACTGCTTATTTCTTAATACTAGCTCCCGATACAAAGGATTTAGGTGAAGTCCTGGATTTTGGATCTTCTCTCCTCTTTGCCAGTGTTTTTGGTATACGCTGTCAAGCTACTCGGAAGATAGTGCCAGCAGTCCTCCGTTAGCCCTTTCTCTATGTGCATTAGTTTTGTTGCTCTCAACATATCTTCAAGAGACTGTCTAACGTGAGAATAATTTGCTACCAAATTACAGTTTCCCCGGTAAATTGAGTGCAATTGCATCATAACTTGTTTTTTTGTTTCCCAAAGTTGTTCTCAAACATGTGTGTATGCTGCTATAGATGATTCCAGTCATCTTATCTTAGCTGCTTTTCATTTATGACATCCTATCCTGACTTTTGTTCAAAAAAGATATTTGAAAGAAGAAGATGAATACAAAAAGACACTTCTACCCCTGTCTTTTCTAACAGAGTTAAAATGATTTGACGGAAATACATAATTTGTAACGAGAGTTAAATTTCAATATAGCAAGTGAGAGTTTTTGAATTATAATATTTCAAGTGGTCTGACATACTAAGTGCGAGTAAAATACTTACTCCTACATCTTAACCGCCTCTTTTCACAGTCCCACTAACCCACTCTCCCATCGTAAAGGTAAAATTACTAAAACCTAAACTCTATCGACAAGCAATTACCTGTAATCAGTTGATTTGTCAATCGTATTTTATCATTTCAAGGTCTATTACATCAAAATTGTTTTTTCTTAAAATTTGAATAGAATTCAAGCGATTATTACAATTATAATACAAAATGATCATTATTTTATACTACAAAAATCATTCATTTATATACCATCGATCACTATTTTATATGTTAAAAATGACTAAAATTCAACAATTTTATTCTTTACGAATTTATTGAATCTGTTTGTTTCACATACATAACAATGGTGACTGAGAATTGAGATTATTATTGGAAGTGGTTGGATGATTGAAGGTCATGGTATTGATAAGTGATGATGGCGATATTCGTGGTAATATGATATATAGGGGATATATACAATTCAATAATCGAGAAGATATGAAGTGGATAAATAATTTTCGATGAGATTCACCGGAGAAGTTGGCCGGACTAGGAAGAGAGGGGGCTGATCAAGGAGGGCTGAGATTGTAGCTGGGACTGGGGGCAGGGGTTCACTTTTGATTTTTTATTTTAAAATTTCTTTCTATTAGATAAAATGCATATATATATATATATATATATATATATATATATATATATATATATATATATATATATATATATATATTAAATATAGTAATAATTAAAAATTGATAAATCCTACAACAATTTTGTAATATATCATCTATATTTAACGGTTAATTAAATAATTTTGCAATACTTTAAATGTAGATTAATAGTTTATTTAAGTGTACTTGTTGAAGGTTTATTTATATATCATCTATATTATATTATTTAAGTCGAAACATTAAAAATTTGGTAGTCAGTCGTTCATCGTTATTTGGGCTGAATAGTGATTAATTATTGGGCTTAATATTTAAACGTTAACTTACTAACTAAAACCCTTCTCTAATCTTCTAATTAAAACACTTCTCTAAATAAAATAAATGTCAAACATTATTCTCTTAAAATACAAACACAATTAAAATATATAAAAATATTTACACACGCAACATTAAATAATGGGTTATCTACACTTTAACCATCAAAGTTGACACAAAAATACATACTGACCATATTTGTTTATTTTTATCCGGTTCAACCATCCTAGTTTACACATTTGTTTAACTCGACCACTCTCCAGATAAATTGGCCTGAAACCGGGAGAGTGATGTGCACTTGTCCTTAAATGAAAATGTAATTTAGTTGTACAATTTCTATACTCATTCACCATCGTAATTTAACATTATATCTTCGTTATATGTTAACATGAAGCTCATTTGAGTTTGGGTTTGAGTTTTTACAAAGATAGTCATGTCTTCTTACACAAGTTGCAACTCGAACATCCGAAGGACATATCTGCGTGCTTGTGGATTAACTCCTGTTTTGAAGACTTTATGGACTGATAATAACCCAGGAAAAAGGTTTTGGAGCTTTAGCAAGTACAAGGTAACATTGTTGTTATAGTTCTTGAGTATATTTTTTGTGTGATTAATTAGTTGACATTGTTGTTGGTCAGAAAAATGCAAACAATGGATGTAACTTTTATGAATGGCATGATCCACCTGTAGCTGGCAGATCAAAAAACATCATATCTGGTTTGTTGAGGAGGATTGAGAATCTGAAAGATGAAATCAAAAGAGGAAAAGACAGGGAGAGAAAACTGGTAAAGTGGTTGAAGTTTGCTTTGCTAGCTCTATATTTTGTGTGTATGAAGATATTGTGTAGTTGATAGAAATGATGGTCAGCCGGTCAAGCATGTGTTTTGATGTCCATTTTCTGGGAATTAATGTAGTATTAGTAAAAATGTGTTGTTTGGAATGTTGTATCTAGATTGACTGTAATATTCAAGGATTTTAATGTTATGTATTATATTTTGTTCTACAATTTTTTGTGTTATAATTTGATAAGAAATAAAATGGATAGATTGTGCACATTCAATTGATAACATCAATTTATTATTATGAGACCAGCATACATTAGATAAACAACAGATAACATAAAAACACCAGCCCCGGACCCCCCAAAATCCTACTCATACCCCCTGCATTTCTTGGAGAATAATTGCCCTAACTGCAAGTGGTGTAGATTGTATATTTTGAATCCCTCCATTACCATTGATGCAGTCATTGGCTAAAGTAGTTGCAACCTGATTTGCAGAGGGAGAAATAAGCAACAGTTGAAGATCATCCCACGCCTCACTCATGAGACTGTTTATCATTGACACAAGGAAAGACATTGGATGACTGGGATCAGGGTAAACTATGTCAGTCATAGCCTCATCACTCTCACACTCTAGATACACATGCTTATTTTCTGTTTCCCATGCCTACTTGAGACCATAAAAAGCGGACCACATCTCTACTATAACAGGGACAAATAAGCCAATGTTCCCACCACAACCACTACTCCAATTGCCATTACAATCCCTCACAACACATGCCACAACTAAAGTAATGGTATTCCTGTGAAACACACCCTTGACATTGATCTGCAAATAGTTATGTGGTGGTTTGTTCTAAACTGCCATTTTAATATTAAGTGTAGATTTAATTAGTGTGATAGACTACTAATACATCAACCCCCTTTATAGTAGTTTAGATGTGGTTCAATTTAATGAAAAAGTTGGTTAAAGCCAACCACCTTAGTCAAGAACACAAGTTACCAAAAATTTTGGTGACCATGCATGCTTAAATCCCTGATATCTATGTTCTAGATTCATAAACAAAGGTAACAAAAAAATGTAACAAAATATCTAAAAAAATAACTAATAATTAGATGTTGCATAATTTATAGTACATAATTTTATTCCATGTTAACACATGTCATAAATGAGAATTCCAGTCATACATAGTAGAAATTACATATTACATGGCCAAAATGTAGCAAATTTAAGATTTAAGTTAGAAAATTATCTTAAACAAGAGCCATATGCAAATTACAAAAGTTAGTAAAACCAGATGCACTTTCTACTTATCTAGGCTGCCATCATGAGGGTCCACCTGGTTATCCACCTGAGCTTCCACCTGACCTTCCACCTGGTCCTTGCTAGCATGAACCTCCTTCTATTGAGCCTCTTCCCTAGCTGCAACAAGAGCACCTGTAGTGATGACACAATTGCCATTTTTTATGTAGGGTGTATAACTTACTTGCACACCACCACCAACCGTCTTGAACTTTTGAACTATAGGTGCCACACTAAGACCATGCACATTAGGTCTTTTGTAATTTTTTGGAGGTACTTGTTTAGAGAAATTGTTATTCCAGACAACTTTTTATTTCTTTTTTCCTAGTGTACCTGTTAGGAATGAGTAGTAGAAACTTATACAGATGGGAAGGGGTGAATGCATAATTGATTCTTTTCAATTTTTTTTGCTTACATGAACTATGAATGATTGTATAGTTTGTAGCTTAAGTTAACTATGTAGTGTTTGTCAAGAATTGCGAAAATAAGTAAAACAGACACACACAGTTTTAACTTTCAATCTAATTTGTATTAGATTTAAATTTGCTACAATCTTAGTTTCAACAATGAATCTCAGTTTCTTGTTCTTGAAGAAAAACAAGGTTTGAAAGATATTCAATACACTCACTTGTGAAGCTGTGTATTCTGCTATATAGACAACTAGTCTTTTGTTGCACATGCTTTCATAGTTAGTTATAATATAACTAGAAACAGACAAATGAAACTTTACATTATACATAATATATTTCTAGCTAATTTGTATGACTTGACAGTCCATACCATCTGCACCTTATCTTCTGCCTTTGTTTTATTCTTTTTTCAAGCTTCATTGTAGACTTGTCACTATCTTCACAGATAATCCTGATCATGATAGTGCTTCATATTACTTGTCTTATTCTTCTGCAAATCTCTTTGAAGTACGCTCACTTAAAACAATTGAATACTCAACCGAGTTCATATCGAGAAATCATGACATAGACTTCTCGATCAACTATTTCTGAGACTTCTCAATTAGCCTTGACTTGATATTTCTTGATTGCCTAGACTTCTCGATCAGATATGGTTGTGATGACTTCTCGATCAGACTAGACTTCTCGAATGGTCTACTACCACTGACTTCTCAATCAACCTCTTCCTTAGACTTCTCAATTACTTTATTGGCTTACTTCTCAATTATGTTGATTACTAGACTTCTCAAATGAATACTTTTTAGTACTTCTCGAATGGCTTAGATTCCTTGACTTCTCGATCAACCTCTTTCTTAGATTTCTTGATCGAATACTGAACCATTGAGTGTTTTGAGACTTCTCTACCAGTTGCACATATGATGTCTCTACCAGGGTGACTTATTGATTGATTACTTGACTTAAAAGAATTCTCAGATTGCATTCCTTATTTTGGTGAAGAATTCTTTATCTTGATGCATGATCTATCTTGAATCTTCTATCAGACTTTATTCTTGACTTTTAATTACAACTAGAAATTACAAATAGAAACATACTTCTATTTTCACATATACATTATAAAGAACTAATTCACCAACCTATTACAAAAGTCTTAGATGTGTTACATAACATGACAAGTAAATACAACATAGTAGGCTTGATTTGATCCAACAATATCCCCTAATTTGGGAAAAGATAATTTCATAAATTAATATAAGATATCAAGCCTACCTTTGACTTTTCATCAATTGATCATATTTGGCCTTCTTTTCTTTTTATTCGTTTGAGTTGATCTCTTCAATAGCCTGGAGTATTTCTTGCCTTGCAATTATTTCTTCAACTAGAATTGAATCATTAAGCATTTCAACTGCAATCTTGAGAGATTGGGCCGCAATCTTGAGAGATTAGGGAGGATAGTCTATGGCAAATTTGAGTGATTTTAATTGCCGCTCTACTTTTAAGTTTAAGCTCAATTCTGTCAGGGTTTTTGAATACTCTGCACTTTCCCTGTCTTCTCAATTCTTCAGACACTCTTTCTATTTCTTCAGCTTCTTTGATCTTCTTCTTAGTCATTTCTCTCATGTATATAGCCTTGTCAATTTTCTTTTGGTACTTTATTTCTAGATACTCAGCCACTTCAACCATCTTCAATTTATTTACCATACATTTCTTATCATAGAGACTGATCACTCTCTTGTTATCATGAGTGGTGGATGTTGAGTTATCATGGTAGAAAGATTTTTCTTCTCCATCAACAGTAGTTACAAACATTTTTCTATCCCTTATAACAACCTTGCAGATCCTGTTTGTCTTCTATTGTTTGATTTTTACTTTGTCAATAACTACTTCTTCTTGAATACGCTTTAATGGCAGATCTTTGTTAGGAACAATGAGTTGTTTCTTCCATTTTGCATATCTAACTAGCAAAGAGCTAGTAGAATGCTTGACCTTCATTTTTGTTGTTGCATTGACATGAATTTCCTTGCATGACTTGAGATTTTTTAACTCATTTCCTTTAATTTCCCTCCTTATCACTCCATTTGTAGTCACATTGACAAGATGTATCTTTGGTGATTTGGATTTGGGGACTTGAACAGTTTCAGAAATTATTGGAGCCACATTAGTACCCTGAATTGTGGTAGGTGCACTATCATGACTGCCAACAACTTACTGTTTGATGGTTTCTTTCTCTCATACTTTTTCTCTTTCTCCGATCCATCTTTTTCTTTTGATCAACATCTTTCTTTTTCGTATCATCCTTCTTTCCATCCTTGTTACTCCTAGATACAGGCTTATCATCTTTCTTGCTTTGACCTTTGTCTTTATCATCCTTATTTTTCTTCTTCAATTCTTCACTTGCAAATTTTGATATTTATTCATTCATGAAATTTCTCAGCTTTTCTAGAAATTGATTATCTTCTTCATGCTTGACAGGCTTTTGCTTGAGCAACTCTATCAAACTGATGATTTGGCTTTTGTTTCCTTAATTCATATGCTGATGGATCATGAATTGAGTTAGCTTATTTGTCTTTGTCATATACATCACTCCATTAGGATTGCAGTAGGGCTCATGAAGTATTATAAGCAGTGAAGGAGCTATCACATCATGTTTCAATTCTTCATCTTCCTGATTCATTGTTTCAATTGACTTGTGTAAGCTTTCAAGATCTGTGTAAGAGAGTTGCTTGAAGATTTCAAGAGAAAGTTTGAAATAGTCAGACTCCATCTGCACTATAGGCTCTTTGCACAGTCTGCCATTACTTTCATACTTTACTCCTCTTACCGTGATGATGGCCTTTTCTAGAATTTCCCTGTAGTTTCGGTGATGGCCTTTGACTTGTGCCTTGAGGTGTTTCAAGGTGGCCAAGAATTCTTTATCTGTATTACACTTCAATACTTCTTATCTTAGAATTCTCATCACAACCTTTTGCATTTCAGCTTCAATCTCCTCCCTTCTTTCTTTCTCCCCCTTAGGATTAATATCTTGTTGCTTGGGTATGAACGATGAGTGGCTTGGCTGAGTGTGGGGTGGTACTTGTACCTGTGGAGCTAGACTTGATCCATTCATAGTTGAGAGAAGAGTCTGAATTATTGATAATTGATTTATGACTTGGAGAAGAGACAGGTTTTGGCCAGACATAGAAGTGTTGACTTCTTTTTGTAGAGAGCTAACACTAACAACTACTTCACTTATAGTTTTTGAAAGAGTTTGGTGAGCTTCAGATAATTTCTCCACCATATCATTTAGCTTAGCAATATTAAGGGCTTCATCCTTCTCTTCCTTAATTTGGATTGATAGAACAAATCCACTTACAATGGAGCCAATTCATGAAGTTGGACATCTTGTGGCAGCTTGTCTGCATGTCTGTTCTTGTAAAGAACTTCCACCATAGAATGAATCTTGGATTGATTGTGGTCCTTTACAGCATTGCTTTCAACCATGTCTTTAAATGCTTTCTCCATCTTCTCCATTTTGGCTTGCATCTCAGTGATCTTGAGTCTGTGCATGGAAGTTTCAAACTTTGAGTGAGAAGATTCATTAATTCTAGGCTTCACCTTATCATCAATGTTTTGCATTCTAATTTCCATCTTATACCTATGCTCTTCAATTTCTGATTGAAACCCTATTGCAAGATAATGATTTGCCTGCAATTGAACTTTTACAGCTTAATGGATGACAGAGGGAGTGAAGACTTTTGCACATGAACCTAGAGAGGTTATATATTTCTCCCTCATCCACTGTAGCATCTCCTCCATGCTCACAGTTTACTTTGCATCCAACCATGCATCAACATTGACCTCTCATTCTTCAGCCATTTAAACATTTTTATCCTTTATTTCCTCTTGATCTTTTGCATACTCGAGCATAATAGCAACATATTTCTTATTGGGCAAATATGAAGTCAAGAGTTGTTGTGCAATATGGTAGAACCCATCATACTGATCACCATATAATTCTTTTAATTTTTCCTCAGATACAAATGCACTATTAGATGGTCCTGAAATACTGTCATGTTGCACAGGTTTCAGCCATCGAGACATAAAGTTAGAGCTAGGATCACCACGTGTGGCAGCGATTCCCTCAGTTTCTATTTCCTCATCCAATTTCTCAGATGAGTCATTAATAGACCCTTGATGAATAGGTGAATTCTCTCTATGAGACAACCTTTGAATATTTATTCAACCATTTAGACAGAAGAATTTAGCATTCTAATCTCACTAACCAACATGTTACAGGTGGCTTCATCTAGTGGTTTAGTAAATATATCAGCCAATTGTTTTTATGCATGAACATAAAATAATTCTATTACTCCATTTTCTGCATGTTCCCTTATGAAATGGTACCTTACATCAATGTTATTTGTTTTTGAATGATTCACTGGATTTGTAACAATGGATATGGCACTAGTTTTGTCACACATGATAGGAATTCTTTCTAGCACTAGTCCATAATCTTTTACTTAATTTCTTATCCACAGCACTTGAGCACAACAACTCCCAGTAGCTATGTATTCAGCCTCATCTGTGGAAGTTGAAACTAATTATTGTTTTTTGCTATACCATGACACCAATCTCTGTCCAAGGAATTGACAGCTTCTAGAGGTACACTTTCTATCAACTCTGCATCCAACGAAATCAACATCAGAATATCCAATTAAGTTGAATCCTGTTTCTTTTGGGTACCACAATCCCATTTATGTTGTTCCTTTTAGATATCTAAGAATTCTTTTGACAATAATGAGATGAGACTCCTTTGGATTGGCCTAAAACCTTGCACACAAACATGTAGAGAACCTGATGTCTGGCCTACTAGTTGTTAGGTAAAGTAGAGATCCAATCATTCCTCTATAGGTCTTCATATCTACACTTTTGCCTTTCTTATCTTCATCAAGTTTGATAGCTGTAGACATTGGAGTTTTTACAGGTGAGCAATCTTGCATATCAAACCTTTTGAGCAAGTCATTGATGTACTCGGTTTGATTTATGAAGATGCCATATGTTCTTTTACTTATTTGAAGGCCTAGAAAATAACTGAGCTCTCCTATCATGCGCATTTCATATTCACTTTGCATGAGATTTGAAAATCTTTGACACAACTTTTCATTTGTAGAGCCAAAGATATCATCCACATAAATTTGAACTAAAATGATATCATCACCATGCTTCTTGTAGAAGAGAGTTTTGTCAATAGTTCCTATAGTTAACTGATTGTCCAACAAATTTTTTGATAAGGTGTCATACCATGCTCTAGGGGCTTGTTTGAGTCCATACAATTCTTTGAAAAGCCCGAACACAAAATCAGGAAACTTGAGGTGCCAGGTGGTTGCTGTACATAGACTTCTTCTTCCAATTCACTATTTAGAAATGCACACTTGACATCCATTTGATAGACTTTGAAATTTGAGTAGGCTACAAAGGCTAGAAATATTCTTATTTCTTCTAGTCTTGCAACAAGAGCAAAAGTCTCATCATAATCAACGCCTTCTTTTTGTGAATATCCTTTAGCAACCAACCTTGCCTTGTTTTCGATATCAGTTCCATGTTCATCCATTTTGTTTCTGAAAACACACTTAGTGCCAATAATTGATCTGTCTTTTGGAGGTGGCAGTAGTTCCCAAACATTGTTCCTTTCAAATTGATTTAACTCCTCCTGCATGGCAACAATCCAATCTGGATCAAACAATGCATCTTCAATTCCTTTAGGCTCATTTTGAGACAGAAAGTAGGCATATAAACATTCATTTATGGTTTCCCTTCTTGTCCTTACTCCTTCATCACGGTTTCTAATAATTTGATCTACAATGTTAGCTCTATTCCATTTTATTTTAGAGCCACACCTCTTGCATTTGAGCTTATTTATTCCTGATTAGAGTTATTTGCATTTGTTGTTGATCTTTGAGAAGCCCCCCCTGAATGGATGTTAGGATTATGTGAAGAATTCTCAAGTTGAATATGACTGAAATCCTCATTCTTTCTCTCTTCATTTGTACCATGTGAAATTTCTACATGTGAGTCTTCATGTGCAGTTTCATCCTTTTCATTTTCAGATGTTTCCATTTCCATTTCATTTTCAAATCCCAAGGTGTCACAGTTTTCTCCTTCAAGACTCATGGCAGGAAACTTGAAGTCATCAAAAGTCACATTTGTACTTTCCATTACTTTTTGTTGGTAAATCACATATACTCTGTAGACAATCTTATTCAAGGAATATCCCACAAAGATTCCTTCATATGCTTTGGCATCAAACTTTCCAAGTTGATCAACATTATCCTTAAGGACAAAACATTTTCCTCCAAACACATGCATATGCTTGACAGATGGTCTTCTATTTGTCATGATATGATAGGGAGTCTTTCCAACAGGTTTTGTGATGAGTGTCCTATTTTGAGTGTAACATACATTTCTGACAGCTTCATCCCAAAAACTTGTTGGCATTTTGGCTTCCTCTAACATGGTCCTTGCAGCTTTAATTAGAGTATTGTTTTTCCTTTCAACAACTCCATTCTGTTGAGGAGTTCTTGGAGCTGAGAATTGGTGAGTGATTCCATTTTCTTTGCAGAATTCACTTAGTGTGACATTTTTGAATTATGTTCCATTGTCACTCCTTATAGCCATAATTGGTCTAGAACCTTTATCCAATCTCTTTAGATTTTCAATAATAAGTTTAGGAGCTTCATCTTTTGAATGCAGGAATTCCACCCATGTATATTTCGAGAAGTCATCCACCATGACTAATGCATATTTCTTTTTGGGCATTGACATGACATTTACTGGTCTAAAAAGATCCATGTGAATCAATTGTAGAGGTATTGTGATTGAACTGAATTTTTTGCTTCTATGACTTGATCTCTTCATTTTTTCTTTCTGACATGCCTCACATAATTCTTCAATACAGAATTCTAGTGGAGGCAAGTCCTTCACTTATTCCCTTTTAACTAGAGAATTTAGATTCTTGAAGTTCAAGTGAGAAAGTCTTTTATGCCAATGCCAACTTTCCCTTTCTGAGACTTTGGTGTAGAAACAACATATTTTATCCTTATTTGTAGAATCTAAATAAGCTATAAACATGCTTCCTTTCCTTACACAACAAAGTGGAACTTCTTTAGTTTTTCTATGTGATATGAGGCACATATCTTTTTTAAACTCCACATTCAAATCTTTGTTGCATAATTGAGTGATGCTTAACAGATTGTTCTTCAAACTATTTACCAAAGCTTCATCTTCAATGAAAATATTTCCATGAATCAATTTGCCATATCCCATAGTGAAACCAATGTTATTATCTCCAAAGGTCACCATTGGGCCAGCTTCTTCCTTGAACTGTGATAGTAGAGCCTTGTCACCAGCCATGTGTCTTGAGCATCCTGTCCAAGATTCACATAACCTTCTTTTTCTTACATGTTCCCTGCAATAAAAAACATAACAAGTTTTCTTTGGTACCCAAAATAGGTTGGGTTCTTTGTGATTAGTTGAATACATGCCAGTATTTTTAACAGACCTAAACACCTTATCATGCATTTTCTCATTTTTCTTTTCTTGAACTTCTATTTTACTGGTGCTTCAAGTACTAGATGAATTCCTAGGTGATAGTGAGTGTTTTCTTTCTTTCATTGGACTAGCAGACTTAGACCTATCAGTTTTGTGTTGCACAGATTGACTTATACATCCTTCAGCAAACTATCTTCTTAGTCTAAAACATGTATTCATCGCATTAAGATTGCATGGCATGCATTCAAATTTATCACAAAAAGTCTGATTATCATGTGTAAGAGGCTTTGCATATCCACAAGCAAATTCAACATTTTTCTCAACAGGTTTCTTGCATGCATGTGTAAGATGATTTATTGAGCCACAAATTTTACAAATATTCCTAGGCGCTTTAGGAACAAATGCATAGTTGTTGTGTTTATTAATGCCAATTTTACTCTATTTGGTTTCTTCCTCTTATCATGATTGATCTCAATTTTCTAAACATTTTGTTTTCTTTCAACATGAACATGTATGAGCTTGGTTTTGACTACTGGTTCATCTTTTTCAACAAAGGGCACTTTACTTTTAGCTTCTTGATTGTCCTCATCATTTAATTGCTGTTTGATGATCAAACTTTCTTCATCAAGTACAATAATTGATTTCTTAAAGAAAGGAGCTTTCACATTTTTCAAGATATGAGGATTACCAAGGACTTTAACTTTCTTACCCTTTGTTGAAATAGATTTCTTTTTCTTTAGATTGTCATAGTTAAATCTAATTCCTACCTTGGAATTTTCCTGGTGTTACTTATGGAATTCTTGAATAAGAACAAATGAGTTTTGATAAGACCTGATTTTCAATTCATTTTCAGAAATTTGCTCCCTTAGAAATTTTTCAATTTGTCCTGAGTAAATAATCTTGTTTTTCAAATACTCATTCTCCCGTTTCATGGATTCTATGTTGACCAAGGATAATTCTAAGTTTTCATTCTTAACAGTTAATTCATCATTCACTTTCAGTAGTCTATTTATCTCTTCATAAGCAGCAGTCATACTGATGTGTATGGTAAACATCTTAATACTTAATTCTTCAACATTTTTCTTATATTGAAAGTTTGACATGTCAATAGAGGTTAAGGTTGGTACCTGACTTGTTAAAGATGATGCTCCATCATTTGAGTTGCCTATGAGTGTCAAATTTCCATATTCCTCATCTTCATCAATATTATCCCAACATCTTCCTTCTGCTATATATGTTTTTCTAGTCTACTTTTTCAAAAGAGCTTCATACTTGGCTTCCAACTCCAAGTAGTCTTTGTCCTTTTTAACTGGTTTTGGCTTTCCACATTCGGTAACAAAGTGTACTAGTTCATCACAGTTATATCACCTGATTTTTTATCTATCCACAAATCCAGTTTTATAACCACCTTTGAAACTACTCCCAGGAGTTTTGCTTTTGCTTGAGGAGCTAAAGTTTGGTTTTGGCTTGAAGCTTTTATTTTCTTGAACCTCAAGTTTCCAAACGTGTTGGTCATAAAATCCATAGATTTGTTGTCCATGCTCTCAAGTTCCTCAATGGTGTAGAATTAATCTTCATTAGATTTACTCTTGACATATTCCTTATCCTCATTGTCTTTTTCAACAATCTCTTCAATCTTCATTCTTTGGCTTGTACCAATCTTTTCCATCTTCACAGGTTCTTTGATAATCAAGGCACTGGAAATATTAGCCATTGCCTCTGTTTGCTAGAATAGATTTCTTCTGAAAGAACTCTAGTTCATAGGTCTTTAATATTTCATACAGAGTTTCCAATGGAAGTTTTGTTAGATCCATTCCTTCTCTAATAGCATAAATCTTGTGCTCCAAATGCTCAAGAAGGGTCAACAAGAACTTCATGTTCTTTTCTTTTGTCTCATAGGCTTTTCCATGTAGCTGTAGCTCATTGATTAGTTTATTAAACCTTTCAAAGACCTCAGTTATGCCTTCATTTGGTTTTGACTTAAAGGCTTTATATTGTGAGACTAATAGTTGTCTTTGGTTTTCTCTCACTTCTACCGTGCCTTCACATAATAGCTATATGGTTTCCTAAATGTGCCTGGCAGTGTTGCAATTGACAACACTGTTATACATGACCATGTCTAAAGAGTCAGTCAATATTAACATTAGATTGTTGTCAAGAGAAACTTCTTTCCGTGTCAATGTACTGAAATGGATCTTTTGGTACCCATGTAGCTGGTATCACCTCTGAGCCACTAGTTGTTTCATAAACTAGTGTCATATACATGAAGGGCCCATTCTTCAAGATCTCAAGATACATGTAGTTTGCAGTCTTGATGAATATTAACATTTTCTTCTTCCATAGAATGTAGTTTTCTCTGTCAAATGAAGGAATCTTGATACTGTTCAGTTTATAGGAACTCATTTTGATCGTTGTACTGTTTTTATGTCAACAACCTAGCTCTGATACGACTCGTTAGGAATGAGTAGTAGAAACTTATATAGAGGGGGGTGAATGTATAATTGATTCTTTTCCATTTTCTTTGCTAAAATGAACTATGAATGATTGTATAGTTTGTAGCTTAAGTTAACTATGCAGTGTTTGTCAAAAATTACAGAAATAAGTAAAATAGACACACACAGTTTTAACTTTCAATCTAATTTGTATTAGATTTGAATTTGCTATAATCTGAGTTTCAACAATGAATCTTAGTTTCTTGTTCTTGAAGAAAAACAAGTGTTGCACATGTTTTCACAGTCAATTATACTATAACTAGAAACAGATAAATGAAACTTTACATTGTACACAGTCTATTTTTAGCTAAGTTGTATGACTTGACAGTCCATACCATCTGCACCTTATCTTCTGCCTTTGTCTTATTCTTCTTTAAAGCTTTATTGTAGACTTGTCACTATCTTCATAGGTTTGACTAATCCTGATCATAATAATGCTTCATATTACTTGTCTTGTTCTTCTGCAAATTTCTTTGAAGTACGCTCACTTAAAAAAATCGAATACTCAACCGAGTTCATATCGAGAAATCATGACATAGACTTCTCGATCAACTACTTCTGAGACTTCTCGATTAGCCTTGACTTGATATTTCTTGATTGCCTAGACTTCTCGATCATATATGGTTGTGATGACTTCTCGATCAGACTAGACTTCTCGAATGGTCTACTACCACTGACTTCTCAATCAACCTCTTCCTTAGACTTCTCGATTGCTTCATTAACTTACTTCTTGATTATGTTAATTACTAGACTTCTCGAATGAATACTTTTTAGTACTTCTCGAATGGCTTAGATTCCTTGACTTCTCGATCAACCACTTTCTTAGACTTTTCGATCGAATACTGAACCATTGAGTGTTTTGAGACTTCTATACTAGTTGCACATCTGACGTCTCTACCAGGGTGATTCTCGATTGATTACTTGACTTGGAAGAATTCTCAGACTGCATTTGGTGAAGTCTTCTTTGTCTTGATGCATGATCCATCTTGAATCTTCTATAAGACTTTATTCTTGACTTTTAATTACAACTAGGAATTGCAAATAGAAACATACTTCTATTTTCACATATACATTATAAAGAACTAAGTCACCAACCTATTACAGAAGTCTTAGATGTGTTACATAACATGACAAGTAAATACAACATAGTATTCTTGATTTGATCCAACAGTATCCTTGGAACTCTTACCTCCTTTCAGAACCAGGTTTTGTTTCCCCTTGTCAACACTCTCAAAAGCAGCTTGTACTCTTGGCCACATTGGCCACTCAACCAGGGTTGTCAAAGCTGGTACAGGCCACTCAACCACACTTATTGTAATGGTATCTTGACTTGTTTGTATGACAATAGGGCCTTCATTTATCTCTATCTCTGTAATGATATCTTCACTTGGGCTTCATGCTCGGGAGGATCTTTAGTGGATGAATGTTTGTCTTTACAAGTGCGTTTGTTATGTCCTACTTGTTTGCATGTAGATCATCTAATACCTGGTTGAGTGTTCTTTCTCAGAACCTTAGATCCATCTATTGCCACCTTTTGAATGTTGTCTGATACATCATTTTCATCCCTCCTCCTTTTGTATGTTGGTCTTCCTGGTTGAGTTAATACAAAAGGTGGTCGGATAATATGACCAGATTTGGTCCATTGTGACTCACCATTCATATGATATATCATCTCTGTAACATCAACAAATGTTCTATTCATATAATATATTCATAATAACAAGACATGATTCTATAAACAAATGTTGAGCAAAATTATAAGAATGGTAAATGATCTTCAATTTAAATACCTGAATAACATGCTTGAAATATTTTCACATGGTAAGCCAGATCAACAAAGTTATTCAGATCCAGCTATAGTCTGTTCATTGCACAAACAACATGATGGTAATGAATACTAGTCAAGTCCCACATTCTACAACCACATGTCATCTTGTTTAAGTCAACAACAAAATTATGGCCCCTTATAGTATTTATCTAAAATTTATTGTATCATGCATATGCTGAGTAACAACCACCACTTTATATTTTATATTTCTTAACTAACTTTCTTATTTTGGGGGTAATCCCTGCATTGTCCCAGTTGTTGCACTTTTCTCTCATCATTTTCAGCCTTTTCATAAGATATTCCCTTATCATTTCTAGCATCACCAAAATTCCTTGTTGCCTAACAAACATTATTGACATGTTGGAATACTCACACATATTGTTCAAGATAATATCACACTTGTTCTCAGTTCTAAAGTGTGACCTACTCCAATGATGAGCTGGAACATTAGCTAGCCATTCGTCTGCACTTGGACTCTTCGATCTCACCCAGTCCATACAAGTGGTAAATGCTTCCACATTAAGTGCCCTGACACATGACCATAATTTATCCTTGAGAGATCTTCTAGGAAGCTTTTGTTTGAAATTGGTGTGCATGTCTCTCACACAAAATCTATGCTCTACAACAGGCAACAGTTGCTGAATAACATTTATCAACCCTTTTTGTCTATCACTAATAAGAGTCCAACCTAGACCATTTCTCATTTCAAGATCACTCAAAAACAGCTTCAAAAACTAGGACCATGTATCCAATCTTTCAGCATCAACCACATCATAGGCAAATGGGTACATACAATTTTTAGGATCAATACCAACTGCAGTTGTAATTTGACCTTTGTAGACACTCTTCTTATGTGTGCCGTCAAGTCCTATTATTTTTCTGCATCCCAGCTTGAAACCATGCTTCAATCCACCAAAACAAAAGTACATTCTTTTGAATACACCTGGATTCCCTGCATATGCAACTAATTTTAGTTAATAAGAAGAATACAATACATCTAAGTTACTAAAATCTATCTACACATTATAACCTTGTTCTGTTAGGAATATATTCATTTGATGATGTCTAAAATACTTGAACAAGGTCTAACATAGTTTATCTGTAACAAGCTTTCTAGTCTCTGAACTTTTATTTAATTAGAGTCTAAATGGTCAACATCCATTAATAGGTGTCATTTATACTCAGAAGATTTTCAGAAGAAAATGAAACTAGAGTCTGGAAGTCAATCGGGGTCTATAGACTATCAAAGTCTATAGTCTATCAGAGACTGAAGATCATCATAGTCTATAAGGCTGAAGCTATATTTGGAAGGTGATAAACAGAAAGTGAAAGGCATATGTCAAGGCCTATTTGTAATTAGTAGATGACAACTCAACTCATGTAAGAAATTAAAGTAAGTAATAAATACTGAGGATGGAATCAAATCGAAGAATGTCAACTAGACACAAAGAATCAACTTGTCAGAAGAATTATAATGAAGTTGCTACTCTACACCGGAAGAAGTTCATTTATATGTTCAAGCGTCGGAGAAAAATAGAGAAGCAGTTGTTCAGAAGATTCAGAAGATTCTAAGTGGCTACTACAGAAGATTCCAAAAGAAGAATGAAGACAGTGAAGCAGAAGAAGAACAGAAGACCACAGCTTAATGTTAAAGATGAAGAATATTTATTATAGTATGACATAAATGAACCAGACAGTACATTTGTGTGTCAACTAAAATAATAAATATTCATCATCTAGCTCAAGTGGTTTTATGACAAAAGACACAACGAAGACTGAAAAACTTCAAGACTGATAGCACGGTAATACAAGACGAAATAGTATTTTAATTCTACTATCAAATGTTAATTGATTATTTAATTTATCTAATTAAATTAATTCAAGTTGAATTTAATTTAATTTGTAAATTAACTAATTAATTTAAGTAGAATTAATTTATTATAAAAGATATGACTTAATATGACTTTTAATATAATTCAAATGACTAATAAATAAGTCATACCGACTATTTATTAATAAGTCATACCGAATTATATTAATAAAAGTCATACCGACTGAATAAAGAGAAAGTCATACCGAGCTGCTGAAATATGAGTCATACCGAGCTGCTGGAATATGAGTCATACTGAGCTGCTGGAATATGAGTCATACCGAGGTGCTGGAATATGAGTCATACTGAGCTGCTGAAATATGAGCCATACTGAGCTGCTGAAATATGAGTCATACCGAGTAGAATTCAATGAGTCATACCGAGCAGAATTCAATGAGTCATACCGAGCAGAATTCAATGAGTCATACCGAAGCCACTTACAATGAGTCATACCGAGCACTTTTACAGTGAGTCATACCGAGTTTTAATATGAGTCATACCGACCATTATAAGTCTTGCCCAGTATTTTTATAGTCATACAAGTGTTAAATAAGTCGTATATGACTTATTTTCAGCAAATTAAGTCATGCTGATAAAGGTCATACAAGCCTTTTTCTTCCTCTATAAATATGAGGAGATCACCTTCATTTTTCAGTACTACTTCTCAGAGAAGAAAAATCAGATCAAATTCAGTAATTTATCTGCATTGTAATATTCACAGATTTCTGTGCTGAGTTTGGATATAATTGTTAAATACGAACAATTCATGTCAAATTTTTTCTAGAACTTTTAATCAATTATATAACTGTTTTCTTAATATTAATTTTGTAATACTAATCAAGTTAAAATTATATCTTTCACTTGAACAGTATTTCATTCCAATTAATATTTCGCGAGTAATTAAAATAATTTTTTTAATCCAAATTATTCCGCGATTAATTTTCAGATATTGTATTCAACCCCCCTTCTACAATATCAGGGACCAACAATTGGCATCAGAGATGGTTGATATATTTTCATATCAGATCCAAATCAAATTCCGCGAACTCATACAGATCTCAAAAATTATTTTAAATTCGAAATAATTTTTTATTCGAAATAATTTTTTTTTCGAAAAATTATTCTTGATCAAAAATTGTTTTAAGTCAAAAATTAAAATATTTTTTGAAACACTTAATTTTTAATCTTATTAAAGATGAGTACCCAGAAAGTGACCAGTATCAAAATTCCACAGTTCGACAGAGAACACTACAATTTGTGGAAACATAAAATGCTACTGTTTATCGGGATTGCAAATCCCAAGTATGCAAATATTTTGGCCAATGGTGTTAAACCCCCTATATCAGTTATTCTCGAACATATAGTAGATGGGGTCGTAATTCCTCACAGACCGTTTCCAAAAAGTCTATCTAACTATACAATTGAAGAAAAGGAAGCTGTGTCCCTGGACAACAATCTCAAACTGATATTGATTGAATCTCTAGACTACGTCATGTACAATCAAGTAGTCAATTGTAGAAATGCAAAACAGATTTGGGAAACAATAGAGATTATCAACGAGGGGACTGAGGAAGTCAAAGAGAATAGACTCGAAATCCTGATCTCCCAGTACGAGCAGTTTAGGTCCAACCCTGGTGAGGGTATCTCTGAGGTGTTTCAGAGATTGAACAAACTGATAAACGAGCTCAACATGAATAGGAAGTATTATCAGAATCAGGAAATCAACAGGAAGTTTCTGCTAACCCTACCCGAGCATCTGGAGCATAGGATCGCAGCAATCCGTGAGTCTAGGGACATAAAGGAGGTAACCCTAGAAAGACTCTACGGAGTATTGAAGACATATGAGCTGGAACAGATCCAGACGAGAGAGATGTATGGGAGAGGCAAGGTTCAGAGTTCCTCCAAAGCACTGTTAGTGGAAGCACCACAGAAGATGGAAATGAAGGCTGCTGTACCTTCACTTGAGTATGTTGTTCCAGAAATTGGACATACTTCAGATAAACAAGAAGGTGGTGAATTCTACTCCCTGGAAGAACTAGATCAACTAGAAGATGAGTCTCTAGCTTTGGTTGCCACGAAGTTTGGCAACATGAGATTTCGGAGAAATCCCTCCTATAAAGTTAAATCAAATTTTGGAAGATTCCAAAGAGGAAGGTCTTCAACAGCTGAATCAAAGAGCGGCTATAAGACCGGCTTAGTGGATAGAAGCAAGTTTCGTTGCTTCAACTGCAATGAGCTAGGCCACTTTGCAACGGAGTGCAAGAAGCCTAAGCAAGGGAAAAAGAGAGAGTCTTACGAAGAGCTCAAGGAAAAGTATGATGCACTTTTGCAAAAGCATCAAGGAAAGTCCTATCTGGCAAAGGGAAAAAGCTGGGATGACTCAGATGATAGTGATGGGGAAGAGCTGGGAAATCTTGCTCTTATGGCTTCATCCGAAGAATCAAGGTCTCCTAATAGTCAAAAAGGAATAGAGGTAAATCTTTATTGCCCTAAAATGTTTAATTTAATAGGTAAAGAACTAGAGGGTGAAAGAAGTAAGGTTAAGCAACTAAGACTCGAAAATAAAGATCTAGTTGATGAGCTCGAAGTCTTAAAACAGTTAAAACGAAACAGTGACAAGTTGACTAAGAAATTAACTGAGGACTTAGCTTTTCAAGTCAATAGAGTCAGTTGTTATGTTGAAGTTGAGACCTACCTCAGAAACCAGATAGAGGAAGAAAAGAAAAGGTGTCTAGCATATAAAAATTCCTCGTATATTGTAAAGAACCTAGTTGACCAACAGGTAATAAACAGAAAAGTTGGAATAGGCTTCGAGTACAATGAATCTGTAGGAAAGCCAAGCAACATTACCCCATTCAAGCAAAGCGCTGAAGAAAGGGGTATTCCTCATGTTGTTAAAGACACACGCAAACCTCTTTTCATTACACCTGTAGCTGAACCCATCCTCGAGAGCTCTATACTGATCGCTTATGAGATGCAATTAGAGGATCAAGAGGAAGAGAAGAAAAGAGGAGAACAAGTAAGGGACATAAAAGGAGTAAATGTCCAAAAAGAGAAAGCTACACCCAAGACACCAGTGAAAGTTGTGGGAACTTCTGATTTCCACAAACCTGGTATAGGTGCTAAGAACTTAAAGAATAATTTGAACAGACCTAGCAATAAGTTTGTTAGAAGTAGGGATAGTAACAATAAATGTCATTCTACTGAAAACTTTAAAACTGCTGAGAAAGTTAAAGTAGAAATTGTTAAAACTCCTACTGCTGTGAATAACATGCCTGCTATTGATGTATGCCATAAACCTTGTGGTATGTTAAATTGTATGTTATGTGCTTTTAATGCTATGACTGCTTATTTCAAACGCATGACTGCTAATAAAAAGAACATGACACTGAGACAATACATCAATAATAAATTTGCTAAATCCAAGACTGCTATTCCTTCACCTGTCAAGAAGGAAAAATATATTCCTAAGTCTAAACAAAAAGTTGTTAAGACTGTTTATAGGAAAGTAAGTACAGTCAAGGAGGATGCAGCTGTTGTTCGAAAAGGATCTGTTGTCAAAGCTGACAAAGGTCAATTCTTTAAGTATGCCGGGCCCAATCAATTTTGGGCTCCGAAGATGATCTAATCCGTTTGATATTTAGAGGGAGTTAAACAGGTAAACCGGATTGTATGGATCCTGGACAGCGGATCGTCAAGGCATATGACCGGAGATAGAGCCCTGCTATCAGACATGGTTGAGAGAACTGGCCCAATTGTCACCTTTGGAGATAACAGCAAAGGAATGACTACGGGATATGGCAAGTTAAATACTGGAAATGTTATCACTGAAAACGTCTCTTTGGTGGAAGGACTTAAGCACAATCTACTCAGCGTCAGTCAATTCTGTGATAGAGGTTACAAAGTAAACTTTATCAAGGAGAAGTGTTTAATAGCTCATTCTAAAGAAGACAGACTAGCCTTGCGTGGAGTAAGGAAAGGAAACTTGTACGTAGCTGATTTCAACTCGGGAACTGAAGCTGAAGCAAATTGTTTTTATTCAAAAGCTTCAACAGAAGAAAGTTGGCTATGGCACAAGAAGCTCTCACACCTGAACTTCAAAACAATGAACTCTCTAGTCAAGAGGGATTTGGTGAGAGGACTGCCTCCGATGGAATTCTCACAAGAAGGTTTGTGCGAGGCATGTCAAAAAGGGAAGTCAAAAAGAGCAACTCACAAAGGCATAGACTCTACTAATATTACTGAACCACTGCAACTGCTACATATGGATTTATTTGGTACAGTCAATATTCTGTCAATGTCAAGGAAAAGATATGCCTTAGTGATTGTAGATGACTTCACAAAGTACTCGTGGGTTTTATTCTTGAACTCTAAGGATGAAACTCCACAATTGGTGATTGATCATGTAAAGTTGATTGAGTTAGATTCAAAGCTACCTGTTCGGGCAATCAGATCAGATAATGGAACAGAATTCAAGAATGAAATTCTGAATAGCTTCTGCTCAGACAAAGGGATAACAAGACAATTCTCAGCGCCAAGAACTCCGCAACAGAATGGAGTAGTAGAAAGGAAGAATCGAACCCTGATTGAAGCTGCAAGAACAATGTTAAGTGAATCAAGGTTGCCTATCTACTTCTGGGCTGAAGCAGTAAACACAGCATGTTATACCCAGAATCGAACTTTAATCAATAAAGAACATATGAAGACTCCCTATGAATTAATGGCTGACAAGAAACCAACTCTCAAGTACTTTCATGTATTTGGAGCTAAATGCTTTGTGTTAAAGGATGGAGATGAACTTCATGGCAAGTTTGAGGCCAAGGCACATGAAGCTATTTTTGTTGGGTATTCAAGAAGAGCATATAGGGTATACATAATTGATCAGCACCAAGTGAAGGAAAGTGTCAATGTAACTTTTGATGACACTAAACTCCCAAGTATCCAAACTGAAGATCCTTCTGAGTCATTAAAATTTGACAATCATCCAGACTCAGATTCGGATAATGAAGAAGAGCCTGAGGTTGCAACAGGAAATGATGATGACAACAATGATGGTAATGATCCAGGTAATAGTGGTGGAAACAATGATAACACTGGAGATACTACTAATATCAGTAGTGGATCAACAAGTCATCCTGGCAGCAACTCAGGGGGAGATGAAGGATCAACTGGCAGAACACAACATCACAATGAATTTCGAGGCGAATCATCAAGATCAAACCTACCAAGGGAAAGGATATGAAGCAAAGATCATCCTTTTGAATTGATCATAGGTGATCCAGATGTTGGTGTTAGAACTAGAAGTGCAACTTCAAATGAATGTTTATCTTCGGTTTTTCTATCTCAAGAAGAACCAAAGAAAGTTGAAGATGCTCTAACTGATCCAGATTGGGTTCTTGCCATGCAAGAAGAACTCAATCAGTTCGAAAGGCAAGAAGTATGGACACTGGTACCCAGGCCTAAAGATAGATCTGTTATTGGCACGAAATGGGTATACAGGAACAAGTTAGACGATGATGGCATTGTTACAAGGAACAAGGCCAGACTGGTTGCTAAGGGTTACTCTCAGGAAGAGGGAATTGATTATGATGAGACCTACGCACCAGTTGCAAGACTTGAAGCCATCAGGATATTTCTGGCATTCGCAGCACATTCTAATTTCAAAGTTTATCAAATGGATGTGAAGAGTGCATTTCTGAATGGAGAGTTAGAAGAGGAAGTATATGTGGAGCAGCCCCCTGGCTTTGAAAATCCAGAGTTTGTTGGTTTTGTATATTTTTTATTCAAAGCTCTCTATGGGCTCAAGCAAGCACCAAGGACATGGTATGACACTCTCTCTGTGTTTTTACTTGAAAATGGTTTTATTAGAGGTGTTATAGATAAAACTCTCTTTTATAAATTGCATGAAAAAGATATGTTATTTGTCCAAGTTTATGTTGACGATATCATATTTGGTTCTACTAATGAAAACTTGTGCAAGAGATTTGCTAAGTTAATGCAGAGTAGGTATGAAATGAGCATGATGGGTGAACTGTCATTCTTCCTTGGATTGCAAGTGAAGCAAAAGGAAGATGGGATTTTTATTTGCCAATCAAAGTACATAAGGGATCTTCTAAGGAAATACAATCTAGAAGATTCTACACCGGCAAAAACCCCTATGCCAACAGCCACAAAGCTTGACAAAGATGAAACTGGTAAGAAGGTGGACATCACAAGCTATAGAGGTATGATAGGCTCATTATTATATCTAACTGCTAGTAGACCCGATATAATGTTTGCAACATGCGTATGTGCAAGGTTTCAAACTGATCCTAGATAATCTCATCTTATAGCTGTTAAAAGAATTTTTAGATATCTGAAGGGTACACCGAATCTTGGAATTTGGTACCCTAAAGATACAGGTTTTGAACTAATAGGCTATACAGATTCAGATTATGCAGGATGCAGGATGGACAGGAAAAGTACGTCTGGAAGCTGTCAGTTTCTAGGACAACGGTTGATTTCCTGGTACAGCAAGAAATAACACTCAGTATCTACCTTGACGGCCGAAGCAGAATATATTACAGCAGGTAGTTGTTGTGCACAGATCTTATGGATAAGGAATCAGCTGAATGATTATGGACTTGCACTATCTAAAATTTCAATACTTTGCGATAACACAAGTGCCATAGCAATTTCCAATAATCCTGTACAACATTCAAGAACCAAGCACATAGACATAAGGTATCATTTTATCCGAGAGTATGTCATGAATGGAACTGTGGTGTTACATTTTGTACCCACAGAAGATCAAATTGCCGACATCTTCACGAAACCACTTGATGAATCCACTTTCTCTAAGTTGGTTAGTGAGTTAGGGATGTTAAACATGAACTAAGTATTGCATGATGTTTTAAATTGCATATTTAATTTTAAGCAAGCACTGTAAATACACTGTATATATTCCTTAAAATATTTCAAAAACAAACAAACAAATTGAAAAAGAAAACTCAAAAAGATTTTCCTTATTTTTGTACAGTTTTTTTATTGGCATCTCTACTGTAAATAAATTTTATATTATGTTTATTTTCCAACAATTAGTATATATTGTTTATTATTTCCAACAATTGCTCTCAACAATTGGTATATTTAAGTATGTATAGTTTTATTTGTTTTACAACTTGGCATCTTTATTTATTATTTTTTTTGTTTATTTCTATATAAATATGTGCTGATTATTCTCAAGTCTCTTTTGAGAAGTAGGAAAGATCTATGAGCATTGATAATCCAATCGATTTTAAAAGTGAGATCCTAATCATTGGCATCAATCTCTAACCAAGATCTTAGAACCAAACACACAAACACTATCACTTCCATTTCTCTAACCATTAAACAGAATACCTAATTGTTCAGAATGAGGGAGTCAATGCCTTGATTGCATTTGATAAGGTTGGTGATGTGAGTGAACCAACAGCTCTGTCTCTAGAAAGGTGATTCATATATATAAAAGATGAGACAACTGTTAGCTCATCTGTGTTCTCTCAAAAGGATACAGACTTGGAAAAGGCAAAACTGTTACTAGGTTCATTCTTTCAACAGAGTGAGTCTATTGAATTCAGCCTGTCAGCCAAGGCTATCAGCAAAGAGTTAATTTCATCTGACATTTTTCAAGAAACCACAAATTTTGTCTTATTTTTAGGGACCAACAATGGACCAACTCAATTGGCATTTTGGACCAACAATTTAAGGACATACTTGGGACCAAAAGGACCAAGAGGGAACTATTAAAATGTCACAGGAAGGATGAATTGACGGTAGCAATTATTCTAAACTTCCATATCAAGGAAGGAAGAATGATTGATGATTCTGACTGAATCAACATGCCTTCACAGGCGTCAGGAGAAAACTTGGATCATTTGCTATATTATAGATCCTTATCTCCCTCCCCAGATGGAACATATCTGGATTCCTAACGGAATAGATCATCTTAGATGATCAGCAACTCACTGAATCTATTCCTGAAGCAATTCAGTTTATAAAAATCAAATATTTTAATAGATTCAATTGAGGACGGGGATTTACGAAACCCCATTGCACCACCAGTGACCTCTCTTGAAGGGGCTATGGTGATCTTTCTTGCAGGTATAAAAGACTGAGTCATCCGTACTGAGAGAGATATAGTGATGTGAGAAAAGAGTGAAACACAAGTAAGGAAGAGTGAAAATATATATTCTATGAGTGAAACACTTAGAGAGTATATGAGCGAAACACTTGTGAGGAACACAAAGTAAAATCACACACTAGCACACTTACCGAATCCCTTTCCCAATTCCCTGTTATAGATTTCAAATGTTACTTAACCAAGGTGGAAATTTATTCAGAAAAGGACCAATAATTGTTACCTATCTACAATTAGGGGAGAATTATTAAGAGGATTACTCAACTAAGGGGGAGAATTATTAAGAGGATTATTCCAAAATGTTAAAGTGTTCAACTAAGGGGGAGTAGATCAAAAAGGGAGAAGTAAACAAAGGCTTTTGCCAGAAGAGGATTACTCAATTGTTGAACAAGAAAAAGGGGTATATAACAACATGCTTGGATTCTATTCCATTTGATTTTAGAAGATTCTTGTAAATATGATTAACCGGATTTTCTAAAATGCATAACATGTCATAGTTTGCATTTTTTATATCTGCGATGGTTTAATGCTGTATGTATGCCATGTTTGTTACCTCTATTAAAATGGTTGGATAATTCAAGTAAGGGGAAATTGAATTCACCTTGGAAGAGAAGGGAAGACATGAGTTGGAGAAACAGAGGAAAAGTGGTAAGAAGAGAACAGACATCATCTCTGTCATCCTAAGGGGGAGTAGTGATGAGTCTGAGAAATGAAGATAATACTACATGTATAATATGTTCAGTGCTAGTGGAACAAACATCTTTCATTTCAGTTAACTCAGGAAATCTGGAAATGTATTATATAATCCAGAGAACAATTTATTATTTACAGTTCTTAAATGTCATATTTATTTCTTAGTTGTTAGTTGAGTTATCCTCTAGGAATTTGTGTGTTAAATGTTTAACAACAAATAGGGGGAGATTGAAAGGCATATGTCAAGGCCTATTTGTAATTAGTAGATGACAACTCAACTCATGTAAGAAATTAAAGTAAGTAATAAATACTGAGGATGGAATCAAATCGAAGAATGTCAACTAGACACAAAGAATCAATTTGTCAGAAGAATTATAATGAAGTTACTACTCTACACCGGAAGAAGTTCATTTATATGTTCAAGCGTCGGAGAAAAATAGAGAAGCAGTTGTTCAGAAGATTCAGAAGATTCTAAGTGGCTACTACAGAAGATTCCAGAAGAAGAATGAAGACAATGAAGCAGAAGAAGAACAGAAGACCACAGCTTAATGTTAAAGATGAAGAATATTTATTATAGTATGACATAAATGAACCAGACAGTACATTTGTGTGTCAACTAAAATAATAAATATTCATCATCTAGCTCAAGTGGTTTTATGACAAAAGACACAACGAAGACTGAAAGACTTCAAAACTGATAGCACGGTAATACAAGACGAAATAGTATTTTAATTCTACTATCAAATGTTAATTGATTATTTAATTTATCTAATTAAATTAATTCAAGTTGAATTTAATTTAATTTGTAAATTAACTAATTAATTTAAGTAGAATTAATTTATTATAAAATATATGACTTAATATGACTTTTAATATAATTCAAATGACTAATAAATAAGTCATACCGACTGTTTATTAATAAGTCATACCAAATTATATTAATAAAAGTCATACCGACTGAATAAAGAGAAAGTCATACCGAGCTGCTGAAATATGAGTCATACCGAGCTGCTGGAATATGAGTCATACTGAGCTGCTGGAATATGAGTCATACCGAGCTGCTGAAATATGAGTCATACCGAGCTGCTGGAATATGAGTCATACCGAGCTGCTGGAATATGAGTCATACCGAGCTGCTGGAATATGAGTCATACTGAGCTGCTGAAATATGAGTCATACCGAGCTGCTGAAATATGAGTCATACCGAGTAGAATTCAATGAGTCATACCGAGCAGAATTCAATGAGTCATACCGAGCAGAATTCAATGAGTCATACTGAGCAGAATTCAATGAGTCATACCGAAGCCACTTGCAATGAGTCATACCGAGCACTTTTGCAGTGAGTCATACCGAGTTTTAATATGAGTCATACCGACCATTATAAGTCTTGCCCAGTGTTTTTATAGTCATACAAGTGTTAAATAAGTCGTATATGACTTATTTTCAGCAAATTAAGTCATGCTGATAAAGGTCATACAAGCCTTTTTCTTCCTCTATAAATATGAGGAGATCACCTTCATTTTTCAGTACTACTTCTCAGAGAAGAAAAATCAGATCAAATTCAGTAATTTATCTGCATTGTAATATTCACAGATTTCTGTGCTGAGTTTGGATATAATTGTTAAATACGAACAATTCATGTCAAATTTGTTCTAGAACTTTTAATCAATTATATAACTATTTTCTTAATATTAATTTTGTAATACTAATCAAGTTAAAATTATATCTTTCACTTGAACAGTATTTCATTCCAATTAATATTTCGCAAGTAATTAAAATAATTTTTTTAATCCAAATTATGCCGTGATTAATTTTCAGATATTGTATTCAACCCCCCTTCTACAATATCAGGGACCAACAAAAAGGGAAAGCTTCGAAGATAAAGACATTTATATTGCAGATAAGCTATGAGAAGGAAAAAGAATTTCAAAAGGAAACTGTCAACTAATAATTAGGAATTCTATTCCTATTATAATTTGATTTTCTGTTATTAGTTGATAGGAAACTCTTTATATAAATATTCTATGTAACCCAATATTATTGTCGAAGTTTTGTGAGAACATAGAGATAAAGAGAGTTGCTGTGAAAATACAGAGAAACTGCTAGAGTTTGTATACACCATATGAGAGTTTATATTCAATACTCTTTAATACAAACACTGATATTTTTATTCTCTGAGTTTTGATCTTTGTTAAAATAGTTCAAATTTGATTCTTTTGAAATTGATTGAAACTGAGGCGAAAAGATCACATAAATATTCAACCCCCCTTCTACTTATGTAACTGGGAAAACAATTGGTATCAGAGCCTACATTTTAAAATCGATCAAAGATGTCTGGAAACAAAGATGGCAATTCTAAGATTCTTATGCTTAAGTGAAACGAATACACCCACTAGAAGGTTAAAATGTTGCACCATCTGGAAGTTATAGACCCTGACTATCTTTACAGGATTCATGATGGAACCTATGTGCCCTCAAGGTTTGTTACTCAAACCACTGAAGAAGGAAAAATAATTGAAGAGCACTTTGTCAACAAACCAAAGGCTGTGTGGTCAAAAGAGGATAAAGAGAATGTTCTTAAGGAAGCAAAAGTTAAAAATATTCTTTTTAACAGTTTGGACTTTGTTCTTACAAATTGTGTTATATCATGCAAAACTACTAAGGAGATGTGGAAAAAACTTGAAGTGCACTGTGAAGGGACTAAAGATGTCAAGAAGAATGCAAGGTCTCTGCTAATTCAGGAGTATGAATATTTTGAGGCAAAATCTGGGGAATCCATTACTGAGATATATGATAGGTTCACAAAACTCCTGAATGAGATGGATATACTTGGTAAGGTTTATGATTCTGAAGATATAAACACCAAGTTTCTGAGAGCTCTTCCTGAAGAGTGGGATAATAAAACAACAACCATAAGAAAAGCAAGGGATTTGGATGAAATCTCCTTGGAAGAATTGTATAGCCGACTCAAAACATATGATCTAGAGATGCAACAGAGAAAGAACAAGAAGTCTGTGAAAGCAAAATCAGTAGCTCTCTTGATGGAGTCTGAAAGAGAACAATAAGAAGAACCCAAAGAATCAAGAGTTAAAGAATTAAAGAAGAAGGGGTAAGACTGTTGTTGAATCAGAGTCTATTGAGACATACTCTGATTTTGAAGATGAGATTGATCTGAGTCAAATGATGGCTATGTTTGTCAAGAATTTCAAAAGGATGAAATTCAACAAAAGAATCGGAAAATTCAGCAAAATGCCATCATTTAAGAAGGAAGATGAAAAGGTTGAGAAGAGCAAAAACTCCATAATCAAGCTTGACAAGGCAAAAGTCAAGTGTTTCAACTATGGAATATTGGGGCATTTTGCTAGTGAATGCAGAAAAGCAAAAAGTCAAGGCAAAGGGAAGACACTTCTCTCGATTGGAAATGATTGGGCAGATTCAAGCTCAGAGAATGAAATAGATTATGATAATATTGCATTGATGGCATTCTCCTAAGAAAAATTAGAGTCTCTCACTGGTACATCATCTCCAAAGACTCAGGTATTAATTTTTTCTCCTGAATCCTACTCAATATAGACTTTGATGGTATGAAAATTGTTCAAAGTGAGATTAATAAGATAATGACAAACTGTAGGTCCCTCATTAATGACAATGATATGTTAACATAAAAAAATTTAACATTGTCAAGTAGGAATAACCATTTAGAGTATGAATTAGTGTTTATGGAAAAATATAAAAAGGATTATGAGAAAAGCAGGCATAACTACACTGAAGTCTTAAAATATGACTTTGTTAAGAAAGAACTAGAGGAAGAAAGGCTTAAGTTCAAAGTGTGGATAAACTCTGGTAGAAAAGTTCAGGAAATTTTCAATAATCAAAATGTGTGTCAAACTACTGGTCTAGGCTATGACAAGAGTCAAGGCATAAGACCTATTGATGAGATGGATAACAATGAAGAAGCTAGCCAAGTAAATAAGACTAAGGACAAGAGAACCTATACCCCTGTTAAGTTTGTGACTTCTGAAGTTAAGACTGAGTTACCTAAAGAAAACATAAACTCATTTGTCTATAATCTCTATGCTGTTGACAAAAAGACAGATGAATCAAGAGAAAAAGAAATTTAAGAAAAACATAAACATAGGTTTCTTATCAAAGTCCAAGTTAAAGGAAAGGCTAGATAACTTACTAGAGTCTAGAAAGCTAGGAGGAATTGGAATGGCAAGGAAGGTATCAATAAGGCTAACAATTACCAAAAAGATCCTAATGCTCCTAGAAAGAAGTGCTACAGATGTGGAAACCACAACCATTTAGCTCTAGACTGTAAAACAAAGATTGAAAAGAAATCAGAGTCTATTCCTTCTCAGACTCTGACAAGTCATTACATTCCACAGAAGCCTTGTTATCACTGTGGTAATATATTTCATTCAATTTATATATGTAGGAACTATCATGATTTGTTTTACAATTTTTATGAGCTAAAATCTTCAATTGATAAAAGTTTGTATGACACTGTCAAGATCCACCAGAGTCTAAAGCAAAAAAGGAGACATGTAAAATAAAAATGAAAAATACTAAGCCTGTTTCACCCAAAGTTAGTAGTAAATGATCCAAAACTGTTTGGATCCCCAAAACATCTAACTAGTTGCTATATGTATGCAGGGAACTAGGGTAAAGAGAGTAACCCTAATCCTGGACAGTGGATGCTCAAGATACATGACTAGAAAGAAATCCATGCTTATAGACTTTGTGAAGATGGCTGGCCCAGAAGAATTATTTGGAGATGGCAACAAAGGACAAACACTGAGATATGGCAAGATTGTAATTGGGAATGTCATTATTGATGAAGTAGCTCTAGTTGATGGCTTGAAATACAACTTGATTAGCATAAGTCAACTTGGAGATAAAGGTTACCATACTGATTTTGACAACAAAGAGTGTCTCGTGACTCACAAAGAAACATACACTTTAGTTTTCAAAAGGCACCGACATGGTAACATATATGAATCTTTGGAGGATTGCAATCATAAGGAAGTCACATGTTTATATTTCAAGGCCTCAATAGAAGAAAACTGGAAATGACACAAGAAACTGTCACACATCAACTTCAAAACACTCAACAAGTTGGTGAAACAGAGTCTAGTGAGAGGATTATCACAGGTTGATTTTGTTCAAGATGGACTTTAAGAATCATATCAACTTGGAAAATAAAGGAAAACATCCTTTAAGAGCAAGACAATAAATACCATTTCTGAACCCTTTTATTTATTACATTTTGATTTATTTAGTCGAGTAAATGTGATGTCAATTAACAAAAAGAAATATGCTCTTGTCATTGTAGATGATTATACAATATACACATGGGTTTTCTTTTTGAACTTAAAGGATGAAGCTCCAAAACACATAATAGACCATATCACTTTTCTGGAAACAAAATCAAAGAAGACAGTAAGAGTTCGAAAAAGTGACAATGGTACTGAATTCAAGAATTCAATCATGGAAGAATACTATGCTTCAAAGAGAATTACTCAACAATTTTCTGCACCAGGAACACCTCAACAAAATGGAGTTATGGAGGGAAAGAATAGAACACTCATAGAAGCAGCCATGACAATGTTGGCAGAGTCTAAACTGCTAGTGTATTTCTGGGCTGAGGCAGTCAATACAGCATGTTTAACTCAAAATTGTACATTAATTAATATGCATGGAAAGACTCCTTATGAAATGGTGAATAACAAGAAGCCAGGTGTGAAACACTTTCACATATTTGTATGACAGTGCTTTGTACTAAAAGTACATCCTGAAAATCTAAACAAATTTAAAGCCAAGGCTGATGAAGCAATCTTCCTTGAAGGATATGCACAAAATACAAATGCATTCAGAGTCTTTAATCTCAGAGCTAAAATTGTCATGGAATCTATTCATATTGCATTTGATGACAAAAAGATTACAAGATTGCAGGATCTGTCAGAGTCTACAATACTGGAATTTGAAAATCTTAAAAGTTTTGAGATAGATGAAGATGATGAGGATGAAGAGTCTCAAATTACTCCTGAAACAACACAAGAACCTGCACACTCTGAGGGGATCCAAAAAATTTAACTCCAATCAACTTAGAGTCCCAGTTCAGGGTCTACCCAGATAGAGTCTAGACAGATAGAATCAAGTTCTTCAGAGTCTAACTCATCAGGGTCTGGATCAGGCAACTCTGAATCCTTTTTAGAGTCAAGTAATACATGAAATACCAATGATTTAGGAGGAGCTTCAAGTTCAAGAACTAATCTTCCACCAGCTAGAAAATGGGCAAGGGATCACACTCTTGATTTAATAATTGGTGATCCTGAAAGTGGGGTAAAAACTAGAACAACCATTCAAAATGAATGTCTATATAGTTGTTTTCTCTCAAAGAATGAACAAAAGAAAATTGAAGAAGCCTTGCAAGACCCTGATTGGATTATTGCAATGTAAGAGGAATTGAATGAATTTGGGAGAAACAAAGTGTGAAGACTTGTACCAATACCGAGAGATAGATCAATTGTTGGTACAAAATTGGTGTTCATGAACAAACTTTATGAGAATGGAACTGTGATTAGAAACAAAGCAAGGCTAGTTGTAAAAGGTTATTCTCAGGAAGAAGAAATTGATTATGATGAAACTTTTGCACCAGTAATTGATGCGTTTTAAAATATAATACCGCAAGTGCACAGTGTCTGTTATTAGTAGAGACTGACAAGTACGGGTCGAATCCACAAGGAGACGAGTTCTAAGAAATTTAATCTAATTATTATGAATTATTTCTAGAATAAAACGACAACTGAGAATTGTTTACTAACTAAAGAATGCAAATTAAATTTATATGAAATCAATTGACTAAAAGTCTAGGGCAATTCAGGTTCACCATGCTTACACCAATATTAGTTATATAAATATAGCAATTCAATGTGTCAAATAACTAGAGCAATTGTTAATCTTTCTCAAGCATTAACGCTCTCAGAAATCCAATGATACTCTCGCACTCACATTCATTCTACTAATCATATGTATGCCTCTAATGAGTAAAATTTCTCGATCTATTACTCTTATTTTCATGAAATAATCTATGATATTGACCAATTACACAAATTAAATATTTAAACATATCGATTAGAATTACCCATAACCCATTAAACTACTAATAAAAATAGAACATAGTTATGGTGCAAACATGTCTTCCCTTTGCGCCCTAGAATAAAACCACTCACTCTTGCTAGAAGCAAAAGCAATAAAAATTATGAAGAAATCCATGTAAAACATATATTAGAACAAGAGAATATAAAAGAGTACTTTGAACTATATTAATGGAGAATAACTGTATGCTATAGAAGAGAGATGAAGAAAAACGCTAGCTAGAAAGTGAAAATAAAAAAGTGACTATCGTATCTAATGTATCTAGTATATAAAAACTAATTCTAATAATAAAAACTGATTCCTATTTCTAATAATAAAAGTATTTTAATGAATTAAGCCAAATACAAATAGGCTTCCTTAATTGAATAGGATTCTTTAATTAAAATTCGTAGCTCTATTTTCTCCTCAGTTTCTGGGCTATTCTAATTGGATTCTTCTTGTTGGACCATTTCTGAATTAAAGATAATTCAATCAGCTTCATATGAACTGTAAGATCGCCCATTTCTGACTTCTAGAACTCGAGATATGACCCAAACAATGTATGCAACACGTGTAGCCCAATAAATACGAATTTTCTTCTAATTTGACTCCAAATTAGCTCTTTAAGCCCAAATCTTTCCAAATATAGGAATTCTATCTTTTCTGCAATAAAATATTAAATTCTATTAAATAAATCCAATTAATGCAAAATACAATTAAATATGAGAATAAAAATAAGATAAAGTATATATAAAAATATATTATATCAAATCTTCCCACACTTAACATTTGCACGTCCTCGGGCAAATAAAAGAACTAAAAACTAAGTCCTAACTAAATAACACCACTTTCTAGATGGCACGATTGCATTGAGCATATGCAACAAGTCATTAAACTCCTAGGCAGTCCTAGTAGAACGAATTTTGTCTCGTGAGGGTTTATAGTGAATCTACCCACAAAGTCCATTTTTTTCTATCAAATCTCAAGCATGCAACACATCATAGTACACCACACATGTAATCCTCAATTACACAATTTAGAAAAATAAGTATTTCCACTTAGAGTATCCATTTGTACACAACCATCCAAGTATGCACACATTGTCTAGATAGACAAAAGAGTCATGAAATAAACATCAATGTCACATTTAATAAGTAACATGCTATGGATAGAAAGCTTACATATCTCTCAAATCACACAAGTGTTTAGATGTAAGTATATCACTCAAGTTCAATCAATATAGTCATGTGTTACCATAGGCTTGGTTTTCCACCAAATCTCCATTACTTTATATATATGTATGCACAAATCAAAATGTCTTTGTTAAAGGTTGTAACAAGGTTAAGGTATAGGGTAGGAAATCAAGAAAAAGGCTAACAAGTGGCTAACTTGACAAACTAATAGAGCATATTATTCATTCTTAATTAAAGTACTCAACATGAAATTTGATCATGTAAAAGTTGATCAGGCTTCCAAAAGCAATAAACCCCAAAGCACAATTTATGTACTTTTTCACATTCATATTGTAACAACAATGAACAAAAACTCTTTTCGAATCATCTTCCTCTCATTTTTTTTTTCAATCTCAAGTGTTTCTCCAGTAATCATGGGCAGTGAAAAGTCACCAAGAAATAAAAAAATAGAGATTATCTCATTATTAATTTTTAGTACAATTGCACTTAATACTAGCACATGTACATGGGTCATCCCTTTCATATGACATTGCACTTGCCACCCATTGATCTCAAAGGAGCACTTTTTTCTTCTTTTTTTCCGACTTTTCTTTTCTTTTCTTTGAGAAGTTTTTTTTTTCTCATATCAACTCCCACCAAATAATCACACTTTAACAAAGAAATCCCCACACTAGATATTCACCAACCCTCAAACAATTCAAAATGCTCTACTAGTAAATCAAGACAAGAAAAATAAGTAGGCTCAAGAATTTTAGAGTGGTGATATTTGAATAAAAAGGATATATAAGCTCAAAGGATTTCACTAAGGATATAACTCATGGATACTGTTTGGATAAATGTGGTTAATCCTAGTGCCTTTATCATTTTCATGCATACAAATATCATGCAATCTCAAAAAAGGTTTAAAACAAGTTCTAGAGCAACATGCTATATGATGAACAACACACAAGGAGAAAAATTGATTGATATAAAGATGTATCAATCATAAATTAGGCTCAAGATCTCACAAGGTGCAAGCATGCTTCACTACTTATTAAAATTAACAAAGATGTATTTCAAGTTTAAAATTTTCTACTAGCACATACAAGGAATTATCATGTATTAAATGAATTTAAGAGAATTGACATATTAACTAATCATACAAAATAAATCTACAAGCTGTGTACTTATCTTTGTTAACATACATTGAGACGAGACAATATACAAAAGATTTTTTAACTTTTTAATTATTTTTTTGGATTTTTTAACATCAAGAAGACCTCCCAACACTTAAGCGGTTTATTGTCTTCAATGAACAATTAAGTATAAAAAAAATTAAAAGAGTCCTAAAAATAAAATACAAAAATAAAGAAAAAAATTATACAAAGAAATGGTAGAAATACTCCCCTAATGCACAAGCACGAAGTGCCGCTAGAAAAGAATTTGAGAAATGTTGGCTCCTTTTTTTAAAAAAAGTTTTGGCTCCAAGAAGAATATATATATTAATCTGTCCAGTGGTACAACGACTGTTGTAGCTCATTGGATGGAGATGGCAGCTTGAGTTCCAATTGAGCTCCTGGTCAGGTGTTCAAATCCTAGTGCCTGCAACTTTATTTCAGAATACACAGATTCTCCTGGTTCCGCACTACACAGCTGGCAGCAGGCAGAGGCAAAGACAGGCTCGTGGGCTAGGTAACAGCACAGGTTTGGAGATACAACGCTTGGGCACTAGCGTTTCTGGAAACCAGCGCCTTTCTCACGTTCAGTAACAGCAATGAGTCACGCTAGTGACATTATGTTATCACGGCAGTGAAGAAATACTTAGGGTTAGCCTTGTAGAAAAATAATGAGCGCGAGATGAAGTTGACTAGTTGAGTCAACAAAGTAACACCCCGCCTTATACATTCTAGCAGCAGAAATAATTCATGCCAGTGACAAATGATGGTCACTGCCGTACAAAATTTCTGTAGTGCCCGCTAAAGTAAAACAAATTGAGCGCGCTGAAATCCGCAGGTCCTGAAAATTTTCTTGCCAGTGACATAATTGTCATGGCAGTGATAAAAATCTGAATTCAATCGTCCTCCAATTTTTTTTTTCTGTCTTATTTTCTTCTAACAAAATTTAATGCATTCCTCAAACACTTGAAACAAATTATCAAGGCACCACATGGGAGTAAAAAAATATTAATAAAAATGATCTAACTTCCTAAAAAATATAAAAATATATAATAATAATAATTTAACTTGAGTTGCCTCCCCAGAAGCGTTATTTTATAGTCATTAACTTGACTTCTAACCAAGATTTAAGGCTCCAAAAAAGGATTGTTGAGAAGAATTGTCTCTATTCTCCCAACAAATGCACCATCCACGTAGAATTTTAGACGTTGTCCATTGACCTTAAATTCAGTTCCATCTTGCTCCATGATCTCAACAGCACCATAAAATTTTACTTCAATTACAGTGGAAGGTCCAGATCATCTAGATTTGAGTTTTCCAGGAAAGAGTCGAAGTCTTGAATTAAATAACAAAACCCTGTCACCGACTTCAAAATCTCGTCTTCGGATCATTTTGTCGTGCATTTTCTTCGTTCTCTCCTTGTAAAGCTTTGAATTGTCATAAGCATCAAAACGAAGCTCATCTAATTCGTTAAGTTGAAGAAGTCTTTCTTCTCCCGCAACCTTCAAGTCCATATTAAGCTCCTTTATAGCTCAAAAAGCACAATGTTCGAGCTCAACTGATATATGACATGCCTTACCATAGACCAACCTATACGGGGTAGTTCCAATGAGGGTCTTATAAGTTATTCGATAAGCCCACAAGGCATCATCTAATTTCAGAGACCAATCTTTTCGAGATTTCGCTACCACTTTCTCTAGGAGACTTTTAATCTAACGATTTGAAACTTCTACTTGGCCACTTGTTTGAGGATGATAAGCTAGGCCAACTTTCTGTGTAACACCATACTTCTTCAAGAGAGTTTGAAACTGATGTTGGTGAAATTAGAACCACCATCACTTATTACAGTCCTTGGAACACCAAAGCATGGAAAAATGATCTTCTTGAAGAGCTTCATAACAACATTAGAATCATTGGTTGGTGATGCAATAGCCTCAACCCACTCGGATACATAGTCAACAACAACCAAGATGTGCTTATTTCTACAAGAAGTTAGGAAAGGTCCCATGAAATCAATTCCCCATACGTCAAATATTTTAACTTCTAGGATACCGGTTTGTGGCATCTCATGGCGTTTATAAATGTTACCCGTTCTTTGGCATGCATCACAAGTCAGACAGAAAACACGAGCATCCTTGAATAAAGAAGGCCAATAAAAACCAAACTGAAGTACCTTTGCAGCAGTTTTAGAAGGACCATGGTGGCCTCCACATGCAAGAGAATGACAATGTCGAAGAATTTCATTTAATTCAAATTCTGGTATACATCTTCGAAAGATATTATCATCACACTTCCGATATAAGAAAGGATCATCCCAGAAGTATTGTTTAGCATCATGATAAAACTTCTTTCGTTACTGATAAGTTAAATAATGAGGATGAGATTCACTAACACAGAAATTTTTAAAGTCCGCATACCAAGGAGTTGCAGTAGCCGATAGCAAATACGTGGTCATCAGGAAAAGAGCCATCAATAGGAGTGTTTGATGTAATAACAGATTTGAACTGCAATCGTGAAAGATGGTCTGCCACATTCTCAGCACCTTTCTTGTCTTTTGTTTCCAGATCAAACTCTTGTAGAAGTAGAATCCATCGAATAAGCCTTGGTTTTGCTTCTTTCTTGGCCAAGAGATATTTCAAGGCAGAAAGGTCAGTGTGAACAATGACTTTGGAACCAATGAGATAAGTACACAACTTATCCAGAGCATAGACAACAACGAGAAGTTCCTTCTCAGTAGTAGCATAATTCACTTGAGCTGCATCCAAGGTTTTACTTGCATAATAGACTGTATGCAACACCTTATTTTTCCTTTGGCCAAGGACTGCTCCAATAGCATAATCGCTAGCATCACACATAATTTTGAATGGAAGATTCCAATCTGGAGGTTGTATAATTGATGCACTTATCAAAGCTTCATTTATCCTGTAAAAAGATTCTAGACACTCATCAGTAAACTCAAATGTTGCATCCTTAAGCAATAATTGAGTGAGAGGTTTTGCAATTTTTAAAAAATCTTTAATAAAATGTCTATAAAACCCCGCATGACCTAAGAAACTCCTAACTCCCTTGACATTGTCAGGGGGATGAAGTTTCTCAATCACCCCAATTTTTGCTTTATCAACTTTGGCGCCATGTTCAAAAATAAGATGACCAAGTACTACTCCTTCATTGACTATGAAGTGACACTTTTCCCAATTTAAAACTAAATTTACCTATTCACATCTTTTTAGAACTTTTGAAAGATTATGCAAACACACATCAAAATCAGAACCATAAACATTGAAATCATCCATAAATACTTCCATAATAGACTCAATGAAATCAGAAAATATGGTTGTTATGCAACGCTGAAAAGTAGTAGGGGCATTGCACAATTCAAAGGGTACTCTACGATAAGCAAATGTACCATATGGACAAGTGATTGTAGTTTTCTCTTGATCATCTAGATGAATAGGGATATGAAAGAACCTTGAATACCCATCCAAATAACAAAAGAACTTATGTATAGCAAGTCTTTCAAACATTTGATCTATGAATGAGAGAGTAAAATGATCTTTTTTAGTGGCGGTGTCTAATCTACGATAATCAATACACATCCGCTAATATATGACAACCCTAGTAGGGATTAATTCATCTTTGTCATTTTTAACCACTGTTGTCCCTCCTTTCTTAGGGACTACTTGAACCGAGCTTACCCATTTTGAATCAGAAATTGGGTAAATGATGCCCGTATCATGTAATTTAAGCACTTCCTTTTTAACTATCTCTTGCATATTGGAGTTCAAGCGATGTTGTCCTAATATGCAAGGTGTATGATCATCATCGAGGTTTATTCTATGCATGCAAAAGTCTGAGCTAATCCCTTTAAGATCATCAATACTGTACCCAATTGCCTTTTTATGCATATGCAACATAGTAAGAACTTTAGAAATTTGATTATCATCAAGTATTGAGCTAACAATCACATGACAAGACTCATCATCATCAAGAAACACATATTTAAGATTAGATGGTAGAGCTTTAGCTCTAATTTCTTTACCTGAGGTTTATCACTAGAAGTGGTAGTGTATGTTACCTCACAATTATTTGGATTAGCTTTACTATCTAACTCAAGGATTAAAGAATCAACTTCAGCATTCCCATCTCCTTCTGATGCTTCCAACATAAGAACTGTTTCTAATGGATCACTCAACAAAGTTTGAGGAAGCTCATCATTGATAATTTCATCAATAACATCAATCCTGTAACAAGTATTCTCAAGCATAAGTGACTTAAGAGCAGTGGTTAGAGTAAAAGAAATTTTATCATCACCAACACTTAAAGTAAGAGTCCCATTTTTAACATCAATAACAGCACCTGCAGTACAGAGGAATGGCCTACCCAAAATGATGGGTATTTGGGTATCCTCCTCCATGTCCAACACTACAAAGTCTACAGGGATATAGAATTTTCCAACCCTAACCGACACATTCTCTAAAATACCAAGTGGGTATTTTATAGAACGGTCTGCCATTTTCAATGTCATTTGTGTGCATTTCAATTCTCCCATGTTTAATTTTTAAAAAATTGATAGATGCATGAAAGAGACGCTAGCGCCTAAGTCACATAAAGCTTTGTCAATAAATAATGCACCTAAATGACATGGGATCAAAAAACTACCAGGATCTTTAAGTTTAGGTGGAGACTTATTTTGTAAAACAACACTACACTCTTCAGTAAAAGCTATTGTCTCCACCTCGCCAAAAGATCCTTTTTTTGTAAGAATATCCTTTAAAAGCTTTGTATATGATGGAACTTGAGAAATTAAATCAATAAAAGAAACCGTTACCTCAAGATTTTTAATGAGTGTCATAAATTTACTAAACTGTTGATCTACCTTAGTTTTGTTAATACTGCTAGGGAATGGCAACTTAGGCACGATTGGTGGAGGAGCATTAGTAGTATTCTCATCATCAACTTTCTTCCTTCCTTCAGTTCCACTTTCTTTTACTGGATCAACGGCTTCATCTACATTGTCATCTTGGGTGTTCTCCATTTATTTCGCAATGACCACATCATCATTAGGTATTGGAGGACCATCATATGTGAGACCACATCTAAGAGCGATGACATTCATATTCTCCTTCGGTTGAGTTGGTTGTGAAGGTAAAGAGCCAGGTTGTCTTGTATTTGAAGAGCTAGACAATTGGGCAATCTGAGTCTCCATCATCTTGTTATGAATCTTCAATTCTTTAATCTCTTGCATCAGCAGTTTCAACATCTCATTCATTTGATCAGGTTGCGCATGTTGGCTTGCTTGAGGAACATGTTATTGAAGAGGTTTCTGAAATCCAGGAGGATTCATATGTCCTTGAGGAATCTTGAATTGTTGTTATGGAGGATGCTGATATGCTTGTTGATATTGTTGTTGTTGATTAGGAAGAGGAGGATTCTGAGCATTATTATTTCTGTAAGAGAAGTTTGGATGATCCATCCACCCTGGATTGTAAGTGTTAGAGTACGAATTGTACTGTTGCCTTTGTTGGAAAGAATTTGCTTGCTCCATCTGAAAATTTTATGAATTTTAAACATTGTAGGAACAATCGTTACCAAAGTGGCCTTGAATTCCACACACTTCACAAAAAGCATTATTAATATGAGTCATATATGACATTGCATTAATGCTCATGAGAGGAGTATGAGACTGTGTAGTCTTCAATAGATGAATCTCTTGAGTTAATGCAGTAATTTGAGATGACAACAGAGAATAAACATCAACTTCAAGTTTACCTCCCTTCTTGGGTGCTCTTGAATTATTAAAGTGATTAGCAACCAAATTTGCATGAAAAACATATCCATCTTCAACTCCTTTGTCTAAAAATACACCACTTGCAACATTATCAACCATACTCTTTGTTTCAGGGTCGAGACCATTGTAGAAGCATTTAAGCAGAAACCACTTCTCAAGACCATGATGAGGGCATGAACGTTGAATATCTTTGAATCTTTCCTAAGAATCCCTAAGAGACTCACCATATTCTTGTTTGAAAGTTGTCATCTTGTCAACCAATTCATCAGTTTTATTGGGAGGAAAATACTAAGTTAGGAAGGCTTGAGCAATTGCATCCCATTCAGTGACATTAATATCATTCATCCATTTTTTTAGCTTTATCTTAAAGAGAAAACCCAAATAATATGACTTTCAACTGATCTGTAGTGACACCCTGATGTTTAATAGTAGAGCAAAGTTGTTGAAACCTTTGCAGATGAAGTGTAGGGTCTTCAAAAGGAAGACCAGCAAACTGATTCTGTTGGATCATACTGAGCAACGCTGGTTTGATCTCGAAGTTTGCTACTTGAATAAATGGCATAGGAAGGCCAGTAGGCACACCACCCGGAGAGGGCTGCGAATAGTTCTTCAAAGATTTAAAAAGAAGGTCATCCATTTTAATCATTGAGTGGATGATCTTTTGTTGTTTTCCTTTTTTTCATTTTTCGATGAACTGTTGTATAGTTTTCTCAAATTCAAGACTAAGGGGAGTAGTATCTGCTTCTCCTGTAGACCTGGGCATGAATAACTAAACAAGGAAAATAGTAAAATTGGTCTCAGTTGGAACTAAAGTTCCAATGAAACAAGGAAACAATTTAAATAACTAAACTAAAAACTATAGAAACTAGCCGTCTTCCCGGTTGCGGCATCAAAAATTTGACACATTTTAAAATATAATACCGCAAGTGCACGGTGTCTGTTATTAGCAGAGACTGACAAGTACGGGTCGAATCCACAAGGAGACGGGTTCTAAGAAATTTAATCTAATTATTATGAATTTTTTCCAGAATAAAAGGACAACTGAGAATTGTTTACTAACTAAAGAATGCAAATTAAATTTATATGAAATCAATTAACTAAAAGTCTAGGGCAATTCAGGTTCACCATGCTTACACCAATATTAGTTATATAAATATAGCAATTCAATGGGTCAAATAACTAGAGCAATTGTTAATCTTTCTCAAGCATTAACGCTCTCAGAAATCCAATGATGCTCTCGCACTCACATTCATTCTGCTAATCATATGTATGCCTCTAATGAGTAAAATCTCTCGATCTATTACTCTTATTTGCATGAAATAATCTATGATATTGACCAATTACACAAATTAAATATTTAAACATATCGATTAAAATTACTCATAACCCATTAAACTACTAATAAAAATAGAACATAGTTATGGTGCAAACATGGCTTCCCTTTGCGCCCTAGAATGAAACTACTCACTCATGCTAGAAGTAAAAACAATAAAAACTATGAAGAAAGCCATATAAAACATATATTAAAATAAGATAATGTAAAAGAGTACCTTGAACTATATTAATAGAGAATAAATGTATGCTATGGAAGAGAAATAAAGAAAAACCCTAGCTAGAAAGTGAAAGTAAAAAAGTGGCTATCGTATCTAATTTATCTAGTATACAAAAACTAATTCTAATAATAAAATTTGATTCCTATTTCTAATAATAAAAGTATTTTAATGAAGTAAGCCAAATACAAATAGGCTTCCTTAATTGAATAAGATTCTTTAATTAAAATTTGTAGCTCTATTTTCTCCTCAGTTTCTGGGCTATTACAGTTGAATTAAAGAGAATTCAATAAGCTTCGTATGGACTGTAAGATCTTCCAATTCTGACTTCTAGAACTCGAGATATGTTCCAAACAGTGTATGTATGTATGTAGCACGTGTAGCCCAATAAATACGAATTTTCTTCTAATTTGACTTCAAATTAGCTCCTTAAGCCCAAATCCTTCCAAATATAGGAATTCTATCTTTTTTGTAGTAAAACATTAAAATCTATTACATATATATCTAATTAATGCAAAATACAATTAAATATGAGAATAAAATTAAGATAAAATATATATAAATATATATTCTATCAGTAGCAAGATTGGAAGCTATCAGAATGTTTCTTGCATTTGCAGTTCATTCAAAATTCAAGGTGTATCAGATAGATGTGAAAAGTGCCTTCTTGAATGAAAAATTGGAAGAAGAAGTCTATGTGGAGCAACCACCAGGATTTGTTGATCAAAAATTTTCTGATCATGTTTACAGGTTAGGCAAGGCACTATATGTATTGAAGCAAACACCTAGAGCTTGATATGAACCTCTAACAAAATTTCTCCGTGAAAATGGTTTCATTAGAGATACCATTGAGAAAACTCTCTTTATTAGAAAACATAAAGGTGATATTTTTCTTATCCAAATTTATGTTGATGATATTATATGTGATTCTACTAATGAAAAATTCTGTGAAAAGTTTAGCACGCTAATGCACTCAAATTATGAAATGAGCATGATGGGAGAGTTAAATTTATTTTTGGGATTTCAAGTCAAATAGACTAATGATGAAATTTTCATCAATTAATCAAAGTATGTGAAAGAACTATTGAAGAAGTTTGATATGCAAGATTGTGCAATTGCCAAAACTCCCATGTCAACAGTCACTAAGCTAGACTCTGACCCAAAGGGTAAGAAAGTTGACAACACTAGCTATAGAGGTATGATTAGCTCATTATTATATTTAATTACTAGTAGACCAGATATAATGTTTGCAACATTCTTGTGTGCTATATTTCAGGCTGACCCTAGAGAATCACATTTGATAGATGTGAAAAGAATTTTCAGATATCTCAAGGGTGAACAAACTTTTGGACTTTAGTATCCTAGAGAGTCTGATTTTTCATTAATTGGCTATTAAGACTCTGATTATGCAGGATGCAAGGTTGACAAGAAAAGCACATAGGTCAATTCCAATTTCTTGGCAACAGGTCGATTTCTTGGTTTAGCAAGAAACAACAGACAGTATCAACCTCAACAGCTGAGGCTGAATACATAGCAACTGGAAGTTATTGTGCTCAAATTCTGTAGATGAGAAATCAGTTACTTGATTATGGACTAACATTCTCAAATATTCCTATGCATTGTGATAATACCAGTGATATTAAAATTTCAGAGAATCCAGTCCAACATTCCAGAACAAAGCACATTGATGTCAGGTATTATTTTATTAAAGAACATGTTGAAAATGGTACTGTTGAACTTCATTATGTTCCAACTGACTGACAGATTGCAGATATTTTAACAAAACCACTTGATGAGTCTACCTTTCTCAGACTGGTAGGTGAATTAAGGATGTTAAATATGTAAGTGATAAATCATTACAAGAAACAAGGTATGTACTTTAATTATAGTCCCTGATTTATCAAACTATAATTTGTTATTGCAAAATTTTTGAGGTACTTTATCTTCGGAGTCTAACTTTTAGACTCTGACGGGTCTATTGACTCTGAGAGACTATAGACTCTGAAGGTTTAGACACTTAGACTCGGAAACGGTTAAAATTCGCGTTTGTAGACTCTGATTATTTTTGAACCTTTCAAATGACTGTAATTAGGTGGTAATAGTTACTTTTTACTGGTTACAGGCTGTAGACTCGTGTGTATTGTATGGAAGTTTAACAAAATACAAATTTTACATACAATTAACTTACTTATTTATTGCAATCTATTTTCTAAGGCAAAACTTACTTATAGAGCATTTCAAGAACCCTAGATTTTTATTCCCAATAATTTTCATTACTTTCACTTCAATGGTTGTTGTTTCTACCATCATAAGGGGACCCAAGGCATTTGCATTCACCTTTGGGGATTTTGAGTTCATGACAACAAACCATGTTGCAGTCCTTGGAGACAAGAAGGGTGTAGATCCAGACTACTATCTAGTGATGGATTTCTTGGAATAAAGTGAGCTTAACTATGTGTTGAAAGCATCTTCTGTTATTCACATGGATGCTGTCTCCCAGGCTTGGAGCTCTACTAAGGTTTTTGATCCTACTCAGGATCAACCAGGTAAAATTATGTTTACCTTTGGTGATACTACATTTGATGTTATTGCTGATGTTATCAATTCCGTGTTTAAATTACCTGTGAAACAACCTTTTGATGAAACTGTTGATGATTCTGTGAGTGTAGTGGTTTTGATAATATTACATTTATCACTTATCAAATTGACGACAGTCTCTTATTTGATAAAGTGATCCACATTGGTGATATGTTGCTCACTCAAATGGGAGCTAAATTAAACAATGTGCAAGAGGGGAGGAAGAAAGTCTACTATCATAGATTTCTTATGATTCTTCTCAATCACTTCATTGCCGACATGTCAACTAGGTTGGCAGATGATTGCTGTGTGCATGCCAACAAACAGTAAATGAGAATTTTCTCTGACATCAAGAGAATTGATGAGAAGAAGGGAACTAACCTGCCTGCCATGGTGTATCCACAGATAATGCAGGTAAAACTATCAACCTACAAACCTTCTATCTATAATTCTTCTTTCTTTGGAGGTGAAATGGTGCAGGAATAAATTATGGAAAGTCCCTCTGCACCTACCCAAGTAGCCAAATCCCCTTCCTCCAAAAAATCTCACAAATCCAAATCTAAAAAGAAACCAACCTCTGTTGTCTCTCAAAAGACACCAGTTGTAAAGATGAGAAGATTGATACAAACCAGGCGTATAGATGAGCAAAGTGATGAGGAGCTCAACCCCTTAGAGAAGCAGGTTGTTCATGCACCTGATTCTAGCCTAAAAGCCAAGACTGTAGACTCTCTATAGGTTATAGTCTCTGAAAAACCTAGGGATGCATCTCAGGATTCTCAACTTGAGTCTCCTGAGAAATCTTTTGCTAAGAAGTACAAGAGGTTTATGAAGGCTTATTCTACACACACACAAGCCTATTATTGGTACTAATCATGTTTTGCAGGAAATAGTTGCTTCCAAGGCTCCTATAGAGCTAGACTCTGAAAGCAAGAGAACTCCTGAACCAGAGTCTAATGTTCAGTCAGAGTCTAGACTGCATTCAGACTCTGATTATGACACATTTTGGGAAGGAATGCCAAATGAAGCAGCCTCAAGTCTTATAGACTCTGCTTATCTTTCTATAACCTTTGGTGAAATCAATTGAAGATCCAGAATCATACAAGAACATCAACAAGTATTGGATCTTCTCTCAACATATGATGCCCTAAGGAAGAGAATGAAGATGGAGCTACATATGTCTGCACAGGATGTAATCACCAATTTATACAGCTACCTCTTCAACTCTTTATTACAAAGTCAAGCAGCTAGGATCATAGAAGGCAGAACAATTGAAGTTCTCAAAACACTTGGTGTGCCAGACTCTGAAAAACCAAAAATGAAGAAATTCAAGAAGACAAAAGCCCTCAAAAGGAGACAATCAGAGTCTGTTGCTGAGTCAGAGACTGAGATTGAACAACCAGTCTTTGATTATGAAGTAATTTGGGATAATGGAGTTACCTACATGACAACCATTCAATGGATTTATCACTTCCAACCTCTATCAAGATAGGTGATTGACTATCTTGTCCATAATATAGGTATAATTACCAAAAAATACATTTATCCAACCTATCAGAGTAGATTGGATCAATTCAAGGGCATATACTTTCAAAAAGTGAGAAGGTAACTGCAGGAACTCTTCAATCTCACAGATGCTCAGGCAATCAATGCAATCCATACAAGGGCTTTTCATCACAATTTGGATGCATTTATTATTGAAGAAAAATAAGAGGAATAATGTGTTGGAAGGAAGTTGGAAGAGGGCACTAGTGCACCAGTGGTGACTAGTGACAAAGGTGCCCAGTCTACCTTACCTACACAAGAACTACATAGTCAGAGGTTGGGTGATAGTGGGGCATGGGAGAATGTTGATAGGCCCTCTTTGACAACTCAACCAATTATTGATAAGAACCCCAATGATATGGGAGGACAGACTCTGATGGATGCTCATGAAGAAATTTCACAATCTATTCTATCATATTTTATCCACTTTGAGGGGGAGTCTCATGCACTAACAGTCAAAGATGGTGACACTCAGACTCTGGCTTCTAATGAAGTCATACTGAGACAGTCTAGAGTAGACCCTAAGACCGGAATACTAGAGCCAACAGACTCTGGAAAGAAAGAAGAAGCTAGTAAGGGTTCGGAGTCTGTTGTTGCTCACCCCTTGGTGGAAACCCCTAGCCTAAAGACAATTGAAGGGGTTCCCCTCCATCAAGGTGGTTCAGGTATTGAAGCATCTATTACTTCTCTTACACCCTCTTCTATAGGATTTTTGAGTGCACCTTCCCAAATGAGTGAAAAAGATGAAAATGAGAGGTTGACACTGGTTCAGGCAAAAGGAGAGGTATAAAAGGCTGTAGAGAGCCAGAGTGAGAATGAGAAAGTGGGTGCCCAACCCCACTATGAGAATGAGAGACTAGGATATCTAGAACCTAGCTTTACTTATTGGGATCAAGAATTTCCTCAAAGTTGGTCTAATGAGTTGAGGAAGGGGATGAATGAAAATTCATTTTTACTTATCTTGCAGATTAATAAGAAGGAGGAAACTCTAGCTGCTCGGAAATTATTCACACAGAGACCACAACTTCATTTAGTGGATTCTCTAGCTAGGAGAGCAGACAGAGTTTTGGAGGCTTTGGTGGTTACACCACATATTCAATCTGAGACTATAATATTGAAATCAGAAAAACCAATTCTTATCATGCCTATTCAGGCTAGGCTTACAGAGTCTGCAGAGTTTGATCATTCTAAGAAGGAGTCAGGGTCTATAGTCCCTTTTGTAGTTTCAGAATCTACTCCACCACCAGAGTCTACACCTCCTGTTATAAAGTTGGAGCACGTTAATGTTGTGCCTGACGATTCGACCTCTAAAGATAAATTTGGGGTGAATCCATCTTTCATTTATTTTGATCAAGCTTTTTCTCTATCTTGGGACACAACAAAGGCCAGGGGCATTGATAATTTTGATACTTTTAAGTGCATTCTGGCTATTCATCAATCTGAAATACTTCAAGCCTTTCACAAGAAATCTTTTGATCAAGAACATGGTCATTATTCTGATGAGAAATAAGATGCTTCTCTCATTCAAGAAAGCAATGATATAGCAGATGATAAGAAAATAGTCAGGGAAAATATTGTAAATCAATTGGCTGAAGTGGTCACAGATATTTCACATATCAATACCAAGCTAACCAATGTTGATACCACCACTTCACTTCTCTAAACCAAGTTTGAGTCTCTAAATTCTGTTCAACAAATTAAGAATGCTCTTGTGAAGGCATATTTAGGTGATTTCAAGGCAACACAAACTACTCTTCAAAATGATGCCAATTCCCTTACTACCAAAGTTGATTATGTGATTGCTGCTCATGCCAACATCTCCTCGGTACTAGAATAAATTCTTTTGGCTGTCACAAGTGGTGATGATGTCAAAAAGGGGGAGAAGAAAGAAGTTGGGAGTTCAAGGAATAATAAGGATGATGCTTGCAAGGATGACAAGTCAATGGGTGTTAAAGGAGGAGAGATGGTGATGATGATGAAGCTGGTGATAGTTCTCATGGTCCTAGGGGTCCTGGTGGTGTACAACAAAAGAAGTATGAAGTGTTTATTAAAACACAATCTCAAACACACCAGTCAGTGACTGGACATGGGAAATCAGGGTCTAAGCCAGACTCTGAAAAGGAAAACAGAGTACAGACTCTGATGAACAAAAGAAGGAAGAAGTCAAAGAGCCAAACTATTGGAAGTGCAGTCAAACCAGTACACAATTGAGAGCTAGAAGAACAACAAGGCTTGGAGGTATTTCGGCATCTGACATTGCAAGACTACTACTCTAGTAGCTGATCCACAATCTCTTATAAATAGTCAATTTCAAAAGCTCACTCAAAAACACTTTAACAAAGTGGTGCTGCTCAAATTGTCTACAATTTTTTTAAAAGAAAGTTGCTAGGAGGACATGGTTGAACTGAAAAGGTGAAAACTGAGATGCAGATATATTTTCTGAATGGAGGAACTGTAAGGTGGATAAGTCAACAAGATTTCATATTCTTCAAGAAGGCTGAGGAGTTGCAATATATCAGATTTCTTCTATCAATAGCAACTGAGGTGAATAAGAATATGAGAGAAGTGACAAATAAATAGTTCATAGAGATTGATAGAAAGCTGACTCTGCACAGACAGACAAATAAGCAGATGGGTAAATTTTCTCTGAAATATGTGGATACTGAAGGGAAGGATCAAGACATGCCTCTAAAATTAAAAGAGATTAAATTTCAAGAAGGTGCGGGTCACTACTTTGGGTTTCAACCTATGGAAGGGAAGATTAATGTTTTGATGCTTAAAGACTTAAAAGAACAAGAATGCAGTGCAAATGATCTAAGAGCGGCTTACTGTTAAATCAAATATGAAAATGAAGAGATGATCAAATTGAAGAAGTTTGTTGGTCAATCTTTAGCTATTGTGGAGGAGAATATGTTAAAGTCATTTCTGAGAAATAACACAGCTTTTGAGAAGATAAATTGATAAGTAATTCTTTGTTCCTTATAAATTTTATACTGTTCTAGATTAATTGTTTTATTCTTTAGTTTTGACATCATCAAACCTTGATTTATGCTTACATTTTATAAAGCATAAATAAGGGAGATTGTTAGGAATATATTCATTTGATGATGTACAAAATACTAGAACATGGTCTAGCATACTTTATCTGTAACGAGTCTTTCTAGTATCTGAACTTTTATATAATCAGAGTCTAGATGGTCAACATCCATTTATATGTGTCATTTGTACTCAGAAGATTTTCAGAAGAAAATGAAACCAGAGTCTGGATGCAAATCAAAGTCTGAAAGTCAATCGGGGTCTATAGATTATCAGAATCTATAGTCTATCTAAGACTGAAGATCATCAGAGTCTGAAGTCTTTCATAGTCTATAAAGCTGAAACTATATTTGGAAGGTGATCAACAGAAAGAGAAAGCTTCGAAGATAAATATATTTATATTGCAGATATGCTATGAGAAGGAAAAAGAATTTCAGAAGAAAACTGTCAACTAATAATTAGGAATTCTATTCCTATTGTAATTTGATTTTCTGTTATTAGTTGATAGGCATCTCTCTATATAAACATTCTATGTAACCTAATATTATTGTCGAAATTTTATGAGAGCATAGAGATAGAGAGAGTTACTATGAAAACACAGAGAAACTTCTAGGGTTTATGTACACCCTAGAAGAGTTTGTATTCAATATTATTTAATACAAACACTGATATTTTTATCCTCTGAGTTTTGATCTTTGTTAAAATAGTTCAAGTTTGATTCTTCTGAAATTGATTGAAACTAAGGCGAAAAGATCACACAAGTATTCAACCTCCCTTCTACTTGTGTAACTGGGAAAACATGTTCAGACTCCATCTCAACTGTTGAGTCAGGATTCATTGACATCAGTTCTTGTCTATAGCCAAATAACTTAGAATACTGCTCTGCAATATTTGTTCCATGATGATCTTCGTACATTTCCTCTTGGCTCTTCTCAACACATGAGCTTTGAAATCAAGTTGCAGCTCTTGAAGGACCCTCATGTGGAAAGCTTCTATAAGTCGATCAAGTTGGATTTTTCCTGAATTCATTTAAATATCTTTGTGTTAGGAATCCGGAATGAATCAAGGGGAGGTCAAACTGTGATCTCACACAATTGTGTGCTGCATAGGAATTTTTAGATCTAGGGTTAGATGGTTATTTGGTATCATGTGCTAAACACGTGCCTTACAATTTTTTCTCACTTTTCATAAATATAAAGCTGAGATAATAAATATACAAGGCTTACCTGGATCCACTTGCTTGATTTGGAATGACTTGTCAAAATTCAAAGATGAAAAAATATACCACTTGCATGGCTCTTTGCACATTACTTCACCCTCTTCTTGTCTGATAATGAGAAACTAATCATTTTTTCATCCTTGAAACTGTGTTTTGTTATTGCCTATTTAAATTCATGATGACCTTTAAAGGTCATCCCCACTTCCCAGCTTGCTTCATCTGTCTCTTTATAAACTGGTCATTTAATCTTCCTCAATCCAAGAGCATTCTCTTCATACATATTTTCAAACAAATTGTCCAGGGAATCAAATTCTGATTCTTCACCTTTTTCATCATTTGCATCAGATTTATCCTCACTTGTTGCATCATCATTTAACAGTCCTGGATTGTGCCTTACCCTCCCTAACCACTCAGCTCCTTCATCTACATTCTCATCAAATAAATTGTCATCTTCACTCATAGAGTAATCATTGTCAGACCATTCATAATCAACATCATCTTCCAAGTCTAAAACATTACTATCTTGCACCTCATATTCAGTGGCGGAACTTGAACAAGATGTTAGCAGGGGCTAAAAAAATAAAACTTTCACAAATAATTAATGATATATTATTAATTTTAAAATTTATATATTTCTTATGATCATTTTACATTTTTTCCTTTAGAAAACTATTTATAATTTTGAGTTTTTCGGTCTAAAGTAAAAAAAATGAATTTTAAAATTCAAATTTTGTATATGGTGAAATTAAATGAAGGAGAATGAAAGAGAATTTAAATTATAAATTTAATTAATTTAAATCAGATTATTTACATTTATTTAAGTGTTAAAATTAAAGAGTTAAACACAATAGTTATATTTTATTAAAATTATATTATCATAAAAAATCATATAATCTACATATTTTTCAATATATATATATAATTGTGATGATGAGACCAAATATAAAAAATATCCATAATATATATATATATATATATATATATATATAATTTATATATATCTTAGGTGTATTTTTAGGGTTTGGGGGGCCATGGCCCCTACCCTGCTCATATTCATTAGGACACACATTATCATAATCTTGGCTAGTTACCTCTTCATCCTCTTCCCCATTAGAATGGTGGATATAAATGTCAATCCTATAGTTATTCTCCTTTGCATAGCTCAACATCAAATTCACATCAGTCTGATTGTGGATATGGGTTAGTCCAACATTCGTTCTTACAGTAGGAATCCTAAAGTACAAGTTCTTAAACCCACTATAAGATAAGCCTTCAACTTTTTCCCTTATGTACTCCTAAGTTATTGAGTTAATATCCCATAAATCATACACACTTAGCTCACCACCAACATACTCTGTGTTTGGCAACCTTTTCAGTTTTCCACCATGATACAACCTTATACTAAGCATATTATCCTCATTACATAACAAATGCAAGTTTACATAGATCAAATCTAATAGACCCAAAACAAATAATGAAATCAATTTTTTTAATCAAAACACATGCAAAGGAAAAAACTCAAAATATACAAACACAAAACACAACATGAATAATAGTACAAACCGCACTATGAAAACATGTAGCCATTGGCTTGTAATCTCAAATGTGTTTTCGATTACTATATGAACAAAGACATACCATAAGGAGGAGAATCATTACTGTCTAGTGGACGAACTGTCACTAATGACCTTATATTCATCCTTAAAATGTTGATGTACCACTATCACTCGCCTTCTTCAGCTCAGCTGTAAACCCTAAACTTTCTCTTTTTGTCCAAACAAGCCACTGAGCTTTCTATTTGCTATGTTATATATAACATTGGTAATACACATAACCCACTCATGTTTGATTTATGGAAGCCAACTATTAGACTCCAACAACCCTCATTCACTCTCTTAACGTCAATTGGAGCTCACTTTCCCGTGGCTCGGTTTATTTTGTCCGGACAATGGTCGAGCTATACAATGTGTAAACTATGATGGTTGAACCATATAAAAAAACAAATGTGGTTCCTGTGTATTTTCGTGTCAATTTTGATGGTCAAAGTATAAGTAACCCTTAAATAAATCTCTAATATCGTAACTAAAATATTTCTTTAAACAGAAAACACGATCAAACATTATTTTCTTGAAATACAAATACAACTAAAATATATGAAAAAATATATAAAAATATTTATACACTCAATATTAAATAAAATATAAATTATTTTCATAAAAATACAAATAAATTTAAATTATATAAATGAAATCAGAAAATAATAAAAAATTTGATCCATACTTTATATTCCCTCTGTCCCATTTTAACTATTTTTGACTTTTTTACACGTAATTTAAGGTGTTAAAAAAATTACATCTAAACATAATTAATTTTTATAAAATTTATATTAAATAAAAGTTTATAATCTAAACTTTAATTTGATATAAAAATTAAAATTTTGTGTGAAATATAACTATTATTTTTTTACACTTTAATATGTGTGTCAAAAAGTCAAACATAACTTAAAATGGGACGAAAGGAGTAAGAGCAAATCCAACAGCATCCCTAAATGAGCTCATAAGCTCAAAAATAGGGAATATGACATAAAATACAGTTCTAAAAATATCCTAGTGATTCCCTAAATCACTAGAATATTCTAAATTTTACTAACCATGTCCTATTAATAGAAATCCTCTAGGATATCCTAGTGAATACAAAATTCATTTCCCCGCCTTTTCTCACATTTTTTCTCTTTCTTTTTTTCTCTTTCCTCCTTTTTAAAACAAATTAGATTCAAAATTATTATTATTATAATAATAATAGGAAATAAATATAGAGAATATTGTTGGAGTTAACATGTAAAATAGATTATCTAAATCACTAGAATCCATTATTTTATAATATTAATAGATAATCAATTAAGACACTGTTGAATTTGTTCTAATAACTTTAATAATAGATTATACATTTGTCAGGCAAATTAAAACATTCTACAAGAAAATTTTAACAGAGGGCCTCCTAGGGTTTACATCTCTGTAGCTGCTTACCTCCTCCATCGACATAGCCCGAACCGGTGGAGAGCCCCAAATCCTTTAATTTGTTTTGTTTATTTCTGTTTCTTTTAATAATCTTTCTTTTTTGGAAAGAATTTTTATCAATTTAGTTTGTTTGGTTTATTTTTTAGATTTAAAATAACCAGAGTTTCGGGTTTTCTTTCATCTTCGATTCAATTGGAGTTTATTGGATTCAGAAGTAACCGATATCTCTAATTGTGGTTTCTTATTTCATATTTAAGTTTTTTATTTGAAATTTCAATTTCTTTGCTCTCCTTGGTGAGATAGTGTTTGTTCTCTTCTTTATTGTAAGAGTTGTTTATGATTTTGGTGATGAAAGTTTGTATTGGATTGTATTTATGGTCAAGCCAAATGAGTTGCGGCGAAGAGATTATATATAAATACATCAGCTTTAACATATCGTTTGATTGCCTCCGCAGGAAGCCCGACGACTATTTTATGTTTGTTCGACTTGTTCATTTTTGTAGATATTGTATGATTTTTCATTATTGAATTAAATCTATATTTCTAAAAAAAACATACATTTTACATAACTTTTTCCCGACATAAATAATAGATCACAAAAAAAAAAAAACACATTTTAGTTTTTACCATCCAAGTTTGACTAAATTTAAATATAAATAAAAATAAAATGCAAGAAAAAAATAAATAATAAAGTATAGGAAAGGAGCACGTGGTTGAAAAATACAAACCACAAAAAGAAACTACTACAGTGTGGAGAAGAGCTCTCCTTCTCACTCTCCAGATCTGTATATATACATTTCTCTCTCTGTATCTATCTATCTATACATCTCCTCGGGAACATCGACAATAGAGACAAGAAGATGTTTCTATTTGATTGGTTTTATGGGGTGTTGGCATCTCTTGGGCTATGGCAAAAAGAGGCCAAGATCTTGTTTTTAGGCCTCGATAATGCTGGCAAAACCACCCTTCTTCATATGCTTAAAGATGAGGTACACCCTTTTCTTGAAATAATTTATCTGTGTTTTTTATATATATATAGAAATGTGTTATAATTTGTATATGTGTTGATTGTGATTTTATGTATTAGAGGTTAGTTCAGCATCAGCCTACACAACATCCAACATCAGAAGAGCTGAGTATTGGTAAAATCAAGTTTAAGGCTTTTGATTTGGGGGGTCATCAGATTGCTCGTAGAGTTTGGAAAGATTACTATGCCAAGGTCAGTTTCTTATGTATCAAATATTTAGCATTTGATTGTTTTTTTATGATGATTGATCTATTTGGGTTGTTCCTAGATCTGCTCAATTTTGGTTGTAGTTTTGTTTGGAGAGTATATGGGTGTTGTTTTGAATGTGCTATAGTTGCGGACATTGATTGGTTTGTACTGGCTGCCGAAAGGTCACTTTTAAAATGATAGTCCTTGAAAACGATAAGAGTCGAGTTTGAAATGTAGTTTTGTTGTTTCGTTTTCAATTGATATTGAGAACTTGTATGCAAGTAAATCCTTTGAATGTGAGAATCTGGATTTTTGTGGTGCTAATGATGTTGTGATTGTCACCATGTAGAAGTAAGTACCTTTTTGTAAGAAAAGAGCAATACTTGAATTCCTCGGGACTGACTATTAACTGGAATTCTGGAAATTGAATTACTTTGTGGATTTGCATATTCTGGACTCTGAAATGCTTTAAGCTGTATACTACTATTATGTTAAAGAACTTTCAAGTATCTTAAAATAACATACTTTGTCCCTCCCAAGGTCTTTGTGCATGTAGAACTTTCGTAAAAATGCCTCCTCTTGGTGGATTCCTCCTAAATTTTTAGTAACAATAAATTTCTCATTACGATAAATGTGGCGTAGATTATTTGTGCTAGATAATCATACTCTTAAGATGCTCAAGCAGTCATGGGGGTAATTCAAGATGACATTTATTGTAGAATATTATCCTCTCCTTGCACCCCACAAAAAGATCGTGTTTCCAGTTACTTGTGCTGAATGTCTTATTGTTTGGAATCACAGTATAGTCTACAAATGTATATCTATATCTATTGATATAGATATAGTAACACCCACATATGGGAAAGACCGGACATATAATTTGTCTTTGTAACTAATGTGTTTGTGTATAAAAGGGTGAACAAATTATATGTGGAAAAGCTGTGATATTATCATTGAACAATAAAGTATAATGTTGGACATTCCTCTTTCTAGCGAGTTGTGCTTTTTATCTTGAATATTGTGTTACTTGACAGTTGTATGTGTTCTGAAATCTCTCAGGCCTGGTTTTAATTTTATGCTGTCCTATTACCTTCTTTCTTGTATCCTAGGTCATGTCTACTCTGTAGAGTTGTATGAAGTCTATCTAATGAGAAAGGTGGTTTTTTTTTTAAAAAGCCTTATATTCATTAGAAGAATCTCATTATGACTAAGATCTTTGAAGATCACAATTATTTCCACCGCAAGTAGTAATCATTTTTTTTCTGTAAAATAGTGAACAGCAGAACATTATACTAGTAGAGAAAAAATCGTAAATTATATAGAGTTGCAGTGTCTCATTTGTATGAGATTAATGGAGTTCTTGCTATTTTAGCAGTTATTTACTCTAATATTGACAATGGGAGAGGATTATATTCTGGAATTTGAATCATATTAGCTTTAGACATAGTATAGAATAATGTGTCACTGTAATCATACATTGTTATATCATTCTATAGTTTGCATGCACTTCACTGCAAATAAGCATTCACTTCCAAACTAGGCACCTAGTCGGCTCACTCATATAGTCTTCTAGTGCAAATGTTGTTATCGTTTACAGAAATCAACTTTGTAATGTATTACTGTCATTGGTCCCATTTTCATCTCTACACTAATCTCCTGTTAATTCAACATTACTGGAGTCTGGAACACTTTTAAGTTAGGAAAAATGGTAAAGTTAATTCATGGAAAACTTATGAGCCAGATTTATAACTGTAACTTCTTGCTAAGAAGACTGAAGTATCAGAACACATTGTTGGTGAAGATTAAGTTTTTAAACTGCTCATTTGAAAGTTAAAACACATGTTTCTAGACTGGACACATAATGATGATGCTTATCCAAATAGATTGATGGTTTAGTAATTGTTATCGGACTTTTAAATCACTAAGGATTAGTGTCCTACCGTTTACTTATGCCATCACTCTTATCCGATTCCCCTACCTTACGGTTGTAGGCTTTTTGTGGGTGGTTTTTGGTGTCAAATATTTTAATTAGATTGCAATCGACTTGCACTTTCTTTAATATTATTTGTCATGCTTATTAGAATTGATGCATGTATTTGACTTTTTTTATGGCATCTACTTTATGTGGAATTTTCTTTGATTACTATCAACTTTTTGAGTTGAGACTTTTTTAACAAGATGCAATAATGTTTTGCAATTTATACAGGTCGATGCCGTAGTTTATCTTGTGGATGCCTATGACAAAGAGAGGTTTGCAGAATCTAAGAAAGAGTTGGATGCTCTCCTTTCGGATGAGTCACTGGCCACTGTCCCATTTCTTATTCTGGGGAACAAAATTGATATCCCATATGCTGCCTCAGAGGATGAGTTGCGCTTTCATCTTGGCCTGACTGGCGTCACCACTGGAAAGGGGAAAGTGAATCTTGCAGATTCAAGTGTGCGTCCTTTAGAAGTATTCATGTGCAGCATTGTGCGCAAAATGGGGTATGGTGATGGATTCAAATGGGTCTCTCAATACATCAAGTAGGATATTTGTCGGTGAGGAGTTTTATGATGTTTTTGCTCTCTGGAAGAAGAGATGAAATGTTCCAAAGAAGGATTGAAATTCATATTGATTCCCCAGTTTGATTTGTTTGTAAGTTCTTCTCTTGGATGTTCTTTTGGTCTGCTTGGAAGACCTTTCATTTTATCGTAGTGTAAAATCTTAACAATAGCCATAAAGCAGTTTTACATGTAATCCAGCTCCTTTGACAGCCCATCTATTTACTTTATTCTGGTTGGCAGATGTCTTCTTTATATGGTAAATTTGAGAAGTACTGTCTGTATTGGAAATAATTACAGATTAGGACTTGATTCTGCAGGTATTCAATATTCATATAAAATGCATCTACTGTAGAAAACTTTGAATTTATATGCTTATATTCTGGGTTTAAATCGGTGATTTAGATAGAAAAAGTACTTGATATTGGGTTTTGATGCTTCAACTTCCTGAAGTTTTGCTTAATTCTGGTCACTTGTTTCTGTACATTTGCAGAGTTGGATAGTCAATTACATTGAATAATGATAGAAATCTGAATTTAGTTGCAACAGTTGCATCTGGTCAAGAAAAGACTGTATGGTAACAGTAAATTCTGCAAAGTTTTGCCTGATATTAGGGAAGTAATTCAATATATACACTCACTATTACTAAGTATCTCCACAATCATCCACACGTGTGGATACAAAACTGCAAGAGACCTCAAAAAAAATTCTTAAAAGTTTTCTCAAATTCAAATGTTATGCGGGAAGATTGGCTTCAACCTCACTAAAGGACCCCTACTATATGTGCACAAGTACAATAGTATATCATTATTTGATAACTTTTCCTAATGGCAGGATTATCAAACCATCTACCGACCGCTACTCATGTTCGGTGCTCTTAGCCAAAAAGACTAAAAAGAAAAAAGAATGGTCACGGAGGTTTTGTGTAGAATATCAGGCCCTCGATAAGGAGAGAGTGGATGAATATCCTATACCAGTCATTGAGGAATTGTAGGATGAGTTGAATAGGGTTAAGGTTTTTACTAATGCTACGTATAATTCCAAATATTTTCTCAAAATGATATGTGATTTGTTTTGATTCGCGGGCGCATATGTATATACGTGGAGTCTCATTTTATTATTAGGAAAATTATCAATTAACAACCCAGTATTTGGGATAATAAATACGAAGAAGATGACGAAAACATTGACTTGCCCGTTATAAAATACGACCCGCAAACACCCCATCTTTACGACCACACAACAACGAGAAAGTCCATTCATTTGCTGTTGACAGTTGACTCAAGTCAACCCAAAGTTCCCGCTAACAAAAGAGGAAAAAAATCATTGTAGTTTGCAAATTTTTAAGTAGCGTAGTTACTAGTGTGGGATGGACAAATACATATTGTATCATTAGTGTCTAATAACTGTGGATTATTTAAAACTCTGCTCTATTTTCTGTCTATACTTACCACAACCCCAGCAAGAAACTTCTATATCTTTCCCAAGAAACTTCTCAACATTTTACTGAAATTAAATTGGCATCTCTCTATTTTTTTTCCTTGTTTTTTATAAGCAGTTGATGATAAATTTTGAGTTCGTGTGTTATGCATGGTGATGGATTGGTTGGTACTCTGGATAAATTCTGCTGCTTTCTGCTCAATTTTGGTGTTTAATCAGTTGTCAAGTGTTTCTGCTAATGCTGAAGGTGTGTCACCTACATTTTTGTATTTGGACCCGCCAATTTTGTATACTGACACGAAATTTATGTGTGTGAAAGTACACAAATAATTATTCAGTTTGGTGCTTTGTTTCCTTGTTATATAATAAATCCAGGACTGTACAACAAATTAAAACTAGGAGACTCAAGTGATTCTATAGCAGTGTGTTTAGAAAATAATTGTACTTCTTTAAGAGAGTAAGATTAATAATCTGTAAATTCGGTCTGCAGAGGTTGATGAAAGTGCGAAATTTTAGTTTTAATTTTCGAACTGTTGTGATTAGCAGCAGATGGTTTTCTGACTTTTTTGACGCTAAATCTTGGTAACAGTTAATCATAAATCAACCTCGTTTTATACTGGTGTTCTTTAATGTGTTTGATTCTTTTTTGTATATCAGGTGATGCTTTGATAGCACTGAAGAATAACTTAAACGATCCTAACAATGTTCTGCAAAGTTGGAATGCAACCCTTGTGAATCCTTGTGATTGGGTTCATGTTGATTGCAATAATGAAAAAAGTGTTACAAGAGTGTACGCCACCTAAACACTCTTTATAGAAGCCTGCAATACTTTTTCTTTTTTCCATTTCTGCTGCGAAAGCGGCAAAATATAAGAAGTTTTGATTTTTTTTTTCTAATGTAGAAATCTTGGAAACTCAAACCTATCTGGTAAACTGGTTTCCCAGCTTGATCAGCTTCCAAATTTGCAATACTTGTAAGTCTTATCTTTCTTTTTATTACTTACATATTTTCCAATGAAATAAATTTTAAGTATGCGTGGATATTAGGAAGCAGGGTGAGAATCGAACTCTACAGTGGGAGGGTAAACTTCTGAAAAGATATTTAAGTTAGCAGTTTAGGCTGTTTAGCACAGAAATAAGTGATAAGTGCCCAGAATGACACAACCAAAAGAATAAGTAAAACATATTAAAAAATATGCATCATTGTATTGCATTCTGTTTTCGCACATATATAGAACGTTTTATGGGAGTGTAAAATGGGACAATTAACTCATCCTTGTTTTTTGAGCATATTGTGTTGAAATTGTGTTAAAAGGAACAACAGCCTTTATCCGCTTACCTTTATTTATCTCTGAATTGCTAACGCCGATGTGTTTTTAATAATAGCTTCCCTTTTACAGGGAACTTTATAGTAACAACATAAGCGGAAGAGTTCCTGATGAGCTAGGGAACTTAACAAACTTAGTCAGCTTGGATCTGTACCAAAACAATTTTAATGGTCCGATTCCAGACACCTTGAAGAAGCTAAAGAAATTACGTTTCTTGTACGCATTACACATCTATAATATCTCTGGTTTTAATTATTTATTGTACTTAGCTACTTCTTAAGTAAGAAGTAAGCATCACGCAGATTTTATTAGTTATTGTCCGTGGCTACCCTCTGGACGATAAACCTCATCTCCAGGAATTTATTTTTTGATTAACATTTAATTATAATTACTGCAATTATATGGGGCTTAGTGGTGGCTGATCTATTCTTCATCTTTGCAAGGATAGGAGGCTGAATAAAAACAATTTGACAGGAAATATTCCTTATTCTTTGACTACAATCTTGTCATTGCAAGTCATGTGAGTACTAAGCAATCTTTTAGTTCTCTAGGTTTTAACTTCCTCCTCCATCTCTTTATTTGTATTTTACCTATTTATTATTATATGCACTATCTATGTCAATTGCATGATATCATGACAAAAACATAATTATATATCACCATCTTATTATGTGAAATACAGTGATTTTTCAAACAATCGTTTAACAGGACCAGTTCCGAACAATGGATCCTTCGCCATATTTACACCAATCAGGCACATCTCTATTTATATTCTTTCCATTTGTAGTTCACTCTGAAATATATATAATATGATGTTAATTTCCTCTTTCCATCTTCCGGTTTTGCTGGTAATCAACTGGAGACTCCTCCGGTTTCTCCACCACCTCCACTTCCTCCATCACCACCTCAACTGGGGACTCCTTCCCCACCACCTCAACTGGGGACTCCTTCCCCACCTCCTCCACTTTCTTCATCGCGTACATCACCTCCATCACCTCCAGCTTCTCAAGGTTTGAATAATGCCTCTTAACTTAACTTACCTTGGGCAGTATTTGGAATTCAACATTGTGTTTTATGGTCTTCTTTCTTTTATTATAGTGCTTATGTTACTGATATTTTCCTTGTCTACCTTGTGTAGCCAATGCTACCATAAAAAAATTATAGGACATACACATTAACTTATGCTAAATGCCTATGCAGCAGCCTTACCCGTGTTTTCATACCCAAGGTTTGAATCAGTGATGAAAAACTGAAGTAAAGATCAATAAATATATGTTTTTAGATATTATGGATATTTCATTGCATTTACAAGAAAAAATTGATTTTAAGCAATTGTGGAAATATAAGAAAGTGATTATAAGTTAGGATATGAATCAATTTATTGTTCATTTAGTTATCTTACTCTCTAAGCTAGTTTAGATTTTATTATACACATAGATATCGTAATCCTATCACTCACATATTAGAAAGAGATGACTAAATCCAAATAATGAAATGAGCTCTTTTTATTAAGGGTCATCACATCTTTTCTCTTACACTAAGAAACCATAATTAGGGTAGTTGATATTTTGCTGTTAATTCACCGGACCTTATATATGAGAAATAATTTATTCCATTAGAATATTTGTTTTTAGTTTATAGCCTTGCATCATCCCATGGCCTAGTGGATATCAAGTAGACAGACACTTGATGATCATGCCAACATGTCCTTCAAATGTATGCTTTGTATGTTTTTTATGTGATGTTAATATGGCATGATTTAAACCAACAGTTTTATTGTCATTCCTTAATATTTTGCCACTTATCCTACCCCTTAAAGTTAATTCTTCTCCCCTGAATTATGGGTTCATTATTTACTCACTCAGCAACACATTATCAAAAGCTTATGCATCTCAATAAAAAATTAATAATAATAATCCCTTTGTCTACATTAACTTTTAGCAATTGCAATAACGTCAGTAGGCAACTCTTGTACTTTTGAAGTACGTAAAATGGAAGTCTATTCACATTTTTGGTACCCACATCGAGGCTTGTAATTGAGTTGGATAAGTCAACAACTACTGTTTTGACATGTCATTTAGTTTCTTATTAATTGGTAAAGTCATTTCAGGTGTCAACAGTGCAACTGGAGCTATTGCTAGTGGAGTTGCTGTCGGGGCTGCTTTGCTGCTTGCTGGTCCTGTGATTGTACTTGTTTGGTGGCGAAAAAAGAAGTCACACGGTCATTTCTTTGATGTACCAGGTTTGTATATTTAAAATTAGCATCAAGTGATCACTGATATTGGAGCATAATATTCCTCACACTTTTTGCCTTTGCAGCTGCAGAAGATCCAGATGTTCATTTAGAACAACTCAAGCGGTTCTCTTTGCATGAACTGCAAATTGCAACAGATGTATTTAGTAGAAAAAATTTTGTGGGTAAAGGGGGTTTTTGCAAAGTTTATAAAGGCCGGTTGGCTGATGGGACTCTAGTGGCTGTGAAAAGACTTAAAGAGGAGCGAACCCAAGGAGGGGAATTACAATTTCAAACAGAAGTTGACATGATTAGCATGGCTGTTCACCGAAATCTACTGCACTTAATAGGCTTTTGTATGACGCCAACTGAGCGTTTGCTTGTTTATCCATTTATGTCTAATGGAAGTGTTGCATCGTGTTTAAGAGGTACCACTCAGTCCAATTTGCAACTCTCGGCTTTTGAAATCTCTAACAGGGTGTTCTATATTGAAGGATGTTGGTTAATCGGGAATATCATCTAGTTCTAATAGGTGACAAGTTTTCACCTGATGTCAACACTGATGTATGATGACTTGGAAAAAAAGCATATTGAAAATGGATTTGAACTTGTTTGTTTAGATCTTATATTTAAATATGTCAAAAGTAGAATTTTTTGTATATAGTGAAGCAAAAGCAGTGGTTGACTACCTATAAGAAATTGAACAAAAACTACTGTGGCTGACACAAAGCCAAAAAACATGGTTTAAATTGTTCTATCAACAAATGGCATCCTCATGAGCTTATTGGTGCATTACTGCAGGGAGAAGTGAGTCACAGCCTCTACTAGATTGGCCAGTTAGGCAGAGAATTGCACTTGGATCTGCAAGGGGACTTGCTTATCTGCATGATCATTGTGACCCTAAGATCATTCACCGTGATGTCAAAGCTGCAAATATATTATTGGATGACGAGTTTGAAGCAGTTGTTGGGGACTTTGGGCTGTCTAAACTCATGGACTACAAGAATACTCATATTACTACTGCTGTACGAGGTACTATCGGACACATAGCACCTGAGTATCTATCAACAGGAAAGTCTACAGAGAAGACAGATTGTTATGGCTATGGTGTTATGCTTCTTGAGCTCATTACTGGTCAAAGGGCTTTTGATCTTGTTCGGCTTGCCAATGATGATGATGTGATGTTGCTTGATTGGGTCAGCGTTTGCATACCCTTTTTCTGCTGGTTTATTTATTTAGTGTTTTTATACAACATTGTGTCACTGACTGCACCTTTGGGGTATTTATAGACAATGTAGAAATCAGTGTCAAAATTTATTTTGAAATTCTAACACACTGCGAATGAGAACTATTTTTTGTTCGGGAATTGATCAATTTTTCTGATTTCTTGTCTATGCTTGAGCTTATTACCTTCCTGTTAACTCTTCCTCAAATCTCAGGTGAAAGGACTTCTGAAAGACAAAAAGCTGGAATTGTTGGTCGACGCAGATCTACAGGGTAGCTATGTTGATGAGCAGGTGGAAGAGCTAATTCAGGTAGCTTTGCTTTGCACACAAAATTCGCCAACTGAACGTCCCAAAATGTCAGAAGTTGTTAGAATGCTTGAAGGTGATGGGTTGGCTGAGAGGTGGGAAGAATGGCAGGAGGAAATTTTCCGTCAAGATGTCATTAACATACACAATCTGATAAATGATTGGATCATTGCCGATTCCACATACAACCTTCGTCCAGACGAATTATCTGCACCCAGATGATCCTTCATGCCATGTCCCAGATAATATTCTCTTCCTCAGCTTCCAAATTGTATGTTGCATCAAAAGGGCTTTGTTTATCTTGTAGCCTTTGTAAGCTGCAGTAGGGCAGTGACATCGAAAGGGTACGCAAGAAACTTGAAAGAACATTTGTGGCAGCACCTTGCATGGTATATTCCTCTGTTGAAGCTAGTGAAAAATCACTACAAGAATAACATTGGCATTTGGAACACTTGAGCAACAAGATTGCATTTGGAAAAATCGAGCAACAGGAATATTGTCTTCAGCTTTCTTATAATGGAATGCCATGAATGTGTTCTCATTTTCACTTTCATTTTACTAATTTTCATTGGCAACCATTTTTGGTCTGTTACTTTTAGTGGTAACTATGTCTTGGTGAGTCAATATGAAATTTGACAAAACTAAGCCATAGTTTGAAGAATAAGCAGGAAGCTCTTGGTAGGGAGGCAAGGAGGGAGTATCAACAGAAACCATTTCTTCACCAAATATTGAAATTTTGTAATCCATGCCATAATCAAATGAGTAAAAAACATAACCTCTGTCATGTTGTAATGGCCCGGGTGAAGGTCAGAAATACCCATTTTTTACCCAAAATTGACAGGAATACCAGTATTTAAAAACGCGGCCATATATACCAGCATGTTACGCATTTGTAAAAGGAGTATAATCAAATGAGTAAAAAACATAACCTCTGTTATGTTGTAATGGCCCGGGTGAAGGCCAGAAATACTCGTTTTTTAACCAAAATTGATAGGAATACAGTATCTAAAAACATGGCCATATATATCAGCATACTACGCATCTGTAAAAGGAGTATTACTAGATACACATTTATCAAAAGCTTATCATGCTAACACACACCTGAAAATTGGGTGATACGCATTGCTAATTACGCATTTTGTACCGGAGTATTCAATTCAATCTATTTTTTTTTGATAGCGTTATAATAGATCTGAGTAATATCCATTAGAAAACTATAATAACATCTGAGTAATGAGTTCAAAAAAATAGTTAAATAATGTACAATACACCTTTGGAAGGAAGAGGGAGAAAGGATAATGAAGTAAAAGATGACATCATTGAATTTGTTTTTGAGACGAGGATTGTATGTATTGTCTGTATATATAAAATTAGGCAAAAAGTGATACGCATTTGGCATTTGGCAATGACTTATTATGATGGTATTATTGGTCACTCAATTCTGGAACTGGTATTTCAGTAATAAAATGATAAAAAAACGGGTAAATTTGCCATTTTTTCTAATGGCCCTGGTTGACTCACCTTATTTTTCAGAAATAATTACTTTTTTCAGAAATAATTATTTACTTTCTGTGATAAAAAAAGTATTTATTTAAAAAAATATATGAATGCCCTTTTTAAAAAAAAAAAATACTTATTTCCACACAGTAAGGGAAACAAATGATCCCGTTGTATATATACAACTTTCCGACAGCAGAATAATAACCAAAATGCGAATTGGGGATACAGATACAAAATGTTAACTTATTCTGTCTAAAAACGATGATGAGAAATGGCCATCTTTATTCTAACTTTATACTTAATTTTAACATAATTTCTTATCTATTAAATGTTGAAAATAAAATTAATATGAACACAAGTAAACTTTAAAATCTAGAGTAAAATTTAGTTTGCTTATCCAAAGAGCAAGTCCAATGCAATGTCATTAGATGTGCTATTTCTATAATATAATATCAATTATACAATATAACACTGCAATACAATGCTATAGGAGGTGTTAAAATAAAAAAGTGTTATATTTTGTTCTATATAATATAGAACCAAGTATAAACGTATCTATAATTGTCACATGAAGCATGTAAGTGGAAAATTGGAAAGAAAACATTTATTTTAATAAATTTAATATTATATTTTATATTATTTATTGAAAAGTTATTTAATTTTATTTTTATTTTGATATTATTATTGGACTTGCTTTAATAAAATTTAAAGGAGTAAAATTTGGGTCAGTAATTCCAAACTGAATTTTACTCAATTTTAATAGTACAACTAAAAGTTAGCCGACACAAAAACCCGTTGCCATCCTGGACTCCACAAGGATCTAATCAATTTTATATACAAGTCATGAGCCTTTCGAGCACGAGAAACATATTATTCAGTGTAGATCCAAGTGAAACACTATGCGTGTTCTTTGTCTCTTCTGTATACATTAGCTGTTAGAATGGAGTTTGCGGGTCGGGTTGCCGGGTTTGAATCGTTTTTCTACTTAACTTAATTAATTCGGTTTGAAAATTTTCAATCATTTATGTTAAAAAATATTATACAACCTAATCTTATCTAATTTAAATCGGTTTGGATCGGTTGGTTCAGGTTGAACGGTTTATAATTAATATTAAAATTTTATATTTCCACATATCTTAACATAAATTGCGCTAATAAAATGTACTATCTCAACATAAATGACAACAAAACTAGAACAACATTAACGAAATATGTTCATAAATAGTAAAATTTATAACTAATCTAACAAATATTTAAAATTTTAAATATATAATTATTATTATATTAATATCTAATGTATAAATTATCGTGAAAATATAAAATATCGGATGTAATTATATATTATCATATTATATATATGTATCGGGTTGGCTAAATAATTTTCTAACCCATACCCGACCTAATTAATTCAGATTGAACTCTTTTTAACTCAACTTAATATCTGATTTTTTTTATTTTGAGTTAAATCAACCGAAATAAGAGTCAATTTAGATCGATTTAATCGAATTTTGTAACCCGTAACCACGGTAGCTGTTAGCATGCATGTTTTAATTTTCATTGCCTTGCTCTTTCTAAAACAGGTCTAACACGCTTCTTACTCACTAATCATTATTGTGTGCGTGACGTGTGTCTACTTACTATATATTACTAGACCGCTTGGCTAGCAAATAATATACGAGTATCTTTTATACTTCACTCTCAAGCTTAATCTATACACACTATTTATTCTTCTAAAATCAGGTTTAGATTATGGGAAATTTAGCATCTCGTTTTAGTGTTATAAACATCAAGAACTCTCTCAAAACATCCAAGCTTATAGATTTTTATGGAAATCTAAGGCACGTAAATGTACCCATTACAGTAGCAGAGCTTATGCTAGAACACCCCGGGTACTTTATTTCGCCAGCAGAAGATCTACGGCGCACTCTTCGTTTTCCGGCAATGAAAGCCGATGAGGAACTAGTAGGAGGAAAGTTGTACATGTTAGTACCTACTACTAGGCTTCATTCTAAGGCTTCTGCATCGGAGATTGCAGTTTTGGATTCTGCTTTTCGGAAAAAAAGTTCGAAAAGGCCGTCGGCAAAGGTTTTGCCGACGGTGGTTGAGGAGGAAGAAGGGGAAGAGAGTAGTGCCGGGTTCAAAGTTTGCCGGTCGGAGAACAAGTGGATGCCTTCTTTGGAACCTATCTTTGAATGCCTTTGACTAAAATTGGTAGTAGTAGGATGTTTATGTTTACGACTTGTCAAAGCACTCACGGTGTTAATTAATCTGGAATGGTCTATTCACCGTTTACTATTTATATTTTTTTTACTTTATAAATGAAACAATCTGCATTTTTTTGAATTATTATCTTATAATAAGTAATAAAATCTGATATTAATGATGACAAATATAAATAATATTGCGACAAAAAATTTATACATTTTGACTCCTAATGACAAATATAATTGTAAACAATTTACGATTAACTAAATTTAAGATACAAATATCAGGTGTCAATACAATATTAATACAAAATCTTTAAAATTCAATACACTCCAACAATCCAATTTTATTTTAAAGTAAATCTAAAAATTGAAAATAATGAGATGTAAATCAGTAAATAAACAATCGACTTATTATTATTCTCAAAACTAGTAAACATTTCATTAAAACAATTTTTTTTCAAAAATAATATAAATTTCAAAAACATTCGAGTAAAAGATCCAAACCTGCAATTTTAAAGTATTAAAAATTCTCAATTTAAAATAGTATTATTTTCTTATAAAATTTCATAATTTTACTTTAGAACCAAAGCAATGCTTTGTCAATGACCAAAATCTTATTTTTAATTTTATTCCTCAAAATCCAAAGTTTGATACTCTCTCTATCTCTAGTCTTATTTATAGGTCGTTTTACTTTTTACACATAATTTTAGGTAATTTGACTACATAGCTAGAAGTAATATTTTTTAAATTTTCTTTTTGTGAATTAAAATTTAAATATTACTTCATCCGTCCCACCCATTTGTTTACGTTTCGGAGAGAAGGTCTGACACACATTTTAAGGTGCATATAAAGTATAGTTCCATAATTTAAATTTTTATTCCGAAAAAAAAAATTAAAAATAAGTTATGCAACTAAACTTTATATGCACGTTAAAATGCGTGCCGGACCTTCTCTCCGAAACGTAAACAAATGGATGGGACGGAGGTAGTATATTTTTATTCAGAAAAAGAAAATTTAAAATATATAAATTTTAACTATATGGTCAAAACACCTAAAATTACGTGCAAGAAATTCAGTGACCTATATAAAGGACTAGAGAGAGTATATCATACGCTCTATTGCTCTAGTTATGCGCGCTTATTAAGAGCAGGCGCAACGGAGTCCCATTTTGTGCCTCGATTTCAGCAAACATGGACTGTCACCATTTTTTTGGGTTGAATGAATATTTGAGAAGTGGGACGTCCCTATAAAAAGGGACAAACCATTTGTATTTATTTGACCCCACCCATTATACTTTTTAATTTAAAATATAGTATCTGTTGCACATGTTGTTACAATTATTTGTGAATAATAGATCCGTTGAAAATAAAAATATAGATAAAATAGAGTCGTTGAACGATTATAAATTTAAGTATAAATAGAACATACGTTTTCTTATTTATTCACAATTTTTCTACTTTACAAATAAATTCTTGAGATTATTTTACAAAACGAATCCTAATAATTCTCAATCTCCAATCCCACAAAATATCAACTAAAATATCCATTATGGCCAACAATTCTAATGCAATGAAATATTTCATTACAGAGATGTTTTTCGATGATTCTGTAGACGAATGACGTCATGAACTTGTTAATGAAATTTTTGGAGAAGGCTCTTCATCAAAGGCTCGTAGGATGATATACAGAAATCGTGAAGTATACCATGAACGCCTAGTGAGAGATTATTTCGTAGAATCTCCGGTGTACAGTCTAGAGACATTCCGACGAAGGTTTCGAATGAGAAGACATATTTTTCTTCGTATTGTGAATTCTCTTTCGGATTTTGATCCATATTTTCAGCATAGAGTTGATGCATTAGGAAGAAAGGGTCTATCACCTTTAGAAAAATGTATTGCAGCAATGCGTATGTTGGCATATGGAATATCTGTTGATCTTGTTGATGACTATGTAAGAATCGGCGAGTCAACTGTTGTTGAATGTTTGAAGAAGTTTGTTGGGGATGTGATTTTAGTATTTGAAAATTAATACTTGTAAAACCGAATTCAATTGATGTTTAACGTTTACTAGAAATGGGGGAGGCTCGCGGATTTCCTAGTATGATGGGCAGCATTAATTGTATGCACTGGCAGTGAAAAAATTGTTCCAAAGCTCGGAAAAGAATGTTCTTGAGTGGGCACAAAGACATTCCAACAATCTTACTTGAAGTGGTTGCCTAACTTGATTTATGGATATGACATGCTTTTTTCGGAGTTGCTGGTTAAAACAATGACATAAATGTTCTAGACCAATCACCATTGTTTGATGAAGTGCTTGAAGGTAGTGCTCTAGAAATAAATTACAATGTGAATGGAAATAATTATAACATGGGGTACTATTTAACAGATGGCATATATTCTGAATGGGCAACGTTTGTTAATTCGTTCCCACGTCCGCATGGTGAAAAGAGAAAATTATTTTCCAAATATCAAGAAAGTCACCGGAAAGATGTAGATCGAGCATTTTGTGTATTGCAGTCTCGCTTTGTAATTGTACGTGATCTAGCACAATTTTGGGACAAAAGAGATCTCGCTAAAATAATGAGAGCTTGCATCATTTTACACATCATGATTGTCGAGGATGAGAGATACACATATGCCACTCCATTTGGTCTGCTACGATTGGAGCATGATGTCCGCTTTTTTGGAAAAGCCACTTTATTTATACGTGTCATGCAAATGAAATAAAAGTTGGGACCCCACGATGCGGATGCTTTAAAGGTATGTAAGCCAAAATTTTACATCATTTTCAGTAATTTTTTATTGTCTACGAAAGTTCGAAAAAGACGTCGGCAAAGGTTTTGTCGACTGTGGTTAATGAGGAAGAAGAAGGGGAAGAGAGTAGTGTCGGGTTCAAAGTTTGCCGGTCGAAGAACAAGTGGATGCCTTCTTTGGAACCTATCTATGAAGGCATTTCACTAAAATCGGTAGTAGTAGGATGTTTAAGTTTAGGACCACAGCCGTACCTGAGATTTGGAGTACTTGTATAAAAATTTTAAAAAGTGCCCTAATAACTAAAAAAAGTATATAAAATAATAAAAATTAATTGACAATTATAAAGAAAATTCAACAATTAAAATGCATAAAATAATTTTATTACATAATGATAATTAACCGAAAATTGTAAAGTAATAAAACAAGTATATAGTTTACATAAATTATCTGAAAACTGTTCTTCTAACATTTTTTTGAAGAAAACTTACTAATATATATTTGAGCGTTAAGTAGAATCTTATGTGAAATAAATAAGTTATACATATAAATTTTAATATATTATGTTATAATAAAAAAAGATATAACATTGATAAAAAAGAATCACATAAAAACTAATTTATATATAAACTCGTTTAAATTTGTATTATTGTATAAAATCATTATTCAATTCATTCTATATTTAAATTTATTTGTTTCATATAATATATATACATTAAAAATGTATATAATTTAAAATAAATTAATTACCTAAACACTGAAGCATTACATGATGATATAATATTTTATATATTGTCACCCAAACAAAATTAGTGTACACATTTAAATAAATTAACTTTAATGAAGTAATTAAAACTAGTAATTTACCTCGTTAAAGGAGAGTTTCTCAATTCAAACATTTATTTCTACTAACATGTTTTCTATATTACTGTGTCTAAAATTTATGTGACTTATTCAAGATAACAAATAAAATTATTAAAATATATAACATTTTCCAATCTTTTTTATTTACAATTTTTTAAATTCAAAAATAAAAATTATAGTTTTTTTTTGCTATCTTTTTCCATTTTAGTATACCTATATGTATAAATTGACATAAAAAAAATGTATCATAATATATTTGAAGGTCCTAAGGCACAGCTCTTTTTAGGACTTGTCAAAACCCTCACGGACTCACGGTGTTCAGGAATGGTCTTTTCACCGTTTACTATTTATATTTAAATTAACTATCAAAATTTTAATGTTTAAATTATAATAATATAGTCAGTGGCGGATCCAGCCCCCTATAGTATTGGGATCAATTTTTTTAATCAAATAATAAATTAATTTAAAAATTAATGTATTTATATATAAATATGACAAAAATATAGTTATAAAATTTTATGACCTATATAAACATATTAGACTAATATTGTGTTTGAGAATCTTAATTTCATTTCAAATGACAAGATTTAAGTTGTCATTTCAAATTCTTATATTTGTACTAATATTTGAATTTCTTGGAATTCAAATGAAATCCTAATCTAAATTCTTGTGATTACCCAAACATGTTATTTGATCAAATCTGAAATTTTAAATGAAATTCATGTTCTCAAACAGGTCATAAAGGAATTTGCATTCATATGAGATTAGAAGTTAAATTTTTATGAAATAAAAGAAATTTTTATATTTAAAACACGGTACAAAACACTATCAATTAGAGTATATATCATTAATTATCAAAATAATTAATAAACATATATCATTAAATAACTGAGAAGAAAAGCAGAACAAACTGAATTAAAAACTATGTATATGATGAATTATTATAGAAGAGATCTTTAATAACGGGAGTAATATGTATAGTAGTTAATTTTTTTTAAAAAAATTAAGTGGGGTCAACTGACCCCACCTGCCATACTGTATCCGCCACTGAATATAGTTTGTGCTAATATTTAAGTTAACGAATTTTATATCATATTTTTATTGATACTTGGTATAAATATTTTTATATTAAATTTTCATAGGGTTGAAAACTTATATTATACATATTTTCTTATTTTATATAAATTTATTAAAAAGATGGATAATAATAAATTAGTCAGAAAAGTTATAATGATAATAATTAAAAGTTATGTATAAAATTAAAATTGTATTTAATATAAATATGTATGTAGTTTGGGTCTTTATTATATAATAATAATATTTTTTATATTTTGGACCCCAAATAGAATTTTATTTAATATACATATGTATAGTGATTCATAAAAGAGGGCTAAAATACTTTAATTTCTTATGTTTGTGTAAATATGATTAAATCTCACGTAGCACACATGCTTGTTTTAATTTCTTTATCTTTATGAATAGAATTCTGAATATAATCTTTATATTTATATGATTAATTTATACTACTTATTCAACAAATTAGATTGATTGATATGAGTTGATTTTCTGTTACGATAAATTGATGAAACAATAGCTTGGGCTCATGTGTTATAACAATAATAAAAATATATTATTTAATATATACATGTATGTAGTTCACCCATAGCCACCGACCATAATATTTAATGTTTTGGGTTTAATTATTAATATATTGTACAAATCACATACGAGATTAATAAATTATATATTAATTATTTTGTATGATTTAAATATTTAATTTAATGTAATAATTTATTTTATTTTTTTATTAATTACTTTCTATATTTTTTAATGAAATGTTGTTTAAGTGGGATATGTTATTATGAATCATATTTATATTTTATTTTTTGGGATAATTATTAGAATTTGGATAAATAAATTAGTTTTAAGACAAATTCTCTGATATAAGTTGAAAGACATCTCATTAGTATAATTTTTTATGTTAAAGAGAAATATGTGTTTCAATTAAAAGAATTATATATATTTTTTTAAACCTTACGATATGTCTATGGACCCACCCCTATTTAATATAGAATCAAGGCCAACATAGTTTTTATTGAACAAGAAACTTATATGGCCTATTTAATATAGAATCAAGGCCAACATAGTTTTTATTGAGCAAGAAACTTATATGGGCTATTGAGAGAGATCGTCACATACTGACTCACATATGAAATGAGAACGCCGCAACTGTATAGAGAAGGTTCTCTCAAACTAAGGATGAATAAAATCTCGTAACTCTCCTAAAATACCAAACAAGGGTCTTCAATCACCCAAGCAAGCTCTTGAAGGCCTTCAATAACTTAGGAATCACTCAGGCAAACTCCTAAAGGCATTCAATAATATTATTCATGGATTTACTCCTTTTCAAACACGCCTAATTAAGATGCAGAGATTCTTCAATATATTTTCAAATAAGTATAATAGTCTTGTAAGGGGAATTGTATATCGAGTCCAATAAGTATGATGTAACAGCCCGCTCTTGTCAGATAAACACAATTGAAAATGTGTTAAATATTCTATACATCTTGACTCAAAATTTCAAATACAATTTTATAATCAAGATCTAAGATACAAATATCTCGAATGTCGAGCGTCAATCTAATCCAAATTCCAAATACAAGATCCTAGAATTTGAATGCGCCTCAACTTCCCCGTACATCAAATCTGAAATATTAAAATAATGAACTACCAAGTCCAACAAATAACCAATCAATTCACTAGTTAGCCAAATAACAAGTATACATATAGCAAAGTACTTTCAATACCATAACAATATACATAACTTTTCGATATACTTTTATATTCTTATTCGATATGATGCGACGACAATACATAGAACAATAACTTGTTCACACAATTTATGCCACTATGGTCACTACAATCCGGTGACAACAATTCTAAATTTTTATAAAACTGTCACTATAAGTCAGTGAACCGTTCAAAAATGTTCGCAAATCATGGTATAAATTAGAGTTCTAAAATTATCGTTTACACAACCCACATATACAGTAATAAACGTTACTTCAAAATATAATCACTTACCCCAAATTATATAATCAAATATAAACATATAACACATAATTTTAAAAATGCCAGAAAGATCGATTTGAAAACTTACCTCAACCTCACAAAACTAAGAATTCACAATTCCCTTGAACATAAATTCAATCTTTAGTTATAACCGAAAATATCGCAGCTTAAGCTTCGAACGTCTCTATGATTTTGAATATGATCAGATCTGTATTTAACCGTTTTGACCCTCTAAACAATGTTATCTCGAAAAACTTAAAACACGGTAGTTGTAGAAAACGAAAAGATCTTTCCCAATCAACAAATTCTGAATTATGATGAATTTACTACGAATTTCAATAACCAAGTTAAAGAAAAAAAAATTAAAATTTGTATAAAGAGATTTAATATGAAAAGTGAGGACATCTTAATCTATATATAGTGTTTTAAAACTCTAAATTTTGAAACTAGTAGAATTGATTATTCAAATCTCACTCATATATTATAAACTCATTATTCTAATATAATTTTAATTCATAATCTTTACCAAATTTAGTCCTTTATTATTACTATTAATCTATCTTATTATTTTAAAACAATTATGAGAATATTACATATGGGCTCATAAAAAATAATTGGGCTTTTTTGAAAAATAAGAAACTTTTTAAATTTTTTACAAAAATACGTTTTTTTTATTTTATATTTTGCAAAAATAAGATCTTTAAAGTTTTTTTCTTCAAAAATACGGTTTTGCAATCAATGCAACTGATTCACTGAAATCAACCTCAAATGCAACCACGAGTAACTTCAATTTTTTTCAAAAAAGTTGTATTTTGTTACAAATTTTATATAAAAAAGTTACATTTGATTAATTTTAGTTATAAACCGTATTTTTGTAAAAAAAAAAACAAAATAGTAAAATCGTAAAAAAAGAAGAAGATAAATACCCAAAATAATTCTATTGAATTTTGTGCATACCAGATATTAATGTATTTAAAACGTATTATGCCAGATACAAGATTATGAGAATAATATTGTGTTAGTAGGTCCCCTTAAATATATATTGAGCTAAATTTAATTATAGCATGCTTTTTAATGTTCCATTATCCTTTATTTATCTTCGCAGCACATTTCACCTGTTTCTTTGTGGCAATGTAACATTAGGCGCTTTTTAAACAAAATGTCATGGTTCTCAAAATATATCAATGTGGTATTTATAATTTATTCATGTAAAATGACTTATTATTTCTCACCCATCAGGTGCATGACAGTGTTACATAAGTCTGGGGAATGAGAAATGACACTCCAAATTAAGCAGACATGGTTTTATGCAAAACACCAATGCTCACATGATAGAAGGTTCAAATGCAATTCTAACAAATTTGGTATCTAAGTACAAGATGAAAGAATGACGGAAACTGTTAAGACAAAGCAAAGTCAAATGATCAACGTTACCGGAATAACCTTAAAGGTTGAGTATATTTTATGCTTGCAAAATCTGTTTGATTAAGATTCATGAAGTTGGTTGTTTAAATTAGTGATTGTGGTTTGTAAAAGAGTATATGTATTAGGCATTTAGGCTATTCCTTGAGTTGGTAGAAATGATTCTTTACTAATTAAAGGTTAATTCTGCTACTAGAAATTATGGTGTGGTTGCTTCTAAAAATATTTTAAGGACCTCTAGTGTGGTGGTGAATTGCTCTGTATTTAATTTTCTTAATTAGTATTTGATGGTAATACGTGATGTCAAAACACATAAAATATGTGTAGTTGTGTACCCCTCAGGAGGCTAGTAAGGCTTAAAACATCTTAGAAGAGTTCGTAACATATCTGATCCTTAATAATGTTCGTATTTTGAGGATTAATATGATTTTTGGCAATTAATTTTTGAAGTTCAAAGTTTGTTGGTAAAGGTGATATTCTTAAAATTAACAAGGGCAGCCTTTGATGAAAGGTAGTTTAGATGATAATATTCATTCAAACTTGTTGGAGTCTTCTCGGGTTGTATCTATTTGCAAAGAAAAAGAATTTCTCGATTCCATGGGTAATATGTATAAGATAATTTAGGCCTAGCTTGTTAACCACTAAATTAGAACATTTGAACTGAACTAGTGATATATTTATTGTTTAAACTTTTTTATTTGCTTTTTCAAAGTTCGGACGACACCATAAACTTCTGGATGAGTGCCTCTTTAAAATACTCACTCAACCATTCAAATCATGCATTCATGGTACTTTTATAAATTTTATTTATCAATATTTATTTTTATATCATACGGATAATTATATAATTATTCTATATTTAAATAATTAAAATATAAAATGAGAATTATCTAGGTATCTAACCAAAGAGTATCTTTGGTTAGATTTTGTTTACTTCTAATATGTTCTTAGCATATGTAATAATAATAATAGCTAGATGACTGCATTTTATCGTTTGAGGGTCTAACCATAGGGGGTCTAACCAAAGTGACCCCCTATGGTTAGCTTACATGTATAATAAATAGTATTATTTTTATATTTAATAGGCTAATAACTTTCTTGTTGAATATGTAGGTATTTTATGTGGTTTACTTGGGAACGAACTCTTCAGGTGTTTCTTGTCAGACATTAAACCTTTATTGTCTAAATGTCCGTGGTCATCTTGCATGACAAGTGACGATAAATTTTCTTGAATGAAAGAAACTCTTTCATGCTGCTATTGTCACGCCCGACCCTAATGGGGCCCTAATGGGGCAAGAGGGCGACCTGGCGCCCAAAACAATTTGTGGCACATTTTTTAAAAAACAAATTTAGTGTATATATATATATATATATATATATATATATATATATATATTACTTATTTAAAAAAATAAAAAGTCAATAATATTCGTAAAATATAAATTAATAATTGGCCTATAAAACTAAAAATAAGTACTAATTACATATGTATGTAAATATATATATATATATATATATATATATATATATATATATATTCTAAAAAAACTAGATAATTCATTATTAGAAAAGAAAACTAGAGTTGCACTGATATTGAGTTATATATATATTATATCAAAACAATATAATCTACTGTCAGTAAAATTTTGTCTTAAAACTCATATGTTTTGTCTTTATTTTGATGTAAAAATTCATTTTTTTCAAACTTTTAGCGAGAATTTTGAATTTGAACTATTTATTTGAGGTGTTATTATCATGTTACTTTTAATAAGAATTTTAATGATATTTATATGATATTACCTAAAAAACAATTATCTGGATGTGAAAATATCAAAAAAAATGAGTTGATAAGTGAGAAGAGTTCCAAAAGAATTATGGCTAAATTTGTTATTGAAAAAATAGATTTTCAAGCAAACTTGATAAAATTTTGGTGAAAATAAGTGAAAATCTGGGAAAAAATCACTGTAACCTTTTGTTATATCATATGATTTTTTATAGTTGTGGTGAGAAAAATTTTCGGGGGGCCATTTAAAATTTTTGCCCTCGGGATATCGGATATGTGAGGAACGGCCCTGATTATTGTATTCTGATATAATTCATGATACGTTCTTGTATTTGCTGGAAAAAAAACGTATTTTGACTTTGTAATTCTGAGATTTGTAAGAGTAGATTCGCGTGTGATTAGGATGTGAGCCGTGTCTTCGATTATATCATTTAGATTTCTGGTAACATATTCATATTGCCTTCGTTTTAAAATACATATTCTTTTGAGTTTTTGTAGGTATTTTAATGTGTATAATAAAGATAGTTTAATATATTATTTTTTAAAAATTTTTAATAAATTTTTTAATATTAAATTTTGTTTATGAAAAAAAAATTAATTTTTTTATAATTATATTTTTATATACTTTAAAATACGTGTAAAAAATTAAAAAGACAAATATTTTGAAACGGAACAAGTATATGATATTTTCATTCTAAGTTTAATGTTGAAATTTGGAAGTTAGTTGTATATTAAATTTTGGTTGGATATAATTTTTGAGTGAATTGAATTATGTACTATTCCCTCCGTTTCTCTTTATTTAATCCTTTTAAAAAAATGTTCTTAATAGTTGTCAATGTCTTATTTCAATATACTTTTTTACATATTTTTTAAAGATTATTCCGCTACTCTTATTTTTCATGTCTCACTATACAACTTGTTTTCAAATTTATTTCACTATTTAAGGCATTAATAAGGGAACGGAGGGAGTACTATAATTTACGCTTAATTAAGTAAAACGAACATATACACAAATTGTTCACAAACTCATCAACTCGAATGGTTCACAAAATTATTTGTTTATTATACAATCGAGTTTGTAATTAAAATTTTCATGATTAACAAATTATATAAATCAATTCAATTCAAAGGAAAATTCAATTCAATTCAATTAAACTCTATAATTTTTAATTATATATGTAATATTCCTTTCCCGTTTTAAATCACCTTATTTTAACTATGTTTTTTTTATGTATTTTAAAGTTAATAAAAAATATTTATATATGTTATTTTTACAATTGTTTTTACTAAAAGTTATTGATTATATTTTTGTTCAAAATAAAAAATAAAAAATATGTATATATGTTATTTTTACTAAAAGTTATTGTTAAAAAATAAAAAATCATTTTTTGAACAAAAATATAAACAATAACTTTTAGTAAAAACAATTGGTTGGTTGTGTGATTTACTTTTTTTATATTTTGAAATAGATGTGAAAGCAGCTTAGTACACCATAATTAATGCATTTGGCCTCTTTCTAACATCATTCAAATGAATAAATAAAGTAGTTTACCTAGTTCGCTGACCGGTTCCTTCTTCCAAGTTGACTTAGGTTTGTTACTACTCCGTATTAAATTAGGTACGACTTGAGTTTTAAATGCTACTCTAATAATCTTAAGGGAATATGGACTCGCTCCAACCCAGCGGAGCTCCACTTGGTACTCACAAAATCATCATTAAAATTGATGAAATTTCCTTGTGTAATGTGAATAAGTGATATTCGCATTTGCAAATTGAAGACTACGGCAATCAAACAATATAATACGAGTAGTGTAGTTAAAACTCGAAAATAATACTATAAAAAAACTCGAAAATAAGAGGAAAATGAACCTAATATATAATTTTGTAAGATTTTAGTATAATATAATACTCCATATGTCCCTAATTAGTAGTCTTTTTGACCTTTTGCACGTATGTTAGTGCACATAAATTTAAATTTTTATTTATAAAAAGAAAATTTGAAAAATAATTTGTTGAACTATGTATTTTATGTGCGTTAACATACGTGCAAAAAGTTAAAGGGACAACTAATTAGGGATGGAGGGAGTAGGCTATTATTAAAATTTTAAATAAATTATGATTTTATAAAAATATCCCTATCTTATTTTGAAATATAGTTTGGAGTAAAATACATAAATTTATTTCCTTCCCACATCACTACAAGGAAAGTAGGAAACTGAGTATTTCCGACCAACCAAAACCGACCGATAAAGTGCGGGCGATTAAAACCAACCGCACATAAAATTGGTCGGTTTTATAGAATTATAACCGACCACAAAAGAAAAATGGTTGGTTATAAGTGAAACCCACTTAACTGGACCTTTGACCATGTACAAAAATGACGCTTCAAAAATGGTCAGTTTTATGGGCTGATATGGATATTAGTTTTTAGTTGAAAAATATAATAAACCAAAGAAACGGTGTCATTTTTTAGAATTCCTTAAAACAGATCGACTAGCCAGCTGTCGGTTAAGACTTTTCCCACTAAATTTATTTCGGCTTCTATGCCTAAAACTGACGGATGATCAATTTTTGGCGGTCGGTTTTGAGTTCAGAAAAATAAAATTTTTGTTTATATATTTGTTCATTCTCTTTTTGTGAAGAAAGTTTAAAAAAAGAAAAAAAGAAAGAGGTAGAGATCAAAAGAAGAGGAAGAATATAAGGTAGATAAACAAGAGGAGATTTCAAGCTAATTAAATGTAAGCTTTAAATTTTATGTTTGTTTTTATGAATAATATTTCATGCTAAATGTAAGCTAAATTATGAATAGTACATATGTTAACATGATATGTTTGTTTGTATGTATATTTTACACACTTTTATGCATGTGTAGATGTCCAATAAAGATCGAAAATGGATAAGTAATCGGTTGCAAAATGATCGAATGAATATGACTCGCGAATATAATGATGGTGTTGATGAATTTAGAAAATTTGCAAGTTAATTTGGAATGAATGGTGATAAAAGACGATATCCTTGTAAAAATTGTAAGAATTTATATTGGACCACGCTTGATGAAGTTCAATTTCATTTGATTTCTAATGGAATGTGTGAGGGTTATACGGTGTAGGATTTGCATGGTGAAAAAGAAGTGCCTAGAGTAGTAGAGACTCGACAAAGACATGGTCGTCGTCAAAAATCTCCAAGAATAGAGGAGCCGGTAGACATGACTTCATAGAATAAAATATACAGATTTATTCTTTTCTTCACCAATTAAGCTTTCTTCCTTCTCATAAAATCACTTCCGTCTTCCTTTCTCTCATCTAATCATCGTAATTCTTATTTTTCCTTAAATAATCATCCTTCTTTTATGAGAATTGTTGTTGTACCCAATTTTTTGGGTGTTCGTTTGTCCTCATTTTGGAGTGGTTGTTATGTTTTGGTATTTTCTGGTTTCTTATTTTGTCTCATTGAGAATGATTCAATTGGTGTTTTGGGGGATTTGGAAAGTCTGCATCGAGGCTAAGTCGGTGGTGGAAATCGCAAAAACTCAAATTTCACAACGGAAGATTGTTCATATTATGAGGGCATCAGTTTCTTCAATTTTAGTTGGTGCAACTGAAAGTTCTGAACATTGGACTATAACTTGAATTAATTGTGTGAAATTCAATTGTGATGTTGTTGGTTTGAGCGATGGTGTAGGTTGGATTTCTCGGGAAGCCACTGTAATGTTATTTAGTTCGATCAAAGAATATTTATATTCTGTATGTTAAGCGATCTGGAAATAAAACGACTATTTATTTAGCTTGTTTATTTGTTTCTCAACTAGGATGAATATTAGTAATGTAGAGGAAGCTCTGAATAATATTGCCAAAGAGTTTATGATGTAATTGTTCAAAATAGTGTCCCTATTTATCCCGGTGACATAAAATACACAAAAATAAATTTTACCACAAGGTTATTAGAATTCAAAAATACCGCGCATCGTAGTGACAAAGCTTTTGACATGATAATATAATGTGATCTTGCATAATAATCTTAAATGTTTCTTGCATTACAATATAATGTAATCATACTTATTTATAATTCTTCTTACTTGTATACAATGTGATATTAATTATAATAGAAAGTGATCTTACTTTTATAATATAATCCTAATTATAAGTAAAATATGTCAATATTTATATTTTTTATTTAGGTTATATGTTTACCAATTATTTTTATAATGTGCAGAAACGATATGCGACTATCCTTGAGCGTATGCCAGTTGAGATTACTCAAACTAGGGATCGTGATGAGCCGCTTGAGTGGTGGGTGGAGGCCACGGGGGTGCTAACAGGAAAAAAGCCAAAAAAGAACGAAATTGTTGGTTACCCCCGTCTTAAGGCTAGTCAGATTGTTCCCACTCTAGCAATACGATATCGTGATAGGCATAGAGGTGGCGCATGCTTCTCTTATTCTAGACAGCCACAATCTACCATTCCAGATGCTGTTTACCTCAATGTCTTCCGTAATGTGCTATCTGAAGTCTGTGCCAATTTTGGACAGTTTGCTCATGACTTACTGACTCAAATATTACACGTCTCACCCAAGCTATATTAGAAGCTTCACATCCTGCCGCAGACCCTAACGCAAGGGTTCAATGGAACAATCTTGTCTCAAATGAAATGGTGCACATTGTGGGGGTGGTGTTGGATGACATCATTTAAAAGTTGAAATCTGGTGTTCGAGAGGTACGTTTGAATATATGCTCTAAATTACTCTAGCTAGTAAGTTAAATATTAGAATTAAAAAAATAACTAGCTAGGATGTAGTACAGTTTAGTTCATAAGTTCAAACCTCTCTATTTGTTAATTTTGATGTATGCAAATTATTGTAGGGACATGAGGAGGTTGAAGCCATAAAAGCATTGGAACTAATGGACGTGACTGATGGGGAGTCATCTGATCCAGCTTTGGATGATGAAGAGGACGAGGATAGTGGCGGCGATGACAACAGCGACTCGAGTGTTTCCTTGGACTAGTGATATGCATTAATTTTTATTGATGAACTATTAGTTTTACTGGTTTCATGAACTTTATTTAACTATTTATGTCAGTTGGTTATGTTTGATTTTGGATTATGTCGGTTATGGTTGAATTATGTTAATTTTGGATTAGTTATGCATGTTTCTAGTGGTACCTAGTACTGATATGGATTTATGTTTTAGTATTAATGAATTAATGACGTTGGATTATGTGTTGGGTTTGGTTTAAGAGTTTTGGATTTTATTGATTCGAATTAGTTAGATTTTGATTTGGTTGACTATTGCTAGAATATATAGATGTTTGTGTTTGTTAGTATTAATTAGAATATGGTAAACTATGATATGTGCTGCAGATTTGGAATGTGCTGCAGATTTGGAATAACAGTAATTGTAGTACAGACCTAGTTAAAAAAGTAGGAAAACTGACCAAACCATTTTCAGCTAAAACCGACCATATATAATTAAAACCGACCACTTTACCATATATGTTGAACCTAAAGCCGACCACATTTAAATAAAACTGACCAACCTTACCATATATGTTGAACCTAAAGCCGACCACATTCAAATAAAATTGACCACATTCAAACTCATTAACCGACCACGACAAGACCTAAAACCGATCACATTCAATGTGTAAACTCGACCACATTCATGCTAATAGACCGTGATCCCATCAACAAAATCGACCATATTCAAGACTAAAAACCGACCATATTCAATCTTTTAAACCGACCACCAATACCGACCAACGCCTGTCGGTTATAGCTTTAATTAAAAAGTTAAAATATGGCAAAACTATGTCATTTGGTTTAGGTTAAAATCGACGAATGTTGGTCAGTTTTCCGTAGCCACATCACCGGACATGTGACTTGTGGGACCAAATTAATGACATTCAGCTTCTATATAACCGACGACAATTGGTCCTTTTTAGGAGCTAAACTTGACCAATTTGTCATTACCGACCAGGCCTTTTTCGATCACGCGTCATGGTCGGTTTTAAGGGTTGAACTGACCGATAACAAGCTAAAACAACCAATTGTATCGGTCAGTTATCCCATGTTTCCTTGTAGTGCATATATATATATATATAAGTACATATGATTAAATGAAATTATAAATATTATTGCTGAAAAAATAAAAATAAACTTTAAAATAAAGATTTTAAAAGAAAATTAAGTATACACAACACATATACAAACTAGTGTGTGTATATATATATATTGAAGTTTATAACATTGGAACTAGAAATTACGACAAAAATTCAAAATCAATCCACACTAAATTTAGTAACCCCTCAATATTATTTTAATCTCTTCATCTTAAATTATTAGTTTGTTTCAAAAAAACTTACATAAATTAAAATTTTAAATATTTTGTTCATTTTTCAATTCTACCCTAATTATTGTGTTAACTCTGTAAGTGAAACAAGAAAATTTAACATTTAAAATAGAAAATATTAGTAAAAAATAATCACAAATTTATGTTCAATAAAGAAATAAATAATTATTATGGAATACATTATTTAAAAAAAGTACTCGTACTAATTTGAGAAAAAAAAAATATATTGTGTAGTACTTTATATTCCTTAATTCAATTCTAAAATAATAGTCTTTAATTTTTAACATGTATGTTAGGTGTTAAAAAATACAGTTAAATTTATTATAAAATTTAAATAAAAATTTAAAATTAATATATTTATCTAATATAAAATTTTATCATTTATTTTGAAACGGAGAGAGAGATATAATCCAGTTTCTTTGAACATTCCAGCATCTCTCCAAACATTTAATAGAGCAAGTCAAATGTAGCTCCAAAACGACTCGATCCAAATCGAAATCCGAAACACACAAGCATTTACTAAAACCCTCAAATAATAATGCAAGAGTATATAAATATTCAATAATACTGTATATCTGTGTGCCCATCAACCAGAAACACAATGAAAAGTTGGAACCGTTAAACAAACACAAACTTTTTTTTTTTTTGTTAAATAACAAACACAAACTTCCATGTCAATATATCACCAACATCCCATAAGCCCATAACCCATTCTCCTAATCAACTCTTCAAAAATCTTTCTTTACCATGGGTAACCATATAACATCCCACCACAAATCACCACCGTCCATCGGAAAAGTAATTCTCTCCGACGGCACCGTTTACGAATACGAACCACCACTTACGGCAGCCGAGCTAATGTTGGAATATCCGCAACGAGTAGTCGTGGAGTACAAGTCAAGTACCACAGGAAAACGCCCGTCACCTTTACCAGCCGATGAGAAGCTAGAGACACACAAGCTTTACATTATGTTACCGGTGAAAAAAGGTAAGCCTGCTTCTTTAACATCATTTCAGTCTCGGCAGCTGCTTTTTACGGCAAATAATTTGGTGAAATCTTCGAGATTTTTCTCATCGAGTGCCGGATTTTTGCCCCTTCTCGTGAAGATTTGTCCGGCTCCGGGGAACTGGGTGGTTGAGAAGAATGGACTTGTTGTAAAGAGTAAGGAAGAATTTGAGGGAAATGAGTTGACCCAAAAAGAAGATTATTTTGGTAAAATTTTGGAGGAGGCACCGGAGTTTTTGAGCAGGCAAGTTTCATGCAAGGGGTGGAAACCTAGTTTGGATACTATTGTGGAAAAAGGGATTAACCCTAAGGTTCGCCATTGGTTGTATTAGAACTTATTATGGTAATATGGTATGTAATTACTTGTATCACGAGAAGGATTCGAAAATAATCTAGTGATAAAATTTTAATTCGAATTCTCGATCATCTTGCTTTGTAGAAAGAATTTCATAATTAGTGTGAGATATGATTATATGAATGCGTACCTAAGTGATAATCTCGTGAATTAGTCAGGGTCTATCGGCTTAGCTGAAAAGGTGAAAGTGTTTCATGTTGTGTTTAATGCTTAAGTTGTACTCTTTTTTTATTAAACTTATGGCATGCCATTTTTAATTGACATGCATGTCGTTTATTTAATCGTTCGTCCATATTATGATTATAATTCATAATTAAGCTGTGATAAACAAAACTTATATAAGAGATCAGGTTGTGTGACAATATATTGTGTGACAATTTATTTAAATTTGATTAATTTTTAAAAGTTAATTAAAACTTTTAGTTAGAATTTTGATAGAAAGTAAAAAATTATGAAAAACACTGTTAATATTAAAATTATTTTATTATTAAATTACTTTTGTTCCACCGACCACCATCTATAAAATTGTGAGAGATTATTTTACATCGATTCTTTAATCATGCATCAAACAGTCTATGTACAAAATAAAGTGTATTATTTATTCAAGTCAATATGTACCTACTTTGTGTAGGAAAAAGAAAGTACATATTTTCAACTTCTTCTCTATGCGTCTGTTTGGAATTTCTTAAAAATAGGTAATAAATTATATATTTTTTAAAAAAAATACATATTTTTACATTTTTTTTAAAATATTAATATTTAGTTTGAAATTTTAATACCAAATTTTATTTTTAAAATAAAAAATAAGTTACTTACGTAGAAATAAGTTACTTATTACAAATATGGTTTTCCAAACACACCATATACTGAATTATAGTCAGAACTGAGAAAACTTCCTTTGTGTGCTAACTTGTGTCAAGATTTTAACATGATTGATGATAAAAATAAAATTATATATATAACTATATAAGATTCAAAATTGAAACTAAACAAAAAAATATATGATTTTTTTAAAGTTTAGTATTTTATAAACAGATTGTATAAACTCCACCCCATTCTAAACAGAAAAAGTCATGGGATTACATCGATAAAATTAGGAACATATCTCCTAGATCAAACCAGCAGACATTAGTTCTAGAACAGAAACATCACTTACATCCTCAACAGAATCATTGGAAGCCTCTCTGCCTTGAGTTTGCTAATTGTTGATCTAGGTGCATAGGAACTATCTCAGTCTTCTTCATTTTTCTATTAAGGTCGGAGCACTTCTGTCCACAATCCGCTTCACCGAAACCTGCACAAGTCATGCTCTTCCTAGCATGACTGAGCAGAGGCCTTTCCCTGGACATTATCTTTGACATCAGCACTGTTAATATCAGGCAAACATTACTTTTATAACCGGATTTTTACACGACCAGATTCGCATTGACAAGTGAAAGTTCTATGGACGAGCATATTAACAACACGACGGGTAAAAATTGTTTGGAGTCCGATGAGCGGGTTGATTGCCTTAATTGATAAATATTTATTAATTATTGCAATATCAGTTGTATAAAATAAAATTGCAAATATTATTTTAGTAATTCATTGTAAATCCTAAAAAATACGGGAGCGTAACAGCCGACGAGTAGACCAAGTCTTGACGGGTAAAACTAAAGCACCCGACGGGTAGAAAATTAAGGAAATGATAAGATTCCTACTTCAACTATAATTCAAATACATGGAACTGGTCCCTACAATCAAGGAATGTGATCAACAGCTTCTAGCATGAAAATAGGATCGTGGGAGGCATCCAAAGGAGACTATAAATATATTCTTAAAGAGATAAACAAAGGGGATTAAAATCTATCACAGTTATATACAAACAATACACACATCCGACGAGTAGTTGCTACATAGTCGACGAGTAGTATTTTTATGTATTTTTATTCCTTCAAAACACTTGTAATCGATTTTGAACAACATTCTAGTGGATATTATTGGCTGGGTACACCCCACCCGCGGTTTTTGATCCTTTTACAAGGGTTTTCCGCGTCACCAAAATTGTCTTGTCTCTATTTTATTTTCTAGTCGTCGAGTAGCTATTTATTATTATTCATATCAATCCAAATACAAAAAACACGTTTCTTATTCAATTTTACAATAAAGAACTTAGTTATTAACCTTACAAAATTTGGACAAAATAGTTGGCGCCGTCTATGGGAAATTAACTAAGAGTTCTACACGATTTCCACGGTCATGACTACAGATCCTGAACAAAGCGGTAGCAAAGAGCAAACTACGAACCCTACGAATGATGAGGTACTTATAGTTATGAAGAAGTTACAAACAGATGTTGAGGCCTTGCGTGCAGAAAATGAGATACTCAAAGCTACGTTGAACACGGTGAAATCAAGTGCAATTGCAGCCTTTAAACAAATGGTGGCGAGTGTGGTACGACGATTGGATTACGATGATGATGATCAGGAGGAAAGACGAAAGGGGGATGATGAAGTGCTTGTGTTGGGTACTAACAGGGCTGAGGTTGGAGCTATGGACAATAACGTTAACACAACATCTCGATGGCAGAAGGACACAACGGGAAGGCACGACAACGAAGAAGAAAGGTCGAATAGGAGGTCAAGGCATAGAAGTTAACGATTAGAAAGTAACACGATGGATGCCATGAACCTGGAGTTGAAGGAGATGAGAGAGATGATACAACATATCCCGAGTGTACCAAAGCCGTTGGAAAAGGCTACACCGACAAGCTACGCGGATTCCCCATTCACTGATGATATTGCCTTGGTGGAGATTCCGAAACGATTTAACATACCACATATGAGGTTGTATGATGGTGAGACTAACCCACAAGAACATATCGCTCAGTATAAACAACGAATGTTTACGGTACCAATTACTAAAAAATTGAGGGAACCTTGTATGTGCAAGGGATTTGGTTCGACACTCACAGGACCTGCCCTTCAATGGTTTGTCAGACTGCCAAACAGAACCATATCGTCATTTGCAGACCTCGTCGATGCGTTCAATCTACAATTTGCTAGTAGCAGATGATTTGAAAAGATGACGAGTGACTTATACCGAATTGTGCAAAGGTATAGGGAGCCTTTGAGAGAATACCTTTCCAGATTCAACAAAGGAAAGGTGATAATAACAAATTGTGACGTACCGACGGCTATTGAAGCTTTCTGTCGTGGACTAGTAAGGGATACACCGTTGTACGACGAGCTGACAAAATACCCGTGCAGAACCATGGACGACGTACAAGCCAAAGCTATGGCCCAAGTCAGGTTGGAAGAAGACAGGAAAGATGACGAGGACAATTACTATCACCCTAATAGAAAAATTGTTATGACAAAGGCACGAGACTACAGGCCTTATTCAAGGAACAATCGTGAGGATGCACGTGTTAGTGCTGTACAAGGAAGGTTGGACTGGAGAAAAGACCCAAATCTTCCACCGACGTTTGACAGTTATGGATTTAGTATCAGCTCGTCAGCTTTGGTGGGAGAATTCAATAAATTGGGGAATGTTGTCAATTGGTCGTTAAAGTCGAACAAGCCTAAAGTGAATCCCGAATCAAAGTTGTGGTGTGATTTCCACAGTGACTATGGTCATAGAGCATATGATTGTGTGGCATTAAGAAGAGAAATACAAACACTCATCAAGAAGGGCTACTTGACAGAATATATGACGGGAAAAAACAGGTTTAGAGAGTCATCACCACCAAGACAGCCTCCCCCTCCACCACATCACAAGGTTATTAACTTTATAGCTGGAGGATCTGAGGTATGTGGAGCTACATATTCACAAGCAAAGAGGGCAGCAAGAGAGCCTGAAATGAGGGTCATGTGAGCAGACATCATGGAAACAAAGTTGACAGCAATTCAGTTCGACGAGTCAGATAGGGAACACGTGACGGAGCCACAACATGACAGTTTAGTCATCTCACTGCCCGTCGGAAATTGCCTTGTCAAAAGAATCTTGGTAGATAATGGTAGTGCAGTGAATATTATGATGTTAGATGCATTACGAGAGATGGGCTTGAATGAACACGATATGACAAAGAAATGCACTATACTCGTCGGATTCAATGGCGAGACTAAAAGGACGATGGGCGAAATTTCATTACCTACATACGCTCAAGGAGTGAATTTATTGCAGAAGTTTCTCATTATTGATTGCCAGTCATCCTACAACATAATCCTTGAAAGGCCATGGATACATGACTTAAAAGCTATCTCATCAACATATCACCAAGTAGTAAAATTCCCGACACCCTAGGGAGTCCAATAGATTCAAGGAGATCAGGTTCAAGTAAGACAGTGCTACAAGACATGCTTGAGACCAATTATTCAACACCAGGGGAAGGACGTTCCTTAAGTTACAAGTATGGACACGGAAAAACTGACGGAGGTGAGCCTGTTGAGGGGAGAAAAGAAAGTGCTAGTCGGACAGGATGTACCGCTGGAGGTCGAAGCCAATTTAATCGAGTTCTTGACAGAATGTATGGATGCTTTTGCATGGGAACACGACGACATAACGGGCATTAGTGAAGAAGTCATCACACATAAACTCAATGTTGACCCAAACTACGCGCCCGTCCAGCAAAAGAGAAGAAAATTTATGCCTGACAGGAATTAAATTATCAATGACGAAGTCAGTAGACTCTTGAAAGCTGGGATGATTCGAGAAGTGGACTACCCCGAATGGTTGGCAAATGTGGTGATTGTTCAAAAGAAGAATAGGAAGTGGCGAGTATGCGTCGACTACACGGATCTGAATAAGGCATGTCCAAAGGACCCGTACCATTGTCACACATAGATGCAATGGTCGACACGACAGCTGGACACGAGTTGTTAACATTCTTGGACGCGTCAAGTGGATTTAATCAGATTAAGATGCACCCGTCAGACGCTGAGAAGACAACATTTGTGACTGACAGGGGAATATATTGCTATTTGGCAATGCCCTTTGGATTGAGGAATGCTGGTGCAACCTTCCAATGCCTAGTTAACAAGATGTTCAAAGAACAAATAGGTAAAATGATGGAAGTCTACATTGATGATATGGTGGTGAAATCAAAGAATGCGTCAGACCACGTCAAGGACTTGACAATAACATTCGACATCCTGCGAGATTATAACATGAAGCTCAATCCGTCCAAATGCAACTTTACAGTAACATCGGGGAAGTTTTTAGGGCACATGGTGACAAGAAGAGGAATAGAAGCCAGCCCTGAACAAATTAAAATGATATTCGAATTGACATCACCAACATCCGTTAAGGAAATGCAAAAATTGACAGGACGAGTGGCCGCCTTGAACAGATTTATTTCAAGGTCATCCGACAGGTGCAAGTTATTTTACGACGTCCTGAAGAAAAACAAAGGGTTTTGTTGGACGGAAAGACATGAAGAAGCATTCAAGGAATTAAAACAATACTTGACGACAGCCCCACTGTTGTCAAAACCAGTACCTAGAGAGATATTGTTTGTATACCTGTCAGTCACGGAACAAGCGGTTAGTGGAGCTCTAGTAAGAGAAGAGAACAACATACAGTCTCCAATATACTACGTTAGCAAGAGTTTGGTCGACGCTGAGACAAGATACTCGTCACTAGAGAAACTGGTATTGTCTTTAGCAGTCACGTCAATCAAACTATGACATTATTTTGAAGCCCACAGAATATGTGTCAGGACAAACTATCCGTTGAAGATGGTGTTGAGAAGACCAGAACTGACAGGAAGGATGACGAAATGGTCCGTCAGACTAAGCATGTATGACATAGTCTATGAACCTCGCACGACTATCAAATCACAAGCTTTAGCTTATTTTGTGGTAGATTTCAGCCCAAGTCAGTTAACAAAAGCTAATGACGAGTCACAATCGATGATGTCAGAAACAAGGATTGAGCCTTGGACAATGTACACCGACGGGGCGTCAAATGTCAACGGCACGGGTCTGGGACTTGTGCTTAAATCACCACAGGAGGATATCATAGCACAATCAATATGTTGTGATTTTAAAGCTACTAATAACGAGGGGGAATATGAGGCGTTGATTATTGGCCTAACGACGGCAAAAGAATTGAAAATAAGTCACATTGAGGTATGTTGTGATTCCCTATTAATTGTTAATCATGTAAATGGGTCTTATGAAGCTAGGGACCAGAAGATGTCAGCGTATCTAGGAATCGTCAAGGAGTTACAAGCAGGTTTTACGAGGTTCAGTATCCGTCAAGTACCAAGGGAAACGAATACACAAGCTGACACTCTGGCAGGACTGGATGTTGTCTTTCGACGGGAAAGGTTAAAGACCATACCCATTATACACGTCCTGAGGCCAGCTACGGAAAGAGGTGACGAATTAAAAAGTGTAATGACTTTGGAAGATTTGACTGATGATCAACCTATTCAGCTGACGAGTTGGACTATTAAAATAAAGGAATACCTGTCGAATGATACTCGACCAAGCAACAACAATAAGGCAAGACGACTCAAGATGAGAGCGTCAAGATTTCTGCTAATAGATGGAATTCTGTTCAAAATTTCTGCTACGGGTTTACTACAAAGATGTTTGGAGGACGAAGAGGCCCGACGGGTACTGAAAGACGTACATGAAGGTGATTGTGGAAATCATTCTGGAGGCAGAATTTTATCATACAAAGTACTATGTATGGGGTATTATTGGCCAACTATCAAGCAAGATGTTATTGATTATGTCAAAAGGTGTGATGCTTGTCAAAGGCATGCTCTCGTCCTACATCAACCGTCAGAATACTTGCACCCGTCGATTCCATCATGGCCATTCATGAAGTGGAGGATGGACATCGTGGAGAAAATGCCACCAGCACCAGGTTAGAAAGTACTCATGTTGGTCATGACGGATTATTTCTCTAAGTGGATAGAGGCGGAAGCATTCCGACAAGTTAAGTAAAAGGAGGTAATATCTTTTATCAAACATAATATTTTGTGCAAATTTGGCGTGCCATTTGAGATTGTTTGCGATAACGGCTCGTAATTCATAAGTGAAAAGACGGAATCCTTCCGTCGTCAATGGAACATAACATTGACGAAGTCGACACCAAGGTATCCACATGCCAATGGTCAAGCTGAGTCAAGCAACAAGATCATTGTTAACAACCTAAAAAAGAGACTGACTACTTACAAAGGACGATGGGCTGAAGAGCTACCATGGACTCTATGGGCTGACCGGACAACTCCAAAGACGTCGACGGGTTAAACTTCATTTGCATTGGTGTATGGGACTGAATCTGTGTTGCCGAAGGAGATTATGAGTCTGACGGCTCGTTATGGACTCGCAACAGTTGAAAGCAACAAAAATGAACTCGTCCACGACTTGGATACAGTTGACAAACTCTATGACATGGCTAAGATACGCATGGCCTCTTATCAATAGAGAGTTACGAATGCCTACAACAAAAATGTCCACATAAGGAAGTTTCAAGAAGGGGATCTTATCCTTAGAAAGGTCTTCCAAAACACAATGGACAATGACGCTAGTAAATTTGTTGATGCATGGGAAGGGCCTTACCTGATCAATGCAATCGTCGGACGAGGAGCTTATAGGCTGTCGACATTGGAAGGACTGCAGATTCCGAGAAGCTGGAATGCTCATCATTTGAAGGCATATCATTTATAATTTCTTCTCAGGTCTTTATATTTCATTTTGTTTTCTCAATATAATAAGTCACTAGGACATGTAGAGTACCTGGATGACTAGTTTGCTTGTTACTTATTTTATGGTTTGACTTGCTCTATTGGTTCTTAGTTTTTTTAAATAAAATGCATGACACGCCTTTGTCTCAGAAATATGTTTTATATATGTGAAATATATCATACTTGCTTTTGAATAATTGATGCTCCTATGAATGCTTTAATTTATGTGCTTCAATGCTCAATTTTTAATTTAGAGTATTATTTAAACACTTGACGAGCTACGAAAATTGCCATCATGATGTGCACAGATTACGAAAACATACATGGTAACTAGGGGCATAGTATCCCGACATTACCAACTATTGGGCTAATCACCCACGACGAATAAAAAACTAAAGCCCCCATCTTTTAAATACGAAACCAACAAATTGAGAAACAAAATTAATTACTATTAAGTAATTCTTTTGTGCATTCTCTATAATAAAACCAGAAACTATGAATAAATAAGTTAGTTTCAAGAGGGGAAGGCCTCTTAACTACTTAACGTCGTGCATGCACTTACGTAAGAAAAATGATATCGACGACCGATGCAACGAATTGACGAATCAACGAGTAAAACGATCTGACGAATATAAGATTATATAATCTTACATCTATATTTTGGAAAATTTTATAAACGGAAACTACAAATAACCTAACATGATTTATATTCTTCTATATATATATGAGTTTAATAAAACTCGTCCACGAGTTGGACAACCTACTTGTTAAATATCAGAAATACATGACGACTACACATAAATGACCTGTCAATGGCATACATATAATTTTTTTATACTTTAACATTTATGGACATACTCAAAGAACGTCTACAAACTTTTACGACAATCTCCATGCTTAGACAAGATGTCAAAAAGGCCTGTATGTTCATGATATTTGACGAACGCAGCACCCACAAATGTTTACAAGAGTAATGGCAGTTAATCACTGAATGTTAACAACACAAGATCATAATGAAAGATAAACCAACAAGAATAATGTGACGTGAAAGATGTCTTTTAAAGATTCCTAGACTAATAAATGAAAATTTCGATGGTCCCCCGTCATGAAAGATGAAACAGGGACTAATATCCAAACCAACAACGTAAAAACCAACGTCAAAGGGAAATAATTCGACAAGGTTCAGAAATAAAGAATCCTAGATGAAATAATAACAACAAAGAGAGATAACCAACTATTCCTCGTCACTCTCATTGTCATCTTGAACATTCCTTGCAATCACAGAAGAGCCACCAACCGCTGCATTACCTCCATCGTCACCAGGGTTGACAGGATCATCTGGATACGCTTCATTGTAAATCCTGACAGCCTCATCAATATCTTTGTCACCCCATTCCCCACGATGGAACTCTAGCATAATTTCGACGCGAGACTTCATAATACCTTGAGTAAGTGTATTCTTGGTCTCTTGCAGAAATGTACCTTCAGTTTCTTCAACTTTAGCAGTAAAAATGGTGTGCTCATTGCACATATCGTTCATCTCTTTGTAAGCCATAAACACCTGCTCCTGCAACACACGAATCTTCTCCTGGCAACTAGAATATTCCAATTTCAACTCATCAATTTTAGTAGAAAATTTGCGATAAGAAGCATGTGACAGCAGCATGGCTTGAAATGCCTGTAATAAGAACAAAAAGAAAGATCACAATATGTTCATCAGAAGTGAAACAAAAGAAAAACAAGTACAAAGTACAAGAATTAAACATGAATTTACATGGAAAAAGTGCCCAACAGCTTCGACCATTACTTGGTCGACAGTCTTGGAGCCATGACCACTAACCGTCTTGGGCAACAGAAGAGGGGCCAATATATGGACTAATGATCTAGGTTCAGCATTGACATTATATCTATGGAGATCAGGCCATTGCCAGTCATCAACAACAATCTCTGGTGTAGCATCCATAATAGCAGGAGGAGGTGGTGGAACCACCACTTTGGCTTTCTTCGATTGGGGGCTTGAGGAACTAGATATTTTAGGAGAACTCTTGGGAGTTTCACTCCCTGACTCACGTGCACGCTTCAGAAACAACTCTTTTCCTGACATCTCAAGAGCACGGATAACAGGACGCTTGTACTCTGCATCATGAATTGGAAAAAGAGTCCGTATGATGAAGAAAATGAGCAGTGCAATTAACAATTGAAATATACCTTTGATGAATTGATGACCAGAGTTGGTCATCTTCTCAACTTCAGGAGTACCAGTTGAGTCAGATGAAATGTCATCAATTTGAGTGTCTAAGGGTGTGATGATATTCCCTTGCCCTTATCTTTCATAACAGCAGTGCTTCTGGTAGCCCTGGAGTGGGACTCAGACCCACCAACATCCTTTCCAGCAGCAGACTTAAGGAGCAGTTTGCCGGCAAAAGCTGCAGCGTCGATGGGAGCAGAATGTCGAATTAGATGATCCATATAATTAGGCCAAACTCTGTGGTCCAAAGGCAATGCCAAGATTTCATCAACTATCTTAGCGGCCTTAACATCATCAATAGCCGATTCAGCAATGCAATCTAAAAACAAAAGCAACGCAAACAATATATGTTTCAATGTAGAGAAAAACAGTTAAAAAGTGGTGTCGAGTCCAAGGGACGCAAGCCCCTCCAAGTTATGATAATAACATAGACAACAGGAGTCGCATATGAAAGATATATACAATACAAAGAATGGTGTGACCTTGATTCAGTAACACGACAAGGAACGAACAACAATGTATGAGTACGGCTGTAAGGGGAAATACATCATACATGTGGCATCATAACAAAAATTAGAGTTGAGTTAAAATGAAAGTATGACATAAAATGACAAGGTAGCAGTAATTACCATTTCTTTTCTATTCTTCACGAAGGTAGGCAGCATGGGGTCTGAGTGACGCCTTCTCAACATAAAAGAAACTATTCTTCCAGCCACGATCATGCACGTAGTCCAAATTCAAAATTAACAGTGCTCTCTTTGTATGACTAACTAGCCCATAAAGGCCACCATTGAACTTCTTTACCTGGTATGAGTATGTAACAACTGAGAAATCAATTCCAAGCTTGTGTTTGTCCTCGATTACATCTAAAGAAGTCAAAATTCTTCACGCCGATGGCATCACTTGAGATGGGGAAATATTCAAAGTCCTTATAAAATTGGTAACAAGCTTTGTAAATGGAAAAGACATGCCAATTTCAAATGGATAATTGTAGAAACAAATCCATCTAGGAGCATGAAAGTCGGAAAAAACCCCTTCGTCAGGGATGACAAGCACAACATTAGGGTTCGACTTGAACAACAGGGTCGTGTCAATAATACTATCAGATGGCATCGAACTAGAATTGGTGCTCTTGGAATCGAGAATGCCAGTCGCCGTCCACTTAGGCTTCTCCGTTGCGGCAGCTTGTACAGGTTTATTACTACTCTTGTTGCCTTTTTTAGCCATTAGTTGATGAAGTATTTGACAGCACAGAAGAATTGAAGGGCGTATATAATGAAAGAGTGTGATTGGAGCCCTAATTGATGGGAAGCTTAAGTAGAAGAGAAAGGGGGTGTTTGGATAATTATGAAATACATATATGATATGTATGTATAGTAGTTTTGCATGCAAGAGAAGTAGTGGAAGACAAATGCAATTCCTAAGAGCAATCTCATTGGGCAGTTGGGACTCTTACCCCAATGAGATTGGGGACTATTGTTATAACCAGATTTTTACACGACCAGATTCATATTGACGAGTGAAAGTTCTATGGACGATCATATTAACAACACGACAGATAAAAATTATTTGGAGTCCGATGAGCGAGTTGATTGCGTTAATTGATAAATATTTATTAATTATTGCAATATCAGTTGTATAAAATAAAATTGCAAATATTATTTTAGTAATTCATTGTAAATCCTAAAAAATACGGGAGAGTAACAGCCGACGAGTAGGCCAAGTCTCGACGGGTAAAACTAAAGCACCCGACGGGCAGAAAATTAAGGAAATGATAAGATTCCTACTTCGACTATAATTCAAATACATGGAACTGATCCCTACAATCAAGGAACGTGATCAACAGCTTCTAGCATGAAAATATGATCGTGAAAGGCATCCAAAGGAGACTATAAATATATTCTTGAAGAGATAAACAAAAGGGGAATAAAATCTATCACAATTATATACAAACAATACATACATCCGACGAGTAGTTGCTGCATAGTCGACGAGTTATATTTTTATGTATTTTTATTCCTTCAAAACACTTGTAATCGATTTTGAACTACATTCTAGTGGATATTCTTGGTTGGGCACACCCCACCCACGGTTTTTGATCCTTTTACAAGAGTTTTCCGCGTCACTAAAATTGTCTTGTCTCTATTTTGTTTTCTAGTCATCGAGTAGCTATTTATTATTATTCATACAATCCAAATACAAAAAACATGTTTCTTATTCAATTTTATAATAAAGAACTTAGTTATTAACCCTACAAAATTTGGACAAAACAATTACCTTTTTTTAGGGAGTTGTGACACTCATCCTCATCATTATCATGAAACATCATATGGTTGGTTGAGAAATAGAAGGCTCATCTTTATATTCATTTTATGCAGATAGGGACTGGCCTTCTTCTATAAAGATGGATTCTTTACGTAAACGATTATCCATCATAGCTAGGGATTGAATTCTGAAAATGCGCATAAGAGCAAACCACATGCTTAGAAGACAAACAGAAAGTATATTGAAGTGATAATCCACATCAATCTTTGATATACACTAACTATGAAGACTAACCATAAGAAATCGAGGCCTTAGGCTCAACATACCTATTTTCATGAGGAAAATAACTTTTTTCGTTAGCTCTGATTTAACAGCAGTTTCATAAGTAAATCTAGACAAAGCAACAAGTATTCCAATGGCAAAATTAACATAGCAGAGACCCTTAATATTCTGGTAGAGAAAATGAATATCCATGAAATCATGCATATTAAGAAAAGTTAGTTGTATGGACAATTTTTCATACTTTCACATATTTATTGTATTTGTTTTATATGTAATTGAATCAAAGTTTATATTGAAAATGATAAAATAAAAGGATAAATTTGAAATTTTTTACTTTAAATATAGGGATCAACAACTATTATGGGATAAAAAACACTTTTAAAAATCTAATTAATATTAGTGATAGCACCCGCTAATCCCAGGAGGAAAACACCCGGGATATAATATCTACACAACGGATAAGAGACAAAAGTGATGCTCAAAGGACAAAAGGATGATAACTGACAAAAGCATGGTAGAACGACTTAGAGGTATAAAGACAAATATAACAGATTTCTACTTTATCCTTGAAAGGATGGTATGCTGAAGAAAGAAGTAAAAGACAAAGGACAATAATATGGCCGCTTAAAGGACAAAAGGTGGTACTATGGCCGCTCAAAGGACAAAAGGTAGCATGGCATGAACAGTAGGAGAGGGGGCGCGACGCCATACCGGGTAACACGTTTACCTGACGGGTAAATCGTACTTTCTCCCACAATCATGTATATATATTACTGTCATAAAGATAAAAGATATGACATTAGATACTTAGACACACACTTACACTCTTAGAGAATATTCAGACATTAAACACACACATCAAGCTCAGTCATCAGGAATTAACTCAGATAGCTACTAGCACCCGAAAACTACTTCTCTCTCTCTATCTTCCTCTTTTCTCAAAACTGCTAGGGTTTTAGAAAATATGTGTCTTATTAAATCAGTTCATAAAGAGATTATATAGAGAGAGGAATAAGTTTTCTAATTATAATCTAATTATAATTAATAATAATCCAAAATTCTAAATTATTTAATTAAGTCTCACTTAATTAATTAATTACTAATTTTGGAATTAGTTTAAGTAATTCATTTATTCTATTTATATAATTAATTAATTCATACTTAATTAATATCATAAATAAAAAAATTACTTATTTAGATTAAATTCATAATTTAAATTATTTCTCCTTCAAGCATTCTTTATGTGTGACCCTGTAGGTTATTATTATGTTGGCAATAATTTTAATATCTAATTAAAATTGTAAATAATGAGCGGCATTTAGTAATACATCATTGCTACCCAAGTAATAATAATAAAATCAGTGATTCGATTAAGCCTTTCGTGAATAATGTTCTATGTAATATAATCATTTTGTTAGGAATCTACATGTGATTTGATGATAACATTAATCTTAGAATCATAGAAATTTTATTTGATGTAACTGATCAATTGATATGAAAGTTATAAATATCAATTGATCAGGAAACCATTTATCAGTTGAAGTGTTTATATGAATCAACTGATAATTTGGATTGTAGCATAGGTGTACTTAGTCTATTTCAATCGATAAGGTGTAAATCAATTGATATTTTGTTCATCAATTGATGTTAGAGTCGATTGATATAGATCATCAATTGATGTGTAAATTAAACTGTTGAATTGTAATTATGTGAAGACAGGAAATTACACAAGTGAAGGATGATCAATTGATATTGAAGCATCGATGGATGAGGGATCAATCGAAGAAGCCAAGTCAAGCATTGAAGACCATCAACTGATGTGAAGACCCATTGATTGATATATCGATTGATAACATCTATCAATCGATAAGCCATCTTTTATCAATCAATGGATATAAAGATCAATCGAAGAAGTACATCAGTTGATGGATTAAAGAATGGATCAATTGATATGCTTAACAGCAAATTATCAATTGAGTGTGACAACAGAAAGAATATTTGTTGAAGATCCAGAGAACAAAAGCACACATATGGAAAACAGTCTAGAGTGACTGTGAAGACTCAATCAGAAGCTGTCTTTCAAACCTTTTAGGTAAAATGTCAAAAAGAAAAAGGAAGGTAGGTAGAAACAATCCTAGAATAGGAATCGTAAAAGCACACTTGTAGTACATAAACAAGTGTAGCAGCATTATTAGAAAACAGACAAGTTAGACAATATTTCTTAATCAACTGTTCAAGCTTGAGAGCACATTTGTAAGAACAGTTGATTTGTTTTCTAATCTTGTAAAAACGCAGCTAGGTTTCTTTTAACCTAGGAACATTGAGCAAAAATATACACTGATGGAAAAACCAATCCATCAGTAATTTTAAATCTCTTTGTTCAATTTACATTTCAGTCTTAAATTGTTAGAACATATTCTCTCTATATTCTCAAACTTCAAGAACAAATATTAGAACCAGTAAAAAGTTTTAATATTTGTATTCAACCCCCCCCCTTCTACTAATATTGACATTGTTCTAGGGAATAACAATTGGTATCAGAGCAGGCTTTCAACATACAGAAAGTTTAAAGATCAAGAACAGTCAATATGGGCCAAAAAGATTCAGGTGTAAAGATTCCAATGTTGGAAAAGGATGAATACTTTCCATGGAAGGTAAAAATGCATCTGCATCTTCTTTCTCTAGATCCTTCTTATGTTCACTGCATAGAGAAAGGTCCTCACATTCCCATGAAGCTAGTTACAGGAGTAAACCCAGATGGAACTCCTACAGTTGATAGACATATTCCAAAACTTATTTCTGAATTCACAGAAGAGGATGAAAAAGAAGTACTGAAAGACAAGAAGACCATGAACATTCTGTTTAATGGTCTAGATAAAGATATGTTTGATAATGTGATAAACTGTACTTCATCAAAAGAAGTGTGGGACACTCTTCAAACTCTGTATGAAGGAACTGAACAAGTTAGGAAAAACAAGATGCAACTCTTAATTCAAAAATATGAATCATTTCATTTTAAGAGTGGTGAAGCCATCAATGATACCTATAGCAGATTCTAAAAGTTGTTGAATGGTCTAAAGCTATATGGTAGGGTTTATGCAACAGAAGATACAAATCTCAAATTTCTAAGATCTCTTCCAAAGGAATGGAAGGCAATGACTGTCTCCATTAGACAATCTCAAGACTTCAAAGATTATACTCTAGAGAAACTATATGGTATTCTCAAAACATATGAACTGGAGATTCAACAAGATGAAGAGAATGAGAAGAATCAAAGAAAGGAGAAAACTTTGGCTTTGATGGTCAATGGGAATGAAGACAAGAAAGAAAAGAAAAATACTGGTTGTGCAGAAGAAGTCATGATGGTGGCTAATGATGCTGATGAAGAATCATCCAAGGGAAAAGGAAAGACCAAATGTGAGGAAAATGAAACATGCCCACAGGATGATTTGGATGAGATTGATGAGCACCTTGCATTTTTGTCAAGGAAGTTTTCAAAGCTAAAATTCAAGAGGAATCCAAATGCTCAAAGGCCTGGATCCCAGTTTAGAAACAACAATAAAAATAAAAATTTGGTTGATAGATCTAAATTCAGATGTTTTAACTGTGGATTGGCTGGTCATTTCTCAAGTGAGTGTAGGAAGCCAAAGCTAGAAAAGGCAAAGACATATGAGGGTATTGATTATAAAAAGAAATACTTTGACCTTTTAAAACAGAAAGAAAAGGCTTTTGTCACTGAAGAGAAGGACTGGGCTGCTGAGGACAGTGATTCTGAAGAATATATCAATCTAGCTCTAATGGCCAACCATGAGGATGAAGAAGCTAGTTCAGCATCCAATCAGGTACTAGCTACAAACTTTTCTGAGATTTCAGCTGATGAATGCAATAGTACTATTAATGAAATGTCCAATGAATTGTACAATTTGCATGTCACTCTAAAATCTCTAAACAAAGAAAATATCAAGTTAAAGAGCACCATTGATGCCTTAACTGAGAGGAATGTTTTTCTTGAAAATGAACTTGTCTGTTTAGAAAGATTTAAACAGGAAAGAAAGGATGCTAGGAATGAACTAGTAAACAGTTTGAAAAGAGAAGAATTGTTGAAAGAACAATTGGCTGAAGAAATTGAAACCATTAGCAAATGGAATAGGTTTGCTAAAACTGCCAAACAAATTATTGATGTTCAGGGTGTAGATACTCTAGGAGAACTCCCGAAATCAATAGGCAAGCCATTGGCTGATACTTCAATGGATAAAGATTAATCGACTGATAATCCTTCATCAACTGATAAGGATTATCAATCGATTGATGCTGAATCAATTGATAAGCATCCATCGACAAGTAAATCATCAATGGCTAATAAGAAGAACAAATTTAGCACTCCTATTAAGTTTGTTAAGGAAACCAAAAATCAAGTTGAGGCTGAGACTGAGAAGATCAACATAGGTAGCTTATCCAAGAAACAATTAAAAGAAAAATTAGAAAAGATAGCACCTGTGGAAATTACTCAATCTAAGTCTGAGAAAAAGAAAAAGAATAGGAATGGTAAAGTAGGCATAAATAAGCACAACAACTACACTCCTGATATGTATGCACCTAGAAAAGTCTGTGCTAAATGTGGTAGTGTAAATCATTTGTCCATGCAATGCAAAATTGAAAAGAAATCTATATCTTCAAATGATTTAAATATACATGCCATGACTGCAAATGCCATGTTTACCAATCCTATGCTCATGAATGCCATGTCTTCTAATTTGGTTGCACCTAATGTTCATATGCCTTATGCACAAGTTCCATACATGTATAATCATTTCTTTGCATATCCTAATATGAACATGCCTGGTATGCCATGGAACATGCCTAATGTAAATGATGAAATTCATGGAAATTCTGCCATGAGTTCCAAGGTGTCAAAGCCCCAAAAGTCAACTCCCAAAGTTAAAGTGGATTTAAACCCACCAAAGCAAAAGGAACCTAAGTTGACAACAGGGGCTCAGGCTGCAACTAATAAAAGAGGACCCAAGGCAACTTGGGTACCAAAAGCAACTTGATTGTTTTATGTGTGTGCAGGGAAACAGGAATAAAAATCTCTGGTATTTGGATAGTGGATGTTCAAGGCACATGACTGGAGATTTGTCCCTGCTCACAAAGTTTGTGGAAAAGGCTGGCCCAGGAGTTACTTTTAGAGATAACAGCAAAGGTTTTACTCTGGGATATGGCTCAATTGCAAAAGAAAATGTTATCATTGAATCTGTAGCACTAGTTGATGGATTGAAGCACAGTCTGCTCAGTATAAGTCAACTGTGTGATAATGGTAATGGTGTGTGGTTTACAACTGGATCATGCATCATAGCCAACAAAGAATCTGGTAAAATTCTCTTAACTGGAGAAAGAAAAGGAAATGTCTATGTGGCTGATTTTCTCTCTGTAAAGGCAAATTCAATGACATGTCTACTTAGCAAAGCCAATACAGATGAAAGTTGGATTTGGCACAAGAAACTAGCCCATTTGAATTTCAAAGCCATGAATTTATTGGTTAGAAAGAATCTGGTTAGAGGCATTCCACAGATGGAATTCACCAAGGATGGACTGTGTGATGCCTGTCAAAAAGGAAAATAAATAAAAGCATCATTCAAGTCAAAGTCTGAATCATCAATTGATAAGCCTCTGGAATTATTGCACATGGATTTATTTGGTCCAGTCAACATCATGTCAATTGCCAAAAAGAAATATGCCTTAGTAATTGTGGATGACTTCACAAGATTTTCATGGGTATATTTCTTATTCTCTAAGGATGAGACAAGCAAATTAATTATCAACCATGTGAAGAATGTTGACAATGTCACTGAATGGAAGGTCAAGAAACTTAGAAGTGCTAATGGTACCGAATTCAAGAATTCAACCATGAAAGAATTATGTGAAGAAAAAGGTATCACTCATCATTTCTCTGCACCAAGGACTCCACAGAAAAATGGAGTAGTTGAAAGGAAAAATAGGACCTTGATTGAAGCTGCTAGAACTATGTTAGAAGAAGCTAAACTACCTACATACTTCTGGGCAGAAGCAATTAATACTGTTTGTTACATTCAAAATATTTCTATGGTCAATAAACTTCAAGGCAAAACACCATATCAATTGATGAAGAAAGGCAAGAAACCAACAGTTAATTTTCTTCATGTCTTTGGCTGCAAATGCTTTGTACTGAGAAATCAAGGTGAAAATCTAGGAAAATTTGAAGCCAAAGCTGATGAAGCTATATTTGTTGGATATGGAATAACAACCAAAGCATACAGAGTCTACAACCTTATATTACACATTGTTATGGAATCTATGCATGTAGTCTTTGATGACAAGAAAATTCAAGGGTTGCTTGATGAAGGATTTCATGATCTATTGCGTTTTGAAAATGAATCCTCAAGTAATATCGAAGATAGTGATGATGATGAGGAAATTACAAGTATACAAGTTCCTAGAATCCTCTCATCAATTGATGTCATTGCTTCAACAGATAACTTATCAGTTGACAATCATCAATCGACTGATAATACATCAATTGATAATCATTCGATGGATAACAACTCTGCTCAACAATCTTCAAATAGAGTGTCCATCACAGAGGGAGGGTTCTCAAATAGTCAATCACTTCACAGTGATCATAACACTTCCAATGATCATGAAGCATCATCTTCAAGGACAAACTTACCATCTCAAAGGAAATGGACAAAAAGTCATCCCTTTGAACTAATTATTGGAAATGCAAATGATGGTGTCAAAACTAGAAGTGCAACTCAAAATGAATGCTTGTATAGTAGCTTTCTGTCACAAGAAGAACCAAAAAGGATTGAAGAAGCCTTGAATGATCCTGATTTGATAAATGCTATGCAAGAAGAGTTGAATTAGTTTGAAAGAAACAAGGTGTGGAAGCTGATGCCCAAACCAAAGAACAAGTCTATCATTGGTACAAAATGGGTATTCAGAAACAAAATGGATGAATCTGGTACAGTGACAAGAAATAAGGCAAGATTAGTGGCAAAGGGCTATTCACAAGAAGAAGGCATAGATTTTGATGAAACATTTGCACCAGTTGCAAGGTTGGAAGCAATCAGAATCTTTTTAGCATTTGCTGCTCATGCAAATTTCAAAGTATATCGGATGGATGTAAAAAGTGCTTTTCTCAATGGAGAACTAGAAGAAGAAGTATATGTAGAACAACCTCCTGGTTTTATTGATCCTGTTCATCCCAGATTTGTATACTATCTTCTCAAGGCACTTTATGGATTAAAACAAGCACCTAGAGCCTGGTATGACACTTTGTCTAAATTCCTGATTGAGAATTACTTCACTAGAGGTACTGTTGATAAAACTCTCTTTCATAGAAATGTAAATGGCTCTATGATTCTTGTTCAAATCTATGTAGATGATATTATCTTTGGCTCAACTAATGAAAAACTTTGTAAAAAGTTTGCTAAGTTGATGCAGAGTAAATATAAAATGAGCATGATGGGAGAACTAACCTACTTTCTTGGCTTGCAAATCAAACAAGTTAAAGATGGTATTTTCATAAATCAAACCAAATATATTTCTGATTTATTAAAGAGATTTGATTTAAATGAACGTTCCTCTGCAAAAACTCCCATGGCCACTGTAACTAAACTTGAATTAAACACTAAGGAAGCAATAGTGGACATTTCAAGTTATAGAGGCATGGTTGGCTCATTACTTTATTTAACTGAAAGTAGGCCAGATATAATGTTTGCTACATGTCGTTGTGCTAGGTTTCAAGCTGATCCTAGAGAATCTCATTTGATTGTAATAAAAAGAATATTCAGATATCTCAAAGGAACTCCAAATCTTGGAATTTGGTATCCTAGAGATTCTGGATTTGATCTAATTGGCTATTCAGATGCAGACTATGCAGGTTGCAGAATTGACAGAAAAAGTACAACAGGCTCCTGTCAATTTCTAGGAAATAAGCTTGTGTCATGGTTTAGCAAAAAGCAGAATTCGGTTTCTACATCTACTGCAGAGGCTGAGTACATTGCAGCTGGAAGTTGCTGTGCACAAATTTTATGGATGAGGAATCAACTACTTGACTATGGGTTCAACTTGAACAAGATTCCTATTTTCTGTGACAATACAAGTGCCATTGCTATAACAGAAAATCCTGTGCAACATTCCAGAACCAAGCATATTGACATAAGGTATCACTTCATTAGGGAACATGTAATGAATGGTACAGTTGAATTACATTTTGTCCCTAGTGAAAGACAACTTGCAGACATTTTTACCAAACCACTAGATGAATCTACTTTCAATAGATTGGTCTGTGATTTAGGTATGCTTAATTATATTTAACCCTTTAAATGTCTGACAAGTTATGTATTAATATTAATTTTAGCCATTGCTTATGTTAAATTATTGATTCTTCAATAATCAACTGATAAACATTTTTACATATCGATGGATATCTGAAGCTGTCGACAGATAAATATATCAATTGATGATATATTTGTTTATCGATGGATATCTGAAGCTGTCGACAGATAAATATATCAATTGATGATATATTTATTTATCGATGGATATCTGAAGCTGTCGATAGATAAATATATCAATTGATGATATATTTATTTATCGATGGATAAATGTACCTATCGATGGATAAGATTGCTATCAATCGAAGACCTGAAATTTGATTAGTCCATGTCATCAGTCGATCTATACAAAATTTAGCCGTTGATTACTTATTTTATCAATTGATTAATACGTATATTCATATATGTATAACAGTCGATTGCCAAAATAGGTAACTTTTACCTTTCATTTTCTTTTAACGGTCGATTAAGTTCTATTTTGAGTAAGAAATTGATTGAGAAATTAGTAAATATAAATAATGAGATTAAAACATTGTTCATTCTTACTTACATTTTTACTAACAATTTCTCTAACTCTTTCTCTCTCTCTCATTCTACGAACTTAATCACAACCCTCTGTCTCTCAGTACTCAACTCTTCTAATATCTTCAAAGCTTTTGTACTACTAATCTTCTACTCAAGGAAATGGCATCTTCATCCAAGAAAATCTCTCAAGCAGGGTTCATCTACGAATTGAATAATTTTGTGGCCTGCACGGTTGTTGAAGAGGCTCCAAAGAAATTTCATCCATTGATGCAATTCCTGGGAAGTGGCAAGATACAGAAAGCATTGAAGGAAGCACCAACAATAATCTGCAATTTGGTGGAAGAATTTTGGTCCTCTGCAGAAGTTGCCGATGACTTCTCTAGCATCAAGTTCAACTGTAAAGGACAAGAGTACATTTTTACTACTTTAATTTTAAATGAATGTTTAGATTTGCCTGTTAATAATACTGATAATGTGCCTAGTGAATCAGATATTAGAAACATGCTTAGGGCTGTTAATTATGCAAATCTTGATATCAATTTAGGACAAGTAGTTAGAAAATACCTTAGGAGATAATGGTCTTATTTCTTTGATGTAATAATAAAATGCTTTAGTGGTAAAATTAGTAATTTTGATGCCATAACTTCAAGCATGCAACAGATAGCATATAGTGTTTTGTTTGATGAATATCATGATTTTTCTTCTATATTGTTATCTGAAATTGCTGCTAAGTTAGGAAAGAAGCATGATAGATCTAATCATATATACTATGCTAGATTTATCATGATTATAATTAACCACTTGGTCAAAGAAATTGAGTTTTGCAGGGAAACTGAAACCCTTGAGTGCTGGACTCAAAACAAAAGGGTCTTTAAAGACCTGGTAAGGATCAATCTTCACAGCAATGTGGAATTGATCTATCCCCCTTTTGTTCAGGTATTTGTCTCTACTTTAAACTCTTCCCAACCTAATTCTTCTTTGCCTTCTGTGACTATGGAGGGTGGTAGTAATGACTCCAACCCTCCTGCCCAAGTCACACAACCAATCTCTAAATCCAAATCTAAGAAACCATCCTCAACAGGTTCCCAAAAACCTGCTGTTGTAAAAACAAAGAAAAGAAAATCAAATGTTTTGGTAGATAGACTAGAGGAGGATTTAGGTGGTGAGGGAACTGGGGAACATCAAAGAACCCAGAAGGATAAGGAGAGTGAGGGTGTGCAACCTCAGCCAAGCCACTCCACAGTCTCCCAAAAGACTGTGGATGTAAATATGGAAAACACCACATTCTTATTGCCATCCTCTCAAAAGGATGACAGTATTGAAAATAGCCCACAACCAGGGGCGCAGAACAAAGTTGGGGACACAAAGTCCAAACCATTAACCCCATATAAGAGGAGAGGAAAGAAAGTCACCTTTGCACTTGGGGAATCACACACTGCAAAACCACAGGAAACTGTAGTGGAGCCTTCACAAAGTCTGTTTGATGCATCTCATATAAATGATGAGATGCAGCCCCATTCTCTCTCAATACCTATCTCTTCTATTCTTCTTTCCCTATCTCAAACTTCTTCAGAAAATGTTTTGATAGATTATCGAACATTTTTAGATTCTCCTTCTTTGTTTTTTAAGGAGAAGCCAACACTCTCTCCTGAATCTTCTTCTCAGAATTTTCAGGATTCTATTTCCAATATCATCTCAAACATAACTTCACAAATTATCTCAACTGTTTCTTCTCCATCAATTGATGTTCCTTCATCAATTGATATTCAGCCATCGACTGATAAGCCATCGATCGATACTCAAGATCAATCGATGGGTATGCATCAATCGATGGATGTCCCAAACACCACTTCAACTAATATTGTCAATACATCAATTGATGATCAATCAATTGATGTTGCCCAAACACTCTAAGGAATGAGTGAGTTGAGTGAGAGGCAGGATTGTAACCTGGCAAAAGGAGAGGAAGTGAGCAAAAACATTCCTATTTCTTCCAGGGATGAGAGTGAAACACTTGAGGGCCCCACCTTATAAGGTGCACAACAAATAAGTGAGGGAGAGGTGAGATTCCAGGATGAGATCCTGATGCAAAATAGAGAGATGAGTGAGAGTGATAAAACAATTCTTCAATTTGCACAAGAATTGGAAAATGATCTGATGGCAGAAGAAGAAGAGGAAGGAGTAAAGCAGATATGGGGAGCCTATGATGCAGAAGCTAGTGGGAGTGAAGTTCTTAGGGACCTTGAAGAAGAAATAGATGCTGGTGAATTGGATCCAAGGAATTTCATTCATCCTGATCCTCAATATCAAGGGTTGGCAACTACAAGTAACAGGACTGCAGAACAACTTTTGGGAATTGAGCATACAGAACAAAGGACCAGGAATCTGAAGGAAAGCATTGCCAATACAACAGACACTTGTTATATGGCACCTGAAGAGTTGGAGAGTGATTCTGATGAGGAACCATGGATGAGCACTATTGATGGTTCCTTAGAAGCTGCTGAAACTGAAATTCTGTCTCAATACAGAAGAGCAATGGTGGAAGAAGAAATTGCAGATCCTGCACAAAGAAGAATTGCTCACTACATGAGGGACACAATGAAGATCCAAAAGATGACAGTTACAGGAGTAAGAAGGGAACTGGAGATCATCAAGAACTCTATCTCCACAACCAAGGATACAATAGACAGAAGATTGGATGAAAAGTTACCGTTCAACACCATGAATAGCATCAAGGACAAGCTTTTCAAGGAATCCAAGAATTTTGCATCTTTGGAGACAAGAGTAGGGTCTCTAGAGAAGAAAATGGATGATATCCTCAGAAGTCAAAATCTACATTCTTCCATTCTTCAAAGGACTCTTGACAGACTTCCACCACCCTCTTTATTTGATGATAACAAAAAGGGGGAGAATACAAAGAAGAAAGATGATGATGGTGGTGATGGCAAAGGCAGTGGTAACATAGGTGGATCTGGAAAGAACAAGTCCAGTGGTATTGGCAGTTCTGCACACAGAAGAGATAAAAGCAGAAGTAACAGGGACAATCAATCTTCAAAGAGAACTAAGTCATCTAATTCTCCAAAAGATGACTTAGAACAGAAAAAGAGAGAATTCAAGAAATTTGATGATCTTGAAGCTAGGAGAATTTCTAGGGAGAAAGAAACTCAGTCAATGATTGAGAGGGAAAAGAAAAGAATTAAAGATCTAAGGAGAAGCACTGAGTTAGTAACAGAGGCAGTAGAAAAAGGAGACTTGGATGAGTTCATTGCTCAAACAAGAAAAATAAATGAAGATGCATAAAAGGCTGCCAAGGAAAGCAACTCAGATGCTGAAGCCTTTTTGTCAGTTGATCAAGAAGCCCTTAAAGAGAAGAAAAAGGGAAAAGCCATAATGATTGAAGAAGATAAGAAGAGAAAAGAGCCAGTTGGCCAGAAGCTTCTTCAAGAAGCCATTTCAACAGGATTTTCAGATGTTGTCAAAAGGGAAAAAGAAAATGAGGAGATAGCAAGGCAAATGGAATTGGAATAGAAAATGGAGGAACAATTAATAGACCAACCACTAAGGAAAAAGAGAAAAGTTTCAATGGCCAAGAAAAGGCCAGGGCCTACTCAAGAAATAGTGGTTCAGGAAAATCTCCAGGGTCAACAAGAGGAAATCAAGGAGGAAGTCACAATTGAAGGATACAATTTGAAGGGAATACCAGTAATCAATGAAAAGGGATTAATTGGAGTAAGGACTCACCCTGCAACCTCTAACCATGAAGAATCAATGAGGTTGGAGTATGAAAATGGAGTAAAAATCCTCTACTCATTAAAGGTGATAATGAAGCAAAGCTACAATGTTTTAAAGACTATTCTTCCTTTACTCAACAGAAAGTACAAACTCAACATAACAATTGCTCAGGAAATTCAACAGCAAATTTCAAGGTTAAGGAGATCCAAGGTAGAAGCTGAACCTGATTCACCTCTGAAGATATGGAAGTCACAGGTCAAAAAGGTAGTGTTGGAGCCAAAGTATGCCATGATTTTTACAGATACAGAGGGCAACACAAAGTTCTTTGATATTTGCAAATATCTGGACAAAATCACAGATGAAGAAATACATTACCTTATGAGGCAACTTGGAGAAACTGACAGGGATGAAGCAATCTTGAGAAGTTCTTTCATGAGGCAACTAAAGGAAAATGCTGAGAAAAGAAGGAAGAGGAACTAATTTAAATCATGAAGATATTGAAGCTGCTTGCAGGAGTTATCTATCAATCTGGTACTTCCAAAATTAATGTGCCAATTAAATTTCTTGATTTTATCTAAATGTAAATTTTAAGGGTTTTTGTTATCATCAAGTAGATTTATGCCTGTTAATAACACAGACACAAATAGGGGGAGATTGTTAGGAATCTACATGTGATTTGATGATAACATTAATCTTAGAATCATAGAAATTGTATTTGATGTAACTGATCAATTGATATGAAAGTTATAAATATCAATTGATCAGGAAACCATTTATCAGTTGAAGTGTTTATATGAATCAACTGATAATTTGGATTGCAGCATAGGTGTACTTAGTCTATTTCAATCGATAAGGTGTAAATCAATTGATATTTTGTTCATCAATTGATGTTAGAGTCGATTGATATAGATCATCAATTGATGTGTAAATTAAACTGTTGAATTGTAATTATGTGAAGACAGGAAATTACACAAGTGAAGGATGATCAATTGATATTGAAGCATTGATGGATGAGGGATCAATCGAAGAAGCCAAGTCAAGCATTGAAGACCATCAACTGATGTGAAGACCCATCGATTGATAACATCTATCAATCGATAAGCCATCTTTTATCAATCGATGGATATAAAGATCAATCGAAGAAGTACATCAGTTGATGGATTAAAGAATGGATCAATTGATATGCTTAACAGCAAATTATCAATTGAGTGTGACAACACAGAAAGAATATTTGTTGAAGATCCAGAGAACAAAAGCACACATATGGAAAACAGTCTAGAGTGACTGTGAAGACTCAATCAGAAGCTGTCTTTCAAACCTTTTTAGTAAAATGTCAAAAAGAAAAAGGAAGGTAGGTAGAAACAATCCTATAACAGGAATTGTAAAAGCACACTTGTAGTACATAAACAAGTGTAGCAGCATTATTAGAAAACAGACAAGTTAGACAATATTTCTTAATCAACTGTTCAAGCTTGAGAGCACATTTGTAAGAACAGTTGATTTGTTTTCTAATCTTGTAAAAACGCAGCTAGGTTTCTTTTAACCTAAGAACATTGAGCAAAAATATACACTGATGGAAAAACCAATCCATCAGTAATTTTAAATCTCTTTGTTCAATTTACATTTCAGTCTTAAATTGTTAGAACATATTCTCTCTATATTCTCAAACTTCAAGAACAAATATTAGAACCAGCAAAAAGTTTTAATATTTGTATTCAACCCCCCCCCCTTCTATAAATATTGACATTGTTCTAGGGAATAACACCTTTTAATCTTGATATTATAGATTAAACTCAAGGCATGTCTCGTGTCATCCTCTTCATAATTTAATCTTTATTTTCTTGATCGATGAATAGACTATTAAAATCAAATCAACATTTGAGCACGGTCGTGCATTTCATAATCTCACTCAAACAAGAGGCAAATAATATCACTCCTAAAATTAGGAGGATTAAATCTCATCTAGATCATTTATATTTCTCATACGATTCATAATATACCCAATGTCCACTTTTATCATCACCCGGTCAAAGATAACTTTTAATGTAATCAAAGTATATTAATTCTCGTATAGAAATATAACGATTTCAGGTCAAAGGATCATTACACCATTATCACAGTGAGAATTACTTATGACACTTATTAATATGTAGAATCTCACAGCGGGTCATTCCAGTGTCATGCATTGAGACATGCACTTATGTTCTTGACTTTAGTATCACGATACATATGACCAATGATATGTGGTCATCTGTCAATAAACATACTAGTCTTTGTACATTATTATTGTCCTTGAATAATAATACTCGACTAGGGAATTTTAGGAATAAGATATTATTCATATAATCTCATTTTTAAGTTACATACTTAAAGATATATAATACGTATTAAAAATCCAAGGACATTTATTATGCTTTCAATTTATTACGCAGTAAATAAAACATAATAAATAAATAATAATCAATAAAACATAATCCTTAATAATAAAATATTTTCCTTAAAATATAAAAGTATTGTCTCCAGGGCACAATTACTAACAATCTCTCACTTGCACTAAAGCCAATTACCCAAGTATCCAATACTCATGAAATTGGTGTGACTTTCGTGCTTCTGCTGCGACAAAGCCTTAGTCAGTGGGTCTGCAATATTATTATTAGTATGAACTTTATATATATGTATATCTCCTTGATCATTAATCTCATTAATTAGGTGATATCTCCTAAGTACATGCCCAAACAGCCTCCTTGGCTGCTTCGCAAGCATCAATATACTCAGACTCTATTGTAGAATCAACAACTGTCTTTGTTATGAATCATTCCAGCATACAAAATCTCAATTTAAATAGATAAACCACAAAGCCAGACAGAAACACTAAATGATCTTTGTCTGTCTAGAAACCAGCATCACTAAAACCTCTTATAACTAGCTTAAAATCTCCTCCATATAACAAGAATGAATCTTTAGTCCTCTTTAAATACTTAAGAATATTCTTGACTCTCATCCAATGATCATCACTTGGATTAGACTGGTATCTACTCATCATGTTTAAAGTATACGAGACATCAGGACGAGTACATATCATTTAATACATTATAGAACCAATTGCCGACTCATATGGAACTTTACTCATACGGTCCTTATCATCCAATGATTTATGAATGTTTTCTTTCGAGATCGATATCCCATGAGACATTGGGACAAATCCCCTTTTAGCCTCTTGCATTCCAAAACAATGCAAAACTTTGTCAATGTATGTACTCTTACTTAGGCCAATCAATCTCCTTAATCTATCTCTATAGATCCTGATCCCTAATATATAGGTCGCATCGCCTAAGTCTTTTATTGAGAAATTTTTACTCAACCAAGTCTTAACAGCCTGTAATGAAGGAATGTCATTCCCTATCAATAATATATCATCAACATATAATACCAGGAATGCCATATTGCTCTCACTAACCTTATTGTAAACACATGGTTCATCTTCATTTTGTATAAACCCAAACTCTTTGACAGTTTCATCAAAATGAATGTTTCATCTCCTCGAGGCTTGTCTCAATCCATAAATGGATCGACGCAACTTACATACCATTTCATCATCCTTTAGATCAACAAAACCCTCAGGATGTGTCATGTACACATCCACATCTTCTTCAAGGCTCCCATTTAAGAAAGCAATTTTGACATCCATTTGCCAGATTTCATAGTCATAGTAAGCATCTATAGCAAGCAAAATTTTGATGAACTTGACCATAGCTACTGGTGAAAAGGTCTCATTATAGTAAATACCATGAATTTGCTTGAAACATTTTGCCACTAATCGTGCCTTATAGATCTGTACATTACCATCCATACCGACCTTCTTTTTTAAAATCCACTTGCACCCTATAGGTTTTACCCCTTCAGGTAAATCAACCAAAGTCCATACTTAATTAGTATACATGGATTCTATCTCAAATTTCGGAAGAAGATATTGTGTTGATATTGTGTTCATGCATTATTGAGATCGCCTCAAGCTAAAGGACATCAAAATAGAGGAATGTTCGGAAGAAGCACCCATCTACGGGTTTGGACACAATGTCGTCCCCATAGCTGGAATTGTGAGGTTACCTGTCGTCTTTGGAATAATGCCCTTCTAGGTAACCCACTCCACTAAACTTTAAATTATCAATACTGTCTCGTCTAATAACATGATCCTTGGGAGACCTACCTTAACCCGTCTTCGAGCTATCACCTCCACCACCATCTAAAGATGAATTTCCCAACTAGCGAAGGAGTAGGACAAATTAAGGGGGATTCAGAAGCCTCCAGATTTTGTTACGGCTCCACTCTGACTTTGGCACAATCAGACTCCAGTAACTTGCACCGAGCCGAGGTGGCCCATAGACGAAGGGAAAAGAAGAAATGACATCTCGAACATCAACAAGGTCAAAAAAAGTGGGCACGGGAAGTCTAAGTAGTGGAACTATCAACATGACAAGCTATGGAAGAGGATGACGTCAGGATAGACAATAACCTAAAGAAGTGCCTGCAAAAGGAAAAAGTCCCGGCATTTGTGTCCGCTGTCGCTACTGAAAAGATTGAGTTAATCCCGGGTGATGAGAAGAAAACTATTAGCATTGGGAAAGGCATGGACTCGGTATTTAAAAAGGGTTTAACCAAATTGTTATGAGATTATGCCGATGCGTTTTCATGGAGCCCGAAAGATATGCCCGGACTAGACGAATTTGTGGCCATGTACAAACTTAGTGTGTACAAGGACGATGTCCCAAAGATATAAAAAGACGGAATTTTACCCTGGAAAGACAAAGGTCAATTGACTAAAAGATTGATAAAATGTTAGACTGATCTCATCTGCGAGGTCTCATACCCCCATTGGGTTGCGAATGTAGTATTCGTCCAAAATAATAATGGTAAATGGCAGGTATGTGTTGATTATACAAACCTTAATTCGGCCTGCCCAAAAGACCCATACCCACTCCCAAGTATTGATCAATTGAATGATGCCACAACGGGGCACCTGATGATTTCATGGACGCCTTCTCCGGGTACAACCAGATCAAGCTTGCACCCGAAGATTGGGAAAAGACTTCGTTCATCATGCATATAGGGGTATATTCCTACAAAGTCATGCCATTTGGCCTAATCAATGCTGACGTTACCTATCAATGAATGATGAACAAGATATTCGCAGAACAACTCGGAAGGAACATGGAGGTATATTTGAATGGAGGTATGCTTTGACAGATTAAGAGCCCACAACATGAAGTTAAATCCACATAAATATACCTTTGGAGTAGAAGCGGGTAAATTCTTGGGATTCCTGGTAGTCAAAGGGGAATTAAAGCCAACCTAGAAAATATGCAAGCGGTGTTAGACAAGCACCTCCTCAAACTATTTAGGAAGTGCAGAAGTTAACAGGAATATTTGCGGTCCTTAGGAGATTCATATCAAATTAACATAGAGATGTCTGCCTTTTTTCGACACTTTAAGGGGAGCAGCCAAAGCAAAGACAATCTTGTGGACCCCTGAGTGCCAAAAAGCTTTTGAACAGCTCAAATCATATCTTTCCTCCCCACCACTATTCACAACTACAAAACTAGTTGAACCTTTATCTTTATATCTATCGACCTCAAACGCAGTGGTGGGAGCAGTTCTAGTCAAGGAAAATGAAAGTGGACGGCATCATATCTATTACGTAAGTCACGTACTCAAGGATGCAGAAACTCGGTATCCGCCTACAAAAAAAAAATCCTGGCATTGATCGTGGCAAGTCGGAAGTTGAGGCACTATTTCCAAGGTGACACGTCAAAGTCATCACCAATCAGCCTTTAAAAAAGATCTTACACAAGCCTGATATGTCATGAAGATTAACTAATTGGGCTATTGAATTAAGCCAGTTCTCTCTAATATTTGAGCCAATGAGAGCCATAAAAGTGCAGGCCTTATCAGACTTCATTGTGGAGTGTTCCTTTGGAGATCCTACAGCAGTAGATAATCTCATTACCGAAGAAATGTCGGGTTTGGAAACACCATCCCTCACATGGAAATTATTCATTGATGGATCTTCGACGAGTACCCGGAGTAGGGCCCGGTTGATATTGTCAGCTCAGAAGGGTTCAAAGTAATGCAGGCGATCAGGTTCGCCTTCAAGGCAATTAATAATCAAGCTGAATTTGAAGCACTAATAACAAGTTTAAACTTAGTTAGAAGTTTACAGGTCCAAAGCATTGCAATATACAGTGATTCTCATATTGTGGTTAGACAAACAATGGGAGATTACGCAACAAAAGATACCACTCTGGCTAAGTATCAACCGTTGGTTAAATCTTTGATAAGATGTTTCAAGGAGCAGTCATTGACACATAATGATAGAGCTGACAATTCCGTAGCAGATGGCCTGTTGAAACTCATCGAGGGAAAAAAGGAAAGTCTTGACTCATCTGTATACTTTGAAGAATTGAAGATACTATCCATTGAAGGACATCAAATCATGGAAATCAACACCTTGGACCCGACGTGGATGACACCAATAATCGATTACTTAAAGGATGGGATCCTCCCAGACAATATAGTAAAGGCAAAGTAACTCAAGGCTCGGGCGGCTAAGTTTTTAATTCAAGACGAAACACTATATAAGAGGACTTTTTGATTCCCCCGTGCTAAAATGCATTGACCCCGACAAGGCTCACTATTGCATGAGAGGAGTGCATGAAGGGATCTGCGAAAACCACATGGGAGGCAAGGCCCTAGCGCATAAAATATTAGGGAAAGGATACTTCTGGCCCACACTCGCACAAGACTACAAGGATTTCGCTAAGAATGAATTGCAATACAACATAAAATGTCAGTTGTTCGGGAACATTCCCCAGCAGGCCCCAACCATTCCCGCTTTGATCTTATCACCCATACCCTTTGCATTATGGGGAATTGACATCATGGGTCCATTCCCCAAAGTCAAGAATGAATTGCAATACACCATGGTGGTAATCGATTACATGACTAAATGGACAGAAGTAAAGGCCTTGAGGAATATTACGCAAGAGGATGCAATCAAATTCATGGATGAGCATATTGTTACCCATTTTGGTATACCCCGTGTAATGATATCAGATACTGGGACTCAATTTGTAGGATCCAAGTTTACAAAATATCTCTCTGATCAAGGGATAAAGCACAAGAAAGCGTCGGTATGCCATCCGCATAGCAACGGACAAGTCAAGGTTACTAACAGAATCATCATACAAGGCTTGGAAAAATGACTTCAAACTTTCAAGAAGAAATTGCTAGAAGAACTTCTCATTGTCCTGTGAGCATATCGTACCACATCCAAGGAGGGCACAAAAGAAACCCCTTTCAAACCCACATTCGGCACTAAGGCTTTGTTGCCTGTGGAAGTAGGATCACCCTCCTTCCGGGTCCTTAATTTTGAAGAAGAAGAAAATTCTCAAGGTCTGCAAACCAACTTGGATCTAATTGACGAAACCCGTTACAATGCGGTTCTAGTGATGGACAAATATAAGGAGCGAACAAGGAAATATTTTAACCGTAAAACCAAAATTTGAGAGTTTGGACATGGTGACTTTGTCTTAAGAGCAAAAAAAGCTTCTGATCCTAGACACACGGGTAAACTCATGCCCAAATGGGAAGGCCCTTACAGGGTAAAGCAGGTGCTACGTTTGGGCTTCTATAAGCTAGAAATATTGAATGGTATAGAAGTTACCAATACATGGCATGCTGAAAAGTTAAAGAAGTATATAGTCTAGGCGGAAATTAACTATTGTATGGAATGCGGGATGAAGCCAAATCTACCCGTCATGTATCTTTTGGAGATCAATCAATGAAACGTTTATATGCAAGCCACCATGTGTTTTTCATTTCCACAAACAAGCATGCTACTGAAGCAAAATGGTAAAACTATAACAGTCTCACACTCATTACAACAAATTCATAAACAAAGTCACTAAAGTAAACTTCGGAAGGGCGTAAGAAGGGGAAACACTACACAACAATTGCACATAATATTCATCAAAAAGATAAACAAGACGGACAGGTATAACTAGGAGCACATAAAGAAACACTTACAGCCATACTAAACCAAGTTCTCAATGGTATAGAATTTCTCCCGGGTCCAGGCCTCCGGGAAAGCAGTGGTAAGGTAAGCCATAGAATCCATGTCATCGCGGCTTAACCCCTTATTGGAACAATAGTTGATTTGAATATTCTTCATGAAGTCGGGCATATACGCCCAATCACCACCCTTAATCATAACAAACTCATAAGGCCAGACTTTCATACAGGTTGGAAGCATCAATGGTTTGAAATTTCCTAGCGCAGTAGCCAATTGAGAAGTCTTATTTTAGAAAACAAGTTCGTAGAATGGCTTGACGCCCGAAGCCTTCAAGGAAAACATGGTAAAAAAATGTCTAAAAAGTAGGTTCGATGTACTTATGATGACAAGCCGCTATAAAACATAGAATTGAACATATTGCATTGGGAGAAAACTGAGCGACAGAAAATTTGAACACCTGCTTGAATAGACTTTAGAAAATAATGGAGTTTAGGCCTCAACCCAGCCTTCAAAATTTCAACAGGCACAACTACATAACCACCAGAGACTTACACACATGTGCACTTTTAGTTTGGCATTAACATGTCAAATTTTATGAAAAATCCAGACGATGCAAATGAAGCATGTATACATGTATACATACAACTATGCTTATTCTCGAAACCTAGGGCACACATCCCCAACAAATAAATAGTATATGGTAGCCTACATTATATCCTCAATAAACTATACAACACACCACTGATACATGGAAGAGACATCAAACACAAACCTAAACCTTTTTCACACATCACATTATGAACACACAACCATACACACGAATATATACACATTATCGACACAACATTTTTAATATCTATCGCATACATACATCATCAAAACACACACATACTTCATATCAAAAATAAAGAAAGACACAAGTAGAACTCATACCCAAAAGTCAAAGAATAAGAGTAGTAGATGAATTCAAAAGTAAACGGAGGAACCTTAACGTCGGCGACAAAAGTTGAAAGTTTAAGAAAAAGCATCTTCGCAGTTATAAAGGAAGAAGATGTGATAGACAAAGTAAAAAGGATGATAGCAATTGGACATATATAAGAAAATCCTAGAGCATATGAAGAGTTACGACAAGAAAGGAAACCTTTTAGGTTAAGGTGCAACTTTTAAGGGAAAAGGATAGTTACTTTTCTTTTTTAATCGGCCATTACTTTTCTCTTTCCTAATGGCAGAAGTCATAGCTGTTTTTTATAGGAGTTACTTTATACAATCACAATGATTCAAATCTTTAAACCCACAATCATACACAAACAGATATATACACGTATATACACAAATACATGTAAAAAAGAGAGAAATATTCAAGAAATCAAAAGAAGCCAGAAAAATAAAAAATCATAAATATCATTTTTATTTATTTACTAATAAAAGGGGGGATAAATACATCAATTCTTTTTTGGTAGGCATCTACCAACCCCTCCGTCACCACCAATAGCTGGCCCACCAACCTTAACACCTACACTAGCAGCAACACCCCACCACTTCTCGTCTTCTTCCTTAGCTTGGGCATCATCCTCTTCCCTGAGCTACTTCGTCTTCTCCTCCTCCTGGCGTAATACCTCGAGGAATCGATCAACATCAAGACGAGGCCCAGTTATACGTCACATCAACTCTTCACGGTACGCCATAGCAGAATCTGCCTCATCCTCCTAGTGTGCCTTGCTACTCTTGTCAACCATCACTATTAGAAAAACTGCATATAACATTGGCTAAAAATTGATGTCTGAAAAATTTTGATTGATCTCTTCGCATGTGATGTTAAAAGTATACACTTTACACATTGATTTTCAATTGATGTCTATTCTATACTTATATAACATTTTTCTAAATACAGGCGATTTTGAAACATATTAATGACATCATCTATCGGAAAACAATCGTTGTTATAAACCCTTTGACTATAATTGATGTTAAAGTTAAATGACTTATCTATTTAACATCAGCTACTTAATAGTATACGATGTCTATATTGATTTTTAACATCGATTACCTTACTAGAGTCGATTTGGTAGGTCACTTAGCACATCAAGTGTTTAATACAAATTGATGTCTATAGAGATGTTTAACATAAGTTGTTTTAATAGAGACGGTTTACTAGGTTCATTAAGACATCAATTTTTATATTTATATCTGATGTACATTACAAATTTAACATCGATTTCTTTAGTTTTAATGATATACTATCTGATTTAACACATCATATTTTTTTAATGACAATATAGTCGATGTAGTATTTACTTTAACACATCATTTTTTAGAGACCTATTAATGTCTTTGTAATTTTAGACATCAAATTTCTTTTATAAAATGTTGTTAAATATGCTATTACACATCGCTTTAAAAAATTTGTGATGTTATTTCTTTAATTCAGATCGCAGTGTCATGTGTACATTCATATTAGCCAAAATCAATTGAACCAACTAACAAACCAATTCATCCACAACCAAACTGAAGAAAAAGACCTGATACCACAAAAAAAAATAGAATGCCAAACTCAACTAATATATATATCATTACCAACAATCAAAGTTCCAGATCCACATAAATAAATATGGCTAGCTAGAAGTAGTTCAATCCAAATAATGGAAACCATGCAACTAAACAACCATACACCAAAATATCTATACCAAATTCAAACTAAATGCTTCCAACGACAAAATTACCAACATCCAACAATAACAACCCAATATTCAGACCAAGTACTGGATCTAGCCATGAAATATAGTGAACCATATTTTCAAGCTCAAATATACGCATAATTAAAAGATTTACATCTTGTCTTCAATAAATTCGAGGGTCTCCAAGCGTACCTCATCCAGATCCTGCATTGTGTATTACCTATTGATAAGATGTTTTAAACCAGATGACCAAGAAGTTACATAATCTAGTTCTTTTATTAAATTTTATCTCTTATTTCTTTAAAAAAAATTCAATTAAGTTTAAACTACCAAAAAACTATACTATTATCTTTCATACAGTTTTTTAAAATAAATAAATAAATAATAGTGGCAATGGTTTCTGAAATGTTCAGCAACATATTCGATAACAAGAATGTGTAAACATGCTTATTGTGGTCTAATTTTGATATTAAGATGAAACTTGGTATATCCATTCTGCCAGAAGAAGGAACTCTCTTGGCATTCTCTAGACCGACAAGAGTTATCAGAAAAATTCATGCTACTACAATGTCAAACAATGGTTTATAGTTCTGCATAAGGGCATATGATAACATAAGTAAAGATTCAATTGTATATTATACATTAAAATTTCATATTATGCTGAAAGGTTGGTTGTAAGGTATCAATATAAAAGCAACTATCAAACTAATACAAGTATTCTAGTACCAAACCAATCACATATGTACATATATCCCATTTATACGTAGGGTCTAGAGAATTATTAGATATACACAGAGTTTTACACCTTACCCATAATGTTTAAAGTAGGGAGGTTGTTTCCTTAATGATCTAGGCTTAAGAAATTACATAAGTAACTAGAATAAACCAATGACATACTAGAGTAAACCAATACCATATTGGAGTAAAGAACTCTTTGCTTGTAACCCGATCATTATACTCCAAATATCAAGTGTATTACCTTTAGAGTTAAGATCGACTGTTTTGTGGAGTATCAAGCTTGAAAAATCCTGATTATAAAAATCAAATCCTATAAAAAAGTCACATAATTAAAACTAAAAAAGTATAATACACACACATATATAAAATTACCAATACATACACATATTCTCATAAAATAAAATTACCAACAGCTGGCCTTACTTCAGTTGTGTACAAATTCAAACTAATCATATAAAGATGTTTATACACACAAACACACACACACATACACATATACATATAGATATATATTTACCAATTAAACTAAATGCAAATAACTAATCAAACCCAAATACTAAGCTATTCTAATATCAAATATCCAGATACATATACATACAGATATATATATATATATATATATATATATATATATATATATATATGTATCTCAGTTTCTAACCCCAAATGCATAAAATCCAAAATCGAAACCCTAATTAACATAAACAACTAAATATAATAATAAATAGACAAATAGAAGTAGAGAATGACTAATACAAACGATTATCTTTTTTCAAAAACAAATGCGAGAGAGATGGTGAGATGGAGTGAGTGTCCTGCGAGAGAGAGCCGACGATGAGAGATTCGCGAGAGATGACAATGAGAATGTGTTGAGAGAGAGAGACGACGATGGAGAGAGTGTCCTGTGAGAGAGAGCTGGGAGAGAGGGTGGGTTAAGAGTTGCGACTATTTTTTTTAAGGGAGAAATAAAGGGGGGCAATATTTGAGAATATTTTCTCTAAGGGGAGAAATATTAGGGTAATAAGATGGGGGAATATTTGGCGTAATATTTGACCGGTTTTTTTAAAACAAAACATAAGACATCGGTCTTTTTAAGAGACGATATCTTATATATGTTTTGACATCGTTTTTAAAACAATCAATGTTAAAACTACATTTAACATCGGTGGTTTCTGGCACCGATGTTAAAGCACCGATGTTGTATGCATATTTTCTAGTAGTGCATTTTATATATTATTTGTGTGATGAGAAAAGCATAATGGCATCCAAATGAGCCAAAAGGTAGCCTTTTATAGGCCAAGCAAAGCAATCAAGAAGTCACCAGTCAAACTATGAAGCGTCCCAAGGCATTAAAGGGAATGTCATGAATGTTGAACATAAGTTCCTATCTTATCCAGGTAACCCAAGAAATTTTCATCCAAACTTTTGTTGACTGTTGTGCCATAGATTCAAATAATCTAATCACCCTATTTATTAATACATTTTATAATGTATTGATAAATTATGACTTTATCTTATTTGATTTGATTTTAATTTATTTGGGACCACCAAACCCAGTCACAATATATATAAATTATATTAACCCTTTTGTTTCTTTCACAAATTATATTATCTCACCAAAAATATATATATTGATGCGTAAATTTGTTCCCCATACCACCAACATTTCTAATTAAATATTCAACCCCATTTTAAATTCTATACAGTCATCAAAATGATATTTTATTCCTATTCTTTAAGTCATTGGCAACGGGAATCTCCCGCTCCCAATGGTTGGGGGCACAAATTTCAATTTTATTCATATTCTTTAAATCATTGGCAAGGAGAATCTCCCGCTCCCAATGACTGAGGGACACCAAATTTCAATTTCATTTCTATACATTCACCAAATTTCAATTTTATTCATATTTTTTAAGTCATTGGCAATGGGAATCTCCCACTCCCAATAGCTGGGGTCACCAAATTTCAATTTCACTTCTATACAGTCACCAAATTTAAATTTTATTCCTATTCTTTAAGTCATTGGCAATGGGAATACCTCACTCTCAATGGCTGGGGGCACCAAATTTCAATTTCACTTCTATACAGTCACCAAATTTCAATTTTAATCTTATTCTTTAAGTCATTGGTAACGGGAATCCCCTGCTCCCAATGGCTGGGGGCAACACTTTTTGATTTCGTTTCAAAATTATTGTTGACAAACAACAATCCAAGTTAAACACATAGGCATATGAGTGCACCTTTCTTCATTGAATAAACGGCTTACATAATACTCGAAATTCCTGGTTAAGGGACATTCCTCGCAACCGACAATTCAAGGCGAGAACATAACACTACATAAACAGAAATACAAACGGGTAAAAAAGTCAGTGAACAATAGAAAAATAAAAAAAAACATATAGACCCCCCCCCCAAGGCCACCAAATGAGCTCAGTAGTCAATTTCATCATCGCTCCCGACGGCTCCTCAGCGTCCACCTGCTCCAGCACTCCCTGCATTTTGGCCTTGATACTCTCCACTTCACTCTGCATGTCCTCCAACCTCGTTTTATCTCAGTCTTTCGCTCAGCCTCCCAGGCACGGGCAACATTGGCGCCTCTCCAATGGTGCACTAGAAAGGACTATTTCCGATGGATCAGCTCGGCAATGGCCTCTCGAGCACGGTTACTTAAAGGTTCATCCAGCCATACCTGGTAGTGGCAAGCTTGCAAACGACATTCTTCATATCGACGGTCAGCATCAATCCCGTGCCAGTGGGTCTTGACGACTAGACAGAAACTCACAAAAACAATTTCCCAAGCGTCTATCCATGATTTACTTACAAATAAAATACCTAAGGAGAAAGTGAAAGACAAAATGAGAGATGCACAACCACAAAGAAACGAGACACTTATTTATAGAGAGCACAAGGACGAGAAAACCCACTACGCCTTACTCCCGCCACTCACTGAAGTGAATGACAAGAGTATGGGGGGCAATGATAGTACCCGCTAATCCCGGGAGGAAAACACACTGGATAAAATATCTACACAACGACAAGAGACAAAAGCGCCGCTCAAAGGACAAAAGAATGATAACTGATAAAAGCATGGTAGAACGACCTAAAGGTATAAAGACAAATATAACAGATTTCCACTTTATCCTTGAAAGGACGGTATGGTGAAAAAAGAAGTAAAAGACAAAGAACAGTATTATGGCCGCTTAAAGGACAAAAGGTGGTACTATGTCCACTCAAAGGACAAAAGGTAGCATGGCATGAACAGTAGGATAGGGGGCGTGGTGCCAGACCGGGTAACACACTTACCTAGCCGGTAAATTATACCTTCTCCCACAATCATGTATATATACTGTTGTCATAAAGACAAAAGGTAAGACATTCGATACTCAGACACACACTTACACTCTCAGAGGATATTCGGAAATTAAACACACACATCAAGCTCAGTCATCAGGAATTAACTCAGATACATATTTCGGTTATCTCCTCCCAATTTTCTTATATAACTTCTACCAAATTTTCTAGTTCTTTTTTATCTTGTAAGTTATAACTATATATAAAACAAGTCAATCATATTTGATTTCAATTTAATGCGGTTGCCCCAAACTTGAGGAATCTCAGTTAAAATCGGAGTGATTATCTTTGAAAAACTGTAGACTAGAATGTGTAGTTGGTAAAAAGGGCTCGAGTCCAGACTGCCCATCCGTGAACTCGATCGAGTGTAAATTTAGTGTCATTTGTTGGATAATTTTTATGTTTGTCGGAGACTCTCAAGTCTTGAGTGTTCACTTTCTACAACTGAGTTTATATGCAAGCACGCTACTTCTATTTGTATTATATATGTGACGTTCAATCAAATTATGTATTGCAATAAATCTCATAGTTTTGTTTTGTTATTGTTTGCGAGATCTGTGTTTACAAGTTTTAGTTTTAGGGGTCTAAATTGTCAAATACTGTTGGAATCTGACGGAAATAATCAACTCTGTGCCAATTTTTTAAAAGTTTTAATTTAATCATCTTTTTGCACAACTTTTGGTCCAAGTATGAGAAATTAGGTTAATTCAACTCGAAATTCTTACGAAGATAGAAAAATTAATGAATTTTTTAATTTAAAAATATTATATTATTCATAAAAAAAATTAGAAATTAACTTTATTTTGAATTTCAACTAAGCTTAAAAATTAAAAATATTTGAATTCTAATTCTATCAGATGTTAGTAGACCCGACAATTTACCACACGACACGACAATACGATATGAAAACGATACGAAAATTTAGTGTTTGTATTTCCATTTTGAGTACACGACACGAAAGTACACGAACACGAATGTATACTACTGAGATTTAGTGTTGGTTTTATATTTATCCTTTGAGTACACGACACGAGACAAAGTACATGAAATAAAATAAATAAATATATATTTTATATATATTTATTATTTTTCTTATAGATGTATGCATATTTATTTATATAATTATATTTAATTTTTTAATCGTGTATGTAAATATGATGTAAATATATATATATATATATATATTTGATATGGGTAAAAATAGCTCTGAGAAAATAATAAATATAGCATTTATTATTTCATTTATTAGACCTAGTATGGTCCAAAGGTTTGGGCCCTTGAAACGAACTAGTAATATAAATCCTAGGATCAACTGGATTTGTAAATCCAGACCGCAAGCTCTGTTGAAGCCATAGATCCATTAAGCCTTTGTTATTAATTAATTTCTTAATTAATTAATAAAGTCTCAGTAAATACCCAAGAAGCATGTAGAGGCTCTCATCCTAGAAGGATCTAAAAACCCAAACGTGGGGAGAGTCCAACGAGTATCCTCATTCCTAAAAGGTTTAGACAACCTTTTTACTAGGAGACTTGGCCACTAAGTCTCCTAATTCTAATCTGATTCTAAGTCTACCGTGTGCCTATATAAAGGGCCTAACCCTTCAACATTAGAACTACGTTTATTGGCTTGATTCTCATACTCATTTAGATACGTAGGCAGTTAACGAGGACCTGAGGTAGTCACTAAATGTTAGTGCAGCCATTAAAGCTCGAAACTCTCTCAAACCCTAGTATTAATTGCGTATTAAATACATCTCATCTGGAATCCTTTGCCATGTAGGGAATGGATATCTTAGGCTCATTTCCTATGGCCAGTGCACAGAGGAAGTTTCTCATTTTCGCCATCGACTACGTTACTAAGTGGATAGAAGCGAAGCCCCTGGCCAAGATTGATACTAAGAATGTGACTCAATTCTTCTGGGAGAATGTCATATGCAGGTATGGATTACCCCAAATCCTGGTGATAGACAATGGACTCAGTTTAACAATAAGGACTTCGTAGAGTACTATGGAAACTACGACATTGAACTATGATTCACCTCAGTAGCTCATCCACAATCAAATGGATAAGATGAAATTGCCAATAGAATTATCTTGGATGGACTTAAGAAGATAATTGAACGCTCCCAAGGGACTTGGGTTGACAAATTGCTCCCAATCTTATCGGCATACAGAACTACTTATCGAGCTTCAACTGGGGCTACACCTTTTCAACTAGCCTACGGGGCTGAGGCAGTGGTGCCCGTCGAAATTACTCAGACTTCACCAAAAGTGCAGGAGTTTCAGATTGACACCAATGGGAAAGGTATGAAGTTGGTCCTAGACTTGATAGATGAGCTGCGTGACAAAGCCAATGCTAGAATGGTGGCTAACCAGAAGAAATCTTCATTCTACTACAACCTTAGGGTGAAGGAAAGGTTCTTCCATAAAGGAGACTTAGTCTTGCGAAAGATCGAGGCATCTGAAGCTGGTCCAAAGGTCAAGTTAGCTCCAAACTGGGAAGGACCATACCAAGTGAAAGAAGTCACAGGGCAGGGCGCGTACAAGCTCCAAACCCTTGAATGGATTGAAATCTCAAGAAGCTAAAATGCAGCCAACTTGAGAATTTATTATGTTTAAGTTTTCAACTTTGATTTTCAAATACGTTGAAGTATTGGTTTATTAGCCTCAAAGGCATGACATGTTTTTAATACTAAGTTGCATCTGAAAACTTGATAAGTTTCTAAAGAATGTTTTCTGTCATCTTTATAACATTAGTCATTTTCGCTAAATCTTTTACAAGCCTCGCAAGTATTTGTTGTTTATGTTCAAGTTAAACACGAAAAACAAGCAAAACAAAGGCAGAAAGTAAATAGACAGAAATGGGAAAAAACACGATTACATAAATAAAAGCCCGAGGAACAAATGTTTTTACAAAGCCAATGGGGCCAACATAAATATAGAAATAAAAATCTAACTACTTAGGTGACTCCTCCTCTTCTGAAGACTCATCCCCGCTAGACGAAGACGAATCTTCTCCGTCTTCACTTGATTCTTCTTCTTCTGAAGAACTTTCCTCCGTTGGTTTCTGGGGAGTCACCTCGGGAACGGCTTGCCGAGGGGATGGGGTAAGGCAAGGCTCGCGAGCCTCTTCTACCTCACATCCAGACTGATGTCCCCCTCGGTTTCTTCTTCTTGGGTCTCGATCAACCGCTTTAAAGCTTCGGCTGATTGAGGACTTTGGAAGTCCACCTTAGGGTCAAACAGACCCGGATGTTTCTCCAGCACCGCCTTCAGCGCCTCGTTCCACCCGATTGTGTAATTGGAAGGAAAGAGGAGGTCGTCGTGCTATAGGATTAAGTCTTGGTATTCCTATGAGGCCAAATACTTGTCAATGATATCATTTTTATCAGCCCAGAGTTCAACTATCTCATCCTGGGCCTGCTTCAAGATTTCCTCCTTCTCGGCCAGCTTCTCCTCCAGGTGCTTGATCTTGGCATTTGCCACAACAAGCTCCTTCTTGTGTTTTCCAACTTGAGCCTTCCACGACTCAGTTTGGTGCAGGGAAGCCTGAAAGTAGGCATTGGCCTGAAAGAAAACCAAGGTGAGTAAAAAGAATTCTGAATATCAAAGCCAAGAAAGTGTATGTGTGTAGTAGATGTAAAATACAAAGCAGTTAATGAAATTTACCAATGCCAATGCTTGTGCACCCAAAGCCTTGGTGTTCTCCTCGTCACGGCCAAACACAATATCCTTGTAGTCGCAAGGAGTGAGAGAGTGAATGGACCAATCTCGCGAGTGATCTGTGCATCTAACCATGGTATCCAACTTCCTAAATCCCCATCCTGGTTTGTAAGCCAGGGATTTGGGTGCTTTGATAGTTTCACTGCCTTCAGCCGCGATTGGCCCAGAGTGAGGTTGTAAGAAAATCGGAGGCTCTTTCCCCTGCCTGGGGTCATTCATTAGCCTTAGCCACTTCATATGGCCTATTTTTTCAACGGGTGGAATGGTCTACTCGTAAAGCAATATAACGATGAAAGAAAAAAGAAAAACCTAAGTAAAGCAATATACCTTTACTTGAGGCCCTAGATAGGCCCACAGCTTTCAACCTATGATCATCTAGAAGAGCCCAAGAAACCTCCTTGGCCTCCACCTGAGTGAGCGCGATATAAGCTGCCTGCTCCTCCTCTGAGAGCTTAATGGAGTCGACGCTCTCATCAACAACTTTTCCAAAGGCGGGCCTAAAAAGAGTCCCCCAATCTCCCCCCTCCCACTTAATTTGAACAAAACTCTTTTTCCGGTGGAGGTTATTATCAAGGATGGAAGAATTGTCAAAAATGTGGGGTCTGTTAGCTCTATGGGCTATGTGAACCCAGCCCAAGGAAAGGCTGGAAGAATTTTTGAATTGGAAAATCGTACAAAAAAAGAGGAACGGTCATTTTTATTTTCTTTTCCAAACACAAAACCATGAAGTAATGGATGAGTCTCCACCCATTGGGTACGATTTGGCAAGGATTAAGTTGGGCATCAGCCAAGACTGTGGGGATAAATTCATGAACAGGGAACCTAAGCCCCGCTTGAAGGGAATCTACATAAACGAATAAGTAATTGGGTTTCCAATGGCAGGTCCTGTCGCCAGGCTCTACCAAAGAAATAGTGAAACAAGGGGGAAAGTTAAAAAGGCGATTGTATTCTTCTACTAGATCGGTTTTAAAAAATTTATTACTACGACTATACGAATCTAAATGGGATTGACTAGGATACTCATCCCCCCTTTGATTAATCATATCTAGCAAAGACATGTACGAGAAAAAAATGGGGATTCAACGAAGGGGTTTACTTCTTTTTGCAGACCCCGCGTTCATGGCTGTCAATCGAGAAATCTTTTTATCGGCCATTGAAACTTCGGCTTTGTGAATACCCTTGAGAGAACTGGAAACTGGATTTGCTTGAAGGCTTGAGAGCTGAAATGTTTGTGAGTAGTGAGAAGTGAGAAATGAGAAGTGTAGGAAGTGAAGTCCCTCACATTACTCATATATAACCCTTTAGTCGGTCATCCACCCATTCAAATTCCCCTTTTTACGGGTGTTTCTAGGTTGCATGACCGTTGAAGGGTAAATCAACCGGTACAACCGGTGAAGGGGCTCATATGACAAGGACCATAAACGAAGGCCCAAAGGTAAAAATAAAAATATATATATAAATAGAGTTTTCTAGAACTCAAAAGAAGAATCTAGAAGTTGGGCCTGTGAAACCCATGACCTATAAGCCATGGAGGCCAACCAACCAATAAAAAAAGCCTCGAAGGCCTAGAATCTGGAAAATCCAAAGCCCAAAAGGCCCAGTAAAGGTGAAAAGTTCGTAAGATAATATGGAGGCCCATAATCCAAAAACCTTGAAGGCCCATTATTTAGAGAAACTTGTTACTCTTCAATAAAAGGCCTAGTAAGGGCCCACATTATTAAGGGCCCAAAAGCCCAAAGCCTGTGAGGCTCAACTTACTCGAATCTTTAAGGGGGCAACAATTTTCGACCGAGGTGGGTATTTGAGGTTCAATTTGACCTCAATCTCCGTCTAAAAACATCAAGGCGTGAATCCCACAATAAATCGACCTGGAGGATAAACTAAAGGGTAAATCGACCTCAAACCAAGCCGAAAATCACCAAACATTGAAAAATAAAAAGAATCGACTTGGATGCACTTTTGAGTTATAGTTCGACCTCAATCAAGGTCGAAAACAAAAATGTAGCCTAGAAGGCCTGTCCAACTTTAAAAGTCAAGATAGACTTTAAATGAGATCGATATCCAACTTCAATCTCAAATCGATTTCAATGTAAATTTGAGGAGTAATTCGGCCTCGTTTTAAGTTGACAGTCGACCTCAAATACCAATCGACTTGGTTATGAATTGAAGCTATAACTCGACCTCAATTGAAGTCGAGATAAAGCATAGCAAAAAGGCCAACCGACTTCATTCTAAGGACGAACTGGGATAGTTTACGAAAGTAAAATTGACTTCATTCCATGTCGATAATCGACCTCGATTCTCCATCGACCTCAGTGTAAAATTAAGGCATAGTTCGACCTCAATCGAGGTAGAATTCGAAGCCCAAGCCTAGAAGGCATATTCGACTTCAAGGTCTCATTCAACTTTGAATGAGGTCGAATATCGATCTCGACTACCATTCGACTACAATGGAAAATTGAATCTTACTTCGACCTCAATCGAGGTCAAAATCGAACTCATTCCTTGTCTCGACATCAAAGAGCCATGAAGGCCTACTTCGACATCAATCAAGGTCGAAATCGATCTCAGTATCAGGTTTCGACTTCAAGGAGTCATTGAGGCCTAGTTCGACCTCAATCGAGGTCAAAATCGACCTCAGTCTCATGTATCGACCTCAAGGAACCATTGAGGACTAGTTCGACCTCACTCGAGGTCAAAATCGATCTTAGTGTTTAGACTTCAAGGAGCCATTAAGGCCTAGTTCGACCTCAATCGAGGTCGAAATCGATCTCAGTATCATGTTTCGACTTCAAGGAGCCATTGAGGCCTAGTTCGACCTCAATCGAGGTCGAAATCGACCTCAGTCACACAATCAACCTGGGGGTGTATTTAAGGTCACTTCGACCTCGATTCTAGAATCGACCTGGAATGGGAAATGAGCCCTAATTCGACCTCATTACATGTCGAATTAGTCATGGTTTCAAAAAATTCCTATTTTTTAAATTGTTACAAATAAAGTTCTTGGGGGACCAATTTATATAATATTAATTATTTAAAAGAGTTAATAATAAAATGCCTAAGCCTAAAAGACGAGATAAGATTGACTGAAACAAGTCAAAAGCCCAAAAAGGCACTGAAAACCCTTGGTGAAACTTTTACGAAAACTCACGAAATTTTCCCAAAAGTTGGGGGGCAAATGATATGGGTAAAAATAGCCCTGTGGAAATAATAAATATAACATTTATTATTTCATTTATTAGACCTAGTATGATCCAAAGGCTTGTGCCCTTGAAACGAACTAAGAATATAAATCCTAGGATCAACTGGATTTGTAATCCAAATATCAACTGGATTTGTAAATCCAGCCTGCAAGCTCTGTTGAAGTCATAGGTCCATTAAGCATTTGTTATTAATTAATTTTGTAATTAATTAATAAAGGCTCAATAAAGGCCCAAGAAGCTTGTTGAAGACCCTCATCCTAGAAGGATCTAGAAATTCAAACGTAGGAAGAGTCCAACGAGAACCCTCATTCCTAAAAGGTTTAGACAACCTTGTTACTATGAGACTTGGCCACCAAGTCTCCTAATTCTAATCTGATTCCAAGGCCCTCGTGCGCCTATATAAAGGGTCTAACCCCTCAACATTAGAACTACGTTTATTGGCTTGATTCTCACACTCATTGAGATACGTAGGTAGTTAACGAGGACCTGAGGTAGTCACGAAATGTTAGTGCAGCCATTAAAGTTTGAAACTCTCTCAAACCCTTGTATTAATTGCGTATTAAATATATCTCATTTTTAATCCGTAACAATATTTATTTAATATATATTTGTAGAAATATAATTAATAATATAATATTTTAATTTATTTATATATTAATTTTTATTTAATATTACACAAAAATATGACACAAAAAATATACGACACGAAAGTACACGAATTCTAAATAAATTGATTTTGGGTTTGACATTTTAGTATATTACACGAAAAAATACGTGACAGGAACCTACCATCTGGTCCCTGGTCCAGATGCTACGGTATTTTTCATATCACTCATCTCTGATGAGATTTCTGATTAACTTTTTAAAAGTACTTTGACTTTCTGAAATTATTGAGCATTCTAACAGCCAACCATCTAAGAAAATGTTTATTTTTTCAAATATAAATGTCCTAATTAATTAAACTTAATCTAAACTATGAAAACCGTAAACAAAATTTCATGGATTTAAATTTTTAAACATGACAACCAATTAAACCATATGAAAGTTTTTTTTTTCCTAAAATAAACCATATGAAAGTTGCAAAAAGACATGCCGAGCACATATGTGGACAGGATAATATTGCACGTGCCTGCATAAAAATAACACTCTCTCTATTTTAAAATAAAATATAGGTAATATAGACAGTTAAATCTTTTAGAACACATTTTAAAATATTTTAATTAAATTAAAAAAATCTATAAATTATGTAAACCGTAATATGGCTAATATCATATTTCTATATATAATTAAATTAATTTTCAGACTGATGCCGAGTTATATTATCTTTAATTAATTAAAATAAAATATTTTTACAAATTTAATTTAGAATATATTTTAATAATGTGTATTATATTTTATATTAAATATGATAAAATTTAAAATAAATATATGCAGCCGGCTGTTAGTTTGAATCTTATGCTGTCTCCATTTTATTTTTCTACGATAAAATTTCATTTTTTATTTAATTATATTAAATAAATTAAAATTTATTTAAAAGCATATTATTTTATAAAAATTTAATAAAAAATTTATACCAGCTCGACCCTAAGACCCTAAGGTCCCGTTTGGTATTGTTGTTGCAGACAGTTACAGCACTTTTTTGCTGAAAATCTGTTAGAAAGGTGTTTGTTAAATTATAAAAACTACCGTGTGAAAAAACGTTTTCAGTCTAAAAGTTGCCGTTAGCAAAAGCATGTCCCCCATACTTTTAGAAAAATCTTTCAGCTTTTACAGGAAGTAGCTATCAGTTTTATCATCAAACCATCCCAAAAACATTATTTTTATATATTATATCTCAAAATATGCATAAATCAAAAAATTTACCAAACAGTCATCTAATTTTTCTGAGATCACTTTTTCCACCAACATTTTTTCTCACAGCAGTAGTTTTCAACAGCACTTCAAACGAAGCCTAAGAGTATACAGTTTATTAAGAGTACAAATATTTTATATACTTTTAATAATTGAGAGCATATAATATAATTTAATTATAAAAATAAAAATATTTTATATACTACAATTGCGAGTGAAAAGTAATTTTCAAATGCTTGTTGAAAAGTTCTAGTTGAACATCATCTAAGATCTGGCCCACCAACACACAATGGAAAAATCCAGCGACCCATCACCGGAAACAACCCAACACGGCGGTCTTTCTCTCTCTGCCACCGATACAATCCGGTCATTAATGCTCTCTTCCTTATCTTCCAATGATGATCTTTTTTTACAACCTTCAATACCTTACACTTCTCTTAGATCCATTTGGTTCTCAACCGACCCGTCAACCCGACCCGAACTTCTTTCCCTTCTTAAAGGATCCACTCTCATCTTCCCTAGCCCCAAACCTAGGGAAAAGGTATGTATTGTAATTGTGTTTTTCTGTAATTTGATTATTTGATTCATAAAGATTGCATGTTTATTAGGTGGGTTGGATAAAGATTGGATTTTATTGGTTTGTTTGGATAAAGATTGGATTTTTAATTGTTTTGTGTTTGTTGGCTTTGAAATTTTTGGTTTTTATTAAGTGGGTTTTGTTGTTATAATGTAGAGTGAGGAATTGAAAGTGAGGTTGCGGAAATTAGAAGAGGTTGCAGAGAGGAAAGCTTATGATGAGCTGGTGAAGGACATTACACCGAAAAAGGGTGTTGAAGAGCCTTTCTCTTCTTATAAAGATCAGCTTGGTTTCGGTTAGTTTTCCTTTGCTGATATTTCAATCTTGTTGAATAATCGTAATCATTCTGTAAAGCTTCTGCATAATTTCCTTCGTATTGAGAATGTGTGTTTATATACTTATGTGTGCGTGGAGGAGTGTTCGTCCAAATTCAACTAATACGTTATACTCCCACCGATTAAGGCAAATTATGCGTCATAAAATTATATTCCAACACAACACCTGAAGGTGTGTCTGTGTGTGTGAGTGTGTGTCTCTAAGGGTGTTCATTCAGATACATATACACACCCAAATTAATATTGATGCTTTATTATTATTTTTTCGAGACTATTGGTTTGTGAGATTATTGAAATTACATTTTTTGTCCTTTGGGAGCAATTGGGACAAGCTGGTGGTACTATATATTTATTGAAAGACTAGCTTTTTGATAGCTGTAGGAATTAAAATTACTTGACTTGTTTGTCGGATTTGATTTTGTTGGTCTAATTCATAACTTTGATATGATGAAGTCTATTCATAGCCTTTGATGCCCAAGATGTTAAGAGTTAACAGGGATGGCATATATAGTTTGGAGAGGCAGCTCTACTGACATTGTTTGTTTGTAAGTATCAGTAATTACTCTGAGGAGATTAATGTTAAAGAATTAAAATATGAACTTGTATGATATTTGGAACAAAGTTTTATTGTAACTTATAATGGAGTAAAATTTAATTATATTAGATAATTAGTAATGTTCTAGGCTATAGTATAGTAAGAATATATGTTTCATTTGTTTACTAGTTTCCTTATTATTAAGATTTGTTCTTTGTCATTGTGGATAGTGGATACAGTCCAGTGATTCTACCTCATCTAATATTTTAATAATTTAATGCAAATAATTAAATAAATGCACTTAACTTGTATATTTCCTGATGAAGTATACATGTATACTCCATATTATATTGTACGTGGGTTTCATCAACATTGAAAAAGGTTAATGCACAATCATGACTTATATCGTAAGTATAGAGTGTTAAACTTGAGTTAGTTTATGTGTTGCGATTTGTGAGCTACTTATATTATGTTTTATGGCTATACTACGTACTATTATATTGTTAACTATTAGGACCAACAACAATTTTTTTTCCCGCAAGTGTATTTTAAAAATATTTTCACTATTAATTTTTGTGCAACGCATGTTTAATCACATTTAGTGAGCTGCGGTTTAAGACTGACTCTTGCACATGTTACGAGTTTGCACTTTGCAGCCTACAACACTGACTGGTATATTTGCACCATAATTATGACATCGTGCTTTTTTTTTCTTCCACAAAAACTAGACATTAGGTTTATCAAAATGGAATAGAACAAGCTTTACTGAAATAAAGGCTCAGAAAAGGTGCAGCAGTCTCTTTTTTTTTGACTAATTAGGCTTATAGCCTTACAAAGTGAGTATTTGTTCTAATAAAATCTCGGGGTGAGCCAGAGTCGAACCCAGGACCTGGGACGACAGAGGATAAGACCTTACCACTTGGGCTATCCAATCGGTGCAGCAGTCTTTTAAATGGTTCTTTTGTTGATTATTTCAATGTTGAGTGCTTGTGGCCTTCTGCTTATAAATTATAGATGATTAACAAGGCTTTCCAAAAAATAATGCAGCGTACCTTGTACAATTTTCGGTTTATTGAAACTTCTGGCAATGATCAACAAAGTGTAGTTTTTTTTCCAGTTGTATTTTATCCTTTGTAATTTTAATAAACCTACTTCGGGTTATTGGCTTCCTATGTAAGAGAGCTTATGCATTAAACCTGCATCTTGTGAATATTAAATTCTCTTTAATGTTTGAAATTTACAGGTTTGCATGTCGTGCTTACAATGTTTACTGGGTACCTAGTTGGATACGCTGCATTCAGAGCATTGTTTGGACATAGCCCCATAATGGTATCTCAGAATCATTTCCTGAACTCTATATCTAATTTTTCTTATTTATATTTTCCCCTTGTATTCAGCTTGCTGGAAGATTTCAGACTTCTGTTTCTTTGACTGCCCTGTATGCCTAGCTCGACCGTAATAGCAGGTTCTGTTTTCTTTATTACAGAATGCTGCAGGTGGTATTCTTGGATTGGTTGTTGGCATGCTTGTAGAAACACTTCTTTTCATAGTTAGAGCCTCTGCTATGGACAAGAAGTCCACCTTTTCCACCTCACAAATAAAGAAAAATCAATAGAAATGGTCATGAAGGTAAGTGTGACTTTTGCATTGTATGAATTAAGAGTCGGTAGGTGAACATGCGATATGCAACCCTTTATACATAGCTTATTAATGAGTTCTTATGATGATATGTATGATTTTTCTTTTGTGCAATGAAGGTGATCAAATGTTTAGACTCTCATGCAGCCTACCCGCAAGGATACTTGCATGAATGGGGACTCTTTTGAACTTTTGTGAATATACGGTTGTAAACGGTGAAATGCTATAGAATATCAGGTATATTTCACCTAGTAACTTTGTATCACCCAGTAATTTTTTAGGTATAATAAACATTTAGGACTAGGCAAAGTTCTTTTGTAAGACAACTTTGAGGTTGATGGATGAAAATTTGAAGCAATAAAGGTAATACGGAAGCAGAACGGGATGATGTAAATCAGAATATGATACCATTAAACATGTAGCTATATGGTATTGAGTTCGCAGTTCAGTGTTTAACAGAGCAAAGTTCAGTTTTGTTAAAATATAACTAGTATACAGGCATGTACCTAAAAGTTGACAACAATATGATATGATGATGCCTAAAGTTCGAACTCGTATATGAGCCGAGTTAAGTTTGAACTTGTTTAGTTAAACGAGTCGAGTTGAGTATATGTCGAACCCGACTAAAGTTCATTTATAATTACAAATAAAGTATTACAAAAAATTGTTTTTTTTAGTTATAACTTGTAAATGAATCATTTTTTTCTTTTTTTAATTTTATAATTGATGAGTTCGTGAGTATACCCGACTTGGCTTGATTAGCTTACGAGCAAGTTTGAAACGAATCGAGTTGGATCAGAGTTGGATTTGAGGTTTGAGTTTGTTTAATTACGAACACGTTTATTCACGGCTCCAATTATGTTGTGATATGCCAATTCAACACATCAGAAAGTTGAGACAAGTACATTAGTTATATGGATACCAGTGTCCAGTTTACCTTATAAATTAATGTATTTATTTTTCGACTTGGATACCAATTATTCATGATTCGTTAGGTATGTATTAGCCGGTCTAAAGTTTGACCTGATCTGATATTATCCGAATTGAATAAAATTAAGTGGATGCAAATATAAATATAGATTAATCTGATCGATTAGATATGGATTTAGATGAATCCAATCATTGAGATGTTGCGTTTATATAAAATGGATCTTGTTAACCACAGTCTATGGATAAAAATAAGTTACACTCTCTTTTTTTTAGCAATGTTACGTACCCCAAAAATTATCCCAATTTTTTTCTCGTATGACATAGAACCTGTTTTAATTCGTGGGCGCATATGCAAGCGGAGTCTCATATTATTACAGGAAAGTTAACAATTATGGCAAATTATGGCATAATTCCAAATTATCATTTGGGTGCCTTTTTACAATTCCAAATTATGGCAATTTACTCTTTTTACAACATTTCCATTCGTGGCACTAAAAATAACATAAGAAACAAATTCATATGCCAAATATCAAAATCAAGTCCACAGTCTATTCTATACATTTATTTATATATATAATATGCTGGGGGTAAATTTAGTCAAATAAAATGTTTGATAAAATTAATAAAATTATCTTATTTTCTTGTAAATGCTAAAAATCATATAGTTTTTAATAAAGACATGTATCAAACCGCTAATTTTATAAATATAATTCAAATTTATAATCATCAAACTAAAAAGTTTTTAAATTATATTCTAAAAGTTGGTTTACATATATTAGCACCCATTTTATCTTACTCTATTTTAATTTTTAACTGTAATATAATGTTAATTTATATATCTATGTTATTAGTTTTTGTTATCATGTATATAGTTATTCATATGATCTATTTTATAAATTTTATTAATAATATTATATGTAATGAACACTTGTCTTTCTTTTAAATAATTTTTTTAAAAAAATATAATGTTAACTATATTATTTCATATTTTTATATAATATTATACCTATTATAATATTTTATTTGGATTAATTAAATATTATGTTGATATAATATTAAATTTTGATTTAATATAAGTAATATATTGTATATAATTTAATTTATTTATACAAATTAATAAAATTAATGTTAAAAATAAATATCAGATAACACATAAGATAATGGTATTAAACATATAGCCATGTGACTTAGCAAAACAAAAACATATAGCCATATTGAAAAATTAAATATAATTTGAAATAAGACCATAAGTAACATATAATTACATTAAATATTAAGATTGTTCAATTTTTAAATTAGTTGAAATATTAGATTATATATATATGTGTGTGTGTCTGTGTGTTAAAATGATGAAATATTAAAAATATGATAATAAATCATGTATGGAGAATAATCATATTAAAATTTAATATGTATAATCAACTTAATTAACAAAAAAAATTAGAAAATAGGATATTGTATGGTATATATATAACTACATAAAATATTATTTCAAAAAGCAATTTACAGAGAATATTGTTATTGATTGATCACACTCTACTTAGATTATTTAAAATATTTTTATTATAAAATTTTGAATTAAATTCTATATTATACATAAAAATATAGTTAAGGTGGATTAAAAATATAAAAAAATTTAAAATTTAACTAAAAATAGTGTGTGTGGGTGTGTGTGAACAAATTGTGAGAATTTTTCCACAAATTTGATTTTTTAGATGAAGTTTATCCAGAAAAATAAAAGAAATAAGAACTGGTTCAAGAGCGAGCAAAATTGTTATTTCTTCCTACTATAGAATTTCTTTATTTTTTTATTATAAAATATTAAACTCTCAAATCTCAATCAATAAATTTTTGATTATTTATAATATATTATAAATATAAGAATAAAATTGTGTAATATGTATTTATAACTATATGCTCTATCAGTCCTCCCGTAAATTTTGCAGAATAATTGTATTCACTTGACAACAAACTTGAGTTATTGTTAACTTTTAAATATGACGCAGCTAATGTAGGGATCTAAGAGCAAGACCTTTTTAGTGGGAAAGCACCATCGCCCCACCAATTTGAAAAAAGGAGCAGTTCGATTAGGCTGGCATGTTGGTTTGTTTATGATCTGTGTTTTTCATTAAAACTCAGACCCCCAGAACTCTCACATGCAAACCCACTATCCATATCCCACGTGAAATTTCATGTGTTAAATAATTTTCTCACATTCTCGATGGTTTGATATATTCAAAACTAACCTATTTAAATATCATTGGCTAACAAGTAACAAATCATTATTAATGTGATTTTTTACTCGGTGCTTGGACCATGATTCAGAATATGCATGCATGATGTATACAGATACATTCATCTTAAATTTGAGAAAAAATTGTGTATAATAGAGTACGAAAGAATCTCACATGTAGTAGGAGTTGAGTTAGCATCACAATGCTCCTTGGATTCCGACATCTCCATTAGCTTTCACTATTAGCAGTTAATTAATCCGCAGTTATTAATATACCATGTACGTAGTACTATAATTCAAGCAAAGATATATGTAACCATCTAGTTAAAGTATTAGTGTGTACTGTGTGGTAATACTGCAGACTGCAGACTGCAGTTACTAAGACTAGCACAGTAGCCCTTTATTACTGCGAGCAAGTATAATACTATTATTTCATGGGATTATAATCCTGAATTAGTATTCATTCATTATAATTATTTATTATTATTTTTAAGCATTATAATCATTTAAATTATTCAATATTATGTTGGTTCTCAAGGATTAAGTTGATGATTGAATTATAATCCTTTAAATTATAATTATATGTTTATTTTTAAGGGATTAACAAATGGATTGGACTATTATCCTTTAAATTTTCTAATCTTTTATTTGTTTGACATTAGAATTATAATCCTTTAAAAAATGACTTCCTCAATGAAAAATGGTTATATTTATTGTTATAATTTAATTCTCTATGAACACAAAGTATCTATGAACACAAAAATTAGTTTAATATTATTTATAAATAAAATATTAAAGGTTCGATTATTAATAAATAACAATAACTTACTTGATATTATTTTTAAAAGAAAATATATTAAATTTTAATATTTAATTAAACTGAATAAATATATATTTCTAAAAAATAATTAAATTTGACTATAATATTATTATTAAAAAAGTAACCATACATTACATGAGTATAAACATTCAGATCGGATCAACTTTCGATTCTGATATATTTACAGTTCGGATCATATTGGATCTGATCGGATCTAGTTTGGATTAAAATCAGTTAAATTTTGGAACAAGATCAAATTAAGTTCGGTTCGGATTAAATTCAGTTAAGATCATTTCGGATCGGAAAAATACAGTCTGAATTAATTTTGAATTAGTTTTTAATAATAGTAAAACTAAAATAAAAGTCGTTAAATACGTTTATCGAAGTAATAATTTATTCATTATATTTATCTTTCTATTTTTTAATTTGTGAAACATTAAAAAATTATCTTATTATTAAATATATTAGTTATAATATAAAATAATATAGGTTTTTAAAATTTTGATTGTATAACCATTTTAATTTTTGATATAAAATTATTATAAATATGAATTTTTCTTAATAATATATTAATTTATGAATAAAAGGTGTGTTAATGTTATAGACTATGAATCATTAAAATATAACTAAAAATCTAGATTAAAATATAATTTATCACTTTTCTAATTTGATGTAATTCATATTTTTATTGAATCAGATCTCGTATCTCGAGTCATATTCAGTTCAGATGATCGTGTATTCGGTTCTAAACGGTTCCAAATCATTATCGGGTCTAGTATTTCATATTATTTTCGGTTCGGGTAATTTTCGATTTAGATCAAATCAGTTTTCGGATATTTATCGAATTATGTAATTTCGAATATAAAATCAGTTTCAGTTCCATAAATTTCGGTTCGATTTTTCAAATCCAGACCATTTTATCAGGTCTAGGTCTAACACTTTTATCAGTCCTGGCCAATATATTGATACTATTGTGAAAATATTTAAAGGGCTTAAAAAGTCTAGCTATTGTTATATTTTTATTTTTATATATTGTTTTTTTTATAACTATATTCCTTATTTCTTGATGAAGGCAGGGAAATAAAATTTAAATCTTTTTTAAAATTAGTGACAAAATTGATTTTAACTCATGAATTAGTCTAAAGGTATCTACGAAATCCTCGCTTTTATGTAAGTTCATTCAAAATTAAAAGTTCGTTGCCTTTGTAATATAATTCATAAGAAGTAGTACACATTTTAAAAACTGATTATTTTTATATTGTTTGTAACCTGACCTCTTTCTTTGAAGAGGACGATGTGATTAGTTAAAATGTTAAATTTAAAAAGCACTTCAAAGAGATGACATAATTTTATAAATGACTATCTCAGATTAATTATCATGTTTGATATGTTTATAATTAGATTTATCAATTTTTGATCAGAAAATAATTATTACAGTATATAATTTTTAAAAAATCTAAATATTCATTTTGTTTCATTTATTCTCTCTCCTCATTATTTGCATTTCATTACATTTTTTAGATTTTTTTAACTAAACGTTGTTTAGCAATAATTTGTTTTTCATTTACGATTTAACAGAAGTGGACATTTACATTACAATGCCAATAAACATGAATGGCTGACAAGTGACAACCAGCTCTGTGGTACAAGAAGTACATAGCAAAACAGTGAGGTGATTATAGATTGACATTGAATAGACTGATATGTCTTTCATGTTGGGACATAATAAATGTCGCACAAACAATTACTACTGTACTAAGTACTCGTATAATGCACAATTAAGTAAACTTTTTGATAAACAAAAAACAGATACAACATCCGTGCTAAAATAGAAATCTTTGTCTCATAATACATGTTCACACGTAATTTTACCACCCAATAAATTCTGTTCCACTTAATCCCATGGTCACATACCTTTTCGGTTAAGGAATGGAAAATCTTTCTCATATTCCATGAATTCAATTTTCATTTCTTCCGGGAAAAGCCATCTTTTTCTCAATAATGTCTTTGTCATTTAATCCAATAGCCATTAAATATGAATATATTTGATAAATACTGATAACTCTCGGATAGAGTATTGGAACGGAAAGATCAATTTGATAATGAACTAGCGGTTCTAAACCATATATGATGATTAATCAACAATTCAAAGTAATTTTCTTGCGTCTTCTTAATAAATCAGCGTTTATATATAGATGTAGGAGGATTTGTTTGGGAAGTAAGAAGCCCCTTTGACATCTTTTCGTTTACAAATAATTCTCGATGTGAAAACACAGAGATGAAGGGCTGATCTTTGAATAGGAAAATGAGTGGATTTGCGCAATTTTATAAGTAAATTTCCAAAATAACCTTTTAACTAAAATATTAATTGGTACTAGTATAAGTAATTAATGTAATATAGTTATCATTCAAATTATGCATTGAAACTATATTAATCAATTATATCCTATATATAATAAGAGTAACAGAGATCTTATCCGAATACTACCAAATGTCAAATGATCGATTCTTAACAAGTATGTAATATTATGTACTAATTATTTATAAATTATAATTATTATTAAAATTCTTAACAACTATATTTTTTTTTATCTCGCTTCAAATTATAACTCAAACTCTATTAAATATCTTAGTAATACATAAATTTGAATTTAAAGAGCTATTTTGGAGTTAAATTAAAAAAAAATTGTAATTCATAATTAAGATATTGTTTGAGGCATATTTTGAGATTCATAATTCAGAATTCGACGATTTTAAAGCTCAAGCGAAACTTACAAAATTATCTTTAATTCTGAGGTGGTCCAACATCCAAAATCCAAATTGAGCAGCCTGTAATCTAAACAGAAAAGACAGTTAAGAATTTTTATCGGAGAATTTTATTCTATTTAGAAAACCTTTTTATAATTAATTTAAACATTAAAATAATTTTTATATTAGATTTATATAAATACATATCATATATCAGACATTATTATGTACTATTATTAGATTAAAGTATAGATAGTATTATGGTTATACATATAGAGAGATGGAGGGAGACCGTGAATTTTCTTTTATGAAAGAGATGATTAAAGTTTTTGTTATCCAAATATTTTTTACAAAAATATTTAATATTTAATATAAGATATTAAGGTAAATTTATACGAAGAATTCAGAAACCATGTTAATTTATTGGTTAGGATCGAATTGAAGAAATTAGGTTTAAAAAAAAAAAATTGAGTTCCACGCCAAACAGTTCAATCTTAACCTAAGATATTAAATACACATTCTATTTTGTTATTATACTATATTAAAAATACGTTATCACATCATTTGAATCATGCTATTTAATAAATAAAATAAATCAAATTAAAAATTGAAATAATATAAATTAATAAATATTAATACATTTTTTTAAATTTAATCAATTAACATATGAGAAAATTATATTGAATCAATTTTAAATAACTGAAGACTACTGTTAACTATTTTTATAATTAAAAGTTATTTATATTTCTAAAAAATGTTATTACACATGTTAAATTATCATAACACACGTTAAGTATTAATATGGAGTAATATATTTGGTTCAATAAAAACCCTATCATATATTAGTATGAAAAAGTGGGATGTAAAAATTATTATGACGATAATTGTCATGTATCGTTTTATTTTTTAATATTAACTTAAATTTTAAATCTCATTAGTAATATAGTAACATCTATTATTTATTGATGAAAGGTTTAAATTATATATTATATAATTATTTATAAATTACAATTAATACTATACTACTAAAAATCTAATAACATAAAAAAACTTATTCAAATAAATAATTATATTATTGTATTATTAACAAATACATATATATTATATCTCATATACCATAATATATATTAAATTTGATATAAAATAAACATAATAGATATATTATCAAAAATGTATTTAAATCTAATAGGTATAATCTTAAATACATTAATCATATAATTGATATATTAAAAAATCAGGTTCATAATATTTCGAATCACAAAATTTAACATATTTATATATTAATAATATAAATTTATATTTTGTTCGATGTACATATTTATTTTTAATATTTTATAATATTTTATTTATATTTAATTTGGTTGATGTAAAAATATATAATTTAAATAAGTTATAAACACTAATATAATTATAATATTTTAATACTTTTTAAAATTATAAAAATATTAATAATTTGAAAATAAATAATTTAATTAATAAAATAAAATATCCGTGCATCGCATGTGTTAAAATCTAGTATAATTAATATGGATACAAATGAAAAATAATTTTTATGTTAGAATTTTTTAATATACGTAATTTTTTCAAAAGTGACATGCAAAATAGGACGCAGGAGTAACATTTATTTAAAATAATGATAATGTTAAATGAGGTATACCACAAGCCCAGCAACGTAGGAATGCAGGAATGGGCAACTCGACAATTTTCATATTGCATGGTTATATTTTGCTACATGAAAGTTGGGTTGAATATAAGCAGGGGTGTTTGACTGTACAATTTTTTTTATAAAATTGCAAATCAACCTGAATATGGGGTTTAGTTAATTTCTTAACCGCACCCGCATCATTTAAGATTAAAAAATGTAAATTATGTCATAAATATCTAGGGCCAATTTTAACGTTATAATGTCATTAGATTATATAAAATATAATGTCATTCATTCGCAAATTTTGTTGTCAAGAATCAAGATCTTCATTAATATTTTTGTTAAAATTGTGCCAATTTTTTTGTCGGTTTATTAAAAGGGTCATGATACGGTTTTTTATAACGGAGAAAATTAAAATTAGATTTTGAATGTGAATTCAGGAATTACTTCACTCTATCCGTTCTTCTGAAGAGTTTTCCGGGATTTTTTTCTCTTCCTCAATTTTTTAATAGCGAATAGATCGAATTTATAATTATTCGTTCAGATTCGGTCCAGATTCGGTCCAGATTTGAATTAAAATTTTAATATTTTACTCAAATTCGACTAGAGTTAGAATATCAAAATTCGTATTTAATTCGGCTCGACTCGAATGAATACCGAACTACTCATTTTAGCATATTCGAATTCAAATTCTTATTCTTATGTAATGATTTTATAAAATTAAGAATACTAGAATAATTGTTTACTAAAAACTAAAATGTGATCATTTTGTAGAGTATTATTTTAATATAAATATTATATAATATATTATATATATATATATAACTTACGAATTCGAGTTGAGTATGTATAATAAATATGTATTAATTCGAATTATAAAATAATATTCGAATTCACTTGTTTTTTAAACGAATACAAATTATATTTATTTTTAATGAGTTAAATCAGAGTTCGAATCCGGATTACTCTACTCATATTCGTTTTCCGTCATAGTTGCTGACAATGGTTATCAAGATCATTTTAAAAAATGTGGTGAACGAACTTGTTATTATCTTCATTCCCACTATCAAGTTTGCAGTCAGACTGAAAATCATTATCATGTATTTCATGTACATTATTGTCACTAATCTTTTTATCATTTATAGATTCGTAATATCATTTAAATATACTTTCCTTAAACTATATTAATTTTGTGCATGAACAACATTTTCATGAACTTTTATAAGTTACCTTCACTTGTACAAATGATATATATGATAATAATTTAAGGAAAAATCAGAAATGCACAAATATCAATATATTTTTAATACTATTTTTACGAACTAAAATTGACAAATTTATTTAGAAGAGTGTATATATTCGATATATTTCTCTAAAATATATTTTTAAATCGACTTATTAAAAGTATTGTCAAAACATAAAAATAAGTTTTTATTTGACACTCTATACTAATTTATTTAATTAGATGAAACTCTATAAAATTGAATATAAATATTTCAAGAATCTCATAAACATTATTTATGAGAAATAACATATTTGATAAGTTTTGGTAAATGATTAACGTATTTTATTTCAATCCGTAAGGATATAAAAACAAATTTTGCCAAATAAAATTATTCTACATGACATTTTGACTTGAAAATTAGAAATTATTACTAGAATAATTAATAAGAATGTTATGAATATTTTGTCTCTTACGACGTCCTGGTCTGAAGATTATGATATAGAATGTTAAAAATCAAGGATGAAAAACTTGCATAGCTTGTATTGAATTGTTACATTTAGCAATTCTCATAGCTTGTGTTGCGTATATTTGTTGGAAAATGTGGGTAGAAGCCCCACATTTTCAAGTCATTTTGAGCCTAAGTTTGAATGCTTCTTGATTGCGTGCGCGCAACAAGTTATGGTTGGAGTACGTTCGTCTTCGAGAGAGCTTTTCAACGCATATTTAAGTATTCAAAATGATCAAGGAATGGATGAGATATGATTATCCAAAGTTGGTACCTTGAAAGTGGAAATCTAGAAATGAGAACTTGAATCCCACATTGAATTGGAAAAGTGTTTTCCATGCCTTTATATAGTAGAACACTTATGTAGTGTTTAAGATGTGTTAGTATGGTATTGCTCCACCACCCACGTGCGCGTAGGGGGGTGCAAATCATGGGATTTCGAGGGTAAAATCGTGGCTTCGCAAGCCTTCGGGCTTTCCGCGTGGGCGACCTGCGGGCACGAATGCAGCAAAATTTGGGGAGAATAAATCCGGACCAGTTTTGCAAAGTTGCTGTCAGACTCAACAGTAAACTCGGATAAAGTTACTGTCATATTTCCACTGGGCTACAGTTCATTATTTTGTTTTAATAATAAGTGTTGTTATTAATTCGAAATTGATTACGAATTTAATTTTGACAACCGATTGCCTTTATTATTTAACGCGTGATTAATTAGGTAAACGCATGATAATTAAGGAAATTGTGTCGCGCACAAGTTTTTTCCAGTCTATATATTCATCTCATTCGGTCTTAGGTCATCATCGAAATAAGCCAGTCCTCTTACCTAAAGGTGTTGTTTTCTTGCTCTGTTCAAGCTCGCTGAAGGTGTTGTTCTTCGTGACATCATCGTGTTCTCGTTTTATCCTGGGAGGCTATCAACTCAAACATACGGTGAGAGGCGAAATAGCTTTAAGGAGACAGTTCCGCACAGCTGGACTCGAGACATCTACCGTTCTCTTCTCTTCTCTTAACAGTTTTGTTTATTGTCATACACTAATCTGTCGTTTACACACACAATCACTCCGTATATATAATTGTGTTTTTGGCAGATTGTTTCACAATCTTAAAGCTGTTTGTTATTTTTACTATCTGTGATTAACACATACGTGGTTTTGTTTACGTGACAGATTAATGACTGACAATACTGTGAATGTTAACGGAAACTCAGTGGTTGACCCCAACGCACAGACAGTGTTGTCTGATGGGGGTAACCAGTCAACACCAAGCCCCAACGCACAGACAGTGTTGTCTGATGGGGGTAATATGGTTGTTGGACAAGGGCCGATAGGCCAGGGGCCTGCCGGACACGTAACTGTTGGACAGTTTAGTGTTCCGTTTGGGCAGAACCAAGTTGGATAGATACAACCAACGATGCAAGGGGTTCAAACTGTGCCTATGATGCAAAGGGTGGCTACGCAGCCTATTATGCCCGCTGCACATCCTGTGCCTGCTGCACATCTTGAGAAACCTGAGAAGTTCAGTGGAACGAACTTCAAACGCTGGCAGCAGAAGATGCTGTTCTATCTGACCGCGCTGAATATGTCTCGCTTCTTAAAAGAGGAGACACTCATGCTCACTGTTGAGAGCGATATACAGACTGTATATGCTGCTGATGCATGGAAGCACTCTGATTATATTTGTCGGAATTATGTGCTGAATAGCTTGGCTGACACGTTGTATAACGTGTATTGTACAAAGTCAACAGCAAAGGACTTATGGGAATCTCTTGAACATAAGTATAAAACCGAAGATGCTGGAGTTAAAAAGTGGATTGTTGGTCGTTTTCTTGATTATAAGATGACGGATTCCAAGACTGTGGTCAGTCAGGTGCAAGAACTGCAGGTAATCATCCACGACATTCATGCTGAAGGAATGGTCGTAAGTGAGTCTTTCCAAGTTGCTGCTGTGATTGAAAAACTGCCGTCTGGCCGGAAAGAATTCAAGAGCTACTTGAAGCACAAGCGAAAGGAGATGTCTATGGAGGATCTGATTGTTAGACTTCGTATCGAGGAAGACAACAGAGGATCTGAAAAGAAATCTAATGTTGCCACTGAAAAGGCAAACGTGGTGGAGCATGCTAAAAGCTCCAAGTTCAAGAATAACAGTTCTGGTAAATGAACAAAGCTAGCACCCAAAGCAGGAATTTCGAAGCCTTCAAAATTTCAAGGAAAGTGCTACAACTGTGACAAAGTGGGTCATAGGTCTTTTGATTGCAAGAAACCCAACAAAAAGAAAGAAGCAAATATGATGAATGATATCTCCAAGGAGATGTCCGATATAGACCTCTGTGCTACGGTCTCTGAAGTAAATCTGGTTGGCTCTAATCCAAGGGAATGGTGGATTGATACGGGAGCTACTAGGCATATTTGTTTTGAAAGGCGATTTTCTCTAGCCTTAAAGCTTCCGATGCTGGTGAGAAGCTTTATATGGGAAATTCTGCGACTTCCACAATTGCAGGGGAAGGCACGGTGATTCTGAAGATGACCTCTGGAAAGAATCTGACTTTGAAGAATGTACTTTATGTGCCTGATATTCGCAAGAACCTTGTGTCTGGTGCCTTGTTGAATAAGCATGGTTTTTGTATTGTAATAGAGTCAGATAAGGTTATTTTGTCTAAGAGTGGTATGTTTGTAGGCAAGGGCTACATTTGTGATGGGCTTTTTAAGCTAAATGTAATGTCTGTTAAAGACGAAAATGAATTGAAGAATTCTTCTGCTTACTTGCTTGAGTCTCCTAATTTATGGCATGCTAGATTAGGACATATGAATTATGACACTATACGACGATTAAGTATAAAAGAATACATACCAAAATTGAGCATCGATTCAAAACATAAGTGTGAAACTTGTGTTGAGGCAAAATTAACGAGATCATCATTTAAACGTGTGGAAAGAAACACCAAAGTGCTAGACTTAATACATAGCGATATATGTGATTTAAAATTCGCTCCAACTCGAGGAGGTAACAAGTATTTTATTACATTCGTAGATGATTGTACAAAATACTGCTATGTATATTTGCTCAAAAGCAAAGATGAAGCTATAGATAAATTTAAAATCTATAAGGAAGAAGTTGAGAAACAACAAACAGAGAAAATCAAAAGGATACGTAGTGATCGTGGAGGTGAATATGTTGAACCATTTGGGGAATTCTGTTCACAACATGGTTTAATCCATGAGGTCACTGCACCATATTCTCCTCAGTCAAATGGAGTGGCTGAAAGAAAGAATCGCACTCTAAAGGAGATGATGAATGCGATGCTGCTAAGCTCTGGACTTCCATAATCAATGTGGGGGGAAGCCATCTTAAGTGCAAATTATCTATTAAAAAGGATGATGCGCAAGAACAAGGATGAAAGTCCTTATGAAATATGGAAGAAAGAGAAACCAAGCTATAAACATTTGAAAGTGTGGGGTGTTGGAAAATGTGAGTAGAAGCCCCACATTGTCAAGTCATTTTGAGCCTAAGTTTGAATGCTTCTTGATTGCGTGCGCGCAACAAGTTATGGTTGGAGTACGTTCGTCTTCGAGAGAGCTTTCCAATGCATATTTAAGTATTCAAAATGACCAAGGAATGGATGTGATATGATTATTCAAAGTTGGTACCTTGAAAGTGAAAATCTAGAAATGAGAACTTGAATCCCACATTGAATTGGAAAAGTGTTTTCCATGCCTTTATATAGTAGAACACTTATGTAGTGTTTAAGATGTATTAGTATGGTATTGCTCCACCACCCACGTGCGCGCAGGGGGGGTGCAAATCATGGGATTTCGAGGGCAAAATCGTGGCTTCGCAAGCCTTCGGGCTTTCCGCGTGGGCGACCTGCGGACACGAATGCAACAAAATTTGGGGAGAATAAATCCGGACCAGTTTTGCAAAGTTGCTGTCAGACTCAAACTTGCTGTCGAAGAAGCAAAGTTGCTGTCAGCTTAACTCATTTCAAAGTTGCTGTCAAGGAAGTCCTGACAGTAAACTCGGCGGGCAAAGTTGCTGTCAAGGCATGAACAGTGACACAAAGTTGCTGTCAAGGCATGAACAGTGACACAAAGTTGCTGTCGAGGCATGAACAGTGACACAAAGTTGCTGTCGAATTCTGACAGTAAACTCGGATAAAGTTACTGTCATATTTCCACTGGGCTACAGTTCGTTATTTTGTTTTAATAATAAGTGTTGTTATTAATTCGAAATTGATTACGAATTTAATTTTGACAACCGATTGCCTTTATTATTTAACGTGTGATTAATTAGGTAAACGCGTGGTAATTAAGGAAATTGTGTAGCGCACAAGTTTTTCCCAGTCTATCGACTCAAACATACGGTGAGAGGCGAAATAGTTTTAAGGAGACAGTTCCGCACTGGACTCGAGACATTCACCGTTCTCTTCTCTTCTCTTAACAGTTTTGTTTATTGTCATACACTAATATGTCGTTTGCACACACAATCACTCCGTATATATAATTGTATTTTTGGCAGATTGTTTCACAATATTTACTTGTTTTATTTGTATTATTACTTTGTACCGGGTGTTCTACGTGCTTCTGCATATCAGAATAAGCAAATTTAAAATTGGGATGATATTTTTACTCTTACTTTGGATAGAGTTACTAGTGAAGGTGTAGAGTACGAGTCAGCAGCAACAATGAAGCTATAAAATAAAATTATAAGCATTTTTTAGAATAGTTCACTTTAATCAAACAAAAGGCGAAAACAATTCGTTTTCCTGATGCTATTAGTGTGAGCCGCGCAACACACTCTTAACTTTATAATATTGTCCATTTAGGATCAAAATCCAAACCCGCATAAATTTGTTATTAGGCACATCTCAAAAAAATGTAAACTAATGAAGTAATTTTGATTGCTTTATATTCAAGATAAATCTTATTTATCTACTCGATATGAGATTTGGGTTGAACACCATCTACCATCTTCCCTCAATCTAAAAACTACCAATTTTTGACTTTTATACCGTCGTTATTTTATGACTACTCTTCTTGCAGGACACGCCTCTTAATCACCACTGTATTAGGATGACTTTCGAAATGGCAAACAAGATCTCCAACCGCAGTTTATGTTTAGTAATTCACAGCATCTCAACTACAATCTGTAGTCCCACGATCAAATTCTTAACCTTCAGCTCTAATATCAATTGTTGAACTGTCTATCACACCCTTAACTACATGTTATAATATTATCCGTTTCAGATGAATGGTCAAGTCTGTATGAATTTATTATCAGACACATTCTAAAACATATCAAATTAATATAATTATTTTAACTACTTTATATTCCAAATAAATCTTCTTTATATGGTCAATATGGAACTTAGTTGAACACTCTCAAGAGCTTATCATATATACTCTCTTCATCCCGATTTACTTATTCAGGGTATTGACCGTATAATTATATAAATTATTTTTAAAATTTTCTTTCCGTGAATAAAAATTTGAATGTTAATTTTTTATTTTAAAAAAAATAATTTTTTAAAATAATTTATGTAACTATACGGTCAATGTACATTAAAATACGCGTAAAAGTCAAACTGAACAAATAAATTGGGACAGAGGGAGTAATTGAAAAGAGTTGACTTGATTGTGTTATACAGTACTCCCTTGGTCTCATAATACATGTTATTTTTGTTAAAAAAATGTTCCAAAATACTTGTCACTCTTTTTTTCAAAACAATTTTTTAAAGATTTTTTCACAAATTACCCTTATATTACTATTTTCAATGTTTGACTAATTTAAATATACAAACAACGCATCTACATTTAATATAATGATTAGTGGTAGACAAATAAACATATTATCTCCCTAGTTTTTTCTTAAAATGTGCAATTTTTTAAAAATTTATATGTAGACGGAAGGAGTAATTAATAGTCGTAGTTAGAAAACGGGATAAATGATCGGAATCTTATTATATTTAAAAGGATTTATCAGTTTTCCTAAGAATTTAAAGTATCGGAAAATGTGATTATCATGATCATATCAAAATTCCATTATGTATTGAAGAGTGAATATTAGTATTTCGATAAATAAGAATATTAGAGGTACGAGAGATTCCAACTCTAAATCTCCAATAAGTGGGGTTATAATATCAATTGAAATTATTAATTCTCTTAAGCCTTAAAATTTTAGGAAGTTGGTTTGGAAGAATCATATTATTCCACATATTTATATTCTATTCTAAATAATTTTTTATGGACAAATCAAATGAAATTAATTTAAAATTTTAAAATTCTTAAATTTACTTAAACACATGATTTGAATTTAAAAAATTCAGAATTTAATTCTAAGAATTGAAAGAATTCAATTCTAAGAATTGAAATGAAATTTGCATTTCCAGCCCCAGACTAAATCATTTTGATCATTCTTTTACTAATTTCCATCCTCCAAACGTCCTAATCAAATACTTTTGAAATAAATAAGTATTAAATTATTATTCTTTTTATTTTAAAATAATTTTATTATTTTGATTTTTGTTAATTAAATTGATCAAAATTTGATCGAATATTATTATGCACATAATTAAAAAGTTTAAAAAAATATATTATTAAAAAATATGTCTAATTTACTTTAAAATATATTTTTAAATTTTAGAAAATTATAAAAAATAATTTTTAATTTATCATTAAAGTTTAATCAATTTAATTATTAAAAATTAAATATAACATTTATTTTGAGACGGGCAGCCGGTACAAGTGTTTTAACCCAGAAAAATCAGCAACAGTCAACTAAACAAGTTCAAAATTTGTTGCAGGCAAAAATTAGATGGTCCGTAAAAATTCACTCACTTTTTTAGCTCAGTTTATTGCCGCCTTTATACACCTTTTACTCCGATAATTGAACAAAGAAGGAAGTCACAAAAACCCGTGAAAATGTAACAAGGCCAGAAATTTTCTCATTTTACATTTTTACCCGGCAGTAAAAAAGGTAAATGAAATTAATGTGGGAAGGTTGGAGGCCAAATAATGACACACAACCAAGTATACTAGTGTGTAGGCTTTGTAGACACTTCTGGGGCTAGAGAGAGAATCTACAAGTGCCAGCTATGAAATACAACACTCAAAGCTTTCCCTTGCTGTCACTTTGGTGTTTTTTTTTTCTCAGACCCTTCTCTGTCTCTCTCCCCCTCTCTCTCTCTATCTATCAACCATAATAACCAGCTATTGCATTTTAAATCTTAATCCCCATACCATCTCCTCTCTCTCATATTCTCCTACTTTCACATTATCACACATACTCAGAGAGATTGAGAGAGAGAGAGATTTTTAATGGTTGATCTTTGCACATCAACTATGCCTTCATCTCCATACTCATCTCTCACTTGTACAGACAAGAAGCCATGGTACCTTACTAACAAAAAGGTAACACATCAAAATCTCACCTTTTTCTTATTTTTTTTTTAATTTTCTTCAACATTTTTACACCACCCATGAATTTTATTGTATCAAGGTTCCACCTTGATGTTATATTTTTACTGTTTGTTTGATTATTTCACCACCCATTTGATTTATTTGCATAAAAATCCAAACTTTATGTCATGTTCAATAATTTCTCGAAATTTCTTGGTGACCCCATCAATCAAATTTGTACCAAGACTCAATCTTTATGTTGTAACTATATCATTGATCATGTTTCTTGGACACCCATTAACATAATTTTTGTATATATGCAGATAGTTGATAAATATGTGAAAGATGCAAGATATCTAATAGCAACTCAAGAACTGAGTGAACTCGCTTCTGCTGTTAATCTTCTTGACGCGGCCTTAACTCTTTCACCAAAATCTGAGTCAGCTCTCGAGTTAAAGGCTCGATCTTTACTCTATTTAAGGAGATATAAAGATGTTGCTGATATGTTACAAGATTACATTCCCAGTATTAAAATGTCATCTTCAGATGAGTTCTCATCATCTTCTTTGTCATCTGACAACTTGTCTCACCAGTCTTCTAGAGAACGAGTTAAACTTTTACCTGGTGACTCACCAAGTCGGGAAGAACCGAGTTTTAAGTGCTTCTCTGTTTCTGATTTGAAGAAGAAAGTCATGGCTGGGCTGTGTAAAAACTGTGATAAACAGGGTCAATGGAGGTAATTTACTAGTATTTTATTTTGTATATAAAAAAGTATATATGTAAAATATATATTTATTTATTGAATTATTAATTTTTACTCTTGTTAATTAAGTGACAGATATATAGATGATGAAATTAGTAAGCATGCTTTGTATTTGAATAAGATATGAAGTCAAAATATGTCACTCTTTGCTGGAGTGAACTGGTTTGGTTTGGAATTATGTATATTTATATAATTTATTTGGATATAATATAATGTTAATTAATGTTGAATTTGAATGAAACAGTTGGTTTGGTTAAGAGCTGTGTGTGACTCACTGGGATTTGTTATTTTAGCATGCACAATTTTAAAACTCATTGAATGTGACCAAACTCATGTTTGGTCAAATTCATATCACAATAAACATCTAAATCAATTTAATTTGTGAAAGCTAATGATAGTTTTGTGATTTCAGGTACTTGGTTTTGGGACAAGCATGTTGTTACTTGGGATTAATGGCAGATGCTTTGGCGCTTCTTCAGACAGGAAAACGAATGGCTTCTGCAGCCTTTCGTCAAGAAAGTGTTTGCTGGTCAGATGATAGCTTCACTTTCTCTAAATTTCCAGTTTATGGAGATGTTATAATTAATAATCAACCACCTATGCAACCCAAAACTGAATTGGAAAACATTACTCAACTTATAAGCCACATTAAGCTTCTCCTTCGACGTAAAACCTCGGCAATGGCAGCTGTTGATGCGGGGCTTTATGCTGAAGCCATACGACACTTCTCCAAGATTGTTGATGGACGACGTGGAGCCCCACAAGGGTTCTTAGCTGAGTGTTATATGCACAGGGCATCAGCTTATAGGTCAGCTGGTAGAGTTGCTGAATCCTTGGCAGATTGTAACCGAGCTTTGGCCTTGAACCCATCTTGTATTGATGCTCTTAGAACTAGAGCCGCTCTTTTTGAGACAATAAGATGTTTGCCTGATTCTCTTCATGATCTTGAACACTTGAAGCTCTTGTACAATTCAATTTTGCGTGATCGAAAACTTCCTGGTCCAGCATGGAAGCATCAGTATGTGCATTACAGAGAAATCCCTGGAAGGTTATGTACATTAGCCACGAAGATTCAAGCTTTGAAGCAAAGGGTGGCTTCCAGAGAAACTGGGAATGTAGATTATTATGCATTAATTGGTTTGAGAAGGGAATGTTCAAGATCTGAATTAGAGAGAGCCCATTTGTTGCTTACTCTACGACACAAGCCTGATAAATCAATTACCTTTATCGATAGATGTCAATTTTCGGATGAACAGGATGTTGATTCAATCAGGGACAGAGCTAAGATGTCTTCACTATTGTTGTATAGATTGATTCAGAAGGGCTATACTAGTGTTATGTCCACAATTTTGGACGATGAATCAGCAGAAAAGCAAAGAAAAAAGACTTGTGCTACATTGCACTCTACAGCAGCCATACAGCAGCAAGTTCATCAGGTTCGACAAGACCAAGCTGAACTAATCAATGCAGTTTCCATACAGCAGCAAGTTCATCAGGTTCGAAAAGACCAAGCTGAACTAATCAATGCAGCTTCGATGAATAAGGTCAATAGCAAAAACACTTCATCGGCGGCTGCATCATCATCAGTGTTTCAAGGTGTGTTCTGCAGAGACCTTGCAGCAGTTGGGAATTTGTTATCGCAGACCGGGTTCAATCTTCCAATTGCAGTAAAATACGAGGCGTTGAGCTGTTAATCTTCCATTACTTCTATGATCAAAACCTGATTATGATAAATAATGTGGATCCTAGTATTAATCAGATATTACCAGCAGGGGAGACTGTTAGTTGTCTTGTATAAAATGGATATCTCTCCTCTGCTGGGGAAAATTTTGTCAGCTATTTCCTCTTTTTCGATGTCCCTTTTTCTATGTGCATGTACAGAGTTAATTCAGTACTAGACTTTTATATTTAAATTATGTTGGACTATTTAAAACTTTAAGATCATCCTGTGTCACTTTCTTTTCATATCTGCCAGTTATTGTAAAGGAGAACAGTAAAACACATGCATGAAATTGCAAAATGGTGTAAAGTTTGATGTGGCTAATTACTGTAGCAGCAGCAGGAAGAAAAATGGCTCAGCATTTACCTTTCTCATGTTTTATCTGCTGCATTGCAAAAGTTTTATCCATGACTATTCACAAGCCTAGATTTCTGCTTCATATACTAGTTTGCTATTGTCTCATTCTTTAGTTTGTCGTGTATATAATAATTGTATTCATCTGTTTGGCATCTACTCTTTATGAATGGTACAAATCTGAAAGGGCATTGTCCTTTCTCTCTTATCTTGAGGACCATAGTATCCAAGAATGGTGGGAATTTGACATCTCCAGGACAAATACTACATTTTCAGCCTCCGAATGCTGCATTATGCATAGCCTTGTTTATTATATATTCGTGCTTCGGTGTCTTGTACATATGTAAATAATCTCCAAACATTGACCTGATCTGATTTTCGTATATGCAAAAAATTATTGTATACGAAGAAAACTCGAAAGTATATGAATACGAAATTAATCATAAATAAAATTACATAATTGCATTATAAAAATATAATGTTTCATTTACACTGCGCTGCGCACTGTTTTTTCACGAGTTAAACGACTCCATTACACGAACAAAAAATGGGGAAAACATTGCAGTGTACATTACCATCTTCAATGCGACAATGCCTTTTAATCTAGAATTTGCTCATTTTTGAGATTCGACCAGGGTAAAAAAATTTCAAGTCAAATATATTGGCTTGTTATGTAAATTCTTAAAATCATTAAACAGGTGAGTTGTTATATCTAGAACATGCAACACACTAACACATGGTAGTTGAAAACTTTATGAAATGGCTAAATTATTATTTTCTATATTCATGCTTTTGATGAGGTAAAAATGGTCGGGTAATTTTTATATTTACTTGACCCAAGTGGTTTGGTGGGGAAAAATGGTATTATGAATTAAAACCTTTAAATATCACCAGGCACAGATATTGTTTTCTTTCTTCTTTTGAGCATGGGCTTTCTGCACCTAAAAGAAAGAACATAAACTGAAATGCAGAAGCAGCCTAGTAGAAAATGATGAAAAAGAATCATCACCATGCTAGTGAAATGATGCTAAATTGTCACAGTTCTACGATATGTACATTGGCTGATTCCAATATTAGGTGAATGTCATAAATTTTTTGTCGAAAATAATAATGACGTTAAAATGAAAATTTTAAAATATCTGTTCAAAGTGTGATACGAATAAGTGAACCTCTATATTCGGATAGAAAAATAAATAATTTTATTATTTTTTATATATCGAGAGTCCGATCAATTTACACATCTCGATTAATTTTAAAGAGATTACCGTCAACACCAAGACCACGCATTTAATCCGTAAATAGTATCTACATCCGATAATAAATACGATAAAATATGCAAAGAACGGACAAATAGTGAAATGATGTTACAATGTCCCACAGTTTTACAATATGTATCATTTTGCTATCCAAGAACACTCTAAGCTTATCACTACACATAAACATATATGATTACATAAGAAAGAGAACTGATTAAGTTATGATCCTTCATACCATTGTGAGTACAAATATTCTTTGTGAAGCTGTGTCTTCTTGTGGAATAAATGGTTTAAAAAAGAAATGGTGCCTCCATTCCAAGACATTGAGCGTTCTTGTACAATGAAGGGGCAAACTTTGATGCATTAGTTCCCACTTGACCTATTATATTTCTATATTTTGTATTATCGAGGTGATTAAATATTTAGTTCATTTTAATTTCGGTGGTTTCACAGAATCAAGAAAACTTCACGTATATAACTACAAGATTAAGACAGTGGATATTTTATTTTATATGAAAACCTCACTTGCAAGTGACATCATTCTTTAATTTTCTTCAAATTCTAGCATGATATGCTCTTTTCTTTAACTCTAATCAACACATCTTACGATTTTCATGCTCTTCTAGTTTGTATGTAAGTATGTATATATAATCCTTACCCGTTATTCTATATTTTTTTAAAATTGTCCAGAACAATCGCTTATTCACAACTATTGCCTTATGTTTTTGTTCAGCGAATAGAGAAAAATCTTAAAAAACTTTCACGGATAAGATGATGTTATCCCGGATTTACATTAAAAACCTAAACCTAGTATTAGTATTATTCACGGAAAAAAACGTAATTGTATCAATTGATCGTGAACCCTTCTTTTAATTAATGATTTGTGCTAAATGTTCATTAAATCAAATACATATATTAACAAGTACTCCCTCTGTTCCTTTATATAGGTCATTAGACTTTTAGCAATATTAATATTAATTAGTATTATATATGAAACATGTTTTTTAGCAATATAATTATGAGAATATTTACAGCTGTAAGGGAGTGAGGGACTAATAATACATATATACCAGAAAATGCTCTCATGATTCCTGCACACTTTTATTTTTGTTTCTATCGCTTTTATAAAGAGTGAATATAATCATTCATGTGTACGTAAAAATAAAGCAAAGCTATTTTAATAAAGCTTTCGAATTTTAGTTCTTCTGTAGTCTGTATGTGAGGGATTTTGCCGTAAATGTAAATAAGTTTTAGCATTTTTTGTTATTAAGATGCTTTTTTTTATAAATGAGATGAAAGGACAGTAAAACTTAGAGTACAAATCAGGGAGGAGAATTGTAACATACTGTATAAATGAATTAAGATGTCTAATATATAAATTTCAACTTGTAAGTCGGGATAAACGGGGTTTTATTTGTTCCCATTTCTAGCAAGCGATTGATTTAATTATTTATTTATAAATTTTTGTAATGTAAAAAAGTTAAAATTAAAATTTTTATACGAAATCAGGAGTAGATGCATCACTCTATTCATACTTTTAAAGAATGTTATAAAAAATTTCCTATCCATTACGAAAAATCGTGAAATAAATTATTTTTCACAATTATTTAAAGAGAATAAAGTTCTTGATATTATTTCTGAAAAATTACCTAAACTACTAGTATTTTTTTAATAAAAATATTTTTATAATTATATATAATTTTCTATAATTACAATAACACCTTTTCGTATATTTATATTAGAAATTTTTTTAATCACAACACTATTACTTAAATTTTAATAATAAAATAAATAGGGTGATCCGTTGTATAACCTATGAACTAGCTCCCACACATGCCTATAGTCTATATACACTGTACATGGATTCATGCATACACAATACACATGCATACAGATGAACTGACGCAATGTAAATTTTATATTACTATCAAACAAACGATGGAATAAAAAGAGCCCACAAGTCGTCAGTATTGAGAACGCTTAATATATATATATATATAGGGTCCTGCTCAAATAGAAAATAACTTAGAATAGAAAATAGAAAATAAGATCTCCACCACATTTTCAATCTAATCTAATGGCAAGGGGAGCATCCACATACAAATCAAATACACCCTCGTACACCCAATCCCACATAATCCCTCCGTTTTTAATTTGATTTTTCCCGTTAATTAGTGAAGTTTTTTTCAAATCTAACTTCACCACATTTTTCTCCATCTCCCAACAATCAGTTTGCATACCATATGTGATATATTCCGGTGACTTTTATTTTTTCGACGATTTTCATTATTTTTTATGAACCCAGGATATATAATTTAGTGATTTCTGTAATACAAATTAGTGATTTTTATAATACAAATTAGTTGTTTCTGTAATATAATTTAGTGATTGAAGTTTGAATCTGATAAGTGACGAATTTATTTTAATTATAAATTATATTTGCCGAAATATAGCACATATGGTATGAAAACTGATCGTTGAGAGATGAAAAAAAATGTGGTGAAGTTAGATTTGAAAAAAACTTTGCCAATTGACGGGAAAAATCAAATTAAAAACGGAGGATAATAGATGGAATTGTGTGTGTGAGGGTGTATATAATTTGTGTGTGGGTGCGGCAAGTATAATGCTAAGGTTTTCTATTTCTCATTTAAGCTATTTTTTATTTGAGCAGGACCCTATATATATATGTGTGTGTGTGTGTGTGTGTGTTTGATGTTAAACTGTGAAAAGAAAACAAACGCAGTCACTACGTTATTTTTTATTAAAGCTCAACACAGAGACATATAGAAGTCTAATACATACGTGAGATCCTAGAAAATAGGAACCAAAATTAACTTGCTGAATTAACTCTACGATTATCTTTTTATTCCACTATTACTCCTAAAAATCCTTCAACTAATTGATGACCAAATCACACGGCTAATAATCGGTTTGCAGAAAGACAGCACACTATTAAAATAAGGAAATATTTAAAACAAGTTTAAATTAATTTCCCAACATTCTCCCCTTTAATTCAAACTTGTTTCAGCAGGTCTTTTATTCCCGGTAACTTTCTCATGTTCTCGAATTTGATCGTGTTGAGAGCTTTAATCATAATATCAGCTCGTTGACTATCTGTAACCACATGCTTGATGATAATCTCTCCCCGTTCTATACACTCCTGGATAAAATGATAGCGGATGTCTATATGCTTGCTCCGTCCATGAAAAACAGGTTTTTTTTTGTTAATTCAATGGCTGACCCGTTGTCTATATATAGCACCACAGGACCCACATAATTCCCAGTTATCTGGCCCAACAATTTTCTCAGCCAAATTGCCTGACACGCGGCTGCTGTTGCCGCCATAAACTCAGCTTCACATGTCGAGAGTGCCACGCACCATTTCTTCTGAGAAACCCAGGTTATAAAACTCTCATTTAAGTAGAACACCATTCCTCCCGTGCTCTTGTGATCCTCAATGCTTCCACCCATGTCACTATCAGAGTATCCCGTAAGCAAACTATTACCACTCTATTTTGTATAGACCAAACCAAATTCCAGTGTATCCTTCACATACCTCAGTATATGTTTTGATGCGTTTAAATGAAGTATGGTTGGATGCTCCATGAATCTACTAACTATCTTGACCGAGTAGGCTATGTCAGGTCGAGTGTGAACCAGGTAGCGTAAACCTCCGATCATGCTCTTAAAATGAGTTGCATCCACCATTTTACCACTTTCATCTTTTGTGAGACACTCCTTAGGGTCCATGGGGAACTTCGTTGGGTTGCAGTTCATCATTTCAACTTTTTCTAAAAATTTCTTGGCGTACGCAGTTTGTTTAAGTTCAACATACCCACACCCTTGTGCAACTTCAATTCCTAGGTAGTATGACAATCTTCCCATGTCGTTCATTTCAAATCTCCCACTCATCTGCTTATTCAATTCTTTAATAACTGAAACTGATGTGCTCGTTACCAGCAAATCGTCTACGTATACACCTATAATTAGATTCTCATCACCAATCTTCTTCATATAGACTATGTGTTCATATGAGCACCTTTGGAACCCGAGAGACTCCAAATTCTTGTTGAGTTTTGAGTACCAGGCACGAGGGGCCTGCCTTAAACCGTACAACGCTTTAATGAGTCTATACACGAGATGTTCTTTTCCTTTTACCACGAAGTCATCTGGTTGACAAACGTAGACTTTTTCCTGAATATCACCATTCAAAAACACAGTTTTTACATCCAAATGGTCCACCTCCTAGCCATTTTTGGCAGCCAAAGCCAACAGCAACCTTACCGTTTCAAGTCAAGTAACGGGTGCAAAAATCTCCTCAAAATCCACCCCCCCTCCGTTTTTGCACATACCCTTTAGCGACAATCCTTGCCTTATGTTTTATGATTTTTCCATTCGTATCCCTTTTTAGTTTGAAAATCCATTTCAAACCAATTTCTTTGTGACCCGGGGGTAGCTCAGATAATTCCCAAGTATTATTTCTTTCAATTGCGTCCATTTCTTGTTTCATGGCCAACTTCTAGTTTTGATTTGTTGCTGCTTGCCTATAATTTATGGGCTCATCTACTCCCATGAGTAGCAATACTTCATCTTTCAGTTCGATTGTTTCAGTAGCATCATATATTTTTTGAAGTGATCTGAACCTCATTGGCTCAGTACTATCTTCAGATTCTGAACTTGACACACCAACACTACTTGGACTTTGGTAGTTCTCGCCATTTGAGCTTTGACTGTGTATCATAGGTGATTGATCCCCTTCAATATTTTCTTCTCCTTCATCTGTATATCCAATAATTACAGTAAATGTACTAGAATGCACATCCTCAGTTGCTTCAAGTTTCTTCTTGTCACATGCTTTTCTTTCTTCAAAGACGACGTCTCTACTTATGTGCACTATTTTGTTCTCAGGGTCGTATAATCTGTAGGCTTTAGTCCCCGGTTCTTTACCAAGGTTAATCACGACCTTACTTCTGTTATCAAGTTTCTTCGTGTGTACGAATGATATTTTCATATGCGCTTTGCAGCCAAAAACACGAACATGCCCAATATCAGGCTTACAACCAGACCATGCTTCATACGACGTTACTCCAGACATAGCTCTCGTAGGTAATCGGTTTAGGATGTATACAGAATGATAAATGGTCTCTCCCTATAGCATAGAGGGCAACTGCATCTCCTTCAAGAAGCTTCTCCCCATTTCAACTACTGTTCTATTCCTTCTCTCGACTACGCCATTTTGTTGTGGCAAATAGGGGACTGCAAAATGCCTGATTATTCTAGCCCCTTCACAGTAAGAATCGAATGCCTTTGAACAGAATTTTCCTCCTCTGTCTGTCATGAACGTCTTGATTTTCTTCTCCAGACTGAGTTCCACTTGTGCTCTGAACTTTTTGAATGCATCGAGGGCATCATCCTTGTTTTTCAGCATATAAACCCACATCACTCTACTGAAATCATCAACCAACAGAAGGAAATACCTATTTCCAGAAGGAGTTGCTGGTGTGATAGGCCCACACAAATCACCATGAACTAGTTCCAACATCCCCTTTGCACCGTAGTTGGCCTGTGACGGGAAAGGACGTCTTGTCTGTTTTGACATTAAACACTCGGAACACACTTCACTTTGTTGTTTGATTCTTGGCATATCTTGCTCTATTTGATTCGAGGACATCAATGACATTGCCTTAAAGTTCACATGGCCTAACCGGGAATGGAGGTTTCATCACACTTTGACAATAAACAATTCAATTTTCTGTTGTCAATAATGATTTTTTATACAATCTATTCACCGACCTTTTGACCTTCATAAGTAACATTCTGTCTTTGTCATAAACCCACAAGTACTCTCCATTGAGAATCACCTTATTTCCTTCTTCTGACAACTGTCCAAGGCTAATAATATTATTGCAAAGTGTGGGAATATAGTATACCTCATGAAAGACTCTTTCTTCTCCATTCTTGCAGCATAGTATTATCAAACCCTTTCCTTTGATGTGCACAACAGAACCATCTCCAAATTTAATTTTCCCCGTGACCCTTTCGTCCAACTCCATAAATTTTGATTTCTGGCCCGTCATATGATTTCTTGCACCGTTATCTAAGTACCACAAGTTTGATTCTACTTGGTTCACCTCATCACTTTTCTTAGCTTAGGCACCACTTTATCTTCATTAAGCAGCATCACCCTATCACCACGTTCCTCAAATTCTGTTAGTAGTAGGACGGGCAGGCTCGTCATCTTGCATCTGCACCATGTTTACCTCTTTCTTTTGATCTTTATCTAGTCGTGGTTTCTTACATTCAGCCGTATAATGGTCATACACGCCACAATTAAAGCACCTGATTTTGCTCTTATCACGCCCACCGCGTCCGTATTCTCTACCACGGTATTCACTGTTACTCCTAGATCTCTGACCCAAAGACATGTCTGTTACACCCTTATTGGATTTCCTTATCCATTCCTCACGTGTGTACAACAGCTTTACTTCCTCCTTGTCTTTCTTGGTCCACTCTTCTTCTATAAGAAACAACTGTCATCCATGGGTCTCGACTTGACTTCGTAGCCTTTCTTCATGGGCTTTAAGTGACCCAATGATCTCTTCAATCGTCATTACTTCTAAGTTTCTAAATTGCTCAATAATAGATGCAATTTGTAAGAACTTTGCAAGAACTGCCTGAAGCAGTTTTTTCACAACGTATGTGAAAGGCATATGACTAGGCCTATTTGTAATAATTAGATGACAACTCAACTCTAGCTAATAAAGAGAAGTAAATAATAAACACCAAACAGGAATCAAGACGAAGACAGTCAACTAATCACAAAGGATCTAAGTATCAGAAGTATTTTATGGGATTGCTACTCAACACTGGAAGAAGTTCATTAATATGTTCAAGCGTCAGTGAAATTAATAAAGAGGTAGTACTTCTAAAGAATACAGAAGATATAAAAGATTTCAAGTGGTTACTACAGAAGATTCCAGGAGAAGAACAAAGACAGTGAAGCAGGAGAATGACAGAAGGCCTCAACTTAAAGTTTTAATAAATGGAGAATATTTATTAGTATGACACAAATGAACCAGACAGTACATTTGTGTGTCAACTAAAAATAATATTTATTCTTCATTTAGTTCAAGAGGTTTTAAGAACAGAAGACAAAGAAAAGACGGGAAGATTTCAAAGCTGACTGCAGATTAAACAGATCAATATAGTATTTTTAATTCTACAAACAAAGTAAGTTAATTATTTAATTAAATTAATTCAAGTTGAATTTAATTTAATTTATAAGTTATTTAATTAATTTAAGTAGAATTAATTTATTATAAAAGAAATGAATTAATATGACTTATATATTTATATTTCGAATGACTTAAATAAGTCATACCGAATGACTTATGAATAAGTCATATTGAATGACTTATTAATAAGTCATACCGAAATATATATATATTTATCTATTTAAATAAGTCATACCGAGGTTGCTTTATGAATAAGTCATACCGAATTTTTCTTTATAATATAAGTCATTCTGATTTATATTAATTAAGGAAAAATTCGAATATGACTTAGAATAAGTCATACCGAATTTTTAAGTTTTACCCACTCTTTTTATTAAGTCATACAAGTGTTAAATTTGTTAAATTAAGTCATATTGATAAAGGTCATGCTAATCCTTTTTCAACCTCTATAAATATGAGGTCAGGGCTTGACTATGTCAGAGTTAGAAAATCAGTTCAAATTCAGAAATTTGTCTGCATTGTAATATTCACAGATTTCTGTGCAAGTTTGAATATAATTGATTAAACCCGAACAATTCATGTTGAATTAGTTCTAGATTAATTTATCAGTTATAAACTCTAATCTTCAGATAAATTTTGTAATACTTTTCAAGTTAAAATTATATCTTCTACTTGAACAATATTTCATTAAAATTTATACTTCGTTATTATTTAAAATAATATTTTTAAATCCTAAATATCGCGACAATTTATAGATATTGTATTCAACCCCCCTTCTACAATATCAGGGACCAACAGTATGCCTCCTAAATTTCTTCTCCCAAGGTTCGTATGGTCGTCATTAGCCCAGATAGTTTCATACAGAAATCATCGAATGACTCGTTGTCTTTCATGCTTAGAGACTCGAACTCGACTTTGAGGGTCTGAATTCTTGCTTTTTTCACACGCTCAGCTCCCAAACCATGGTTTTCACGACGTTCCACACCTCCTTTGCTGTTTCCTTTTCACCCAAGGACAATAATACATCATCATGTAGACCTTGGTAAATAGCAGCTAGAGCTAACTAGTCCGTCTTGTACCCCGCCACCGTTTTTGGGTCCACAAGTTCCACAGCATCCCAGATTCCGTGTGCTCGCATATATACTTTCATCTTAAGTGTCCATGCCGTGTAGTTCCCTCTGTTTACGTTTAACACATGATAATCATGCCCATTGTACCATCATTTGCTTTGCTCGTTTCCATCATAGTTGACTTAGACATGTATTTTGGCATCCACCGTCGTATCCAAGCTCTGATACCAGATTATTGAGAACACTTAATATATATATGTGTGTGTGTGTGTGTGTGTTTGATGTTAAACTATGAAAAGGAACCAGATGCAGCCACTACGTTATTTTTTATTGAAGCTCAAAACAAAGTACATATAAAAGTCTAATACACAGGTGAGATCCTAGAAAATAGGAACCAAAAGTAACTTGCTGAATTAACTCTACGACTATCTTTTTATTCCATTATTACTCCTAAAAATCCTCCAATTAATTGATGACCAAACCACACAACTAATACTTGGTTTGCACAAAGACAACACACTACTAAAATAAGGAAATATTTAAAACAAGTTTAAATTAATTTCCCAAACAGTAAGAAAATCTATTTAAATACATAGATGCATTTTCGAAATCTGGAGAATTTCAAAACACATACATACATACATAATTATATATTGAAATTGAAGTGTGCAGTGTGAGTGGAGGAACGGTGAAAAGTTAACATGGCTTCACATCTCAGTATCCCCTATATATATATATATATATATATATATATATATATATATATATATATATATTACTCGTCCCCACTTATGTACATTATTCTTGAGTTGAGAAGAAGAGATAAAAATAGTAGGAAGTCGTCAGCTATATCATATCTTTTTGTAATTCTCAACTGCCCATTCTGACTAATCATTTTCATTTTTTATAGCACATTTATCCTATAAGTTAATGGGTTGTGGTAGTGTATAATATTAGTGTCGTATTAGATAATACAACTTTTGCAAGCATTTTCTATTTTTTATGACCAAAGAAAAGGGGTTCTTCACGAGGACAAAACCACTTTCTTGGACAAAAAATGCAGGTAGCTAGGAGGAGTAAAGTATTGTATACCACTCCAAGTCTCCAATGGTATCTCTCCTCCTCTTTTCTTTTGCTAAAATCTCTACTCTCTTTTCTTTTTCTTATCGTACTACATTCGATTCTAATCTTTGGATCTTACTTGACTTCCTCATAATTGTATTTAAATTTTAAAGTATGTGATGGGATGGCTAAGCTCAAATTATTATCAAAATTACTATTGTTCTTTGCTAGTATTTTCTAGACTTTCGAGATTTAAGTGATAGACGGAAACCGTTTCATAAAATTGATAAACAGTAGATAAATTTTGTAGTTCTAACATTACGCTCTCATTAAAGAGATTTAAATTTAAAAAAAAAATAGTATTTTTTCTAAATTTCAAGTATATGAGTTTAGAATGGATAAAACATATACCTAGTGTTTGTTTCAATTTTTTTCAATTTCAAATCCACATGTTTTTTATACCCAATGGGGAGGTGGGTATGAGAAAATGGTATGTATATCAATTTTAATATTATTATTTTATTATTGATAATTAACATTATTAATAATACAAAAAAATATATATATACAATCAAGCATTACTAATAATAAAAAATTTATTTATATAATAAAATAAATTTATCTAATTATTAATTCAATAATATTTTATATTAAATAATTTCATTGCAGAACTAAACCAAACACATGATATCAATAATGAAATTTTATGTCCATACTACCTTAACCCGATTCCTGATAAAAACTCATACCGTCTCATGAACCAAACGACCCCTAAGTGTATTATTATGACATAATTTTATTTATAATTAACTATGTGAATTGGGACGTCAAAAGTATGGGTGAATACCTTTTTACATTAGGGTCATGGTCTCTCACAATCGATTGTCAGGTACTAGTTATTTAACAATCTGCTTCTGAACTTTGGATCAAGTGACGGATGGCCCAAATTTAAATTTTTTTTACATCTTTCCGCGTTTCTAAACCGCCCCAATTAATATTATTTTAAAGTTTTAGCGAGTATTATTTTAAATAAATGAGAATGAATAAAAGGAGACCGCCGAGGATAGGGAAGTAATAGTAATATAATAAATGAAACATGGGGGATTAAAGTATAATAAATATATATTTTTTTAAAAGTATAAATATATACTAGTAAAAGAGAGCAAGCGCGAAACTAGAGAAACAAAATGCGATGTTTGAAAATTGGGAGCAAAGGGAAGAAGATAATCGTGGCCAGATTAGCATGTGATTAGACTGATTAATCACGTGGTTTAGCTCACTTTCTTAACTGTTAATCTCAACAATAATGCTGGATTTGCCTCGAATCTCCCAACTGTTTTTTTTCACTTTTGCGTTGTACTCTATATGTTTCTTAAACAACTACCCTAATCTCAGATTATAAGAATACTTAATGCCGTATATATGTATTTTAGTGGAGTATTATTTAAACTCATATCCAGAATATTGAGGCCCAACAATTACAAATATTTACATTATTTACTGCTGTCAGTTAAATAATTTTCATTTTCAAAATATATATATGATCATATTTATCTGCTTTGATATTATTTTTAAGAAATTTGTGTGTTTTTATTTCTACTTTTATAGTTTAATTTTTAAGAAATATTATTTTTAAATATTACTGCGGTTAAAGAAGTTTATCAGAAACTAATCATGCAATTTACCAATTGCCACCCATGCATTAAAGTTTTCAGCAGAAAATACAGTTGTTTGATAAATATTAATTTTTTTTATATAATTAAAACTGCACCAATATAAAAATAAATTTTCTCTGAAAATTAAATAGACTGCAATTTAATACATCAATGTTATAAATATAAAATATATATAATTTCCTAATTTCTTAATAGTAAGTCTCTTAATCGTATTCTCTTTAAAATGTTTAAATTTAAGATCATGTTAGCATGTGTAAGAAACATTCCCAAGAAAATTAGTATATTTTAAATTATAAGCTGTGTAGTGATTAATCTAACAATTGCATCTACAATAGGTTTCTATTTTAATTTTTTATTGTTTAGCGAAAAACTCGTTTTGCTCGACTAAAACAAAGTGATTCATCAAATTAATCGCGTACTGTGTTTCCATGATTCTAACATTTGTTTATATTGAGGGTGTGATTTAAGTGATAATATAATTAATTAATTAGTCAAAGATCTAGATTGAATTAACAAATAAGAATAATGATAATAATTATATTTTATGATATATTTTTTTCTTTTTGAAAAATATAAACAATAGAAACGAACTGATTTCATTACATCTACGCTTAAATTTCATTTTAAATTTCAATTATTTGTGAGAAAAAACACATCAGTTACCACATTCCTCTAACATTTCATCTCTATCTGATACAAAATGAAAATTATTTAATACATATATTATATGTGCAGAGTGTTGTTCTTCTTTAGACAATTAAAATGTTAATTTGTTAAATATATTATTTAAAATATAATTTTATATTATATAAATATTTTATTTAATAAATTATTGTTTAAATTTTTGTAGTTTCTTATTATTATCAATTTAAAAAGATAATTTGTATAGATAATTTAAAAATGCAAAATGTATTAAGTCTATTTAGGTAGACATGCATGCTCGACTGACAACTTTTTACCATGCTAGTGTCTGCAATGAGTTTAGATTTTACTCCGTATTTAATAGGCAGTATGTTTTAGCATTTTTTGTAGGGCTAATAGCTAAATTTATATGATTTCGTGTTTGAAGTAGATCGACAAGTACAGAAAAGTAAACCAAGGAACAAGAATACAAACTATTTTGGTGACGCGGAAAACCCCTTATTAAATGTTAAAAACTGCGGGCGGGAGTAGCCCAGCCAAAATTGTCCACTAGAATGATAGAATCGATTGTTACAAGATGAAAATAAAGGAAATACAAACTACCAAGTTCTATCTATCTTGGACATATTCGTCAGCCCTGTACTCGTCGGTTGTTTATGTGTTACTCGTCGACTATGTGTATGCTACTTGTCAGCTATATATATATATATATATATATATATATATATATATATATATATATATATATATATATAGTGTGATCATAGAAGTGGTAGTTTTCTCAAATGAGATGTATGGTAATGTAGCGTGTGTATGGAGTAGTAGAAGTGTTATATAAAATATTTGCCACGAGATGATGAAGGTTTAGCCATATAATCCATAAGAGAATGTACGAATCATGTATGAGAATGTGTTGTAGTGGTTGTGTTGTAGATGATAATGGGGATTCTATGTATGTATAGTGCTGATAGAGGTTGCATATATGTATAATATATGTTGTGTGTAGTGTATTTTGTTTGATGTAAGAGAGTATAATTGTGTAGATAAGTGAGTGGTATGGAGTTGTATCTGATTGATAATCATGTAGATTGTATTGTAGATATTTGTGTGTATATATTGTGGCTATTATATGTGTTGTATAGTAGTAGAAGTTGTATGAGTTGCCTTCCTTGATGCCTCCACCACATATATATATATATATTTGAATTGTGTAACTGCCATATTAATGGAGAATTGATTGTCAGTATTGGCTTTCATTGTTTGTTGTGAAACTGATATTCATCAATGCCTTCCTTTTTGATATAGAAATTGATAATCACTAATGTTTTCCTTTCTTGTATTAAAACTGATATTTTATCCCTTCTTAAAATTTAGGATGGTTATTTGACCATTTCCAATAGCTGCTAGGTTGTCGTCAGACGTCACTGTTCCCGTCATGTCCTTGGCTTCGACATCAGATAGTTGACGTCGGACATGTCAAAATTCTGACAAGATTAAAAAATAGCTTCTTAATTTTTTTTATTTTTAATAAAATGATTAAAAAAGTTACAAGATAAAAAAATAAAAATAAAACATGACTTATAAATTAAATGCATTATATAATTATAAAAAACATTACAAGATAATTAAAAACAATACATAATTAAAAAAAACACCTAGCTTCCAACGACTAGTTCCAAAGAAAAATAAACAAACACCTAGCTTCCAACGGTTAGTTCCAACGTCTTGATTTGACTTCCTCAATCATTTTGGCATGAATCCCTCATTGAGTCTCATTCATTATACCAGTATCAAGCATAAGAAGCTGCATATCTATCTCCTTCTGCTTCGTATCAATCTCTTTTTGCTTAAGATCATTAAAATGCGTCATTAGATCTAATCTTCTGCATGTACTAGCTTTTAATTCTTCATACTCTTCAATAGCTTTTGAATTTGCCTTTCTCTTTCCCTTCCTCTTAGTTGCTTTTGTACCTTTAGGACGAACCGGAAATTCAACAACATTTTCATCGGTTGGTGTTTTATTTATAGATGATGAGTAGGTCCCAGAATCACTTAATTTAGTTCTATTTGTACTTCTATTGGTTGAAGGAGTCCTCCACTTGGGCTGTCTCTGAAACTCACTCTAATGCTTGTTAAAATTAGACTTCTTCTTGTATTTAACTTTATGGATGTCATGAGTTACCTCAATTATGTTGTCCAAGTTTGAACCACTCTCCACTCTTCGTTCAGCTTGCTCATAACATGATCCATATCGTTGAGCCCCTTCATTTATTCGTTCTCATCTCTTCTTGATAGCTACTTCCCCTCTCCTGATAAGTCCGGGATTGCTTTCTTCACAATAATTACGAATTCGATCCCAAAATGCTTAACATTTTTTATCTGTACCGATCATAGGATCAATCGACACATTCAACCATGCGCTAATTAAGAGTTTATCTTCACTCAAATTCCACTGATTTATACCTCCCCGTGTGTCGTCGAATTCATTGACATCATCGTTCAGATCAACAATTTTTGTAGCATCAAAATTAGAAGTTTGTGAGTATGAAGAATTTTGATTATTGGTAGGTGTTTGTTGACTTCCAAAATGTGGAGGTATAGTTTGAAAATTTGGAACGTGCGGAAATTGTGAATTTTGAGCATACAGGAAAAAGGATTAGAAAATGGAAATTGAGAATTTGTCGTGTTGGGATTATAAAACGAATTTTGTGGGTTTGAAAATTGAGAATTATCGGTATTTTGGGCAAACGGATAATAAGAATTCGGAAATGGATACAGAAATCGGATATTCGTCGATTGAAAATTTGGGTTTGTATTTTGAGGATTTGAAGGTGAATATTGATGAGGATTCATTTTTTTCTCTAAATAATTTTTTGAAGAAGATAAGAAATGTGAAAAATTAGATGTGAAATCTTTATATTTATAGTGTTAAAAACTATAGACGTTATATTTTCTATAATTTGTAAGGTTTATTTACTTTTGTAACGTTATATAGTATGCTCAGCCCATCAATTGAATTTAGAGTACAGACAAGATAAAATATAAATAAAAATGGTAAAAACAGTCCACACATGCAGTACTTGGCCGGCCCATGTGCGTGGGACTGGACAATTTTCTTATTTCCCACTTTCTTATTTTGCTCCAACGCCTTTAATATAGTTAGGTCTCCTTCTCTCTCCTCCATGTCATGACTTAGGCGGCGCGCTGCACTTATTCTAAAATCTTTCATTTTAGTCAGGCAGCAGTGAGGAAAAATCAAATTGATGCCCTTTTTCCTGTGGTGCAGCTAGGAAAGAAACATGTCAGATGAAGATACACAAAAGATGGTTATTATGATTGTAAAAATGGATATGTGAAAGTGTCTTTCTATTTTTTATGAACTGAAACCTAATTAAAAACTCCAAAAAATACACCATTTAAAATTTCAAATCACACTGTTTAAGATCGAAACGCACTTTTTTAAACCAAGCCAAACCAACAATTTTTGGTTCCTACTTTTGAAAACTAAACCTGAGGTTTCGAAGAAATTTGAGCTCCAAATCGCACCACACACTTGCCTAAAAGAAATATAGTCAGGTATTGGACTTGCTCTAAGTGCATCCCCAATCGCCAAGCATCTCCTATATTTTAGTTGGAACATAATCGCAAAGAAGAGAGTGATTTATTTAAAACCATAAACATAGTAATCTAGAAGAACCAGCATGTACAAGAATGAGATAAAAACTTGATTTACTCGCTTAATGCAGCCTTCATAAGAGATCATTTCCTCTTTTCATACAAGGGTTCTTTTCCTAGCACTCTTTGATGTTCTTTTCCTACTTCTAGTCTTAGTACACTTCGGGCACAGCCAGTCTTGTTCTGGTACATTTGGCAAAGGAGAATCACAGCAATCAATATGCATGCCAATGCCACAACCAGTGGAATTGTTTTCTTTACCACAAATCAGCATTTCCTCTCGTCTGCCGTGTGATCCGCAGACTTGACATGTTATATCATTATCACCACAACAATTTGGCGGTTTTGTTGCCTCTGGACATGGTAGATTGGGATGACCGCCATAGTTTTTTGGAGTCGATTGTTGGAAATTCGCCTCTGACTGGTTTACAAGTTTGTTTAGTGATTTTTCTGCCCAATCATTAGTGTCAAATTGAACGTGCTCTTTCAGGGAGTAGCCTGGTTTGCAAACAAACTCGACCAAGTAATCAGCTACAACGCAAGGTATCTTATGTCTTAAGAACTCTTGGGCCCACATATCGGTGTGTGGCATGCTTGGACTAACAACTGCGAAGTCAATCCCAGACTCCAAGAATCGGGTGTACGGTGGAGAAGTAGCTAATATAGTTCCATCTCCAGCCTTAACAACACGCTTGAGAGTGTCCTGCATAATACATGATAGTATATTACTAAATATATTGGTACATATGCATGTAGAGTAAATAAGAATATCCCTATAATGTCAATTCAAACTAGAATTATATATCTACATCATAAAACAAGTATGAGAATTAAAGGGTTAAGCCACATTAAACTTAAAGGCATACCAAAGAAGGTGCAATGCATTCGCCATATATCACAATTCTCATCCCGTAAAAGGCACCATGACCAGTTCTCTCTCGCTGAAGGCGCCACTTCCTTGGTGCCTCTAAGTTAATAGCACCATCTTCGCTAAGGCCACTCTTGTACCACTCGTAAGGTTCCTCAGCCAAAAATTTCCCTGCCTTGCTGCTATCACTTATATAATCTTTTTTCAGAATCCACCTGCAAGTGAATGGGTCCACTAAACCTAAATTAATACAATGCCTTGGGACATACAAACTACACTTTTAAGGAGGAAAACAATGATAGTCAATCAGTACACACCTTCCAGATGCAGCAGCAGCAAAAAACTTCTCTGTTCTCCGAAGTGGATCAGGTGCAATAAAATGTGTTGCCTGATATGACCATTTGTGGGAATCTTTGCATAATTTCCCTTTTAATCGCCGTATTGCCTGCTGAAACTCCTTTCGTTGCGGTTTATCCCCATTTGTTATAAACCATACAGGTTCAGGTTCTGAGTCCATTTTAACATGCATTCTTAAGTTGCTTTTCATTGTCTGCTGTGTTTTTTCACCCGCTGATGTTGTGTGGCTAGGAACTACCAATGCATAACGGTCAGCTTCAAAGTTACGCACGTCTGATTTATCTTCCGCTCCTAAATTACCACGTATTTTTTGTTCAACTTCTCCAGCATTCTCTTCACAGGCCTCCTTCAATTCATTTTTCTTGTCGTTCTCAGGAACCTCAATAGGAGCAGTTTTATTGATTTTATTTTGATGGCATCTCTTGCCCTTGCTCATGTTCTCCTTCACTGTTTTCTCCAGATTGGCTGATTGTGCCAGCTTCCTCTTGCCACAAGTTCTGGCTTTTATAAATTTAGTAGCATCTTTATCTTCATCAATTGTTTTACTTCTACAGATTTCCAATTGCTTTCCAGAAATTTCTGCTTCAGCTACACCATAGATCTTTTCGAAGACTGCCTTTGTAGCCTCCTTCTCTGGATCCTTATCAGGAACAACAGTGTTTTTCTGTTCACTAAATGAGCACTTTTTCCTTCTGCTTACACTTTTCTTCACCTGTATTTGCATATTAGCAGATTCAGCCAGCTTTCTTTTGCCACAGGCAACCTTTTCCAGTTTACTCCCATCGTTTTCATTTCCAGATGTCTTACTACCATGCATACCGAATTTTGCACCATCAGTTTCATTTTTAATCAGCTCCTCAGATTTATCACTTTCTCCTGTAGAGTAGGTCTCATTTTCATCGACAACTGCTTTAACAACCTCATTAATTTTCTCCACTAGAACTTCAGTTTCATCATCCACTGACATGAATTTTGTCTTAACTTCATTTCTAGATCCTGAAACATCAATTTCTGCTTCTCTCAATTTAGTACAATTTGCTGCTGCAGGAACAATTCCAATCTTTTTATAGTTTGCTGTCTCTTCTACCGCTATGTAAGAGAGTGCAGGATCCTCTTCTGGTACACTTTTATTTAAGTAATTACAACCTTTCAGATTTTTTGTACTTCCCTTACTCCAAGTCTTTCTATTATATATCTTATTCACAGGTGGCTTGCAATGTGCTTTGGCATGCATGCCCTCGTCAGAAGGGCCATTACATCTCTCAGTTTCCAGTTGAGAAGAAGAATTCTTTGGAGCTTCACCACAGGAGTATTCTTGTCTATCTAAGCTACCTCTATTCTTGGGGCTACGATGCAAGCTGCCCTTTTCAGAATTAGCGAAATCAATTTGAACCACTTCCTCCAACTTGGCATGTAGACTTGTCACCAAGTTGGTTGTTTTGGAGAGGGGTGTTGCATATTTTGCTGACTTTCTCTCAGCACTTGGGGACATCCTGCTAGACAGCCTAGTAGTTCTTTTTGAGGGACTAGAATCAGCAGATGGACTTAAATCATGGGCGTCCCTGTCAAATAATACCTGATCACTTGTATTATTTTGTCCACTTACTGAGAAACATGATTTTGAATTGTGGCCACTCTTTTGTGATTTGGAACTACCATGAGAAACATCCAACCTCCCTTTCTTACCAACTGTACTATATTTATCTATGTTATGTAACACGATTCCAGTGGAAGGAGATTTGGAACAGACGATATCAGTTTTATCCTTAACATGTTTTGACACAATCGGAATGCCAACTTCATCATTGACATTGAGCTTACCCGTGTTTATGATCGTCCCAGTGCTCAGGCTGCCTGTTCCTTCCCCTGTATACATTGTTTGTGTGGTTTTCCCAGAGTAAAGTCTGAGACTAGATTTCCTTGCATCAGAATGAGGGGAACTCCGACTTCCAGAACCACAAGCAGAAACGGAGGCACCACCCACAGTCGCAGGAACATCTGTTTTATTTAGGTCTTGATCAGACAGTCCCTTCTTTCCAGCGGCAGATGCCATGTTATTAGCATTGACAGGATTTGACCGATCTCTATATACACTTAAATCTAGCTGGTTCTTTATGGACTCCTCGGGATTTAGGATCTGGTAATTCTTTGAAATGGCGTCTGCTTCCTCAGAATCTTTTGCCACTGCCTCTAAGACCTCCATTTCATATCCACTGCAAGCCAATACATATATGAATAGATAAACGAGGGAGAAGAGACCAATTTCAAGTAAATTTTGGCTAATTTTTGTTTTGGGGGGGAAGGGGAGTGGGTACATAATTCCATATTTAAATAATTACAGAAGACAGTAACAAGTCGAACCTCTTATCATAATCGATTTCTGGTAGAATTTTCCAAGACTTCAAGCTGCCAGGAAAAAAAACGATTGGAGACATTGTTACGGAAAACTACAAAAAGACAAAACATTCAAAGGTACATGCATAGAGAGAGCTGAGCTGTACCAGTCCTCCAACCACAGATGATTGACGATCTTTATCTTCTTTATTTTCTTTGCAAGCTCATACTTCTCACCTACAAAATGGAGAATACAAATTAGATTGAATATAATCTTCATTTCTTGATTAAACATACCTAATCACAATTCCAGAATTCTTAACACGGATAGATCGATAAAATAGGTTCACTACAAAAAAATATAAAATCTATATTAACAGAAAACTTGCTGCATACAGCTAACCAATTTCAACAGCAAACAGAAAGTTTGATTGTAGAAATTTAGCTCAACAAGGAATAAGTGTAAACGTGTAGTAACAAACTAGTGGATAACTGATCAAAGATTTTGTTACAAAATGTTACTAGCTTTGCAGCCAAAGAGATTTTTCTTTTTTTAAGTTTCTGTCATGTCTTCCTTCTCTTGCTCTTCTTTGTGATAGATATGGAGGAATAAGGTACGTTACGCTTCAGCCAGGACACATTGTGGCACAAACACGCATTGAAAGGACCCATAAATTTAAGCACTGCACCGAACGGCTCCCGTGTACGATTTATGAACATGAGATCAAGGCTATAATAAGGTTTCTTACACATGAGATCATTACATAAAAAAAATATATAAAGGCAAGTTTTACAATTATATAACATATATATGTATGTAAAATAGTGAATCACTGAAGCACAACTGTGTAAATAAAAACTAAATTATACTTTGGCAAACACATGTCAGAAAATCCTACTCTTGTAAACACTAAAAATAGAAACCTACCCTCAAATTTGTAGCAGATAAGATGAGTCACTTTGCTTGCAATCAAAGGCTTTGAAAAGTCGGCTCCCATTAGGCTCACCATTGTCTGGGTAGGAACAGAAGTATTAGGAAGATTACAAATTATAGAATTTATTGAAGTCCAGAGATAATTATTGTGTTTAAATATAAAGATAAAAATGGAAGCATAATAGGTAGCAGCAAACCATAATGTCATCACGATCTTGGCGTTGGTATCCAGTCAAACACATTACTAGAGATTGGGCACCAGGAATTCCTTTCTGATCTCTTGGAGGTTTGTACATAATCTGGAAACAGAAAAATATTACAAGATATCAAACAAGAAAAGGAAACAATCAAACATCTTTAGTATAGTTTTTACGACTTATGAATAGATGCAAATAAAATATGTGAGACGCTGAAAATCACTAACAGCTAGTAGATAAATATAGCATGTTTAATAGACTATCTAAGCAGTTATGGAAAATGCACACGGAACAAAAAATAGACAAATCACAAGCAAGGATAAAAGATTTGGTCTTGCTTGCTAATTTCCATACAATGAAATATAATGATAATGGATGATAAATAATGAACATCATGTCATGTTGGCATTTTGCAATTAAAAGATCTAGAGAGAACCACAAGCTTGACAATATAATATAGATAGCAACTCAGACTGCAAAGTATGCACATAATGACATGATCTATACTGTTGTTCAGAAACTACATGACTAGACTAACAATTTAGATTCTTACATATAAGAAAATCTGGATAGAAAATAGAAGTGCATCACTAATATAAACCATTTCCTATAATGGTGCCTAATATTTCACTTGCAAACTTTGAACACAGAAAATGATTAAATGAAGAACCTCTCTACAATTTATGAAAAACGTATGCAGGACTGAATAGGATGAACTTACCGAATTGGTACCAACAGGCATCCCCAATTCAAAACTATGAGCAACCCACAAGCTGTTTACTAGTGCCTTCCCATCATTTCGAGCAGAAATGCAAGCAGGATCATCCTAATAAAGAACCACAAAGTGCAGTATAAACATCAATTACATAAACATAAACTCTTTCAGTCTCTTATTCCAAATTACGAATCCCAAATAGAATTCTTTATACTGTTCACTACCCAAACGAATTTTAAAACAGAAAAGACTTTATTTTGCCAAAGATAACATTTCTTTACCCTTCGATAATTTTAGCTATTACAAACACGAACTTCTTAATATCACTTTCACTTCAGTATATAATGAATTCGTATAAATAAATCTCTCAAGAAAATATATTAATGTAGCTCAACTTGTCATTAAAAATTAATTCAAGAAATATATAGAATATGGAATCATATTCTACAAACTAGCTAAATATCACTGAACACAATGGTACAAATCACATATCATCTGTCACATTAGCACAAATAAGGCCTATATAATACGACTCGAAAACTCGACACGAATAAATAATAAAGAAGGATGGTATAGAGAGAATTACATAAAGAAGGTTATGGACAATGACATGAGTACAATCAGGACCATATTGACCAACATCAACTCCGCCACCATTAACAAGCTTTGACAACACCTGAAAACAAAACCCCATCAAATTAATTAGTGAATAACATTATAGTAAATAAATACAAACAACAAATTTTCATTATGGGAAAATTAAATGGATACCTGGGTTTTAGTAAGTGGGTCGAACCCGACAAGAACAAATCGGACATCACTGAAAACTCCCGGTTCCGACATTATTTTATGTTGTTTTGAGTGATTAATAGATGAAGAAGATTATATATGTGTGTGTGTATGTATGTATGTATTGCTGTGTGTATAGTTTGGGTTATAAAACTTGTCGAGGAAGAATCAGGAATGTAGTAGAGGGCACACGTTTTTGCTTTTTTTGTAATTTAATTTTCATTTCTTTTTGTTTTGGCGGCAAAATTTATTAGAATGTGTATTTTTAATAAGTGAGCTCGTTTTTAATTTATTAAAGTGGACAAAATAAGTGAGATCATTTTTAATTTTTAGTGGTAGAAAGAAATTCATGAGAAAAGATTGTGGGATTTGTTTTTCTCTCCTCCTGTACATTTTTGGTGAGATATTATCAAAATTGTTGTTCTATTTTCACGTTTTATCGATTATATTTTTTATAAATATGGTTGTTAATTCTGCTATTTGCTTCATAAATTTTTTGTGAGTATACTATACTACAACAAGTCTACAACAAATTTGAAATAATCCAAAACTCAACATTAATTCAATAGAGAAGAAATAAGAATTTGGATTGAAATTTTTAAGTTTCAAATCGAGTTCATGCCGATAAAAATTTATTCAAAATAATTTGGTCATTTTTGGAGTAATTTAAAATACCTGAATTCAATTCAAAATTTAAAATATATTATAAATCATATATAATATTATTACACAATTATATATGAATAGATTATTTAAATAATTTTAATTCATATATCATTATTTAATTTTATTATTATTATATATATTATTTTATTTAATTAAAATATTTATTTTTGTATTAATTTTTGGATCAAACAATACATTTTTTTATTGATCAAATATATAATGGATTTGAAAATTTTAATTTATTTCAAGTTTGATCGGGTTCAATTTAACCAAAAATCAGACTAAATACAATAAACCTCCATTTCATTATCCATAATTGCCACATTTAATGGAGGTACAAGATATAAATATATGAAATTGTAAGTTTATAAATTAAATTATTCAAAAATATATATATGAAATAGAAATACAAATATATATCGAAAATAGGGGGGAAATGACGTATGAAATGAATTATCTGATTGTAGTTTTGTACATTTGTACGTTTGTATTTACCAACTCTTGCACTAAATTATGAAAAGCTAAGGCCCATACCATACTGGAGCTGGACTTGGCATTTTATTTAGCCCTTCGATTTGTATTAACCTGTCATATGGGCCGGCACGATCGGATAACACAAGTCATAAATTGTTTATCCTCCTTCACAACTCTTTTCGGGTCTTGGTTTCGACTCTGACTTACGACGATATTTGTTAGAACAAATACTCATTTGTAAATCTATAAAAATCATCATATGGGCCACTTTTAGCTAGTTTATTCCGCTACAAACCCAATTCAAACAACAGGTTTTATAATATCCAACTGTTATCAGTGTTATTAAATTCAACCTTTCACTTGAATAAAAAATTCAAAAAATAATAATTTATAAATTTTATTTTTAATTTTCCCTTCACATTTTTTTTTTGACTTTATCACTGTCAACAAATATACATTTTCATAGTTTTCATTTTAATTTAGCAAATAATAATATATATACCATGAATTCAAATAATTTATGCTATATTTGATATTAATGTTCAAATTTATTGTACTGGGTGAAAAAAAAAGTGTTGTAAAGTATTTTTAGAAAAATTGAAGGACTGTTTGGTTATATTTTTTTATGCGCATGCTTTGAGATAGAAATTAAATTAATATTTTTGTATAATGATTTTTTTAAATATATTTTAGGTCAAAGACACCTTCTTTTGTTTTTTTACTAAACAGGCTTATGGCCTTACAAATGAATATATGTTCTAAATAATCTCGGGTGAGACCTCGGACGACCCTCCGTCCTAAATTAATTGTCTTATTTGACTTTTCTGTGATCAAATTAACTATATTTTGACTGAAAATTACATATGATATATAAATGAAAAAAACTATAAAAAATATATTATCAAAAAGTATATTTAATCTATTTTAAAATGTGTATTTCAGATTTTCAAAATTATATAAGAATAATTTATAATTCTTAGTCAAATTGACCACAAAAAATTAAATAAGACAATTAATTTGAGACGGGACTCATTATCACTTGAACTATTCAATCGTGTTAGGTCAAAAACACTTTTCAAAAAAAATATTTTTATTTGTTGACAATTATTTATCTATTTTGCGGCAAAAAACTCTGGTTACTATTTATAACATTAATACCAAACAAAAGCGGTTTTTGTCGTATGGGTGATGGAAGTTTTGAGAAAAAATTAGAACACTGAACCAAGTTAGAGAGGTTTGAGTAAATGAATACTCTAATATTGTATGTTTGATGGTTAAGGGATTGAAATTGCAATTTGCACTCAATATGCTGTTTTTAAAAAAATTATTTGAAGGAGTTTTTTGAATTAAAGAATTGTCATGTGTATAGCTAAAATATAAATAGCTTATTCAAATAGTTATATATTAAACAGTTTCATTTAAATTATCTATTAATAAAAACAACTAATTCAATACATTAGCCAAATCAACTAATTTAATCTGTCATAATTAATCGCTAATTATCAAAGTCATCACTTTTAATTATTCCCGTGATAATCCTTTAATCAGAGATTAATTAATTGATAAAATCTTCACCTATTGTAGTTTTAGCCCTTTTATACTATTTCTGAATTCTATTTTTCCTAAAATTACACCTAATAATCTTTTTTCCCGAAAAAATTACTTTCTGAATATCGTTTACAACATCCTGACATACCTTTTAGAACACCAACATGGGTCAACTAGCAGACTGTGAATGACAATGATGGTTTCCTACTAGATTCAAGTTTTTTTGGGCATTTGATGTCCACTACATCACCCCTCTTCTTCGTATGCATGTTCATTGTCGTGGACAGAATTAAGAGAAATCCCCAGAAGGGTGGGGTTGAAAAACATGTACAATTGGAAGCAGCAGCGAACTAGATCAACATAATAACTCCTAAATTCTAATAGTGACATTTAACAAGTAGAAACAAGCAAGTGTTCAAATTGAAGATTCATTAATTTGCAGCTAACCAGGACAGCTAAGCAGCCTTGGATAGGCTTCGTGGGTTGGCTGGCTGGTTGCACCCATTGGACCACGACCTCTATTTTGTTCTTTACCTTCAAATTTCAAGATTTAATTTACACACGCAATAATAATAATATCTGGATTCAAATTATATTACTTTGCTTGCGCGTTTGTTTTTCGATAAGTAACTTACAAATTACTTTTATGTAGATAAACCCAACGGGACCGACTCACTCACTTCTGCATCGCTGCTAAATGCGGATTCATGCATAAGCCACAATCCACAGGGAAGGTCCAACTGTCCAAGTCCTAGCTTTGTAACACAACAAAAACTTCTTTGTATACAAAAATTTCCGTGCATTTGAGTAACCTATGTTATCCGGACTCGGTTGGAAGTGTGCAACATGAATACGTGTCCAAGTATTGAACTTGAAAATTTTTTGAAAATTTTATATGTTTTTGGCTTAAAATGAGTGTCCAAAAATCCGTACCCGTGTCCAACACGGATACTCGAGACAAGTTTCCGGTAACACATGCATCAAATATCACGAAATTAATCATGATTATTATTATTTAATCAATATTTTTATTAAATAAATCAATTTCGGTAACTTAGCTCAACTTTTAGATATTTAAAACCTGTGTAGTCTTAGATTCTAATGTTATTTTTAAAAAATATATTATTAAGTATTATACTGATAACTTGGTATGCTTTCGAGTTATAGGGGAGGGTTGCAGAAACACAAAAAAAAATGGAGGGCATCTAAAACACAACCATGCTAAACAAAAAATTCAGGAATCCATTTTTCGTATCATCTTTCCTAATTTGTATACTGACATTGTACTTTTTTATTCCCTATATATCTAATAAACAAGGGAACATCAGTTACATGAGGCTACCTGTATAATCATTAAACTAAGTGCACTATCAAACATTCTAAATGCCAACTATCATTTGCGAACCTATTCTAGTGTTTTCAAGAACTGCCAGATAGGATGCAGATTTCTATAAATCAATGGAAGTTGATAATGCTGTAGGCCCCCAAGATTAACGTACGTGCAGGTAACAAAAATACCACCAGCAAATGCATGTGCTGTGATGCAACAAGTCTACTAAATCTTTTCATTGATTCCCTCCCAGTCTGTAACACACCAGCAAACTTGAACTGGCTTTGCTCCATGTTGGTAGATGCCACAGGCCTACCCATAGTAATGCTGGCAATGGAGCCACGCGCTGCAACAAGGGGCCACCTGACCTTGCGCCTGTGTTCTCTCCGACCTTTTCTCACTTGGTTTAGCTCTTGGCGGATAACATTCCTAACAGATTTCAAGTACGATCTCATGTCATGATCTCGGAGAATGGTTCCTTCAGAACCATACGAGGAACGGTCTCTTAACATCTCTAGTGGATGAGGAGAATTTAAAAACAAAGACTGTGCAGCTCGAATCTGCTTCTCTGCCTCTGCGACATCTGAAATTGGACAGCTTAATATGTATAGACCGCTTCCGTTAGGAAGCAGGTCATGGTGTGGAGAAAATTTCTCGTCTGGCTGCAAGATTAAAAACTCTCCCATTGGAGCATATAACAAGCCCTGTAATGCGAGGTTTAAATCGGTAAATTGGAAAAGTAAAATTTAGCCTTTAAGAGTAAGAGGAACTTTAGTCCATAGTATTTCCTGGAGTTATTCATCACCTGATTTTTGAGACATGGATGATTCCTAAAGTTCCCATTGACAGCCTTCAGAAGCTCTGCAACATGATTAGGGTAATGGCACGAGAAGGCTCGGGGTACAATGTCTCTATGCATTGCGATAGATTGGACATGACTTCTTGGCAATCCAAGCTTGCGAAGCAGACGATCTCCTCCGCACATAATTGATGGTGCCCCAAAAGTGATGACAGGAAGTAGAGAAGAACGTGGGACTTCACCTCTAATCAGCAACATAAGGTTCAGCAGCAGGGATAAGCTCCCTCCAAGAGAGTGCCCAGTAAAGCGGAAGATTGCATGGCTACCATGATTTTTAACATGGTCACGGACCTCGGGCAACATTTGCTCATAGATCCCCTTTGCAGCCTCATATATACCCCTATGAACAAGCACATCTAATCCCTGAATAAAGAATGGAAAATGTAAAGATTATTCCAGGTTCCGAAGCAATCTTGACTTTAATACTTACAAAGGGAAAACAAGAAGGTAGCTGTAAAATATTTGGATACCTCGAACTGAATAGGCTCAAAGAGTAGATTGGCCTGCCAGGATGCCATTGACTCAGACCCCTAACATAAAAAAATAAGAAAAAATCATATAGGCAAATCAGAAAAGTAGAAGTTCAATATAACATTCATTAGAAAATAAGATTAGTGATTTGCTGCTGACAAGTGACAACCATTTTTGCAAACTAAATGAAACTGCGCTGTTTAGCTTTAGGATTTAGGACATTAAAGTCTTCACCAAGGAACCTACCTGAACAACAAAGAATCTTGTGGCAGTTTGATCATCATCACATATGAACCACCCACAAGGTGAAGAACTTGTCGAGTTTAGATCATCAGCAACAGCCTGCTTCACTTCCTCCTTTGCCGCTACAACTGACGTCACTGAATCTGTGGTTGCAATAAAAGAAGCCATGTCTCCATTCGTCATATCAATACTGTTAAGCATATCCACATTGCCAATACTTCCCCTGCTTCCATTACGCGAGTCCTCACTCATTTCTGGTTTTGAAGATTTAAAGGCAAGTAGATTCACTGTGCGAGAATGCAGATAAGAAGCAGCAGAAGCCGCAATCCGATAAGCTGTGGATCCACCAGTTTGATTCCCATCAGTCTTGTCTTCAACGACATCTAAAGTATCCTTTGTGCTTGCTTCTGCTTCTTGAAACTCAGGTAAAACCTCAGCTGAACCACCTGCCTCTGTGTCTTGAATCTGAGCTGTAGAATTCTCCTTCTCCTGAGCTAAAGCATTTTCCTGCTCCTCAGCTAAAACCCTTTCCTTCTCAGCCTTCAACGCTTGTTCTTTTTTCTCCAATGATGAAGTCACAAAACGAAGTCCATGACTTTTGAGTAGATTACCTGGCTGCACCACCACATGAATGAAACTAAATATATATTCATATATATAATACACACATTTTTCTAAATTGACACCATATAATAAGACGAGGCAAACCTCTCAGAACGAAACATACATTGAAGTACCAATCACAATTCTAACATCAACCAGATTAAAAATCACCGAATCACAATGCTTATCACCCATTCACCCCATTTATATATAAATATGCATATAACATCCCACATGTCCAATCCGACAAGAAAAATTTACAATAAAACAAACCCAAAACACCAAACTCCATAACATTCACATAATCCATTCATAAACACAAATTAAAGTCATGATTCATAATCCAATAAAAATTCACAAAACACAAAAAAAAAACCCAAAAACATTCATAAAATACATTTCTAACCACAAAATGGAGTCTTGATCCATAATAAAATCACCAATCCTCATAATTCACACACAAAAAAAAAGAGCAGATGGGGTACCTTAATCTGAGGAATGGAATAGGCCAAGCTACCCAAATAAGAGATCTGAGCATACAATCTAGCTTCACCCAAAGTAACCCTCCTCAACATCTTCCCAAACCACTCCTTATCAAACACAACTTTTTCATCATCATCATTAACATCACAAACCTCACATTCCTCATCACCATCACACACACTTTTCTCATTCTCCACCTCCATTTCTCCAACCCCGTTCTCTATCTCCCTCCTCAAACTCCTAAAATGAAGAATCTTCAGCACCCAATTCCTCCCACTCCCACCCCCACTCTTGTCCTCATTCTCCACCGAAACGGCGTCGTCTACAGCAATTGCATTGAATCTTTTACCACCACCCCATAAAGATCTCAAAGGGTACTTAAATGAGAAACCCCACGATGGTTTTCTTGTACGGACGTCGGAGACGGTGATCGGAGCCGCCATTAGGCCTGCTTTTAAATAAAGCCCATCCATCATATACAAATACATAGGTGTTGTATGTGTGTATGTATGTGTATATATTGGTGGGGGGGTTTTGAAGAAATGGGTTGATGTTGTTTTTGCGTTTATTACCAAACTGAATGTGAATTATATTATGTGTTTCGCCTAATATTCACCCTCTTTTTTTTTATTTAAGTTCAGAGACTCTCTCTCTTTCTCTTTTACGTTATTTCCTCAACTGCCAAACTGGAGTTCCCTCTTTATAAGGAAACTGAAACATGGACTATCTATGCCCCACCTCTCGTGAACTAGGGAGGTGATACGTGCTGCACCAAGTGGTAGATGGAAACAAGTTTACTTCAAATCGGGTGGAGTCGGGATTTTACCTGGCCTCCGTTTAAGATTACTGTTAAAATAATAGAATTGTTGTTGAAAGTTTTTATATTATGGATGAAAAAAAATTGGTAAAAAAAGTATTGGTAGGAAAATCAGATATTTATTTGATAATTTTTTTATTTGTATATATTTTGAGATATAATATATAAAATTAATATTTTTGAGGAGTTTTAATAATAAAATTTATAGTTATTTCATTTAAAAACTGAAAAATATTTTTTTTCAAAAGTATGAGGGACATAATTTTTCTTACTGCAACTTTAAAGTCAAAAACATTTTTTTAAGATGATAGTTTTTGAATTTTGTCATACACCTTTCTCATATTTTTTTAACAAAAAACTGTTGTAATTGTGTGTAACAGTAATGCCAAAAGGGACTTATATGAGTTTAATTTTGAGATTTTATAAATAAGTCGAGCTATTCAAATTATCTAAGATTGTGTTTGGGAATTTAACTTTCATTTTAAATGACGGATTTCTCGAATTTTCATTTTAAATTTTTATATTTATATTAATATTTGAATATCTTAGAATTTAAATAAAATCCAAATATAAATTTTTATGATTATTCAAACAAGTTATTTGATTAACTCGAATATTTCAAGTGAAATTTATGTTCCTAAATATGCTATAAATGAGTTTGAGTTTTTTTTGACAATTAACGATTAATTATAACTGATTAAACTAACTATTTTGATTAACCAATTGAATTAACTGTTTTAATTAGGGAATACTTTGAATAAAATTGTTTAGAGTTATTTGAATTAATTGTTATATTTTAATTAGGCACATGATAATCCTTTAATTGAAAAAGTCTTTCAAGTAATTTTTTTTAAAATTAGCGAATTGAGTTCAAATCGTTATTTTAATCCGTTAACTACCAAACATCAATATAAGAGGATTCATTTAATTAAATCATTAATTTCGCTCAATCTTCTAATTTTTTCTCAAACTTCTAATTTTTAAACAAGATTTTTATATTTTTGGCGAATTTGACTCATTTAAATGAGTTAAACTAAAATTAATTGAGTTTAAACGCAAATTGAATCTACTCACGAATCCATCAAATAAAAAATATAAAAATATATTTTTTAAAATTAATTTATAGTTTTTAAATACAAAATATTTTTATTAATAAATTATTCATATTTATAAACGATTTCAAGGTCGAATTGACCCAAATTATCATGTTCAAGTTGAGATTTAGTGGCGTTCCGCACATATTTGATCAACCCGTTCAAATACACAAATTCAAATTTTTGTTTGAGTTATACGAATTCGAATCAAGCTAAATTGATTAAATAAATGAATACAAATTCTTATTTAAACTCGATTCGTATACGAATTTAACCTGACTCGAATTTAATTAAACAAATTCAAGTTTAAGTGACTCGCTAGGAGTCCGACTCGAATTACACCTGAATACACGATTAAAAAGTGAATTTATAAGGAGAAAAAAATATTTTAATTACAATTTAATAATAAAATGCACAAAATATCACATCTTACATAAATGACCCTTTATATCAATAAGTAATGTCATTTAATATTACGGTTACATATCAATATATTCTTAACGAATACTAGTAAAGACTCTAGCTATTTTTCATCATATACCCTCACCTTTTTAATGTTTTTTAATGAACCAATACAATATAAGGATAACATTGTCATTTTCTTTTTTAAAAAATAATCGGCTCCGACCCATGGACAAGTCGGGCAAAAAATATCCTAAAATCAGACCATTCATTTCTTTTATACCGTCATCACTATCAGATTCCTCGACATCATCAGATTCCTCACTATCCTCAGAAAATTCAACCATATGCGTTAAAGTTTGTGCACTATCAATACCACGATCATTATTGACTTCCATTGTCTCAATGGAAATCATGTGTTTCTCCATGTTTTATTTTTTTTCACTGTCATTTGTATACAATTTTCCAACATTCATGTATAATTTAGCATGCAATAAAAGGTAATCACTAAATATAAAAATAATGTATTCGAGTGAAATTACCAGAATATGATTTTTCCCGTGCAGCCTTCACGAACCAATGACCCTCACTAATAATATGTGTTTGATATTCAACTTCAAGCTCATCCCTTCGGAAAATTCTCAAGCTAGCCTCTTCATTCTCGCTTATTGTGATAAAAAATGTGTCGCTCATCTGGAGATTATACTTCTCTAAAATCATCTGAATATTTTTGAAGGCGCCGGATTTTGAATCATAGGATATTGTAAAAGTGGATTCACCCCAACGTATTTTATCAACCTTTGATAAAATATCAACATAAAATTTTTGCACAAGTATTGGAGGAACCTGAGAAAATAATTTCCATTAGCTTTTGATAATGATAGTTGGCCACTAATATTTTACATTTAAAAATAATAAATCATTAAATCTATAAGTTAACTTATAATCTCTTTATGATACTATGTATGCAAATGTAAGGCGTGAAAAAATGAAACAGTTTGATGTAGTCTTCCTATTGAAAACAAATAGATTTATATCATACTTCAAAATATGTCATATAAATCGTGTATTTCGTATTGTAATGTGAAAATTTATTTATAGATATCAAATTCAAAAAATACCTAATCTCAACTCATGCGTCTCAATCTCATTACTTTTGAACAAACACACATGTACCATGTCTTCTATTGGTTTTAAAAGTGCGTTAAAGATGAGAATGTCGTTCTTTTCAAGTCCACTACCTTTCACAAAATCATACAATCCGTTTCCAAGATATTGATCATCGCCTGAAATCTTAATCACTACTTTCCAATATTTTTCGGGGAAATATAATTTGATGTTGTTTATATTTTTCCATGTGCTATATAGATCTGCCATATTTTTCAGTAACATCTGTTTGCAAAAAATAAGATTTTATGTAAGAGACAATGTGGAAAGACAAAATAGAGTTTAAAAATTGAATCATTAATTCATGTACTAACCATTGTCTTCATTCCTGCATGAAAATGAGGTTCACCCATACTTAATTCGTAGTAATTAAGTCTTCTTCCATAAGCACTACTGAAAAAAAGTGACCTCGCCTTATCATCTTCTAAGTTATCAAACCCAAGGACATACTCACTTAAGTTTATTTTAAAATCGGAATTCTCATTCATGAACGAAACACATTTGTACTTATATATTTCTAATCCGTACGAATTGTATATCTGAATATTAAAATCTCTGTCCCCAAGGTAATCCAATAGTAAAGTATACATTTGTTTCACCTCATGAATCATTCATAATGTGACACCCTCCAAATCCGGGGTCTAGATTTGAGGGTCACCAACCAATCAACAATAATAAAGTAATAAACGTGAGGCTCACTGGCTGCCAACAACCAATAATAATAAAATAATAAATCAGAGGCGCACTGACCCCGCCAACAACTAAGGATCGCTAACAGGTTATAGTATGAAATTAAGCAACTGAAACTAAAAGTACATCCAAATATTTTATTATAAGCCCACTAGTAATCCACAAACTCAAATTCATAAGTCTAGATGAGTTTTAAGTCTAGATTCAGTTTTATTACAAGCAATATCTACAAACATACTAAAACAACTAGATACTTGGGAGGACCGAGAAGCGAGCAGTCCCAACACCTAGATCCCCCTTTCAAAGAACAACCCAAAAATAGCAAGAAATTAAATTGAAGACCAACAATAATTAATGAAACTCACAAAAAAAATAGCCATCATAGTACACTTGCATCACAGAAAACAAAGTTGAAGAAGATATGAACAAGTTTAATATTCACAAGATAAGAAAATTATGATTTTTCGAGATGGATGGGGGAATAAAAAAATAGACCTCAAAATGAAAAAAAGTGTTCACAGGTATCTAACATCAAACACAATTATTCATTTAGTGGACTTCACTATCACCTTCCACCAACCCAAGAACATACAAACCTTAGTTTTTTGTTTGACCCCCATATAAAGTTGCTGCTGTTTACTATTTTTAGTAAATGTATATAAAAAAATTATTAGTAAAAATTTATTAATAACGAAAATTAAATAATAATTAATAAACAAGTAATTCAAATAAATACAATATATATGTCAAAATTTCTAAAAAATTATGAATGTTTCAAAAATAATAAAATAAAGTCATTTTGAGGATTTTGCTATTTTCATAAAAATAAACTTAATTTTAGTGACAAAAATGTAGATTATATATTAGTTAATCCTTACTTTTGGTTACCACATTTATCATATTAGTAAATTAGTAATTGCTTCATTTTTATTACTTCAATCAATTTTTAACAATATAGACCAAAACAACAAATTTATTTTGTCATGAAAATGACATTTTCTATATATTTAGGTTTGTTTAGCCTAAATAAATAAGATTCTAAATGATCATTCCTATTTGTCAAGGTTAAATTTTCAGTGAGAGACCTACATTTTATCATTATTTTATTAACCTCACTTTGCACAATCTTTATATCATTAGAGTCTAAATTAAGTAAGGATTTAGGAGTAAAGATTGATACCTGAGCCTTAGGAGATGAAGGTTCTTTGAGAGATTCTGGTTTTCTTGAGGAGGATGCCATCAATGCGAGATTTTCATAATCAACTTCATCCTCTGAGCTTGAATCTGCCCAATCATTTCCTGTTGATAGAAGTGCTTTCCCTTTTCCTTGACTTTTTTACTTTCTGCATTCACTAGCAAAATGCCCCAATATTCCACAATTGAAATACTTGAACTTTGTTTTGTCAAGTTTGATTATAATGCTCTTGCTCTTCTCAACCTTTTCATCTTTCTTCTTGAATAATGGTCTCTTGCTAAATTTGTTAGTTCTTTTGTTAAATTTCATTCTTTTGAAATTTTTAGCAAACATACTTATCATTTGACTTAGATCAATCTCTCCATCAGAATCAAAGTCTGTGTCAGTAGACTCTGACTCCACAACAGCTTTATCCTTCTTCCTTGAATTCTTGATTTATATATATATATATATATATTTGATTTATTAAGTTTTTTATATTTTTATATTTTCTATCTTATAAGATATTTTGGTTGGATTATATTTTTCTTAAATTTAATTCTTAATAATTTTAATTTTTCTTCAATAATAATAATAATAATTCACATAACTTGCAGTGATGTCTTTGGAAAAAACAGGACCACGATATATTTCAAAAATAAAAAATAAAAATAATAAATCTACATTATCAAATTATGAAAATATTTAGAATTATATATAAAGCATTCATATATGTCTCTTTATATATATAGTCATATATGTGAAGGCATCAATTATATTATAAATTGTCTCTTAAATTTTAAAGACCAAGTGGTATGTATGTTAATTTTTCTATTCGGCTATAGAAGTTGGCTTATATATGTACAACTTTTTAAAATATAAATCCAATTGATAATAATGAAACATGTTTATGAAATATTAATATGTGTATATTCATCGTTATAAAAAATAATTTAGTCAATTATTCACAAATTTTTATTTAAAATTATTTACTGTTATATTAAAATTTGTTTAAAATTTTAGATATTCATATATGAAAATAAGAAATCTAAAATTCATCTTAATTAATTTTTCTTAAAATAGTGAATAAAATAACTGTATTTGATAATTATGATATTTTAATATACACAATTTTTGTAGATATTATTTTGATTGTCCATATAAAAATACTATAATTATCAAAACATAATAATTTTATTCACCATCTCAGGTTACCTAAGATCAATCTTAAGTTCCTTATTATTCATATATTTGTAAGCTTAATTCATTTAATAGTTTAAGCAATTTAACAATATATTTATTTTAAGTAAACATTATTCGGTTATATTAGATACATTCTTTACGTTTTCTTATTAAAATATTTTTATGGTAAATTTCATACATTTTTGAAGGAAAAATAGGACCACGATATTTTTTGAAATAAAAGAAAATTAACTAATAAAGATGCAATATCAAAACACTAGTATTTATTATTTATATGCATTTCAGAGGAAGACTATTAGAATGCCACGTGGATTAATAGAAAAAACATGTCGTGACGTGTCACGTCAGGTTTATTTCCTCAAATCCTTACACGTTTGCGTACTCGCTAACCAATAACTGTAAGCTTCGTATCTTGCTCAGCTGTCTACTACTAGTGTTTTGACATTGTTGGCTCATTTTTGCCCACCGTTGCCGACTTAATTTAATTAATATATCTTTTCTTCCTGTCATATTTGACAATTTTCATGATATCTAAACGGTCACCCAAAATATCCGAACAGTCTCTGGTTAAATTTAATAAATAGAAAAATTAGATATAATAAAATAAAAAGAAGTGTTATATATTCTAAATATTAATATTTGTGTTTTATATACTTTTAGGGTACGTAAAAAATTGGTGAATTCTCTTACACTTTATTTTAAGAAAGATATAATTGATTTCTACAGCTTGCATTCAAATGTTTTTTTTGGAAAAAAGAAGTGAAAAGCTAAACAAATTGAAAGAAGATTTTAATATATAAGTTTTTAAATTTTTTTTGTAAGGAAGTTTTCAAAATATTTTGATAGAAAGAAAAATAGCTTATTTTTTTAGTATTTCTTTTACTAATATTTTTAAACACTGTTATAATTCAAAAACTGTCCTTCAAAAATACCAATATATCACATAAATTTTAGTGTAATTATTGACAAATTAATGTGACAACCTTCATATTTTTTTTATATAAACTCTAACGATACTCATTAGTATGAAAAATGAGCTACTCTCAACCTTCATATTTTTAGTGTTGAGAATTGAGATATGGTTTCGAATTTTTCGAACCGCCCTTTAGGCATAGAATATGATTACCCAAATTAAGCAATCTCCAAAAATAAAAAACGTCGGATGCTTACGGAGAGAGTTTAAATAGATGTACGAGGAGAGGCTGGACGACTCATTAGCCGAATGAAAAAGGCCAAATGTATTAAAGTCTCGTTTTTCAACTTATAAATTACTTATAAAGTTAGCGGTGTAAATCACTAAAAGTAGTAATAGTTCACCGCCCTACTTGAAGATTCAAATAATAAGATGGCCAGGTGACCGCACCAAAAACATTCTTCATTAATCAAATCAAGTGATCCCAACAAGGGTCATGTCATGTGGATCTCCCAATGTCGTCTTATCCAGTTCAATTTGTTTGTTCATTGTATTAGAGTAGGGATGCGTTCACGCATTGAGAAAGGCCCTGATCCTTACTTGGCATGTTCCCCTCCTTCAGACCCATCACATGGTCAAAGTCCAGTAAAGAAACGAATTTACAAATATCGCATGCTTTTCTAGCTCACATGCTGATGCTCAAACATAAACTTCAACTCTCGTTCATCAAAAGATTCTTGGTAACTATATCAAATGATTTTATCCAAGCAAACATATTGCAGTTCTCCATTCTCAGTCCTGCGAGACAAAGTTCCAATTTTTTTAGCCTCCTGACAATAACGAGAGGGTGAAAATTTAAAATTGTCCTTGTCGTTGCGTTACAGGTTCTTATTTGGCTTTGTTTAAGGCTTTTGAGACGAAAAGAATCAATTGGATAATTTAAACTTTCAAAATTGAGAGGTAAATATTTGCGAGGTCTGCATTTAGCTAAGAACTAAACAGACCTTATATATCCATCCATGCAGTATGTTCATCCTCTGCAATCCTTTACCGTGGAAGCACAAGCCATCATTTCAACCCCAATTTTGATAGGTCAGACATTAGAAAGCTATATAATCTCAACTCCATGTCTGATATGCGGGACAACAGAGTCTTCATTTTCCTCGTAAACCCCTCTCTTTAATCTTCGTGTTTGGGAAAATCACTCTCAGGTTGATTTAATTTTCATCTGTCCAGACTGTCCTTGATCTGAACATTGCTGAACCAGAAGAATTGCTCTCAATGACATAGCCAAATAATAGTATTGTCATACTGGATAGAAACCTTTAAGTTTACATGATAAAAGTCTTCCTGACCATGCACAAGGGAGGTTTGAAAGAATAATATAGGGCAACTAAACAATTGCAGGGAATTTCGGATAAAAGAAGAGGGTAGATGATACACTACTCGTGCACCTAGTACCTTCTAAATTGATTGATTATCAATTACATAAAAAAAAAAGACCTCCCATGACAAGATCTAAGGACATTCCTATCTCAAATTGCTTCTCACATTCCTTTGCAAGTTTGCATACAGAGATCTGCAATGGTTTGATTCTTTATTCATTACACAACTCGTTCATTTTCCTTAAATACCATTCCGCTACTTGAACAATACCTAGTAACCCTCTGGTTCTTGCATGAATGATCAATTGCATAAACTAAAAAAAATTGAAAATCAGAAGTTTAAATGCCGGGGTAATCTTAAGTTCTGCAGTTACAACTGGGCTAGGCTACAAAACTGTAGCTCATCTTTTACACTATTATGAATTATCTCCTCAAAGCCGAAAACTCTATGACTTGATTTTTTTTTTTTTGAAAAAAACAATCCAAACATTTGGCCCATGTGGATTTTAGAAGAGTACAGCAGCATCCTCATATGCAATAGCTGTGGGCAATACTAGTGGTGCCTCCATCTTCTAAAACAAACATGTTACAAGCCTACAAGGGACTATTGGGACTCATCCAAAATATGTGTATTGATATCTACCCAAGTATGGCCTTTATATTTGTCTTCTGCTCCTCTGTTAGTGAGGTAGGGAATAGAACCTCAAATGTGATATACAAATCCCCCTTTTTATTGCTTAAATGTAGTGGCATCCCCTCTCCTTTAAATTTCCTTACCTGCTTGGGACTCGTAATTCCCTATTGGAAAACAAAAATTAGTTAAATTTTACTGAAACGTGCCTTTCCCAGGAAAATAAATTAGGGAAGAGAAAAGTGCACTAAATTTAGCCACAATTTTAAAATAAAATAAAATTCTACAATCTGTAGGTAAATGAAAATTACCTTTGAGCCGATCTCAACTAGATGATCGTCTAGATGTTTTATCGTCTTCTCAAAACCAATGAGAGCTTGCACCTTGAACAACAAACAGAATCATGAAAGCAATTTTAAGGAGAGAATAGAAACAAACAACTTACCAACATCATCATATTCACAAAGTAACAAAGAAAAGTACAGGTCGAACAATCACAATAGCAGGTAACTATACTGCATTAATAATCTAAACATGAACAGCATTGAGGTCAACAGTCACAAGACTTACAACTGTGTAGCATCTGAAAAACACATTGACAAAAAAAGGTTTATGTTGCAGTGTTGCCCTCATATTAGGAAAAATAATTTAAAGATGAAGCCTAGCTCATTCAGCATCAGATCAAGCTTCGAGTGCAACTTTAAACATTAGGAACCAAGACGATATCAAGTACTTAATTTTTTGTACCAGAGTAATTGTAACAGTTGTGTGGAGGTCATTTCCTTCCCTTTTGAAAACATCATGGGTCGCTGTACGAATTCGGAACTGCAAACAAGAATAGTAATCATCAGCAAGTACTGTAAAATGAGCAAGGCACCATGCAATCGAGGGGAAATGTATAACCTTAAGATCTCCCGGTTCACCATCTATGATAGGTTCACCATCTTCATAAAAGACCACCTCCTGTAACAAAGAAAACAGTTGGTAAATTTTTGTAACACATAAAACAACTAAATAGATCCAAAAAATGTGTTCCTGTTATGTTACATGAAGTATATGCAATAAGAAAAATAATAGGCAGGGCTTTAATTAAAGCTGAGTTGAGTTTTTGGTTATCGAGTTTGATTTTTATTTTTAGTTAGTCAAGTCGAGACGAAAATTTATCAACCCTAGAATTTTGTTCGAACTCGACTCGTGTATGAACTCGACTCATGTCTAAGCTACTTGAAATGACAAAGTATTTTTTAGAACCTAATACAGAGGAGCTCAACCCAATTTTATCAAAGCCCAATCCATTATATTACACAAAAATTTACTATCAAGTTCGAGTCGAGTTCGTCAAAACCTCTGAACAACTCGATTCCTTATCGAGCCCAAATATTGTTAGAACTTTAACTTGAATTCGAGCCCATTTTTCTCGAGTTCCAGTTATTTCGTTGGAATTACTCAGAGAAGCATTGTATAGAAAACTTCAGCTCACCATACTCTACAGACACAAGGCATATACATTTAACAATTATTAGCATGCACACAGATCAGAACCTTGATAAGAACTTGATGCTTGATCAAATTCATTTCGTTCGGACAACTTCAGCTCATCATACTTCACAAACATAAGGCATATATATGTTTAATAGACTACTGGCACACAGATCAGAACCTGATGCTCTAACAAATTCATTTAATGTTCAGTGTCTGTACATCTTCTACATGACAATTAAATTAGGGCATATGAAAGGAAAGAAATAAAACTTACTTCCCCATCTCGCATTCCTTTCTCAATGTCAACAGTAACTTCAAACCCCTGTCTCACATATTTGACATTTGGGCATTTCTCACAAACCTGAGATTTAAATAGTATTAGCGTAGGATGTCCATTGCAACATTATGATTTAGGTGTAAGATGCTAAAATCAAAATCATAGACAAAAGAATTCATTCAACATATATGATTCTTTAAAATGACAGAAAAAGCTTGACGTTCAAGTATTCAAATTTCAACACAAGAAAAAAACACTACCTGCTCTGTCATTTGCTGGAACATTCCTGGACCAATTTGCCTGTGATGCACTTCGTTTCGGCAGTTACAAGACCTTTTGCCCGGAGCAGGCTTTAAAACATTCTTCTCTCTCCAAACCTGATTTATTCAAGTTCTCCCTGAATGAGTAATTCATAATGAATAAAAGGCATCACAAGGATTTTAAGCACCCTATATGCTAGACTGCTAGTATGCTTGATGAGGTTCAACGATAAAGATTCCTATACGGGCTATACCAATTACATTTAGAACAAACATAGCAAGGAACCATGTTGCATGCAAGATAATTTTTTATCCTATATCAGTATTGCAAAAAAAAAAAAAAAAGGAAGAAGAAGCACATTTTGGGTTGAAGCTGGGTTAGGACTTCATCTGTGTACAAATGCAAGAGGCTTGATTGGAAAGTTCGTTATGCATGTGGTCATTATTGTGTCTTATAAAGGAAAAGGTAGAAAAAACACTAGCTAGATAGATATCTATGATGGTCCCTTAATAGTTATTTTTGTAGCAATCATACAAGATTGAGAGGGAACTGACAAAACATGCATATTCAGAAAATCATAGGAAGCAGTGGTGCGTCACCACTGTGATGCAATTCGGGATGCAGGGATCGTCTAAGGTGTGTATGAGGTAAGTTACGTAGTGTCCCCCATTAGTTTAAGGGTGCACAGATTGTGGTGGCACAGATTGTATTTATAGTCATGATAAAGAGAAGACAGGTTAAAAACAAATTAAAAGTCTTCTAATGTTTTGTTTTACAATTGCCCGTTTGCAAACAAAAATTTGACAGAAAATGGTTATATTAGTAATCTCTTTTAATTTAAGAAGATAACGTACTGATAGTCAACCTGGGAAACAAGAAACTTGCATTGTTCCTCCTATGTACAAATCCTAATTAACTGATTAAATCAAATACATAATTATTTTTCGTCTTTCAATTATCAAGAATGGTTAACTATGTAGTTATTTCGATTTCATGAATCTTTTTGTCTTTTTAATTGAATTTATAATATCTAACATCAAATATATATTTCTATGAACCGTGCCCCACACCGGATATTTTATATTTGTCAAATCGCTCCTACTCACCCACACACAAATAAAGGCCATTTTTAGTAGAATCATCTTTCAATTCTTTCAAGTAATTAACTGCACAAATACAAAAAAAAACAGATAATGAGGAAGAAAACATGTATCGAGAAACATAATCATACCTTCAATGTTCCTCCCATGTATAAATCCTCCAAAGTTGCATCTAGTTCAACAACTACATCATCACCTTTTACAATTTTCTCTTCCTCGTCCATTGAACCTCCTCCACCAAAGAACCTAAAATTTTTTAGTTTATTAATACTCGGAGAACAGTGGCCATAGATGTCAATCTGTCAACTATTTGCTATTATGTTCCAATTTGTAATTTATAAGAAAATATTATTCTAGTTATTATAACCTAAAAAGGATGTCCTCGCAAAGATTAAACATAGAGAAGTGTAAGAAAATTATATCTGTTTTTAGTTTCCAATCGCAACAAAACATACAGTCACCCCTACACACACATACATAATATTACTATCAAACTGCAGTAGGAGGGAGCCAAGATAAGATTCCGGCTCAATTATAGTTTAGATACTCAATTCTACAAACATTAACATTGAGCCCCATTTTTACAGAATAATTTACCTTGAAAGAAATATCATCTAGTAAAGAACCCTCGACCCAGATTACCATTCCGATCTTAGTATTCCAATCTAGAGTCCACATATAAAAAAGAATAACCAACAGGAACACATTTCTTGATTAATGTATAAAACTCCTGCCAAATAATAACTGCATAATTTCAAAATCCATACTTTACAGTTAGAGATGTCCATATATAAGTGCATATGTAAAGCAGAGTTGGAAGGCAATAATTAGGTAGATACCAATTCTACTTCCATAGCTTCACTTAATGGTTTAAAATGATAATGAACATTTCTCAGTTCCATCGACGTTACTTGTCACCGTTATACATCTATATAATTTATCGCAATTGGCAGGAACAAACCAGAAATTACTAATAACGAACACTTGCTAGCTCCTACATGTATATTTCTTGTCCTTGCACCACTATTTTGATTTCTCACAGTAAAAGTAACAACAATATTGTAAAGAAATGATTAAAGCATACACAATGCAGCTACTAAACTAATTAAGTAATGATAATAACTTACTGGCTAAATATGTCCTGAATATTCATACCCCCACCTCCCCGGCCACCGCTAGCAGCATGCTGTTTAAGCCCCTGTTCTCCATGCCTATCATATATTTGCCTCTTCTCACTATCGGACAATACTTCATAAGCTGATCAAAATCCGAAATGTATAAATATAACAAAAATCATACACATCGAATACAAAAATCAACTAATTGTATCGTCAAACAAAATACAAAATCTAATCAAGTGCAGTTCACCGTTATTAATTTCAGCAAATTTCATGTTAGCCTCCTCATTCCCTTGATTCTTATCAGGATGATACTTCAATGCTAGCTTCCTGTAGGCGCGTTTAATCTGATCATCCGGAGCTCCTTTCGGAACTTGTAGAATATCATAATAACTCTTCCTGCATTTCATCAAAACACACACTTATGAGTGGTAGAATCACACACACACACACACACACGCCATGCACTTATGATTTAAAGAATCACACGTACGTGTTAGTGTGTTACGTGTACATCTCATCATGCATTTCATTGAAAACACATATATGACACACACGACACACTTATAAGTAATAGAATAAAAAACTTACGCTGCAATGACAGTAGCATACGAAAAAAAGAATAACAAATAAAACAGCTGTGATCTCTGTTGCGGCATTGCCACATTCAATAAAAAATATGAAATATCTATATATATGATCCAAAACCTAGATCCATTCAGCGATTCATAAATCAAAATTTATATTATTCTCAAAAGTGACGCATCAAATTAGTATTGTAATTGTAATAATAAGGCAAATTCGAGAGAGGAGTTCACTTATAATCTCAACAATAGTTTGCTCTCCGCAACGTGTTATTACTTATTTGTGAGACCTAACCAATTAGTGAATGCTATAAATTCTTCAAACCAATCGTTGTTTTCCACGTTTTTGCCGTTCCCTGTTGGGCTAGTTACTAGAGGAGAAAAGTACAAGTTGCATAATACATGAAGCCCAATAGTACGTGTACGTGGTCGTTATGTATATATAAATAACTAGTCCAATATATATTTTAAATTTTTTTAAAATCTTTTTTTTATTTGGAAATATTTAATAAATTAATAATTACAATATATTATATAAATTAATAAAAAAATACTTATGATTCTAAATCAAGTAATGATTTCAAAATATAAATGTGCAATATAATTTACAACTTAGTTTAAGTAATAATTAATAATTATCTTGTATAATATTTTCTTTTATATATTATATATATACTTATCTCATATAATTATCTTGTACAATATTTCCTTTCATATATTATATATATATACTTATCTCGTATAATTATTTACTTTCCTAAATATCAGAATATAAAAAGAGCACTTACCTCTTGTTCAATAATGTCTATTTATAGTTTTGATGATAGAAAAAGGAGTTTTAATTATTAATATTTTAAATTACAAAATTTTGGAAAAAATAGAAAAATAATTTCAAGCGATTTGAGGAATACCATATCAACGCCTTCGTATTCTCCATCATTATATATTGATGATATATATGATGATTGAATATTGAGTAATTTGAAATTTATATTCTTGAACTTTTTCAGATTGTCATTTTGGTATTAAAATTTTAAATCTTAACAATATATATACTATACTTCAAACCTAATCCTAAATTTGCATTTCATTCTCGTTTTTCTATATATTGTAATTAACAACGCTAAAAATGTTAGGATTTTATTAATATAAATTAAAAAAGATGAAGTACCTATGTCTCTTATGTCTCTTATTTTTAGCATTCTAAAGCCTCAAAACCCTAAATTTAGTTGATTTGAAATATTTTTATACTATTTATATGTGACAATCAAGATAATATAGGTCTCTTTATTGTTTGTCTATCTTATTAGAGTGAAATATTGATTTGTTTTTTCTTTATTAACTGATATTATCACTATATTTTAATACTTTGACTTGTATATATAGGTTGTACTAAAACTTTTCAATTAAAGTATTTCATGGGTTTAGCTTTGATGAGTCATGCGCACATTATGCAGTGTCAAATTCATTACTTTGATATGTGTACAACTGAATATTTTATACTAAATGATATAGAAACAATGTCGGCAGAGATAGGGCTTAATAAAACATGCTTTAAAAATTATTGAGAATATTAAAAATGTTATTATTGGGAATAAATTTAGAAATGATGATGTTAAAAAAGGTAGAAAGAAGGTCAACAAAATTGTTGAGAAGAAAAAAAGGTTATACTTCACATTGTGATGGACAAATATTCATTGACACTGAAAATAGAAGTTCAAAAAATTCTTATTATATTAATGAAGAAATAATGGTTATTTCAAAAAGTGTGCATGGGTGTAAATTGAGGAACGGTTCGAAGTCAATGCTATATATTGTCATAATTGAAGTTGTAATACTAGAGTGATCAGTGATCACAATCTAAATTTCATTGAAGATGTGATATGTACATTACTCATAAATGCATAATACTCTAATGTATATTGAGATCAGTAAGAATGAATTGAATAATACATTTGACATTGATTTTAAAATGATAATATATATATTTTTACAGCAAAATTTTTAAATTTATTAATATCAATCAAAATGCATTAAAATATAAATAGAATTTATCAATATTATATTTGATATGGGATAAAAATAACTATAAAGGTATAATTGATTTTAAGAATCTCAATTAAAGAGGCTTTGTAAGCCTCATTCACGTTGGAAAAATAATCGCCTTCAAAAATTCTGGTAAACCTCATAGATTTCAACCGTTGAATAATTGAAATATTTATTAAAATTCTTGTCAATTTTTGTACTTTCTATCCCTACATTTTTTCAACAACATTCAGTGTCATATGTGAAAAGTCTATATCAATCATGGCATGAACACATAACATAGTTAGATATAAAGATCTACCACTCAGTATGCAGATGATATTTTTCTCAAGAAAATCAACCACTTTTAGATCCTCCAACTCAAGGAGAGAATTTAAATTTTCAACCTTGAGGGGCTGAATCCCCCCATCGCAAAAGGTAATTCTGATAATTCCAATTATAAATCTATAATGGTCAGGATAAGTCATTCATTATTGAATCAAATCTTCAAGTTAGTATCATGACTCTTCCTCCTTTGTCTAGACAAGATATGGATCTTGCACCACCTCAATTTTTTCCTTCTAGAAAGAGTAATCTACCACTTTTACCTCTATATCCCAGGTTTGGCTCCCATCCCAGAAGAAGGAGAATATCATTTTTTTACGATAATATATCATTGAAGATGATGAATATGTCAATTCAAGAAGGTGGTGCGCTGAAAGGGAATCTTCCTAGAAAAATAGGCGTTCTGAGCCTCGAATATCCCTAACCTCATAGAGAGTTGATTGACAAAGACAAAAGATACAATATTGAATATTAACTCATGAAGCACAAATAAGGGAGCTAAAAAGGGACTTATCCCAGTAGCAAACACAATAGTCAACAACAATAAAGATCTCAGTTTATAGACTTGGATGAAACTCCGAGAAAGAGGAGTGAAAATCCAACAAGGATAAGTGAAACTTCAAGATGCAGGACTGAGGTTTATGAAAGAAGGGTTAAAATCCTAAATAAAAGATTCATTCCACAATATTGATGCCACTTGATGATCCTAACGATCCTACTCCTTCATTCACAGATGAGACCATGATCCTACTCCTTCATTCACAGATGAGACCATGATCCTACTCCTTCATTCACAGATGAGACCATGAATATCAATATCTCAAAAAAATAATTAATATGCTTACAATCAAGATTTATGAAGGATAAATAGATGTAGCGAATCATGTTAGGACATTATGTAATGCTTTGTTATTACAATTGGTTTCTGATGTCATCAAGTATAAGACCTTCACGTTATGAAGGAGCAGGGGATCCAACACTATGGTACTCTCTCGACGACTACATAAATATCAACAAATTAGATTAGGTGATAAAATTACGCATAATAGCAATTAAAATCTTTAAAAATATATGTTAAAAACTTCACCAAAAAGTTAGATTAGGTGGTAAAATTATGCATAATAGCAATTAAAAATGTTAGGATTTTTTAAAGTGACATGACATGGCAAAGAATGTCAACAATGGGAGTTACTCTTATATGAAAGAGCTCTTTAAATATTTAAATATAGAACAGGACTCCAAGAGATAGGGGTGAGAAAAAAATGAAAAACCGAAAAAGTAAAATGAAAAATCAAACCAAAAAAACCCATAAACGAAAAAATCGTAACCGAACCGCTATATCGGTTTGATTACGGTTTTGGCATTGACTGATAACCGTACTTAGAAACCGAACAAAAAATATATTATTTTTAAAATTTATAAATTTTATATTAGACATATATAATACTTATATTTTATACACTTAAATCACTTAAACACTTACGAGTTAGACAATTATATATTAATTTTAGTAATATATAATAAATATATTACTATATTTATGTACTACGTCTAATCTATTAATTTAACCTAATTATTGATCTTTTAATGAAAATATTATTTAGCTTTATATTTAATTGATTTTGAAATTTAAATGATAAGTTTAATATTAGAATTATCTTTTTATTAATTATAATATTTTTTATTTATAATATTGTGGCAATCATAAAAATACTAAAATAATAGTTATATTTTTTTATTATCATTATATTATAACATTAATGTTCAGAAATTAAAAACCGATAAAAATCAAAACCAACAAGCCATTAAATGAACTGAAAAAACCATTTTTAACGGTTCGGTTACGATGAAAAAAGTAGAAACCGAACTGAACCGATATATACATTTTGATAACAATTATAGTTAAAAACCTGATATAAAAAAATAGTTAAAAAAACCCAATTGAACAGACATTAAAGAATACTCCCTAGCTCTCGAGTTGCTCAACCATATCTATGCATTAATGTATACATATATATTTGTAATTCCTTCAGCTATGCTTGTCTTTTGACATTGAGAGGACATAGAGTTTGATGATAATGTAATAGTAAAATAGAGAGTGGCTAGAAATTAAGAAAAACATATTAGCTGAGGGAGAGAGCCACGCAGAACAACCCCAAATTTTCCTCTATATATAATATTGAATGCCTAAAAATGGTCATAACATAATAAAAAAAAATGCGAACATGATAGTATAAATGATGAAAGGGATCCATAATTTCCTTTCAATCTTTCCTATTCCTCTCACCCTGCATTTTGCAGGGTAGAGCAATCTAACCCTAAATATTCTTAGAATATATTTATACACACTGGTAGCTTTTTCATGCTATGGAAGATAAATCAACCAATAACGCCATCATCATCATCCACAATGACCCGAAAAGCCAAATTATTAATGGAGGAAAAAAGAAAAAACGATTTAGCATTTTCAAGACCGCAATGGTCCTGTTGCAAAATCGCCCTAATGAAAAACCAAAAGCGATGGCGAATATATTTAATGTTCCTAAATGTAACGATAATTCTAAATCAGATGGAAAATGGAAAAAGTTTGTGTGGTCAATACGTCCTTTACATATGCAAGACAGCCTATCTACGCCACCACAAAGTCCAGTTCCTGATAAGGCTTTCTGTGTACCCTTGACCTCGACAACGTCTGAACGTTCAGAGGATGAATTTTTTGCATCATCTCCTGCTTTGTCCACAACTTCTTGGGGCACACCGAGTTATGCATCGACTAATAGTCTTCAAGATCTTGCAGGATCAGGAATAATAAAAAAGAGTACGTCAACGAATAGTTTAAGAAAAATGTCAGATAACATGAGTCGATACGCCTCTGCTCTTAATCTTCATGATCTCGATATAGACGAAGATATCGAGGAAGATGGTGAGGATGACGATGATAATGTACTTGAAAACTGTGAGGCGGATAATATGATTGATGCCAAGGCAGATGACTTCATTGCCAGATTCTATGAACAAATGAGGAGCCAACAATAGCAAAGCTGATAATATCAAGTACATTTGGGCGTTTTTTATATACAAATCTTTTTTTTCGGTTTCATATTCTTTCTTTCCTTTATATGATGCTTTCTTGTATCATGGGTTGAGAAGATAGATTGTGAAAGGAAAAAATATGTACAAGATTTGTACTCGTGTACGTAGTTGCAGCCTGCATGCATGCACGTTAATATCATGGTTGTTTTATCTTCCTAATGAATGAATAATACCTGTGGTGTTACATTTTTCAGAATTTTATGAACCTAATCATATTTGGTATTTCACATTTGCGGTTATGTATTGTAAATTTGAATGGGAACCCATTTAAAATGCTTACAACTTGCAAAAATTATATAGATAGAAATTACTAACTAGTTTGATAATTACGTTTAGGATTTTTAAATCTAGGCTAGCTAGAAAGAAAAATTAGTGATAGTTGATCAATATTTTACTTTTATAATTAAAATAGACACATGCAGATATGCAATATGATTTAAAATAAGGCTCGTTGAGCAGGATAACCGAGTATACGTGCATTTTATCGTTCTTTTCTTATGATATATGATTATTAGAAAGCTGTTGCAATAGTATGGGCAACCCCATATGGGTAACCCCATTTGCTGATCGCCTAATAAAAATTACTTAGACATTATGTAGACTATATAATAAAATCCTACACTCACGTATAAATTCACCAAAATATGAACACATACTTAGAGAGCATATGATTGTTTGAACAACCACAAGACAGTGTGTTTCAACTATTAAATCTTCCCATGAATTTTGTTTGATCTAGCTTAAAGTCTTATACAACCCAAAAGCTTCTGTGACCCCTGGGAAAACTCTCCCTAATCTGCAACAACATTTGGCCCCAATCAGAAAGCCAATTGAATCACGTGCGACACTGCAAACTCGCAACTACATTTACTTTGATCATTTTTCTGAGTAGTTTGACCCAATGCTCAGCTCCATTTTCTCGCAACATAAACACCATCAAATTATTAGTTCTATCCCGAGCTTTAGTCCATTGATCAAAACTATTATGTGCATTTGCCACCACCATCGCGATATCTGTCCCTCTTTTTAGCCACACTAATTCGTTTCTTGCCTTCCAAATAGCTCAGCTTGCCATTGCCAAAATCTTCCACTCACCTTACCATTTCTTTGAAACATACGATCTAGCCACTCAAAAAAATATGTTTGAACCTAATTGAGACTACTTAACTCCAGTTTTATTAATTTTTTAGGTACCTATAAAAATTTACATCTTATTGTCTTGTTGATATATCTTACGAGATTTATCAATATTTTTTATTAAGATTTATTGTAGTTTCAGAAGATGTATCTGCTAGACGGTAACTTCAGCAAAAAAGTGTTGATGTGCTATGCATGCTAAAATCATAATTCTTTCATCTTTGTTTTTAAGTCATGTGCTTGTGGGGGTTTATTCTTAATTATCTTTGTCAATTTTAAGAGAATAACATATAAAAATAAAAAACAATGAAAGTGATCAGAATATCTACCATCTCTTTTAATAAAATGATCATGTAAATCATGTAAAAGTAGATGAAATATAGTAGAAACGTGACTACTAAGCAAAATATCGAGTAAACTCGAAATGTAGAGATATGCATTTCTTGGAGATAGTTGAAATTATTATTTTAATCTTACGGTAGTAGTATGAAATTCCTATATATTGGACCATTAAAAAACTTTCCTGTTCATTCGCCTCATCACTAGTTAAATTACTGGTTGATGATCAACTGTTATATATTTTGGCCATTTTGCCCTTACAAATATATCAAGAAACTCATGCACCTCTGTTTTGTTGACATTTAACATGGGCAGTTTAGTATATCAACACATTTTGTACAAAATATCAGAATTTTCTTTATCTAAGAACCTGCAACAAAATCCAAACATGCGAAAACTCAACACTTGGTAAAAAGATTTCTCAAGTTGAAACATTTATTTTACCCTCTCACCCTGCATTTGCAGGGCGAGCTAGTTCTTAGATAATATATCAAAATTTTAGTATCTATCGTTAACAAATAGATATTCGTCATGGATGACAAAACCTCGATTGTCTCTGGTACCACAGTCGGCCCAACCTGTTCCAGAGATGATGGTAAACAAGTAGTCAAGAAAAAGTCACGGTTCCCATTGTTTAGGCCAAGGATCAAGGCACGTAGCAGCTCAAATGATAAAAGTAGTAATAATAATATAGATTCACCATCGCCCCAATATCGGGCCAATGGGGGATCAAATTCAAGTTCACCATCGCCTTTGTCGACCATGAGAAAATATGCTTCCGCTAATAATCTTCAGGATTTAGCCAATATGGGCATGAGCCCTAGTGCATCAAATGATAATCTCCAAGAATCTGAGGGCAGCATGAGCCAAAGTGTATCACCTTACAATGCTTCTGATCGTCCAGCCACGAGACACAAATATAGTGTATCCACAGGAAATATCTCTCAACTCATGACAAAGGGCGGCATGACTTACAGCAAGTCCACTAATAATCTCCAAGATTTAAAATTTGGAATGCGTCGATATGCATCGGCTCTTAATCTTCTTGATTTGGACATAAACGAACAAGTTGATGCGGATGAAGAAGGTGATGATAATGTGCTTGAGAATTGTGCCGCAGATGTGATGATTGATGACAAAGCCGATCAGTTTATTAAGCAATTTTACCAACAAATCAAGGAAAACCAACAACTCTAATAACTTATACAGTACATACTTTAATGTGCACGCATGAGTGCCTCAGCACTCGTACTTGTATATTTGGATCTTCGTTCTAAAATCCAAACATTGTAAAATTTCTTATATAATTTATTTCAAAAAATTTCTCTCCATTTTTTAAAATATTTGAAATTAAAAAAATAACAAATTTTCTCTTTTTTTCCCTTTAGCGTAATTAAAATCTATATTTTTAGTTAGAATTTGAATCTTGCTGCTCCTCGTGATGTATCAACCCCAGTTCATGTCATTGTTTAAGTGAATTTTTTTTTTTGCCTAGTGTATATAAAATCCCTGATCATTCAAATCGCTATACATTTATATTTTTATTATTTAAATTTATCAAAAGACGCATAGAATTAAATTAGTTTTGTAACACAATGATGAATAATGAGATGGTGGACAATAGGTTACAACGAAGGGAAAATGGTTCTAAAATTGCAAAAAGAGGTGGAATAAAATAATTAGGAGTGTTTACGAATTAATTTGATCTGTATTATCAAAAAAAATTAAATCAAATTAGTGTAACATTTTTTGTAAAATTCAAAATTGACAACAAAATCTCGAAACCAAACCACACTGATTTGTGAAAGTAGGGATTAGTTTGGTTTCAAACCATAATTTAACAAGCAATATTAATCTACTTTGATAGTTGCATAATTAATCTAACAAGCATAGTCAACAAAGTAACCTACACGTTCATTTGATATGCATCCATGAAAAAAACCCAAACACTAAACCCGGCCCAACAAACAACAAATAAAGCCCAACAACATCTCACCTCAAAACCACCAACAAAGCCGATTTAAACCCCCCACTCGTCACTCTCTCCCTACATTTTCATCTCGACCAACAAAGCATCTCTCTGCTAATCAAAAACCAAACCTATACTTACATTTCATCTGTGTCTATAATCACCAAGCACGCAGATACACTATTTCGATCTAGCTAGAACAAGAAAGTATGTCACTCCGACCAAATGCGAGAACCGAGGTTCGCCGGAGCAGATACAAAGTCGCCGTCGACGCAGAAGAAGGTCGGCGCCGGAGAGAAGATAATATGGTGGAGATACGAAAGAATAGAAGAGAAGAAAGCTTACTTAAGAAGCGCCGTGAAGGCCTTCAAGCTCATCAACTCAACGTTACTGCTTCTCAACTCGAAAACAAGGTCAATTTCATCTTTATAATTACTTTAATGTCGATATTTTTTCGTTAATTAGTTTCTTTTAGTTGCGAAAGTGTGTTTATTATTATTTGTTTGAAGATTTTTTGTTGATAATCTGTTGTTAATTGTGTGTAGTAAGTATTGATTAGGTTAGGTTTTATTGAGAATTATTGGATGTTAGTTTGTTTTTTGGTTCGTCTCGGAGTAGTTTTGTAGTGTCTGGTTTGTTTTTCGATGGAATTAGTTTAGGAAATATATAGGCTATTGGATGATTATTTTGAGTGTCTAGTATTGAATATGTAGTTATGTACACATAAAGTAATTGAAAAATCGTTCCTCACTCGAAATAGCAAATAAAGTAAGTGTATAGGAGATTAGGGTTTTTTTGGTAGTTTTATAATATCTAAGCTATTAATGTGGAGGTACTAATGTGCGTTGAGAGCGGAAATTGTAGTTGTTTTGACTATTTTATATTGTATGATTGGTGCTCGTGTATGTTAAAAAAATGCATGTTACTCGTGGTATGAATGTGATGACAGTAGGTTCTGATGTATGTATGTGGTTGTAGTTAGAAAGTCTTCCGGCAATGGTAGCTGGTGTTTGGTCAGATGATGGAAATATGCGACTCGAAGCCACCACGCATTTCCGGAAGCTGCTTTCAATAGGTCTGATTTGGTTCTTTTTGTTGTGTAATTGTGTTTTAAAATGTGTTATGAATTTATTTGGTCTTGATTTTTTCCCCTATAGAGCGTAATCCTCCAATTGAGGAAGTGATTCAATCTGGAGTTGTTCCTCGTTTTGTTGAGTTTCTTTCCAGAGATGACTACCCACAACTTCAGGTTTGAGTCTGAAGTTTGAACTTTGATATTTATGAGTGTGTTACTGTCTTTTCACATTTTCTTACGTCGATATTCGCTTGCCTACTTGGGTATCGGATGCATATGGTACAATCTTGGATTTCTTCAGTTTGAGGCTGCCTGGGCTCTCACAAATATTGCATCCGGAACATCTGAACACACCAAGGTTGTGATTGAACATGGTGCCATTCCCATTTTTGTGAGACTTCTTGCTTCTTCAAGTGATGACGTCCGTGAGCAGGTATTATTTTTTAAGGGATTGTTGTAAGCCATATAAGCGTTATTTTTCAATAAGATGCTTCTGGTTGAAACAGTACAAATAAATATGCTCATGGTTTACTCCTGCTTATTAAAGATTAAACTTTAATTTCTTGCATTGTTTGAATTGGTTTAGGCTGTCTGGGCACTAGGAAATGTGGCTGGTGACTCACCTAAATGCCGAGATCTTGTTCTTAGTCATGATGCTTTGATACCATTGCTTGCCCAGTTCAACGAGACTGCAAAGCTTTCTATGTTAAGGAACGCAACATGGACTTTGTCAAATTTTTGCAGGGGCAAGCCACAACCTCATTTTGAGCAGGTATTTGCACATTTTCTGATTTACTAGATAGAGGAAAAAGGAGGTGAAAGACTTGGTGGGTACCAAGTCTTAATAAATACCCCTATGGATCAAGTGTGTAACATAAGTGGCAACAAAGAAAACCTTCAACAGATTATTTACATGTAAATAATTAGTATGTTTTAAGTTCCTCGCCTCCATGAATACCTAATAAGTTAGATTATTACTATTTTCTTATTAAAATTGTTGAATTTTTTTCATTATTATTGAAAATATATAAGTAAAGATTTATCTTTTCTTTTGGTGCCTTCTTATAATAATATTTGACAGACAAAGCCTGCCCTCCCTGCTCTAGCTCGTCTTATACATTCAAATGATGAAGAAGTCCTTACCGATGCCTGCTGGGCACTATCATATCTGTCTGATGGTACAAATGATAAAATCCAAGCTGTCATTGATGCTGGTGTTTGCCCGCGACTGGTTGAGCTTTTACTGTGAGCATCTGATTTAATTTTCTTTAATGACATTTATAGCGGGTCTATCTTTGTTGGGAACTAGGGTTTATTTTTTTGTAATTTTGAATGTTTTTGGTGCTTTGTATGTTTAAGTGATAAGAAATGCAGTAACAGTAGAGAAATCAGAGAGATAGATTCAGGGAGGTAATAGCAGAATTAGGGTAAGAACAGAAAATTTATAGAGAGATCAGAGGGCTTGTAGAAGAAGATAGATTCTAGAGAGAGAAATCAGTTAGAAAGAAGAGAGAGAGAGAGAGATTGGTTGAAACAAGTTCCATTCTCATATCTTCATATTGCATAATAGAAATTACATCCAGAACTACTGTATATAGATTTCACTAGAAACTAACATTAAAATGTCTCTAATACCCTTACTACTAGTTATTACTACTGGACTAATACTCCATTTGTAACAATCTTTCTATTAGGTTCATTAGGCTTGACTGATTATTTTATTTTTTCTGTTACTAGGCATCCATCGGCATCTGTTCTCATTCCTGCTTTGCGAACAGTTGGTAATATTGTTACAGGTGATGATATGCAGACTCAGGTATTGACACAATATCATTTTTAGTACTCTGCAGCTTTATTTTTCATTTATCTCGCTAGCTTTTGCCATATGCAATTGTTGTCATCACCCGTGATTGTGCTTGTAGTAAATATGTGGAAAAGGATACTGCTTTTCTTTCTAGTCGAAAGCGTCCAACATGTTTGTCATGTAGTTGTCATTATTGTTCTCTTTATTCGTGGAAAAACAAAAAGGTGACTAATGTTTTAATGTATATCTACTTTTGGGGTGTGTGAATGCTCAAGACATTTTAAGTAGCATTTCCTCTAAGCGTCATCTCTAAAGAACTTATTGAGTTATGCGGAACAAAGAAAATAAGGAAAGAAAAGAAAAAGGCTGGATCGAGCTAACATGTGTTTACTAAGTCTAGACATATTAGTTGCAAACTTGCTTGTCGAACTATTACTGCTAATTTGCTGTTTCAATACCCTTTCAGGTTATCATACAACATCAAGCTCTTCTATGTCTCTTAAACTTGTTAAATAATAATCACAAGAAGAGTATTAAGAAGGAAGCTTGCTGGACCATCTCAAACATCACAGCTGGAAACAAAGAGCAGATACAGGTTTGTTATATGCTATGTGCTAGGAAATTAAACTCATGTAAACATGTCCTTGTTGGTTACTTAATTGCGTCATGTAATTAATTGATTGAAGTCAAATAGATTGAGGAAGCCATATTTGTTAATTTGTCTCCTGGCCAATTGTTTTTACTAATTTCTTAGGCTTCACTAATATCTGAATGTTTCACTGTCTCGATCTTAAGACATAAATTTCCTACATTTACCTAGGCTGTTATTGAGGCTGGTATTATTGCTCCTCTTGTCAAACTGCTTGACAATGCTGAGTTTGAAATAAAGAAAGAGGCTGCTTGGGCAGTGTCAAATGCTACATCCGGTGGGACAAACGATCAAATCAAGTAAACATCTCTAAAGATTTAGTATTGTCCTCTTGTATCAATAAGCTTGATTTTCTTACATAATTCAAATGTTTCTTAGATTCTTTGTGAGCCAAGGCTGTATAAAGCCGTTGTGCGATCTTCTAGTTTGTCCTGATGCAAGAATTATCACCGTTTGCTTGGAAGGCCTTGAAAATATTTTAAAGGTTGGAGAAAGTGAGAAGAACTTGGGCAACACAGGTGATGTCAATGTATATGCTCAGTTGATTGATGAGGCTGAGGGTTTAGAGAAGATTGAAAATCTTCAGAGTCACGACAACAATGAAATTTATGAGAAGGCCGTGAAGATTCTTGAAACATATTGGTTGGAGGAAGATGATGAGCAGTTACCAATGGGCGATACTTCTCAATCTGGTTTAGAGTTTGCAGGAAGTGGACCTGCAGTTCCTTCTGGTGGATTCAATTTTGGCTGAAGGTAAATACTCCATTGTCTTTCTTGTGATATGCATAATAGACTTTTATATCCATGTTTGTACATTCAATGATGCCTTTATATATGTTTATAGTAATTGTTTGGAACAGAGTACACAATTTATCTAGTTGGTTTTCGTGCATGATTACATTAGACTTATGATCACTTAAAATAGTTTATTAAACTTTGGTTATGTCACTGATGAGTGATGACATCCATAGCTTGTGAACTACTGTTTTACACAACTTCCGCCTTTACTTTTCAAGTTTATTATACTGATATTTTCCAAATTCTCAAATATCATCATTTGATTATTGAAATAAAACAAAAAAAAATCTACTAGGTTATATATATAAGTTGTTTGGGATTATACACGTAAAATGACTTTTTAATGAATTCACCGTCTTATAAGTACACTACTCTTTTCATTAGTATATACCTTTTTATTCTTCCAAAGCAATGATGTATAAGTTTACAAAGTGCGGAGTATAGTTTTGGAGTACTCAAAATTGGAAATAATAAACTAAATGTATATATGATTGAAAAATAATAAACAAATGCTGGTGATATCTAAGAATGGGTCTTTTGAAGTTGACCCAAAATAAAACTAAGATGACATGTGTCCATACATGGAGTATTTAGTATTAATTATTACACCGATAGTAAAGTCCCCCTTGGGCAACATTACAACAGTTAGGTGCCATATTATTACTTACTAAAGGTACTTATCCATATATAAATATAAATAACATTTGATTTAGCAAGATATATATATATATATATATATATAATTACCATACCAGATCTTCATGCTTGTAATATGAAACTTATGACTGTGAAGTCTTGTCCAGTGAGATAATTGTCAGCATCTGCGTTTGTTATATTAGTACTACATATATGATTAGTTGATCACTTATGCTAGTTTGTTTTTAAAGTTGCCAGATATTAGTATTGCTCCTGAGGTGAAATGAAGCGAGTGCAGTCTATCAGTTTTTTATCTGGATAAACTATTGTGCTAGCTGGGACTGGGAGTTGTCCTTGTAGTGGAAATTTTTCTATGTACTAAGAAAAGTTGTTTTGTTTATTATAAAAGTAAAGTGGTTACTAAAGTATGGTGTAGATTAAATTACGATATTATATTCCATTAATGGAATCGAAATATTATCTTAAATGTTGCCATCTATTTGCTGTCTGTTGATTTTTGCCTATTTAACTGAAGCATGGAGCTGCTTTGAGTAGGATGCCTGTTACTCTGTTAGCTACGGTGATCTATTCGTATGCTTGATTTTGAGAGACTACATCCTTTAGTTGTTCCTAGCTGATAGAATCATATATGATTCTTTTGTGTTTTAAAAATTCTTGTTTGTCTTTTTAGTTGGATACTAGCATGCTAAATTGGAGATTTGGAGTATGAACTTGATATGATATTGAGCTGATGTGTCTGGTGGCCCTGGTTCGTACATCGTGTATTTGATTTTTGTGTCGTGTTGCCCTAAATGTTGTGACCAACATATATTTATACTCCTTCGGCCTTTGACTTTTGAGTTTAGACCCACATGAGGAGGGGTATAAGATATAAATATTTTCATCAAATTTAATTTTTACAACTAATAATACTTGTATATTTTTATTATGTGTTACTATTTCCGTTTCAATTTACTTGTTTGACTTTTAAGCGTATTTTAAGGTGTATTGACTGTATTATTATATAAATTATTTTTAAAATTTTATTTTTGTGAATAAAAATTTAAATATTAAATTTTAATTAAAATGCACTTTGTATGCATTCGGTTGTACTTTAAACTTGAAAATATCTTTTTTGTTTTGACCTGTAAATATATATAATGATGATAACGATTAGTTTAGATGAAATTTGGTTAAATGATTAAATTTTTATAAATATTATTAAAAGATAGTAAAATTGTAAGAGTTATAAAAAAAATTATTTTTTGATAATTTCTCTGTATAATATATAATTGTTTAAACCAAGACTGCCGAATCAACACTTCTAAAAAACTGCATGATCTCAACATACCTAGTCATTTAGTAGTCTAAATGTAATGGTTATCTAACCCGGTAACCCCTCTTTATACAAAAGGTTGTGGGTTCAATTAATAGTTCTTGAAGAGCTATAGAGTTTGCTATAGTCAATCCTGAACCAGCGCAGTCATTACAACAATATAGGTCCAGCAGCTTCGAAAACCCCAAAAAAATAATCTGGGCAAGTACATCCCGGCAAATGTGTGTTGTATAGTTGTATCATGAATACGGTAAAATTGTAAAAACGAATATTTTTTTTTGTCAGGATGTAAAAATGAATATAGCAATCAATAAAACTAATAAATATATCATACATATTTGATAATAAATTTTGTTCAAGTATTAATTAAAAGATTCTAAAATTGAGCTTGGTTAGATTTTAAATATTAAAATCAGAATAAAGTACTTATTCATAATCAAACTCGCATTCAACTTGTAAGTGAGTCACTGTACTCAAAAAACTTACATTTACATAATTGAATTAATTAAAACTTGCATTTGGATAATTGTCGTTCACATTACTAACAAAATAAAAATTAAACTTGCAACTTACAAAATTGAACTCAACTCTAACTTGCATTTACATTCCTAGATTAATAAAAACTTATAACTGAGTTATTAAACAAAAATAAACTTGCAACTGGTGTACTGAACAAAAACAAACTTACAACATACAAAATTGTACGACTGTTAAAAAAATTGAAATATCCGATATTCGTTCGGTATTAGAAATAAATCGAAATTATTCGTATTCAAATAGTCGGATTCGAATATGAATATGGATATGGGCATATCTGTATCCGATAATATCTGAATTCAAATATATATATATTATATAGAAAAATATATAATATAAATATATTTTTTCTTATGTTCAATTTATAATATATACATATATATATTTATTAAGTAATATATTTTTAATAAGATATATATCATTATTATACATATATTTTTCCGGATATTTCGGATTCAGATACGAATTCAAATTTTTGAATTCCGATTCCGAAATTACTGTTGTATCAGTTTCTCCTTACAACACTCTATAAATAAAAATATGTACTCCCTCCGTCCCGGCCAATTGTTAACATTTGGTCCGGGCACGGAGACCAAGGATAGTGGGTGTAATATTGTTAAAATAAATGAAGTAGTGGGTGTAATAGTGATTTTATTGTTAAAATAAATGAAGTAGTGGGTGTAATAGTGTAAAGTGTTGAAAAAGTGGAGTGAAGTAGTGGATGTAATAATGTATTTTATTATTGAAAGTTACTATTTTTAGTAATGTAAAGAATTGGGTGGGACGTCCCAAAAAGGAAAGTGTAAAGAATTGGTTGGGACGGAGGGAGTAATATTTTATATTTTTTGACTTCGATTACCCATTTGCAAGTTGAGGATCTGTTCAATTAGTTGATTGTAAGTTTATATTAGTCCAGTTAGTCAATTGCAATTTTATATTAGTTCACTTATTGAAGTGCAAGTTTTTTGAGTTCAGTAACCTACTTGCAAGGTGAGTGTGAGTTTGATTATGAGTCATTTAAACCTATTAAAATCAAAATTATTAGTATTATTATATCTAAGATATTTTTATTGAAAAAGTTGTTTAAAACTTTCTCGTACCGGGTCTATATTAAACCTCGAACCAGACTTCCCTACGTGGTGGACTAACACGTTTCATTGTTTACTCCTAGTAGTTCTGGTAAGTTTTTGTGTTAGCACACTTCTTCCACGGTGATGTCTCCAGAGATTTGTAAGAAATGCATTAAAAATTTGCACAATTTATGATATAATATGCTTTTATGATAATATTTGAATGTAAATAAGACTACATAATAATATCATTATGTGGAATAAAATTATAAATATTTCTAAATATACATCAACAACAGCATTTTTTTTGTCAAGATCGATAACAAGTGATTAAAAGTTTAAGATTTATTAAACGCCACAAAAATATTAGTAATATTTGAATTTTTACGATTCCTAATTACACCAATTTCTGTAGAAACTAAAACTGTTATATCCTAATACTAACAATATAGAGACAATAGTTTTATATGTTTAAACGGAGAAAATACATAAAGACTACATTGTATTTTCTTGATATAAACTAAACAAGATACATGCAGTTTAAATAGAACCACAGACACAAGGTGGTAACACAAAAATAGCAACTAGGACACCTAAAATACTTCCACTACCCATGACTCTCCTATAATATCTCTCCTGCTAATAGACCCAGTCTTACTGCTACTTATATGCACGTAACAGCTGATACAATGTATTTAAAATAACTAAACAAATAAAACACCTGTTAATAATAATTTATTTTAACACAAGTTTAGATTAAATAAATAATCCCAACAATTTCTATACAATGAAATCTGAAGGACAGTAACATATATACAACCGTCGATCTGACAACATATAAATGTAGCACCAGACCAAAGATACTCCCTCCGTCTCAGAATGCTTTTCCTGTTTTAACTTTTTGTACTGTTCATTGTAAGTGATTGACTACTAATTTATACATAATTTATAAGACAAAATATAGTCATGAGTGATTTTGTTTGATTCGTATTTGTGAGTACTTTAATACAGTAAATTTTTTATATTTAATACTAATACGAAATTAAAGATATTAACGATCAAAAAGTGTGTGTTGGCAAACGCGCACATGATTAACAGGAAAAGTAATAAGAGACGGAGGGAGTAGAAAATTTGAAGTGTCAATTCATGCCTTGTATTTGTCCTGACCAAATACAGAAAGAGTGGGAAATGAAAATAACCAAAACCAAAGAAAATGAAGGGGGAAATCAATACACGAAAAATCAAATGTATATGCAGACAAATATTATACCATCTCTAGTTTGCTACACTTCTCCAAATCATTTTAAGGGTCAAGATTTTTTGAAAAGCATTTGATAACTAAAAAGTAGGGTCACACTAGTCATTTCATTATTAAAACTGAAAAGTTGTCTAGGGTTTCGTGGCCAGCTGGCTACTGTCTACAGTCCACACATCTTGTTTATCAGCTATCATCACTCCTGTTGCTACTCATCATTTTCATAGTAGTAGCATATTCATCATCATTACTACTCATTTGTGATCATTTTAGTCACTGATCAGGTTGATTACAACTAATATTAACTAGTACTAATCTTCTTTATTTATTTTGTGTATCTATCCATATTTGAAAAGGTGGTGATCTATACTCTATTATATATTCAAGATGGATCTACAACAAAAGGTGTGTGATCATTTCTTGTTTTACTTGTGAAAGCCTTTCTTTTTGCTTTATCATTTGCAACCTAATGTTTATAAGCTGATCTGCAATCTAATACTTGTGATCATCACTTGTATTTTTACATAGATATCAGAGGCTGAGAGTGTAGATGTACAGATAAAAAAGAGCTGCGGTGATTGTAAAACTACAAGAACACCTCTGTGGAGGGGTGGTCCATCTGGACCCAAGGTGAGAAAACTATCGACTACCCATTTCACCATTTTTGATTTCTTGAAATGGGTTGCAATCAGTTTTTGTATCTGAGAGTTTTTTGTTGTAGTCACTTTGTAATGCTTGTGGGATCAAATACAATAAGAAAAGGAGGCAACTTCTGGGGCTAGATAGATCAAGAAAACATGGGATGAAAAAGAAAAAGAAGAAGAATAGTAATGAAGTTGAAAGATCAGTGAAAGTGATGAGATTGATTGCATTGGGAAGAGAGATGGGGTTGAAAATATCAACAACAACAAAGTTTGGGGAAGAGGAAGAAGCAGCTATACTGTTGATGGCTCTTTCATGTAAATCTCTGGCTTCTATGCTTGATGAAATGGCCTAATTGCCCTCAAGTTTTGTGATCAATTGTACGGTTAACCAACCCCTTTTTTTCTAACTATTATGGATGTAATTTTATTGACTGAGGGTTAGTTTTGGTAGATGTCGGAGTTGTGATTTAGGAATGAATGTAGTAGCAATTACTAACCCAGATCGTTATCTGTTTTGATTAAGTTAATTTAACTGATCTGCAGTGTATTTATGTCCGGTTCTTCTAAAATTTCTTATCAATTCTCCTTAAATTTCAACATGTTAAGACACGGACTTACCATTATAATATATTATTCTAACAATTTATTTTGATATTTTCATTACTGTTTAGATGCATTAATAGATCACATAATGGGGGTGTTTGGCTTAGCTTATAAGTAATAAGTTACTTTTTTTTTAAAAGTATTTTCATATTTTTTTTTGAAAATTAATATTTATTTTAAAATTTTAAGACCAAATCTTATTTTCAAATTTGAAAATAAATTACTGATTTTCAGAAAAAGTACATATATACCAATTTTTTCAGCTTATAAGCTCCTTATAAATTTACACAAACGGGGCCAATATTGCCCCTGATTCTTGATTATTGCCTATGCTTGTACATATGTATATAACCTTACATATATTACAAAATCACTTTTTGATCATCTATGGTTACAAATATAAAGACACTAGTACTACATGATTCTCAAGCTGAACAATTAGGTAATTTTCTGAAATTATATACGGTTACAAAAATATCCATACTAAAAAATACTTGCATATAGGTAATTTTCCGAACTAATTTTAGGAACTTTATTCACGTTAAATTTATTTAAATAATATGTGTTTTAATTAAAATATTTTTTAAAATAATTTATATTCAATATAATATAGGTTTTCAAATAAATAGGTTCATATATTTCTATGTTTGTTATATTAATTAATTGTAGATATTTTGTTTTTTCTATTAAATAAAAAATATTTTCTAAATGCATTTATCAAATCATATTATATATTTAATAACTAAAAGAAGTTAAAATGTAACTAAATAATATATTAATTTTAAAAGTTTAAATTGTTCAGAAATTATGATTGAGATTGGGTAAACAACTACTTTACGGTTGGTCCAGAAATTTATTCATTCAGTAATTTTTATCATTTAGAAAATTTGATTCAGATTTATCAGAGTCCTTGCCGTCACAATTTTGATCAAAATATTAAATGGGTTGTTATATTAATTAATTGTAGATATTTTGTTTTTTCTATTAAATAAAAAATATTTTCTAAATGCATTTATCAAATCATATTATATATTTAATAACTAAAAGAAGTTAAAATGTAACTAAATAATATATTAATTTTAAAAGTTTAAATTGTTCAGAAATTATGATTGAGATTGGGTAAACAAGTGCTTCACGGTTGGTCCAGAAATTTATTTATTCAGTAATTTTTATCATTTAGAAAATTTGATTCAGATTTATCAGAGTCCTTGCGGTCACAATTTTGGGGAGGATAGGTAGGAAGTGAGGGTATGAGACGCACAACATACATACAATTTTAAAAGGAAAAAAAATTCAGGGATTAAAAATTACTGCATATAAAATGGTATCATTATTAATATTATTGCTATCCGAGATGAATTTGTAGGCTATTTTTTAATTTCTACTCATTCTCAGATAGATAGATGATCGCTGGTGTAGTCGACGTACTAGTCTGTTGTTTGTGCTTCACTCACTCAATAATAAAAATTGATTTGTTTGTAAGTGTTTGTATTGGGATATTGATAAAATCAAATTAGAGTAAATCTATCTACATAGAGTTATAAATAAAGTTGATATAAAATGAAAATACTCTCTTATATTATAAAAAAAATTAGAATAGTAATGCACATTCTAAATTTATTTTCAAAATATTTCTAAAATATCATATTATGTTATAATTGATTTTAATTTAATTGATAAAAACGGACCCTTTTATTCACTTAAATCTTAACAACTAAAACATTTTACCCTTTTATTCACTTAAATCTTAACCACTAAAACATTTTATAATAACATGTCATCAATATCGGTCATTTGAAATTTTTGAAAAATAATTTTATAACTATAACATTACTCAAAATTTTATATTATCCTTCATCGGTGAGTATATAGTGTTTTATACATGTTATTATTATTTTTAAAGAATGAAAACTACATTTTCAAACATATATATATATATATATATAATAATATAAGAATAATATTTCCAAAAATAAAAATACAAAATATACGTCTTAACTCTTTCTTATTTAAGACGAAGGGCTTAATTTAGCGGTTCAGACCATCTGGATCGTGCACATGCAAACAACCCCACCACCACCACACACACACACACACAAACACATGACACACCACCCCGTGAAAATATTACTAGTATGCTTCCTGTACGTCTCTGTTCTGGTACGAACCGCAATCACCTAAACTACCAAAACCAGCTTCTCATTTATGATTCATTACATCCCCTCATCTATACACACACACATTTCTATTTCTATTTCTATTATTTTATTACACACATCTACCTCTACATGCTTACATCTAATGTATATCTACATTCTATTTATAGTCACATGCATTCCCCATACACATAGTCACACACTGATGCATGCATTTATTAAAATTTCAACACTTAGAAATATATAAAAATATATACTTACAACAAGTGATTGAAGAATGGAAGGTCTGTCATCAAAAGTGTACAAGGGTCTAAAAGGCTATTGGAGAAGAAGGGGTTACAAAAAAATTAATGGGTCTGGCCGGAAACGAGATATTCCGGTGGTTGAGTTGGGTTCCGGCGGGTCGACCCGGAAAATCCGGGTTTGGAACGTGAAGATCCACCGGAAAATAAAGTTGAAGTGCTTATTTGGGTCACCCAAGAAGTTTTTGATTGGGTTACGTGATGCGTACGTAAACATGATGATGAGATTAGCTAGTTCAGGAGCTGTGGGAGTGAGCGGGTATGGTAATGGGTATGGAGGGGAAGCTTGTTTTGTGACCCGACCCGTTAAGGAGTATGATGAGAAAATGGTGATTGACTTGTACAAGAAGATTTTGATGGGTCGGAGCCAGTTGGTTCACCCGGATGGATCCGAGATTGTTCTTCGACGGTAATTTGTATTATTAGTTTTCTATTTTATTTTCTAATAACGAATTTCTTCCATTTTATCGATTTTGTCCGGATCTTTATATTCTTCCGAAATAACTTCGAAACATTATATTAAAATTTTTATATTTTCTTCGTTCATAATGATGAATTGCCTAATCGTCGATGAGGAATTGTTTACCCGATAATTATAACAATAAATTGTTTATCTTACGAAACTACAAGTAGCAAGTTTGGTCATACTTCGTAATTCATAATTGAAAAAAGAAAAAGAACGTACGTAGTTCGAATTTTTCATAATCGATAGCTAATTCAACTTACAATGATCGATTTTGTATCAATTGTCTCTGGTTCTAATATATTTCGATTTTTTACTCAACCCTGTACGCGGGGTACGTAGGAGAACTTGACCCTATGAGATTGACAGAGGTGAGCATCAAACAACTAGAAATTGTACCCAAAGTTTCAGTCTTGTAGATATGGTTTGTGTGGAGAGGGTTAATATACTAGTGTCACTCGAAATTGTTTGAAATCTGTCGGCATCCTAGAGCTCTTGGCTTGTTGCTGATCACTCTAACAAATTCTTTGTTATTTTTTATTTAAGGTCCTCTTTGGTATTATTATCATAAAAGCATGTAAGAAATAATTTGATAAAATTTAAAAATAATTTTTGAAAGAGTTTCATTCCCAAACATCCCAAAACATTATTTTTACAAGGTTTTGTTCTAGGGAGAACCTTAAATGGAGTATAACATATATGTATTGCACTAGATTCTGCACTATATTATATAAGTAGAATGTAATGTATGACATATATGTTCTCAATTTAAGATTTTGCATATAACTTTTATCTATTTTTATATTATATATATTTCAAAATATACAAACATTAAAAATATTATTAAATAATTATTTAATTTATTTTTAAATAATATTTTTTAATATAACAATTTTAAACAAAAAATCTCAAATTAATATTAACAATGTCACTATCAGAATTGTATGCGGAGTCTGTTTTGGTTAGACTTAAATGGAGTCTGTTTTGGTTAGCCTTAAATGGACATCATATAAACCGAATATTAATGTGTACATCCACTTTTTTTAGGTGTATAATGTATTACTGCATTATAATTTACAAGTATCTTTTATTATTAAATTTTAGGCATAATAAAAGATAAGTATAATAAATAAATTATTATCTTAACTTTAGATGCTATTAACCAAACGTTGTGTTTATTTAATGAAAAATTAATCCCAAGTCAAAACATCGCATGTAGTTGCTAATGAAATTTTATTTGATATAAAATTCCGACAAATTAAGTTTAGAAATATAAATAAGTACAATAATTTGTAAGTAGATACAAATATACAAACAATATACTAGAAACAATTTAGGCAAACTAAAATGCTTCACAATATTTATGTAAATAATCAGCAAACCTCTGGTCTTTGGTGTTAAAAAAAAACATATTTCTGTGCTTGAGCAGTTATATTGGGCCTCCTCAAATCTAAATTTACTATTATAGTATTGGACCAGGCTGGTTACTCTTACCTGGATCAATTTTGTGATTCAACGTCTTTATTTTGTGATTCCACTTCTTTTATAGCATCTCAGCAGTGATTAAGACTTTTAGGGGTCTTTTGGACCGTAGATTCATACTATTCTGATATCGTATGTGGTCACGGCGAAATCAAAATCGAATAAGTGCGAATATCAGTATGAGATTTGACTCGAATTTATAATTATTTATTCAGATTTAGTCCGAATTTGAATTAAAATTTTAAAATTTTGTTCAGATTCAACTCGAGTTCGAATATCAATATTCATATTTGATTCAACTCGATTTGAATTAATACCGAACTACTCATTTTAATATATTGAATTCGAATTTGGATGTAATAATTTTATAAATTAAGAATACTCGAATAATTTTTTACTAAAAACTAAATGTCATCATTTTATAGAGTATTATTTTAATATAAATATTATATATTGCATATAATAATATAAGTAAGTTACGAATTCGAGTCGATTACTGTAACAACCCACCCTTTTTGTATTGTTAATCTTACAAAATCTAAACCACAAAATAATTTATTAATCCATGACTCTATTAAGAAAATAATTATTACAAAAGTATAGCTAAAAATGACAAGTGAACAACCTATCTATTTCAAATATAAGATTCTCGAATTTTAATGCACCTCAGCTTCCTCTTACATCAACTTGAAAATTGTAAGTAATGGACTATATAGTCCAGAAAGTAATCAATCTACTTACAAATATTCTCAAAAATTAGTGGGTGTTTTAATAAAATAATTTTCCTTCAAAATAATATCAGTTTTAAAAACAATTTTGAGAAAATAATCTAATCCACAGTTTTATAATTTCAAAAATACTTTAATAAAAATAGTACGATTATCTTGTAAAATTTCACAGTCTTATTCTACGGTCACATTTTTCCGGTTACCAACATATTATTCTTCTTCTTATTTTTCACCACACTTTCCCGGTGGACGGAATCTAAAGTTCAATATTCGCGTGCCCTTATTAGGTATCTAATAATGTACACTTGTGCGCGTAATAAGACTATTTAAGACCAGTTCTAGAACTATAACGTAAATCACAAACGAGTTCAAAAAATAGAGATTGAGTTTCAAAGATTCTCATATCTTATACAAAATTCAAAAATCTCAGTATAAAATCTTTTTCGAAAATAAAAGTAAGTCATAAGGTACTTACCTCAAAATCAATACTAAAATCATGTAACACGTGTAACATCTCCGAAATTCAAGAATCTACATCATCCTTAAACACATATTCAATCCCTTAAATACATATTCAATCATTTGCACCCAACCAAACACATCAAATCTCAAACTTCAAATGTCTCCATGATTCCAAATCTGTCTAGATCTGTATTTGACCGTTTTGACTATCTAAACGATATTTTCTAGAAAAACTTAAAACACGAAAGTTATAGAGAACAAAAATATATTTCTTTTCATAAGCAAAGAATTCCGATTTACGATGAATTTTACAATACATCTGAGTTGTGTATGGAAAATTTTACGAATTTTAATAACAATGATGAAAAAAAAGAATAAAGATTTGTATCAAGAGATATTTATAACTGTTTAATTTTGGTAGCTAAAAACAATATGAAAAAAATGAGGAGATCTTAGTCAATATATAATGTTTTAAAATCATATATTCTAAACACATTGTAATTCATTATTATTTAAATCCGACCCATATTAGAAAGCTCAATATTCTAATCTAATTCTAATTCTTAATTTCTATTTAACTTTAATATTTTATATTACTATTAATCTATTTTATTATTTTTTTAAATAAGGGATATTACAATTATATATAATAAATATGTATTCGAGTAATCTAAAATCATTCGAACTACTCAAAATATATATGTTCGAATATCACTGTGGTAAGATCTGATTCGATATTCGTTGAAATTTTAAAATAAGATTCGAATTCGTTCATATTTGATATGAATACAAATTATATTCATTTTTAACGAGTCTCTTGGATTCATTTTCAACCCCCGTGTATTGTTTTAAAATGAGTTACTCATATACCAAATGTTTGGTTGAGTTTTCTTGAGAGAAAACTCGTTCAAATTCATAAAGATATGTATTTTTGATACTTCACAAGAAATCAAATTTATTTACATTTTTTCATTTTTTGTGATATTTATATTTAAACAATTACAAATATTATTAAAACAGAAATCTTATACATATATATATATATATATAATAATAATAAAATTTTACATTGCAACACTAAACCAAATACATAACATTAGGAATCAAATTTAAACCCCTAATTTTTGATTCCAAACTCATATCATCATATGAACCAAACGACTCCTTAATAACTTTTATAGATTTTACATACTTTTTATAACTTATACAGAGTTATTGAAATTCTTGATGGCCTATAAATACTTTTATTAGTTTTTTTTCAGAATTTTATAAACCATTATATACTTTTAATAATTTTGAGTATATTAAATCTTGTTAGTATAAATTAGTTAAAAATAATGACTAAAATTTATATTTATTTTAATTGTAAACGAAAATTAGTTTATTTTGAAAAGATGCAATTTATTAACTTATTCTTTATGTTAGAGAAAAAACTTATATTTCCTAATAAATTGATATTGTTTGGTAAATATGTTCTTTACATTATTCAAAAAACAAATAACTTTTTTATTATATAATAATTATATGAAGTAATGTTTTATCTATCAAACTGATAAAAATCTCAATGTCCCATGTTTCTCATCGTAATAATTTAGTATACGTAGATTACAAAATCAAACTTAGTTAACAATAATAAAATCTCTTAATAATAGAAACATATCACATATTTATATAATATCCTAAATTCAGCAATATCCTAGTATATTTCAATACCCTCCCTCAAGTTGGAGAATGAAGATTTTGAATGCCCCCGCGTACCGAGCTCAACAATCCACCATAGGTCAACACAAAAGAGCTAGCAATTTGGTAAGTATTAGTTGTTGACTTATCCTTATAAAGGTCTCAAATATACACATTCTATTCGATGTGGGATGTTATAAACATCCCACCTTGTTGGGTCGACGTCCTCGTCGAACCCACAGACAAACTTACGGAACTCGGGCAGTACCTTAGTACTTCCTGCCGTGCATAACTCTAATACTATTTATAAAAACCCACACCCACAACTGAACGCATACTGAGCCCAACAACACATCACAGGTCAACCCATAAGAGCTAGCAATTTGGTATGCGTTAGTTGTTAACTTGCACTTATAAAAGACTCAAATATACACATTCTATTCAACGTAGGATGTTACATTTATCGTCTTTATTATTTTCTTTGTCGTCTTCTTCATCATCGTCACTATTATTTTACGTCGTTATTGACGTCCATCACTATATCATTCAGATAATCTTCTTATTTATCGTCACAGCTACAAACTCTTGTACAAGTATTTTTTTACTTTTCTCATCCACGATCACTTACTAATTTTTTTAATCAATCCACAAACTCTTGTTGGTCCTTCTCACACATACGAATTATCGTGAATATCTCTTTTTTTCATCTCCCACAAACTCTTTTAGGATTTTTTTTCTTACTAAACACTCGGTATAGTTTTGTTTTCTCTTTCTGAAAATTAGTTTTTCCCTCACTTACTCTCTCCTTAATTCAATAATATTCTAATATATCTTAATAAACATATGTTAAATTAATTGTAAGAAATTATATGCGTCTCCTAAATCTATTACATAAAAGATGCCAAATATTGAATTTTACACCACAAAATTATAGAATTACGAATGACTTTAGTGTTATATATTTTGCATAACAATTACATAGATGGAGGATAAGGAGAGAAGCTATTTAAAATCTTATGATAAAAGTTAAAAGTAGTTATAATTTTTGGGGGGGAAATCATTAAATGTCATTCTATTTAAAAGTCATTAAAATTCATCAACTGCTACTAAACTAGTTAATAAATTAGATCAGCAAAAATACAAACACAACAATAAAAACTAAGCATGCAAGGAACCCAATAGAGATGGTCTCGGACTCTCGGTTGCAATTTTGAAAATTCTAAAATATAATTAAATGAAGGAAAAATAAATAAATTTAAGATAAAAACCAATAAAAATTTGTTTAAATCAATTGTTGATATCAAAATATGAATGATTGTTATACGGTAATATATAACATATGTAACTAGATAGAACTAGACAGAGAGAATAAGAGATTTATTAATGTGTATCAAGATCAACTACATGCAAGATTTTATATAATCTTTATAAACATATGTTACAATCGAAGTAAAAAGCCAAAGGTTTGGAAACCCAAAGGTTGATATATTATGAGAAATAAAAGGAATCATCCAATAATATATAACACTCCCCCTTGGATGGCTTATACATAGGTTGCTATGATTCTTGCTGGTAAGAAGTTTAATTTATTTAACTTAATTATGAGAAACATGATGAATGTGTATGAATGATGAATGTGTATGAGGGAAACCCTACATGTGGTCTGCCATATGGGATGTTGTTGACCATGGTGTTTGAGTGATATATTGAGAAAACATTCTGAGGTTGATAAACATGTTGTCAAAGAGATTTTATATGCAAAGAGTCTACAACAGTCTCATTTGAAAGTTGAAAAAATGGAACTTTGGTGCAAATGTAGACTCGTACTCCGCCTACATGTAGGTATCAAATGCATGCTTCTACGGTTGTTGATAATCAATGGAATGACTTTGTTAAGAAGGTTAATTCTGATAAGATGAAGATGATTCAGAAGTTAGATGAAGTTCTGGAAGAGGTCAAGTTTTTATTCTATCTTTCATTGTTTTCATTTTTTTTGCTAAGCTGGTTATGTTGTATTAAGCAAAAAGGGTGAAAAAGCTTTGTTGGGTTCGGGAGATCGTAGAGGGGGGGGGGGGGGGTGAATACGATTCCTAAATTAAAATTATGACTTTTAATTATTTTTGGGACAATTAAAAATTTACTTTGGTTTAAACCCAGTTATTGTTCATTGTCTTCTTCAAGCTCAAAAATTCTATTAAAAATAACCAAGGCCAAGAACAGAAAAACAACCAAAACACACAACATAACAAGATTCAAGAATATGTCTTTATATTCATTGAAGTGGGGTAAATGCTACAAACAAGTTCAAGAACATAAGTTCAAGAACACAACAAAGAAATGATTCTTGGATCCTCTAAACATATACAAGTTATAGATCTATGAGACAAAAATCAACCCTATCTTCTAAACAAGATTTAGCAAGTGTTTACAATAGAAAGATAGAGTAGTGGTGTAGATAAAGAAAATCATGGCCCCAAAATATTCAAGATCTAGTTTGACCATGGGGGAGAGAAAAATATTTTTTTTTTCTTTCTCTCCCCTTTTCAATTCTTTTTTTCCGGATGCACACCCACACCCACACATAAGATGGAGACTTGAGTTTCCTTTTTTTATTATTGAAAAAGGTGTTGCTTTTTGCTATTTCCTTTTACTTTTTGTTTTTCCACCTTTTACTCTTGTCCACTCAAATCTTATCTTCAAAGTCATGTGCCAAGTATGCCTTTGGAAATATTTAATGTAAAAGTAATATTTAAATAAATATATATAATATAAATAAAGAATGTCTTTATTTATAAAATATATAAATAAATAAATACTTTATTTAATTAAATTAAATATTTCCATTCCACTCTTCAATTTGTGTAGACTTCCTTATCCAAATACTTGGCCCCGTATACGTGACTCCACCACGTCCAAGTATTTGGCCTTCTAATTTGTGAAGTTTTAGTAAGATCCAATCAGGTTGTGCCGTCTGTCCCTTATCCATTAAGCTGACATTTCTCCAACACTGATTTACCACCTTTGTTGATCTTCCACATGACTCAAGAAAACCAACAACTTAAGAATGATTAAAACCATATTAACCGACGAGAGCTTGCCTCCAATGTACTAACACTTTATGCAACGGTCTGGTTCATAAGTGACTAGTCTTGATAGGGGCTCTTGATTCCGAACATGATTCCACATTCTTCTTTGCAAACCTTACTTGTAGCTTCGATTGTAATGCACTAAAATCTTCATAGACTAAGACAATATTCTGTAGCTTCCACATCCTTGAATAGATGTCAATATCTTTTATTCTCCAATGAGGCTTGAACATGTTAATGAACTTCTTCCATTGAGCTTCAAGTCTGTAGATGATCCTTTAATACTTTGTCTTAACTGAACTCTGTGATCCAAGATTTCTGTGCACCTGCATATTATTACATGTCCTGTTCTATTGTTGAGTTATCATCAACCATTACATAGAGATTACATTTAGCATTTCTAGTACACATGAAAATACAATGAGTTACTTCCCTTCACTCCTATCTCCCCTTTCAATCTCCCCCTATTTGGTTGATATGGAATAACAATCAAATACTATTTCCCTTTACAATATCCCCCAAAAGCAATTAAATTAAATTAACTACTAGAGGATAACTCAACTAACATACAAGAAATAATTAAAGTACTGGACATGAAAATAATATACAAAAGGTTCTGGAAATATATAATCAGTTAAATCCAGATTTCCTGAGTTGCTGAAAATGAATGATGAATTTCTGAATTTCATTTTCCTTTAGCTTCCTCCACTTCAATGTTCTTCAAAGATGGGGTTCTTTCAATAAAGAAACAAATCATTAGTAAAGACTTCTGAACAATCATTCTTGTTCATCTTGCAATTCGAACTAGAACATACAGCTCTCTATGTTCCCCATAAGAGGTCAACTCATTCTCCCCTTAAGGTTGTTCTCTCTTGGAATGAAAGTCACTTCCTCTTTTTCTTCAAGATGTTCTATTTCCAGGAAACATATTTTTCTTTCTTCCCTGCACTACTCCACTGACTTCATCTATCACTGAAACAAGAAATGGAACACACTTGGACACTTCTCAGATGCCTCTTGAAAATCTCCTTCACATTCTTCTTTATCCAGAAAACTTCTACTTAGCAAAAACTCCCCCTGAGTTGATACTCTTCAAAAAAATCTTCATTTTCATTCATTGATCGTGCTAGAAAGAATTCTTCTGCCAAACCTCTCCTAAGAATATTCCAAGGACAGATCTTCAAACAAATAGAGCAAAATCCCTTAGATATCTTTTCAGAATAAGATATAACATTGCAAACCAATATGTTAAGATTCTCCATAACTTCTCCCCTTTAGTACGACAAGTAACTTCTTCCCAATTGACAAAAAGTAACTTCTCCACTTCAGACGAAAATATAGTTAAATCTACAACACCTTTAGGGATTAGGCTCCAACCAATTTCTAAGAAACTCCCCCTTAGAAATTTCTCCCTTGCTTCACTAAGGTTTCAATTTTATCTAATTCTCCCCCTTAGTTCATGCAAGCTCCAATCCACCCTTGTATCTTTAGATATCCTATAAGTAACCTCCACAAGATAGGATTGACAGATCTCGTTTCTTGTATAACCAAATTCCCCCCCTTAGTTGAGAATATCCTTTAAAACAATAAAAGTATCATCTACATCCAATCGAATAAGAAACTCTCCTCCAATTGAACATAAAATCCTCCTTAGGCCTAAAAATTAATGTCTCCCCCTTTGAGATTGAGAACAACATGAATTAATAGACCCAAAGGTAATATTTTGGACATTCCCACTAAGTTTCAGCTAGACTCTTCTTCTGCTTGTCTTCCAGAAAAGAATCTCTTCAACGTTTCAGAGCTAGAAAATTCAGTAACAGGATTCAAGCATAGTAGCAAGGTTAATGTTTGGTCTATGGTTTCCTCACTTCTACTACGTTCTGTTGGTGTTTACACTTTCAAGCGTAAGTGTTCCACTCATTTCTCTCCCTATTTCTCTCACTCAAGAGTATCACTCCCTCACTTCACTCAAGTATTTCTCTCCCTTACTTGCACTCATTCCATTTATAGCAATTTGTACCTACAAGTAAATCCATGCTAGTCTCACCAAGATATTATGGATCGTTGACTGTAGCATGTTGTCGATCACTAAAGATCTAGGTTCTGAGATGGAATCTCAGACAGGGTTTCAGTTAGGCCGTCACCCAATTCACCATGAGCAAATCCATGCACACGTGACTCGTCGTCGAGGAATAACCCTTCTGAAATTAGAATCTCCTCCATTCCAGGAGTGACTGAAATCCCAACACCCTGATCCTCAAAAGACTCATCAAATTGGTAAACCAACTGAATCATAGTCTACGAGTTGTTGCTCAGCTACTTTCAGCATCAACAATCTCCCCATATGCAAATCCATGCACTGGATCATTGAATGTGGTATGCATATTAGCAGCTATCTAAGCATCAACCGACTCCCCATATGCAAATCCATGCACTGGATCGTTGACGATGATATGCCTTTAAGTTTTGAGCGATCCATGTATTCTAAAATTTGAATTCCTGGGAGAGTAGACGTGTACAAACATCTCTCTCAATCACCTGTGAAGATGAATTAACTCACTATTTTCAGTCATGGAAAACTGTTAGTGATTGCCTCTCAACATCAACAGATTGCTCTGCGGATGTGAAATCTCGTTCGGGAACTAGGACTGTTCCTCCTAGGAAGGTTGACAAGGATTCTAATACATGGCAAGAAATCCAAGTTTCCCTCAAATGCCTGTGAAGGTGGCTCAACAACTTCATTCACCATGAATGGTAAACAAAGAAGTTTAGGGGTTTTACCTATACCTCACAATGTGCACTTCTTGCAATGTATCCTCACAATTGTTAGTCCCAAGAGAGGCTAGAGAACTGTTAGGTCCTATAACATCCCTTAGAAGCAAAAACTTTAGGATTACCATCAGCGTGAATGCTTTTGGTGTGCTTGACTCATTACAAGGTGCTCTGGCTGACGAGCGAATTTTCAATGAAATCACCCTGTTGAGAGAGTTCATTCAGAAACGGTTGAATTGCCTTTTCAGCTCTGCATCGTTTTGAGAGAATACATATGAGCTACAGATACCTCAATTTGTATACTTCTTTCCTTCTCGAGAGGTAGAGCTGTGGGTGCACTTCCGACACATCCTTTGTTGCAATTAATGCAGTTTCTCCCTTAACAACTGCTAATCTACATAAGTTCCTTATATCACCAAGGGTTAAAAGTTTGAATTAGAATGATAGTGTTTGGTACTAAGACCTTGGTTAGAAATTGATGGATTATTCAACTTCTAGACCTTCCCCTATAGCCACTAAGGCCAAGCCATTACGGCTAAATAGATAGAGTTGATCAGAGCTATATAAAATTTGGTAGAGTATGATTAAACTTATTCTCTATTCCTTCTCAGAAATATAGCATCGGAGTAATGTGTCCTCAAGAAACAATGCACCAGGGCTAAAATGTGGGAATTAATAAAGGATAGGTAAAAGAATATTAAGCCAAATTTCATAAACTCACAATTTTGAAAAAAAGTTTAACAGATTAACAAAAGTGTTCTTTTGAATTTCTCTTAGACAAATATCCAATTGAAATTCAACTCTTTTAACAAAAACATTTTGATTAATAACTCAAATCTATTTCATCTTGCTCACTGTATGTTTTCAGAAATTGTTTTGCAATTCATTCTTATCTGATATTATCTCCGACTTAAAACATAAATCATTTTAAAAAAATCGAATGAATGCTTTAGTCATACAGTCCAAGGCACTAATCCCAAAGCAAACAACCATTGTTTTAATACTACAGGTCAATGTGAAACAGACATTAACAAGAGTTTTGAAAAACGTTTTACCAATGGTTGATACCTCAAGATCAAAACAATTTACTCAAATAAAATAGCCTGATACCATGCAACCTAAGTTACAAGTTATCAAGTAACTTTATTTAAACAAATCGTGGAGAGAAAACAGTTTTCATTACAAAACATTCAGAGAGAGAGAGAGGATATATGATTTTGAAATAGAAAGATAATCCTCAAGAAATGTTCTCTTTCAAAGGGAGTTTTTTATATATAAAAAAAAAACTTTTAGTGGCTTTTCATTCTCTGGCAAATGAATGCATGTTTAGATAAAACATTTTTCACAAGAAATAGACAAGAAATTTCTTTATGCATTCAAGTTCTAAAGAATGAAAAACATATGTTAATACTAATGAATTTTCAAAGATATGAATGACAAGACATTCAAAAGTACTAACATCATTCAATCATTTTGTAATAAAATGCATTTTACTACAAAACAATCAAGCACATAAGATACTTACATTATGCTAGACAATTACCATTTGTCGCTTGAAACAAACACATATTGCAATATAGATCATGATAATTCTAAAGCATAAAATATAAGCATCCGCTAAACACTGAACATACATTGACGGAATGACAACATTTAACTTCTTACACTACATCTCAACAATTATCACATAAGCATATTGAAAATACTCATGACAATCAGAATGTATGTAAGCTCGAGGTACTAGTTGCATCAGAGATCAAATACCTTCAAATATTAATGCTAAAATTTATGATCTTTGACAACCCCTCACGATGTAGTAAATTACTTTCAATATCAGTGTTTTTGAAATAATCTTTTTGTCACTTAGTGCAGAAATTCTAAGTGACATCACTAATATCAAAAGAATGACAACTAATATTAATGGATTTTGCAAAAGACATGAATTACATCACTTAAACTACATATTAAGTGGTTCCATTAATATTAGCATTAAACAATTAGAAGTAAATAAAATTACAATTAATTAATATATACAAATACTTATGCTGAAACATTTGATACATATAGCATGAATAACATATGACAGCACAAAGTACGAGTTCCTGGATATAAATCGACTATACAAAGAGATGCTACATTGTTAGGTCCCTAGGTCCCGGGTGATCATAGGTAATCTCATAACGATAATATTGGGTCCCGGGTGGTCACAAGCCAAACATTAATCAGTTCCTAGAGATCGTAGACATCTAAATAGCATGAACACTCTCTATAAACATTACATTTAAATAAATCAATATTAGACTAGAGTGACATAACTTAGTCAATAGAGCTTTTACTGGTGTATGATCGTTGAATGAACAATTACTCCTCTTTGCCCTAGAGATCGAACGTTTACTCCTTTCGAGATCGAACGTTTACTCCATTTGGACAGGAATAACTTTTTAACTACCAGTTAACATTGTTCCTCGAAACAATACCACGCTCATCCAGACGGAAACTGCATTACCTTCAACACCCAAATATTTCTTTGTAGATATTGGTCTTGGCAACATCTTCACTAAACTCAGCACTCTAGAAACCAGTAGTCCTGACACTAGTAGAGTAGAACCTTCAAAAAAACTCCGAAATACCCTTCAGCTTCTGTATCAATGCCAAGTCTTCATGTGGAGTGATTCCTTGTGCTAAGTGTATCTGCCTCTGGTTCAATTGAGTTAGTTCCTTGATTCGAACCCTACTCAATCTTGATTAGTTAGTGCATCTTCAGTCTTCATTGAATTCACTCAGAAAAACCAATGAAATACTCTTATACATGCACGACCAATCACTACTCTACTACCCAGATTCATCAAGAACTGACTCTAGGAAATGTTGTTACACAAAACCCTTTGTCATGACAGATGTGTCCTTAATGTTTCCTTAGATATTCAGTGGGTAGAGTAGACTTCTTCAAATATGATTGAGATCATCTTGCATTATCTTTAAATTGAAAATTTCCTTTCTAATATGCAATCACTCAATCTGGATCACTCAGTGTTCCTAAGAATCTCAACTCTTACTCAATGAGCACTGCTAGCCTTTGGACATCAAACACGACTAGTTGATCCAACTTACTGATGCTCCCCCTGTGATGCTGCTTGCAGCTTTTCTTCATCTGGTGTCATCTGATCTTGAGCCCTAAACAGGATGTCAACCTTTAGAAATTCAGAGCTAAAATCAAACGAATGCTAGGGAGCTTGATGATGATGTTCACTCCATCTAGATCATCTTAAATCAATCACAGACTCTGTGTAAGCTCTTAACTCCAAATAAGATAGCCTTTCATCACAGTATGTGACTTCAGGTATGATTAATCTTACTTAATGTCTTCTCTTTACATTTACTGATTAGACTTGCTGTGTCAACTGATTCAGCCGTAGTGAATAGGAAACCTGAACTCTATCCATTATCCTTGTAATTCCACAAAAGGTCTGGATTTCCCTATCAACTCCTCCATTTGGTCATGAAGTCCGGAAACTGAACTTTACTCTAGAATACTCCTTTCAGTGCAGACATAACATAGAACTTCATTCGTCAACAAATTCTATTACCTGCCCTCAAAGTGTTCTTACAACAATCTGCTAATCCTTTGAATGTGATTAATCACTGAGATGCTTCATTTATCGAATGCATGAACAAACACCAAAACTAAAGTGGGTAGCCTTTGACTTGACTTCCCTTCAACTGACATACTTCACTAATGTCCTTCTTAAAAGAATTTCATTAGAAGTAGTCATTTCTCACTAACTTCATCTTTACCGTCGAATCCGTTATCTTGATAAACTAAGTATTAGATGATAAACCAAGTGTGAGAGCATCACTTGTTATTGCAGCTAACTCCATTCTGATAAACTTCAACGAATAGTTGACTTCATCATAAGCATTACATTTCGTGTCAGCAATAACCTCACTTCCAGTAGAGTGAGCTTCTATTTCTCTTGACCCCGATCAATACTGTTCATCCTCGAACTGATATTAGGAAACCCTTCGCAAAGAATTCCCAAGGTCTTCCTTAATATTGTGCTTCAGATCATTCAAGAAAAATAGGTAACCTTGCTTAACCATTTGAATACCAAAGCAAAAGTAGTTACATGCCTCGAACATGAAAATGTCAGAGATATATAACTTGTACATGTTGAAAGATACTCTGCATTCACAAATGATTAAGACACGTGGTCCTCAATTTGATTGAGTCCAAGGGTCAGAGATATTTCTAAACATAGTTGACAACAAAGCATTCAAGTTCAATATGCTCATTCTTATCTGACTGATCACTCCTCATCTATATCAGCCTCAACAAGTAGTCTTGGCTATGAGCTCAGTGATCCCAACATAACTTAAGGTGGACTAGCAGTCTATAAGAATCATGTCGTACATATATGTAGTCATAGAAGAATCAATCACTCAGATTCCTAATTCTTCTAAATCACCTTTGTTGTTCACTTTAACATTATATTATCTCTAATTACCTGAATCAGTTTAAATTTAAAAATTTAATTCATGGTTTATTATACTGACCCCTAGGAATTTCCAAATTAGAAACAAACTCATCTTAACAAGCACATGATCAGATATAGCATTTAATATAACCATGCGAGTATAAACAGATTATAGACAATGTAAACATCAAGGCACTTAGCATGCAGCAAATACTCTTTCCGGTAAATGTACCCCAACAAATACCTAAGACTCTATATGCTAACATGATTAATTATCGTAAAGCAAGCATTAAATCACACAAGATCTAATCATGAAGTCAAATACTGATAAACAAGCAACACTAACAAACTAGCATAAGTTATCTAATTTATATAGAAATCAAGGTGAGACATGCATTACATCAAACTTATAATATAATGTAGTTCAACACTTAATACTCTATAATTGAATCAAACAAGTATAAACTAGTTAGAAAGTATACGTGAGCGATGCTTAGCATTCCATCTCGAGTGATAATCAATTGATCCAAATCAATTTCCATTCTACTGACACTCATGAAAGTATCCTTGCATTTGACCTCAATAACAAATGATGTTCCTGCTTCAACCCAAACTGATACCTGATTGTTCTGCTTAAAGACCCCGACATAGAATGTCTCATGTTCTGCTTGAAAAGATCACTCTTCTTTGTATGTGTAGCAATAACCCCTTGATTATCATATGTCAGTGATAATCAAACCTTGTGTATTTCTGCCACTGATGTCCTTTAACCAAATCTTCAATTGTTGTTTTGATTCTTTGACCGATAAACTGAATTCCTTTTCAAAATCCCAAATTCTTCAGATATTGATTCAAAAACCACTGATCGAAGACTCTTCCCTAAATGAACTAATCCCCTTTCAATAACCAAATGGTCCATTGAGTAGACCGATGTAGAAATACATCTCCAATGGTAAGATCAGGTCTCAACTCCATTAGAATGATCTTTAGTCAGTTCGTTTGTCCTCAACGAACGAAGAATCAACTCTTGTTGTTTTGTTTAATAAAATATTTTGTTCAAACAGAAGTATTTAATTTTTTTAGGAATTTAAATAATCAAAATAAATTGAAAATGCATTTTTTGATAAATAACAATAAATTTCTCAATTTTAAATTATAAATAAAATAAAATAATTCGAAAAAAAAGTTTTGATATAGAGATAACAAATTTTTCAAGGTATATTAAATAATCCTGAAAAAGAAATTATTTCAAATCAAAATTAATTTCCAAAGAATTTTATAGAATTTATAATCCAAAACAGTTTCAATTATAATTAAAATAAAACAGATTGAAAATATAAGTTTGATATGAAAATAATAAATTTTCAAGTTATCTAAGATATTCTTGAAAATAAATTATTTCAACCAAAATGATTTTTCAAAAAGTTTTATGAGATTTATAATTAAAACTTCCAAGCTTAAATTATAATTAAAATAAAACAATTCGAAAACATAATTTTGAAATAGAAATACTAAATTTTCAAAACATTTAAAATGTTCATGAAAATAAATTATTTCAATCCAAAAATATTTTCCAAAGAGTTTTATAAAATTTGTAATTAAAGTTTTATAAACAATAAATTATTAAACCTCAAAAATAATTCTCAAAATACTTTTAAGAATATTAAACTCAAAAGAAATTAAATTGGATTTTAAGATTAATTTTAGTTTTCAAATTAATAAAATTTTTAACTAAGAATATTAAAAATATAAAATATTTAACTCTAAAATTTAAAAAAATAAAATATTTTCCAAGATGTAAAATAAACTTGAAAAATAAATTATTTAAATTTAAAAATTATTTCCAAAATATTTTATATAATTAAATTCAAATTTAATTATTAAATTAATTATTAATCTAAAACCATTTTAAGAAAAAAAATTCAAAACCAATAAACCCAGCTTGTGTGTAATATCAGCCACTCAGATGATGACATGTGTCATGTTGAAACTACTCTGTATGTACAACTTCTACATAGGAATTTCTACTTAGGTTCTATCTCGAACATTAAGTAGAACTTCTACATATGAATTTCTACTTAGGTTCTATCTCGAACATTAAGTAGAAATTCTACTTAGGTTCTATCTCGAACATTAACTAGAACTTCTACATAGGAATTTCTACTTAGGTTCTATCTCGAACATTAAGTAGAACTTCTACATAGGAATTTTTATTTAGGTTCTATCTTGAACATTAAGTAGAACTTCTACATATGAATTTTTAGTTAGGTTCTATCTCGAATTTTAAGTAGAACTTCTACATATGAATTTCTACTTAGGTTCTATCTCGAACATTAAGTAGAACTTCTACATAAGAATTTCTACTTAGGTTCTATCTCGAACATTAAGTAGAACTTCTACATAAGAATTTCTACTTAGGTTCTATCTCGAACATTAAGTAGAACTTCTACATAGGAATTTCTACTTAGCTTCTATCTCGAACATTAAGTAGAACTTCTACATAGGAATTTCTACTTAGGTTCTATCTCGAACTTTAAGTAGAACTTCTACATAGGAATTTCTACTTAGGTTATATCTCGAACATTAAGTAGAACTTTTACATAGGAATTTCTACTTGGGTTCTATCTCGAACATTGAGTAGAACTTCTACATAAAAATTTCTACTTAGGTTCTATCTCGAACATTAAGTAGAACTTCTACATATGAACCTTCCTTGTGTACTTAGAAAATATTTCCTCCTCCAGAATTTCTACTTGGCTCTAAGTAGAAACTTATCTAGAATTTCTAGATATGAATTTCTACATAGGTTCCCTAGTAAGTTCTTAGAGAAATTCTGGGCTTCAACAATTAACGAAACACCTACTGCTTCCTTTCTGGATGTCCAGTGAACCAAAATAAATAATAATTTTTTATTTTTATACCCTCTTTAATCTCAAAAATAAAAATAGATCCAATCGATTTGTATGTCAATCGAGTAGCTCTGATACCAATTGTTGGGTCCGGGAGATCGTAGAGAGGGGGGGGGGGGGGGTGAATACGATTCCCAAATTAAAATTATGACTTTTAATTATTTTTGGGACAATTAAAAATTTACTTTGGTTCAAACCCGGTTACTGTTCATTGTCTTCTTCAAGCTCAAAAATTCCATTAAAAATAACCAAGGCCAAGAACAGAAAAACATCCAAAACACACAACATAACAAGATTCAAGAATATGTCTTTATATTCATTGAAGTGGGGTAAATGCTACAAACAAGTTCAAGAACATAAGCTCAAGAACACAACAAAGAAATGATTCTTGGATCCTCTAAACATATACAAGTTATAGATCTAGGAGACAAAAATCAACCCAATATTGATCCACACTCCAATATTGTAGCCAAGTAGAGAGATCGTGATCATGGTCTAGAGATTGCCATTTTAAAATACTCAAACGAGCTCAAACGAGCATCCTGGTCTACATAATCTGAGCTCGTCTTGTCAGGCTTTCTCACCTTCACACCAACTCTAAAGCCTTATATCAACATAGGGACAACAACAAGGACTTTCAGAATAGAAGCATAGTCAATGGAGTTAGACAAACCACATTGTCTCATTTGAAAGTGCTCTGAGATTCATTAAAGTAGATGTTGTGCCCAACCTTAATTCGTGCCGAGTAGAGAACTAGCATTTGTAGAACAAATTCCAAACCATGATATAAAAAGCTTTTATCGTAACCATAAATCTCGTAAAAGTGAAAAGGCAAAGCGTGAACAAAACTTGTACAAAATACATCATGATATTGAGAAAATGATGAACTAAGACTTATTTGAGGCACAAGAACAAACATCAGGAAAATATAATTGTCCCACAAGTCCAGGTGGTTTAGGACGAATATCAAACACTTCATAGGCAGATGCCAAATAAGGTTGAAATCAATGTTAATAACCCTTTTTAGAACAACCAGACATATAACATCAATATTCAACGAGACAAGTTAATAGCTTCCGCCACTAATACAAATCTAAGAGATGGGAGATGGCAAATACATGATAAAACTTCTGCTATTATTCTCAAGAGAAGATTTGGATGTATGCAACATACCTGCTTTGTTTCAATTAGGACTAGGAACATTATTAATCGCCTGAAATCTTATGGTCTTGCAGCTTGTTTTAAAACCTGAGATAGCCCTGTTTTTGCAGCTTGTTTTAAGAGCTGAGATAGCCTTGTTTTTGTTCTTCTGATCATCATTGTCTAAACTGGTGTGAAGTATGGTGTCCGCGAAATGAGGAGCAGGGTCGTGTGTAGGAGAGGTTATTTGAATCGGCTCATATAATGGATTGTCCAAAAAGAGACCAAATGAATCCTCAAAGAGAGGATTAAAGAAGATGTATTTGGCATTAGAAGAAAAAAGATCTTCTGAGAAAGTAGATCTAGAAGCATCGAAAAAGAACAGAGAAGAAGAAATGTGAAGTGAAAAGGAAAACGAAGAAAGAAGTATTAAATTAGGGTTAGAAAAGGGGGGACTCACGGGAGACACTCTCATCTAAGAAGATTAAAGAAATCATTTTCGCGTCATCATCTTTTACGAAAATGCAACTCCATGAATTCCAATACGATGTCATATGTAATTGACCTTTTCCATAGCATATGTAATTGGAAAAAGTAAAAAGATAAACAAAATAACTTGTCTTAACAAACTTTAGTCACTACTCAATACTCACCCAGAACAAATTTGGGTTAATGAACTAATTCATCGTTAACTACCAACTAGCAAGTGAATTATTAATTTCTTTTTTACAATTACCTCATTAAACAATTTTAGCATTTCATTTAAATAATGTTTGTTTAATTTGTTGAAATATGTGAAAAAATTAACGATAGATTTTTTTAAAAATATATTAAAACTCAAATTTTTATAATTCATTTACCCAACTTTCATGTTTAGAGCTGAACAACACAAACACTAAACCTAATTTTAGAACATGATATTTGGCCAAATGGTTATACCTCATTCTTATAAAACATTCTCGTCTAATTAAAAAAATTGATATAATGATTATATATATATCAACTAAATTAACTATAAATTAATTAAATATATGTAATTTTATATTAATCGGAGTTTGAGATAGTTAACCATTAATTCAAATAATATAAGGTTTATCATCTGTTGTCTCATTTATAAGGATATATGTCAAATTATTTCAAAAAATAAGTCTAAAAAAATCTGAATATAATGGAATGAAACTATGATATCTGTTAAAGAGTGAAAATACTTTGATATAAGAATTACCTTAGATTCATTTAGGTAATTTTTCATAAAATAGTAAATAAAATAATTGTGTTTAATAATTATCGTACTTTGATACATACAATCTTAGATGATTATTAAAATTAAAAAATCTCATAAAATCCAAATTAAAATTATACCCAATTAAAAAATTTTAATCCGCAACTGGGTTCCATTATGTGGCGAATCGTCCAATATGATGGCACAACAATATGGATTGGAAAAATCATTAAAATAATAATAAAAAACATAAAAGTAAAACAAAACGACTTTTATTAAATGGGTATTAATTCTCGTCCTCATCTGCTATTGTAACGTAACCCTCTTGTATTCATTCCAATGGCGAAATATCAACCTTCCCCTCGATCTCATCGATAAGCCCGTCCATTAAAACCCCAATTTAAATCAAACCCATTTTCACAAAACTAAAATCTCAAATTGGGTCGTTGAGCTTGCCATGCCACTTTGCTCCCACGTCACTGCCCACCTCTCCACAGAGGACTTTTTCAACACTTATTTAGTTTTAATAATCTCTCTTGTGTTTGTTTTATATATACATACACTTGGTTAGTTTAGTTGTGTGTATATACAGCAGCCATGACGGCTGATACCCATGTTCCTAATCCTAAGGGCCTTCTTTGTAATGCTGGCGCTGGTGCTGCTGCTGGTTCGTTTTCTATCTATGTGTTTGCTTTTTGTGTGTATATGTTGTTGGGATTAGTGGTGTTATTGTTAATTTGTTGACAACTTTATTGGTTAGTGTTTGATTCAGCTTAATTCTCTGTTTGTTCGGGATGAACGGAATGGAAATTTATTTATGTACTTGCGATATTAGAGGTGGAAGAGAAGAATGGGATAGGGTGGAGTGAAAAAATGAGTGTTTAAGTTTTATTGATGAAGGACAAGAATAAGAAGTAGGAAAATTATAAAGATATAAGTTTGGGTGGATTAATTGTAAAAAATCCGCTAGCAGAATGATCACTTACATTAGGATTTCTCAGCTGTAGAATGGAGGAATATGTTTGGATTATGATTTATAACAATATACATTTCCTTGTGTAGGAGTGAAAAATGAAACTTAACAAACAAGTAAAATCCTAGTGATAGGGAAATCAATCAAGAAAGTAAATTAATCATCTATTTTTCTACTAACATAGCCTCAAACAGTCCTTATATTCTATTTTTATGATATAATTAAACTTTATACTAAATTACACTAACTATTTCTAAATAATAAAAAATCCAAATTCCTGGCTCCTGTCCTTCGAAAAAAACCCAACAAGTTCTACAAAAATAAAGATTTAGCAAAGAGATATAATTTGTACTTTTGTAGTACCAACTCAACTTGAAGTCGTCAAATTTTAATTCCAAGTGCTGTTTTCGTGGAAGCAACCTAGAAAGAACAAAATATTTTGATTCAATAACCACCCCTTACATGTTGTCTTGGATAAAAAAGAATTATTGTTTTTATTATACATATGCCAGTCTCATTGTCCAAATTAAATTCAAGACAACCACCCTTGCCTCTCCTTCATTTTGTCAATACACTGAATTTTAAGATTTTTAACAATCTATTTTTAATAGGGTTTTATATCAAACTGCCCACCCATCTCACAAAAAAATATCAAGTAGCTACCCAATCTCCATGACGTCTCATTTAAACCACTAAAGTGCTAAAATATATCACTTCGTTAACTTTTTTTTAAAAAACTTGACAATTAACACTTTATATATTTGAGTTAGTTATCTTTATATATCAGACTTGTATTTATACTTGTATATTAGGATTCATCCTTATATTTCTTAATATCTCTTTCGTTTACATATAACTCTTTAATTAATCTTGTATATATCATCATATTCGTCTATAATAAAAAAGTCCTAAGTCTGCTGTATCGGAGACTTCGTTGATTAAATGGGAGCGTACTTACTGGTGTGGTTTTGGAATCAATATTCGTTTGCGGATATCGTGAACATCGAAGAATCCCAATTTGTAATACATGTGTTTTACCATAACAACATATTTACTTTTTATTTTTTTAATTGTTTAATCAATGATGTGTTATTTAATTATTTTTTCTTTTTTCTTTTTTCTTTTTTTACATAGCATGTCCAATCAACATATTAACGGCAAATTCACAATCTTAAAGTTGACCGTCAATTTTTTAAACAAAATGATATATTTTGACACTTTAGTGGTTTAAATGAGTCGTCGTAGAGATTGGGTAGCTACTTGATATTTTTTTGTGAGTTAAGTTGGCAATTTGATATAAAACCCATCTTCAATAACAATCGGATGAAGCTGGCTATGTGGGTTATGGTTATCATGGTGCACAATAGGTTCTTTACGGCTACCCATGTGACCACTAAGTTGTCGACTATTGAAAGCAAACTCTCAAGTAAAAGAGTCTCTGTTATTTTGGTCATGAAAGAATAAATTGGGAATACTACTGTACCCTGTGTATAGTGCAATGAACATCATCCGATATTGCACATTGCTCGATAAGATGAATAGTTTTTTTTTTGCACAACCCTAGATCTCCCGATACTTCAGAAGTTTGATGGAGAAACCTAAGCTCTTGAGACCAATTTGAGGGATGGAGCACAATAATTGAAAAGGAGAAAAACTATAGATAGATTAGATGGGGTGAATTAAGTGCATATAATCCACTAGAACATTCTCAATTTCAATAAATAAAGTATGAAAATTATATAAGATTACATCTCCTTATCTCCATATCTAGGGGTGAAACCCAAACACTGATCTAACTTGTAAAATCATAACAAACTTAAAAAGAAGTGTTTATAATATTCTGCCATAACCATCAAATAATCTATTTATCTAATATTATGAAACTTTTTAATAAATTACATTAACTTTATTGCTAACTACTAGAATTTAAGTACAAATTAATATTTTAATTATTTGCTCAGCATGAAGGCCATATTATTGAATTGACGGGTTTAAGTTTTAGTTTGAATTACTCGGGATGGAATGGAGTGAAGAAAGGAATAAAAATCATATAGATAATTCCTCACATTATAATACAAAGTTCCATCAAAGTTACATCGAATTTCATTAAGAATTCAATTTCAGAAGTTGAGAATAATAAATTGATTTTAATCGGGGAATAACAAGCTTTATCTTGATTTTCGACAAAACAATAGTACTAAATATATCTTATATCTATGAGTAGATAATTGTGGTATATACCATGTTACTCTGACTCAGTTTTGATCTGCATGTGTCGAACAAGACACTTATATCGTGTTGTACTCTTTAAATGATATGTAGAGATTTTGACCAACTAAACGACAACACATACGATAGAAGTGACATGCATTATGATTTATGAAAAAGATAGGAAAAAAGAATGGAAAATCAGAAAAGAGAAGAAGAGCCTAATTTGCAAATTTCTTCACAAAATCATATTATAACATGAGTTTATTTGTTCATCTTTAATATGAAAATGTAAATTTCTTGTTTATTGATAAATTTTACCATATTTGTGTCACAAATAGGACAAGGTTCCTATATCCCCAGCTTGGAGAAATTTTGAGTGTGACATTGAAATATGAGCCCAGTAACATAGTGTATATAAAATAAAAATGAAATTGATGTATTTGTTAATCTTAGATCGGAGATTTGATTATTAGTCTTGATTTTGATGCATACTTTGTATTTATTTAGGTTGTTTATAATTAATTTAAAGTAGTTTTGGGCCTTCGTCCATTAGATGATTACATTAGGGTTGTCGAGTCCTTTATATAAATGATTATTATATCCCCTCTTCCATGTCAGAGGAATAGCCTTTTACATTATTAAGTTGAGTTTATCACTCTTTTATGATTGGGTTGTTAATTATTCCCTTCTACGGTTGAGAAGCCCTTGGTGGATTTTTTGCGGTTAAGCCACTCACATTATCTATATTTTTAATGTTTTATTCCATATCTTCTTTTTCGTAATTATTGTCATGCATTATTTTTACATGGGAATTTGATTGCAGGAGTTATTGCAGCGACCTTTGTATGTCCCTTAGATGTAATCAAGACTAGGTTTCAGGTTCATGGTCTACCTAACCTTGGTAATGGAACTGTTCGAGGTATGTTAGTTTTCATGTTCAAGCCTTGCTTTATTTAAATGTTTGCTGGAGATTGTTCATGGTGTTAATACATTTTGCCAAGATTGAATGAAGTGAAAATTTTTGAGTCATAAATCTCTAGTGTGCTGTTGCTCTTTAATTAAACAATTAACTCCCTTACTAATTGATGTGGGGATTTGTCTTGGAAAAACCATCTTTTGTTTTATAGTATGCTTTGTGTTGATTGTAAAGTCTATTACAATAGTTTTGCTATTTAGATGTTTACACAGTTATTGGATTATCACAATAACACAACCTTTCTTACTTGAAACAAAAGATAACTAATTAAATGTGAATTTTATACTTGAAGAGGCAAAGATCATCATGCTGAGATTCTGAAGGTAAAAAGTCAATATATTCATATTGTTTCGAGAATATAAAACCTAAAAATGAAGGCGTAAACATGCTCTTAGAAAGAAGTGAATTATTAGTTTCCAATATAGATTCACTACAGTGAAGTACTGCAGTGCCATGTAAATGCCTGAATGTAGCTGATTTGTGAGCCCTACAAGTGCAAGAGACCGTTAACTGAGAAACATACTTGTCAATGTGTAAAGGCGAGGTTAGGCGCCATTGCACTGCCTACACACCTAGGTGGTTAGGCGCTCGCCTAGGCGACCATTAGGCAGATTATATGTTGAAGTCGTTGAACTATATATGTTGGTTATTTTGTTACATGCATTTATTATGTTATTATTAAATCAAATAACTATTATTATATATGTGTGTATGTATATATAACTATATATGCGTGTATAACCCCGGGAAGAAAACTTTAGAACAAAATCAAGAAACTTCAATTCTGAAAGCAGCAGCGCAAAAGAATATCAGATGTTTCTGTTCTCTTTTGACTGTTGGAGATTAGGGTTTCATGGCTGTTTTCTTTATACAGTGACATGTTTTCTTTATAAAAGTATGGAATGGACCGGGTCAGAAACGGGTTGGGCTGGATATAACCAGAATTAGGCAGATTTAGGCGTCGCTTGGTCGTATAATAGCCATCTATGCGACCCTAGGCGTTGCCTACCTCATAAAAATCTAGGCGGGTTGGATGGCTACCTGTTTTCTGTCGCCTTCCCACCTACATGGCGCCTTGATAACTGCTGAGAAAGTCTCTAAAATTTGACTCTTAAGTATTGATTAGTGTACACTGTATTTCCACATGCATTTTGCTTCTGTTAGAATAGTAGATAAAGTGATAAAACATTATCTAGGTTCTGGTAAGGCAATGTAAACCATGAGATACTTGTGTCTTAATTTGTAACTATCGACAATGTTATGGTGCGCCAACACATTATGTGATACAGGAATATATTCTAGGCTAAATGTATTTCGATGGCCTGACTTTATGCAGTGTAGTTAATTGGTAGCTCGACTTTTGAATCAGCATTTCAGTGACCCAACTTCACTATTTTATATTGTGGTTTTCTTCAATTCTTGATTATGTTAAAAATTATCCATATCTTGCACAAGGACCCATCTGAACCAACTCCCCAACCCACAAACCCGTCCAAACCTCTATCTCTTAATCTTTTGTTCATGACTTCACCCGTCCTCTCTACCTTTTAATCTTTTGTTCATGACTTCATTCTCTCAGCATCTTCTTTCCTTCAAGAATTTTATATATGACTTAACACTAATAAAACACCACAATTTTTCACTTATGATCGAACTTCTAATTGCCAGATTATAAACATAAACGAAATGCAGTGGATTTTGCCAAGCTTCATCATCCAACCAATCGATCCACAAAGTTCCTTTCCCAAAACCTTGTAAATAATAAGAAAACTGCTAGATATATATGACGGTTGTAATTAGTGTTAAGATTGTTCTTTATCTTGTATCTTGTTCCCAGACTATTGTAGAGAACAAATTTGGGCTTCTGATAAGAACGTACATGCACTGGTGGATTTTGTATTTTTGCTAGGAAGAGGGTGCATAAAGGAACATTAGGGGAAGACTGAAATTCCATCAATGGCTACTGCAGACTGAGCCTGGTGGATGGTCAGGTTCAGGTCCTACTGTGATTTCAACTAGAGTAATGTAGCTGGGCTTTGTATTTCTCGTCCATCTTAATTTTTTTTTTAAACTCAAAAGACCCGACCGGTTCTAGATCATATTCCATCCTTGGATAATTGAAATAACAAAGGGTTTTGTTTCAAAGCCTAATTGGATAGGAAAAGGGTGAAGATCTGGGTGGGGTTTGGGACCGTGTTGGATTTTGGGTTGGAAGGTCAATTCAGATGGGCCACTGCCCTCTGGACGAAATTAGATAAAATTTAAGGGAATTGATAAAAGCGCTTAAGAAGTTGGGTTACCAAACTGCTAATTAAGAAGTCAATCAACCAGTCGACTATGCTGAGTAAGGTCTATAATCTATATTTATGTGTTTCTATACATATGTACTACAATATAATGCTAATAAATTTAAATATGGAGGAAGTCTAAGGTAGGAATGTGAAAGCCTGTTTAAGGAATATTCAAGTGGCTTTTATGCAATTTTTGAATTTTTCAACTTGATCAGGCAGTCTTATAGTTGGAAGTTTGGAACAAATTTTCCAAAGGGAAGGTTTGCGTGGCATGTATCGTGGGCTTTCTCCCACTATTTTGGCATTACTTCCGAATTGGGCGGTGAGTTATACATGGTTCAATTTATTTTATGTTCCTTTATTGACATTATACTTGTGTAAGCATAAACAGTATATTCTTCCACTTATGATGCATATTCCAAAAGCACAGATAATATCATAAAATGCTAAATGGAAAATAAAGAAAACGAATGTTCAGGTTACCATATTTTGGTGTCTTACCTAGAGAAAAATTGTATTCTTCACTTTTTTAAAAGAATGAAGGCATAAGAATGCTTCAGGCGATAACTGTACGCTCATTTATAGCACACGTCTTACGCCATGCTGCATTTGTTTCTAAAAAGATATTTTTGTTTTATGAAGAACGTGTATGATTTGGCTGAAGGTTTGTAGGCCACAGAAAGTCACTTTCTTAAGAAAATAGTAAAACCTGTTGCCACTCTATTTTCTCTTCAATTAATAATTAGTAAGAACATTAAGAAAAAATCTTAATATATTTTTATCCAACTCTTCGGGCTTCCAAAAACCCTGTGCAAATTACTGCTAATTATCTTTGAATGACTCTACATATTATATATTTTTGTTACTCTCACTGTTCTGCACCTTTTCATCATATTTATCATATCTAAATCTTTGCGATTCCAGTTATCCAATTATGTACATTATACAATGTAATCCTTTATTACAAATTTTATGATATTGTCTTTCAGTGGGGTTAGCAAGCATTGCTGAGATTTAATTTCACTAGTAATCTTTTTGTTTATATTTTTGCAGGTATATTTTACAATTTATGATCAACTAAAAGGTTTTCTTAGCTCTGATGGTTAGTTCATAACTTACTTTACGTATATTGTCTGAGATACAGCTGTCAGAGTCCTTACATTTCTCCATTTTGAAAGAGTTGTAATCATCTTCTCGTCTATGGATAGATATTCAGTAGATTCCCCTTTCTAAGGAATTAATATGTTCTAATTGATGTGCATATGAAGATGGGAATCATCAACTTTCAATAGGTGCCAATATGATAGCTGCCGCTGGTGCTGGAACTGTAACAACCATAGTTACAAATCCTCTCTGGGTTGTGAAGACGAGGTTTCAAGTATGTATTTGCAGATTATTTATTGCGATTTTTCGTTGCTTAAGTTACATGTATACTGTGAAGTAGAACAGCATATTGGCAATAACATTGTGCTCTTTGGGAGAACCAGTCCCAACACTATTGAACTGTTAGTCTTTTTAATGTCTCAACAAATTTGATTTGCCAACTTTTTTCGTACTTGTTATTTATTTGCAGTCTTTATGTAGTTTATGTCAATTTTCATTGTACTTTTGGTGGTGGGATTGGTTACTTGTTTACTCCAAAACCTACCTTATAAACACAGAAAATACCAAAAGTATACATAAAACTCATAAACAAACATTCAGGAACAAGTAGTACTTGACAGTTTGTTTTTCTCGGGCTAAGGTAGTAGTCTGTAGAGAGTGGTGGAATCTCCACCTTCCTTACTGCCTTGGTGGGGAATGAAATTATTACTGGCAGTCAAAGAATTAACTTATAACTATTACTAGTAGATCATACTTATAACTATTTATACTACTTGCTGGCATCGAGTCTGAGCAGTTTGAGTTTAGCCAAAAGGTTAGATGTTATCATATGTTTTATGCATTTACCAAACAATTGTTGTTGCCAATATTTAATGTTTTAGTGCTTTTTTTACATTGGATATAGATACACTCTTATATGTGCGGACATTGTTGTTAAATGCCATTGGTGAGAGGGTCAGGACATCATGCTAATAAGGCGTATGTTTGGTGATATGATATTCAATATCTATTATACACACACGGAGTGATTCAGTGCTAAACAATTTTTATCGTGAGAACACTGAGAACAATTGTTGTGTAAGTGCAGAGAAATATAATATAACAAAATGTAGAATGTGAAATTGGTCTGGACTTTCAAAAATTAAAAGTGCAGAACAATTGTTCTCACTGTTCACACTCTTAAATTTGTTCTCCATAGAGTGCGGCCCATATACATATATATATGTTTATCTATCAATATATACATATTAGAAAATATTATATAGCTTAATTCCTAATAATATTCTCGTAATCCACACATATATGTCTATTGTAAATTTGTGAGATAGGTTAATATCATAAAATATTATGAGGGGTGTAAAGAAGAAAGAAGAGAAGCCGCTAGAGGAAAAAGTGTTGTTTGATGAGTTGTGGTCAAGTTACGACCTAAGGTAGGACTATATTTAAAACATGGGTCGGGTATAAACAGATTGACTTGGTGACCGGACGCCCATTATTTTTGTAGTTGGAGCACTAAGGAGCCATGTCGCCTATGGTGATGTCATAATAACATTGATTGTGACCCCATATCAAAAAAAAATTATGTACAAATTCAAGTAATGGTTAGTTGGACTATGTTAAAAAAAGTTACTTTTCACTTGAAAGTAACAGTGACTTATAAGTTATAAGTATATTTATACTTATTGGGTATTTTGTGTTACGATAATTTTAGTTACAAGTTTAGTGAAGTGTTTTATAAATTATCAATTATAGGTTACCAAATATATATGTTAAATAAAGTGTTAGGTTAATACATAGATTTTCAGTTAAAAATCCAAAACTAAAAACACAAATTTTGAAATAAAAATCACTCCGAGCAGACAAGACAAACAAAAAAATTGTAACATTATATTCTATTGTAATTGTGAGTAAAAATAGCATCATAAAATGTAATCCACATAGCGTCGTTACCATATGTTTTGTTGGTATGTCCACCCTTATTATTAGTTCTGGAAAGTGAAATCCGCTGGAACATAAATTTCTCTTTCATCGGCTTGAAACACACTATCTGTGCCATTTGACTTGCCAAGGTAATTGTGAATCATCATTGTATCTAGAACGATATCGGAATATTGTTTTGGGTATCTACTTCATACATTGGTATATCAGCTAAAATAACAAATCTAGTTTTCCATGTGAATATATAAAACAAGCACTTTCTTTGTCCCCGAGATGGAATGCTAGTTCGTCTGAGGCCCTCATTTACTATTGAACTACTATCACCTTCATGTTTTTCGTCGGAGAAATTTTAATTAGGCTTATTCTTCATCTAGAATTGTTATCGAATGAGTATTCCGAGTATATAAAACTATATTTGTTATTTTAGCAAATATGCCAATGTATAGTATAGATACGGAAACAGATATCTTTTTGGATACAATGGCAATTCACAATTACATTAGAAAGTCTAATGCCGTAAATAATGTGTTTATAGCTGCTAAAACATAAACTTACATTCCCGCGGGTACTAATAATAGGGTTGGAGAGACCGTCGAAACAGATGGTAACAACCATGGGTGGATTACAATTCGGGATGCCATTGCTACTCACATTTAGAATAGCATGTAAATGGTGTAATTTTTTGTTGTCTTTTTTGATTTTAGTAATTTTTGTTTTTAATTTTAGATTCTTAACTTAAAATCCATGTATTGACCAAACAATTTATTCAACCTAAATAAAGTCTTTTTTTATAGTTTTTAAATAAAATTTGTGTTAACTTATAAGTGTTAATTTACCAAACACTTCATGGAACTTATAAGTACAATTATTCAGTCATAAAATAATTTATAAGTATAAATTTACTTATCTCTTATATGTCACTTATTACAATTAAGTGAAAAGTAACTTTTATTAAGATAATGCAGAGTTCCAAACAGGACTCTAATTTCAAATATTCGATAATAGAAATGAGATTGAAGCTCTGGGCTTTTTGTGTCGTGTCCTCTTGAGAAAACTAGTTAAAGCATTTTAGAACTTTGTCCCTTCCGGTTCTGGATAATAAAATAGCAAACCAGTAGTCTGGTCACTTGTATACAGATCCTTTTTTTGGGGTTTTCCAGTGCAGTGTGCACTGTGATAATTTTGACTAGGATAGAGCTTTATCTTAATCTTCCCATTCTCCTGCTATAAAGTAAAATTTAAACTGTATTCGAACCTATTTTTTTCAGTTTACAGCATTTTTCAGTTCGATTATACCTGTGAGATTTATAATTATAGGATTCGTATAAATTTGGCTCATATAACTGGTGCTTTACCTTTCAAAGTTTTCATTTATTAAGCAAGTAACAGATCTCAGAATATTAAATCTTGTTTCTTCCCTTTCTGCAGACACAAGGTATGGGGACAGGTGTTGTGCCATACAGAAATACATTTTCTGCTTTAAGAAGGATTGCTCATGAAGAGGGTATCCGCGGTCTGTACAGGTGGTTTACCAGATTCCATTTTGATAATTGATTAAGTTAGAGGCAGTGCTTCTATATACTGAAAATAATTTATGTCTGATGTTTGATTGATATGGCTATGCAGTGGTCTCGTCCCTGCATTGGCTGGTATTAGTCATGTTGCAATCCAGTTTCCAGTATATGAAAGAATCAAAATATATCTGGCAGACCGAGGTATTAACTTTTCACCCACTGTTCAGCATGATTTCAGAAAAGAAGTTTGTAACTAATGGAACTTTTTTTCCCTGTTACTGATTATTAAAATATCAGATAACACTACAAGTGATAAACTTGGTGCAAGCGATGTTGCTGTTGCCTCGTCAGTTTCAAAAATAATCGCGTCTACATTGACTTATCCACACGAGGTATCATGCCATAAAACAATGCTTGATTTAACAATTTTGTTATTTGATTATGAAATATTTGCTCCAGTGTGGTTTCCTATGTCTTAAAACAGAAAAGTGAACTACTGAACTTTTTGTTAGTATTACTTATATAATGTGTCAAATTCTACTACAAACTATCTTAAACTACTATAAACTCTACAAACCAGCAAGATCCAATCTATACTATATATATATATATATATACTATATTATTAAAGACGAAATATTTAAAGATTAAAAGTTTGGTAGTCGGTCATTAGTCGGTATTTGGACCGGGTAATTACTTAGTTATTGGGTCTAAACATTAATCTTCTAACTAAAACACATTTCTAAACAAAACCCAAAAACATTATACTTTTAAAATACAAATAAAATATATAAAAAATTATATACATAAAACATTAAATAAAGTTTAAATTATTATTGTAAAAATAAAAATAAATTCAAATAATATAAAAAATATTAAAAAAAATTCGATTTGTGCATCGCACGGGATATAAACCAGTATTATTAAAGCTTAAAACATTAAAGTTTGATAGTCGGACGGTAATTGATAGTCGGTCAATATATGGATTAGTGATTGTATTGGGACTCATCAAAATAATATAATATAGTTTTTTATTATAAGATGCTAAACAATATATAATATTCGTATTTATAAGTCAACTGGATTATAATATGCATATATGTAATTTCATTTAAGATTTACACTCAACGTTATTGCAATTGTAATTCTATGTTAAATTTACGTTAAATTCTATAACAAATTTACCTAATTTATAATATTTTATTTATATTTTTTAATTTATATTAAAGATTTACATTCAATTTTATTATTACAATTTTATTTATTTTTATATTATATTTTAAATAAAATTATTTATTATATAATGGGTTTTTCTAATGTGTGCCCATGAGCACACATTAAGAACTTAGATGTCAAATTTAGATTGGTTTTTTAATCATTAATAATGATGAACCCCATGTATGCACAAAAATCCCCACCAATAAAAATGAATCAACTCAACAAAAGTGATAAAAAATTAGTGCTTAGAGTGTGCCCATGAGCACACACTAGAAATACCCTTATATAATACCCGTGCTTTCCACGGGTTATATGCTTGTATATTAATATGCACGATGCACTAAATACATGTAAAGCTTTATAAGAATCCATACATGAAGGTTAACGAATAAGTTTCACTAAAATTACCAATTTGATTCACTTGTGACTGTAATTTTATGTTGTATATGTAGTTTGTATGTAAACACATGCCTATATGTGAGGGAGGGAGGGATATTAGACAATCCCAGAAATGTGAAGATAAAAACAAAGAAGTATGAGAACTGTTGTTTATAATATAAATTCATGTCCTCGTCATTAAGGTGAATGAGATAGTTCTTCATTCAATTAGATGCAGTTGCCAGAATTTAACTCTGAACATATTTGGCAAGCACCAGTAAATATTATAATACCATCATGTTTCTGCTGCTCCATTTACTCTCTTTTTTCCTTGAAATATATCTGCAGGTTGTACGTTCAAGGCTTCAGGAACAAGGGCGCCATTCTGAGAAACGTTACTTCGGTGTTGTTGATTGCATTAAAAAGGTATTTCAACAAGAGGGCATCGCTGGTTTTTACCGTGGTTGTGCCACCAACCTGCTCAGGACTACCCCAGCTGCTGTAATCACTTTCACCAGCTTTGAGATGATTCACCGGTTCCTAGTTACTACATTCCAACCAGAGTCGCATCGTCAAACATTTTGAAATTGAAAGCAATATTATTTTGACATTATAGTGTGGATAAACCATTTTAGGCAACTACATATTCGTCCAACAGGCAAAAGCAAATTCTATCAGGCTCCAGTTTCACACTAAAGGGTCCTTTCTTGTTCGGGTGCCTTAGTTTTATTGGTACTTGAAGTAACATACATGCGACCGTGAATTGCCTTCTGTAATGTCAAGTGACCCTTTGAAGATGAGGAGTATGTTACAATACACAATGATAATGATGAAAAAGTGTGCAGATGAAGACATGGAACTTTCGAATGTCAGCTTGTATGTTGCACTTTATTATACCATTCTTTTCCAAGGAGTTTCAAGTTTCACCTGTCTTATAATTGCCATGGTCTTTAGTATTTTAGTCTTCCCTTTATAAATGAGTAGATTTTGTGTGATTAGTGAATTGGGTTGGCTCTTTTCGTGGGTTTCTTTTATACAGAGTGCTATTTGACTACATTTACTGTTTTTTAATCGACACAATTTTCTTTCTGGTGCATTTGTATTTCTTTTTGGTGCATGCGAATGTGCGAGTTTTCTTTGATTTTACTTTCTTTCATGACGAGGAATGAAATGAAACTAGTCCAATCCTAAAGTTGGTTACCGTTTCAATTTGAGAACGTACACTTGAAAAAAGTAAATGAACTGGCCAGCGAAAACATGCTATAAATCATATTTTTTGTGATTTTTTTTTTATAACCATTTTAATACCTCTAACTATATTCATTAGTTATTTACAGTAATATAGTATTGTTAATATTTTTTTATATAATTAAATTTATAAAAATCTGAATGTCATTTTTATTAATTTAGAATTCATCCCCAACTTTGCATAAATATACATCTGTAATAGAAAATTCTTTTAATCTCAAGGTATTGCATGAGGTTATAACCTATAATTTCTATTCACAAAATAAATATTGCAAGAATTTAACAAAAGACAGAAACAAATCCACTATCTATTTTACGACAAGCAATACGTCGAGTTAAAAGCAAGACGTGTAGGTGGATCGACTCATCAAGTTCCCATTAAAATAGGATCCACACAAGGAAAAACATTTGTCATTCGTTGATTATTAACGGCAACCCGAAAATATCCGAGTCGAAATATGACTTTCAAATTAAGTTCCGAATTAGTGGATGCTGTCAAAGGGAGTGACGATGCCATACGCAAAAAGGAAGAGAAAACAACTGTATAGTAAGTAATACTCCCTCCATCCCATTCATTTATTTATATTTTAGAGAGGGTGTTCCATACGCATTTTAAACTATATATAAAATATAGTTTCATAACATGCGTGAAAAAAAAATTGTGAATAAAAATTTAATATTTACGCTCAAAATGCGTTTGAGACGCCTCTGCCGAACATAAGGAGAGGTGGGTGGGAGTAGTATATAATAAAGCTGATAAACCCTAAGCCCCTTCACCCTAATTCATTTAATCGCCCCAATATGTCTCGTGAAAACCACCTCACCGGAGATTCTAATTCTCCCGTCGATATTCTCCGGCGAACGCTTCGAATCACATCTCTCGACGACGACGACGAGGAACCTCCGGTCGAAAACAACTCCAGTCTCATCCCTCACATCAACGAAGACGATGATGAAGAAGAAGACGACGACGACGACGATGATGTAACAGTTACGCTAGGATTTGTTGAAAAGCCCAAGCATGATTGGTCACTTCTTCCTCATTTATTCCCTAGCATAGCTGGTGGCTTTCCTGTAATTTTTCTATTTTTTAATTATTTGTTTTGTATTTTAATGTATACTGTGTGTTTAATTGGTTGTGTAATGTTTTTTCATTTCGATTATTAGGCTTGGTTGGATCCGATTAATTTACCTTCCGGTAGCTCTACTGTTTGTAGCATTTGTGGTGATCCTTTGCAGTTTTTGCTTCAGGTATGCTGTTTCGAGAATTTTATTAACTTATCGAGATTATAAATAAATACATTGTCCATCGAGAAAAGAAGATTGTATCGAGATTATTAATTTATCAAAGTTCTGTTGGATATTCTCTTCAAGTTAAGCATATGTTACAGAACTACTATTTTCTGAAAGAAAGAGAGTGTTAAGTACTGTATTATTTATACTGATTCCAATGAATTTAAATGTTATACTTGATAGTTGTGAAGTCTATTAGAGAAAATAAATTGAAAACTATAGGGGCATGGTTATGCAGTTATGAGAAATAAAGGGCAACTTTGGTGAAATTTTACAACGGTGAGGAACCCTGTGGTGCAGAGTAAAGTGTGTTACTTCATTTTAAGAGTGCAAGGATAAGAAAAGTTTAGTTTGAATTGACCTGCAATGCCATATAGGATATAGCTCGGGTGTAGGAGTAGAACTTTAGAAGTGATTAGTATCTTCGTGAAGCAGAATGGAAAAATAGTTTTGGATGGATTTTATCATACAAAAGCTGATTCATCCCCATTGTTGGAGGATCTTCATTGATTTCTATATCTTCGGTATGTTATAGGTATATGCACCCCTTTTCGAAAAGAAGTCAACATTTCACCGAACTTTATTTATATTCATGTGCCCATCAATGAAATGTCTTCTGCAAGATCAACATGAGCAGTGGAAACGTCCTTCAGATAATCCATCTAGAAGGTATTTGCTCACTTGGATATTAATGCCTTCATTCTTATTTATCATTTTCGGTGTTAATGAGTATAAATTCAAAATCAGAAGCTAATTTCTCTAAGTGTTTCATATCTAAAGTGTGAAGGTGTTCCGTTGCCAGTTGCCTCGCTCCAATTGTTTTTACTCCTATGAACCCCCAAAACATAATGAGACAACAGACAGACCTTCTGAGGTTAAAGGTACTGAAGCTGTGGTCACTTGTTAAGCTATGTGATTTATTTACTTACAAGAGAGCTCTGGTTACATTGTTTCTTTCCTTTAATATAAGAAACATCCTCAGCAAGATAATTTTAAGAATCTTAAGTTCCATTACCGGATTCCATCTTTGATGTGTAATAGCTTGTACACTGCAAGAAAAATATATGATTCCGAACCAGGTTAGGGCAGGATAGCAGAGAAATGACATTTGTTTCAGTTTTACACTTTTACTCCATGTAAAGAATTTTTGTTTTTATTTTTGCATTTTCAACTTAATGTAAAATTCCCTTTTGTTTTAAAAAACACAAATGTAAGATGATTTGTCACTGAAATGAAATGAAGCATTCGCTTCGCTTCAGTTATATATAGCATCATTTCGATATTACTTAGCATTCCTTCTTGTTATAGCTGCATTATGCAGTTGGTGCGGGACCTGGAAAGGATGCAGTGTTTGTGGCAATTGCAAAAGAGCACGTTACTGTTCTGAGAAGCATCAGGTTATTTAAGTCAAATTATCTATCGTATTTTCTTATTTATTTGCAATTGGCTATTACATTCTGTAATCTGTGCTTTGCTCAGGCTGCTCACTGGCGCATAGGTCATAATGTTGAATGTCGAAAGTTAGCTGTTGATCCTCAGCACACTAATTCTAGCTCTGGTAAGAGTTCAGCAGAAACAAAGAAAGTTTAGAAATACAAGTATATACGACTTTTCCCCTGCAGATTTTAGAAAATAGACAATATTTAGACTTGATGGTAACTAATAGGCATATTGTACATATCGGTGCCTTTCTCTAGACTGTTGGAGCCTGTATATAAAGTTTTGAACCTTGCAAATGATGTCCTTGAATGTAACAACTCATTTCACTTTGCATTCACTTAAGGTGATACTAGTGTAATATGCATCATCCAGCTAATTGAATTATAATTTTCAAACAGTTGCAAGTAACACTATTTGGCCACAATTTGAGATTATTAACGAGGATGAACCTGAAGTTGATACGATGACTGAAGACGGTGGTTATGCTACTGCGTTGCCATCAGTAGGCCATGTGGATGAAGGATTCAATTCACTGCTCGACAGTTTTGAGGTCTGGGTTCTGTTCCCAACTGTAGGTCAAGTACATGAGTCCATGGCTGATTTAATAAATTGTTTTTATGTTTTGTAAACAGGCAGATGCAGACAAAAAAAGTTGGGCCACTTTTCAGGAGCGAGTTTCAAGGGTCCCTGAGCAAGTTTTAAGGTAACTAGTTTTACCACAAATTAGGAAGCTTTTTTTCCCATCACATATAGCAAAATATGATAAAAGAACTTTAATTCTCTAGTTGTGATTATAAAATGTACCATTAGAAGATCTTCTTTAAAGAAAATTGGGTAGGAAGAGTTGCAGATTACAAATTTTAGATGTTGTATGATTTGTATCACGAGATGCATCATACAGGGGTTAGAAATTTGACAACACTTGTTTCAAGCCAATTGCAGTTAAAAGGTTAGTTTTTGAGTTTGAATGATGATTTAAATTGATAGTATAAACCAAACCAAATCAAACATACCCATATCCATACCCGGTGTATCCCGCTCATTGTGGGGAGGGTATAAGATGTACGCAAACCTTACCTCTATTCTAGAAGAGTAGAGAGACTGTTTTCGCAGAGACCCCCGACTCTTTGATTGATAGTATGAGTTTGTTTTATTGCTTGATTTAAATTTGTTCTTAGCAACTTAACAAATTTAACCGCAGATACTCACTTTTATGCATTCAAATGCACTGGGCAGTCTCACACCATTGATATATATATAGCTGTACATGTGAGCGTAGGATAGGCGTTCATGATAATTCTTCTTTAATCTTCATTATGTGGGGTGCTTAACTAGTGTATTCCACTGAGTATATGGGCTTAATGTTAAGTCGATGTTGCACCAAATTACTTGCGGTAAAGATGCGAGTGATATGTCTTTGTTGTCTTGATTGGAGCTATAAATAACTACTCTAAAGTCTAAACTTAAAATTAGTACTACTTTGGATTCAGCTAATTAGCTTAGTAAATGCTCTATTTCTCACCTCTTTTCACATGTGTTATATTGAGCAGTTAAATACCGCAGTATTGGTTTAGTTTCGTGCCTTCATTTCCTGTTATCATTGTTGTCATTATTGTTGCTGAATAAAGTGTCTAAGATATTGACTTGATATAAACCTCTGCTCCACCTATAATTGACATACCTATAAGTTGTCAGTGTATTGTTATTAATGTGTAAACATATAACAGGTATTGTAGGTATGCTAGAGCCAGACCTCTATGGCCCATGTCAAGTGGCAGGCCATCAAAAACTGACGTTCCTAAATGCAGCTACTGTGGTGGACCTCGCTGCTTTGAGCTTCAGGTATGGAGAGCTATCTCACTTTCATCTTTTTAATTACTAGGAATTTAAGTTGTTAATAATGTGAACTTAATTCTATCCTACAAACACCTATATGCATCCTCTTGCAATATCCTGCCTAAGATTAAATTGTCTTTTTGCTTACAGATTTTGCCACAGCTACTGTACTACTTTGGCGTGCAAAATAATGAGAATTCTCTTGATTGGTCAACCATAGTCATTTATACATGTGAAGCTTCTTGTGATGAAAGCATGGCTTACAAAGAAGAATTTGCTTGGGTTCAACTTCCTTCTCAATCAACTGCAACACTCGGATGATATATTCTTGGATTTCCTTTGTCCCTTTTTTTATACGGATATAAAAGATACGGGCAAGTATAAATTTTGTTCAAGTTATATTGCAGGTTGTAAAAAATTGAAATCACTTGTATTGTTTTAGGCTAGACAGCTGCAAAATAACTCATTTATTTAATAGCATGTGGGGCTGGCTACTTTGCATTTCTACGAGTACAAAACAATTCAGATTCTGACAGGTGTGTCTAGATTGTGGGAACCCAGGCAGCAACAATGCACATGAATTTCATCTACTTTCTGTTTCAACATTATTGATTGAAAACTTGGTTTGCACCAAGATGTAGACTTTGAAACCTACGCATATATTTGTAAAACAATCTTTGATTTGAAGCTGCCACTTATGTTTGTGTTTGGTTCGGGGGATTGGAATAGAATGAAATAAAATGAGATTTGAACTAATATTTGGTGAATTTTCAAAAAAATTATTCTTTTCTCATTCCTATTAACCTAGATTAAAACCCTAACTCCTATACTGAAATTCAAATCCTCCATTTTGAAATGTAATGTTCCATTCTTCTTTTTACTCATTTTCTTGCAAATTCTCATCTGAGAATTTTTACATTCACTAATCTTTTCTCTTTTTACTTATTCCATTCTATTCAAATCTCTCCAACCAAACACAACATTAGTGAGAATGCAAAAATCATATTGATTGACCGATTTTGAGTCTTTTTGCGAATGATTTCATTCCGGTTAGATTTCCTTTTTTAAAATAATTAGGCTTATATCTTTAGAAATGATTATCTGTTTTTAGTAAATCTCGGGTTGAATTTTCATCGTTCGTGTTTTTTGATTTTTTAGCACGTAAAAAAGTTAAAAATATACTTAGACAGTAGACTTGTTATAAAAATTAAATTTTTATATCAAATAAAATATTAAATTTTTTTAAGGCGACCCAAACGGAATTAATATATTCACAGTTATTTACAAATCTAAACCATAATTACTACTAAAAAACTACTTATTCAATCAACTACTGCACTTTGAGAAGACCATAAATTTATTTATTCCAGAGAAATATTCACTAATGAATTTTGCGCTACAGAAATTTACATTTGAAAGGGAAATGAAAGAACATGGAAAATAATACAAATGAAATAAAAACTTACTGCACTACCAAAATTTTCTCACATCATTAAAAAAAAGCAAGGCTGTACAACTGCAACCGACTGCCAAATGACACTTTGATTTGAGTGACCAGGAGAATGTATATGTTTGAATGGAGGGGATGAGATGAAGCACTCCATGATGTTTATTGTAGATTATATGCTGAAATGGACTGAAGTTGTGACGAAAAATTCATAATGTACAGATTCGAACGTGACATATAATTTGATTTCTGGTATTTTCGGTATCATATCATAAAACAACAGCATGACTGCTTGGGTAGAAGAGGAAAGAACAAACTGATACAGAAGACATAAATGAGTTCTGGAGGGAGGGGCATGGTTTGGGATACACGTTTTCTGAGATACCTGATACATCCGAACATAGCCATGAAGCAGATGCATAAGGTGTGGTTATGAAGAAAATGTTAGATAGACAAATTGATGTGAAAGGAGATTCAGATATCCCCGAGAAATTTCCTGCGATAGTGACATTTGTGCCAATTATGTCTTTAAAGGTGAGGCCTTTGACAATAGGAAGTGCATGAGGATCATATTTGTCATCTGGATGTGATTTACACTGACCTGTTGCCTGAATCGCTATCTGAACATTTTTAATTTTTGCGTTGGATATGTATATGTCTTCTATATAACCACCTCTACCTATTGATGTCTTCAATTCAAACCCAATGAGTGAGTCATGTAGGTCTATCTTCTCTACCAGAACATTGGAGATGCCCCCAGACATCTCACTGCCAAAAGCCAAGCCAGCGCCTATAGTAGATTTAAGGCGAACCTCCCGGATGTGGACATATGACGTTGGTTTCCCAAGGGCAATTCCGTATTCATCCCAACCACTTTTTAACACAATAGCATCATAGCTCACACTAATGTTGCTTTTCTCAATGCATACATACTCGGAAGAATCTGCATATCAACAGATGATACCAAGCTGAGACTATGCTTGGACCACAGCATTTTTTTTTTGCTAAATTGACCACAGCATTTTTAAAAATATGTATCCACAAACTGAATAAGCATACCTGGTACTATTCCACTAGTGTAAGGCGATTTTGGGGGAGCAAAAGCTGTTACATTTTGAATTAACACATTGCTGCATCACAACCACACAGATACTTGCAATTCAGAGTCAGAATTAATAAAATAAAAGGCAAAACAAATATTTAAAATAAAAAAAACCAAGTACCTGCAGTAGACAGGATGAATGTTGTAGGATGGGGAGTTTAAGAATGTTAGATTTGAAACAACCACATCCTTGGAGCTTATAAATTCAACCAGGCATGGTCGGCTGTAGTTTAAAGAATGAGAACTAAATTGCTCCCACCAAACAGAACCCTGACCATCTATAGTCCCATTGTCACCTGTGCAGTAAATTCATGCACACAAGATTTATAAGAATAAGTTAATAACAAGTAAAAGTTCAAAGGAAAACTGCATAAGACTGCTAAATGTAAGGATGCTCCTACCTGTAATTACAACATCGACTAAATTATTTCCTGTAATCAAGCTTCGATACCTACCACCGGGAAGTTCAATACCTCGTCCATATGATGGTAAGGCGTCAACAACCTCCCAATGAGCAATATCCTGCAAAATAAATATATATCAGCAAAAGATTTATATTCTCCAATATGGAAATTATAAAGTCACTACTGATATTTATTAATTTATACAAGACTTTGAAGGGTTTATTTTCTTTAGCTAGCAAAAGAAGATGTCATCTCGTGTTTATCTCTATATATTATTCAATTCTTTTTTAGGACAACCAGCTGGTGGTTGCTTTCTGTACCACAAAATAGTATTTCAGTTACAAGCCTACAGCTAAATTTCCGTCTTCGGTCAACAGGTTATTTCAGCAGACTGATATCTTCAAACTGGATAGACTGTCAGTGCTGTTCAAGAGAGCAAATTAGATCCCATGGATGCAAAGGATGACTACCTCTGCAGGAAGATAACCTGGAATCTATTTAAAGTTTAAAGCTGATTATCGAATATATAAGCCTGCCAAATCCAGGGAATGGGAGTAGGGACAGCTGGACAGGGAATGGATTGTGACTATGCAGTTTTAGTGGAGAAAATTCTAAATTTAAGTGGTCAAAACACCAACTTGTTATTTCAGATACCAGGCCTGTTTACCACTTGGATCTGGAACCTACATGCTGATAAAATGTAGGGTAGGGATTGAAACTTCCAAGTCTGGTTAGGTTCCCACATCAATAATTATTCATTCATATTGGTTGTTACTGTATGATACTGCACATACATTCTATCTCTGTCATGTTGCGAATAGTGTAAATACAAACAGAACAAAAGGAACTGTGCACAAATATATAGGTCCAATTTGGCATTGTTGTGGTCAACCTGCTGCGAGGAAAAGTGGTGTGGTAAAAAACTGATAGGTGTCTAGTAAATAAATGATAAAAGTTACAAGTTGAACGTAAAATACGAAACTAAAATTGAATTTCTTGAAATTAAGTTGAAGGTTAAAGTTATTTTTGTCCAAAATTTTAATATCGTCCTGACTTGCAAGTGTAAAAGCTACTTTCAGTCCTTCAGGTTTACCAAAAACTATTTTTAGCTGGAAAAAGTGGGAAAGCTGCTTTGAATGTCTGAGAAAGTGATCCCAAACGGGTTCTTAACTTTAATTTTAACAATTATGCATACTTGAAAAATAACTGAATGGCATTAGTCACCTGTGATCCAAGAATAATTGCATCTTTTTCCAAAAATAGTGTGAGGTGGCTGGTAAGGTCGAAACTTCCAGTAAGCCACTTACCAGGCGGAACATAGAGCTGTGCACCACCCTTATCTGTAAAGGACTTCAGATAGAAGATAGCATTTTGGAAGGCAACCGTGTTTAGTGCTTTCCCATCGCCAACTGCCCCAAACTCCAAGATAGACACACTGTGAGGCCTGGGTTTGAGAGGTCCATTAGATTTGCATTGTCCATTATAATCAGCCCCGCAATGTTCAACAACATGACTCCACGCAAGAAGTAAAAGCAAATTCACCTGAAAAGACCGGATAATTAAAGAGAAACGGTAAAGAGAAATGCAAAACATTGTTCAATGCCTAAAGTTTCTACTCTGAGATATTTTCTTCCGCTATTTGATGCTCACTTTAGGTAGGAAAAAAATGCAGTTAACTACTAGAAATGGATGCTAAGTTCAATAATGTCTTAAAGGCCAGTATAATCATCAATAAAACAACAATACTAAAATGGAACATGGAAATATCAACTATGTAACTAACTGATTGGAATAAAGCTTATAAAGTAGATGAACTATTAATTATTGAACATTCCAGAGGACAAGTTGTCTAAACAGCCAAACATTCACTACAAAACTTAACAACCTGCTGTTGCCAAATAATAATAAAGTATGCAAGCACAACAGATATGGAAGAACTAAATGGTGTTTAATAAATAAAAACAACTGGAAAGGACATACATTTACTTTGATCGAACCAAAAGTTTAATAATTGATATATAGCAAATTACCAATTTAAAGAAGAGAAACATCTTATGCTACAAGATGGAAAAAGTGAGAACCAAAGGATGCACAATTCACATATTTGTATATGAGATAAATGGTCAGACTAGTCAAAGCCGAGAGGTAAGGTCTGGTTATATCGCAACCTCCCCAGACCCTACTTGTACGAGACCCTACTTGCACGAGCTGGATACACCGGGTATGTTTAGCTCAACGTTCAAAAAAACTTATTACATGGAATGCAGAAAGAACCAACTCAGAAAGGGATCCTAGGTGATCTAATTCATGGCTACAATGTCAAGCCAACGACCAATGAAAGCAAATTATAATTATTTCCATTCTTGGCAAAACAGCATTAAAGTTAAAAGACCAAAACAATACATTACTACAAAAGTCATTCAAGTAGTTTTGAATAGACAATGTAGACAAGTGAACAACTTGAACAAGAACATGATATAAGATCAAATCAATATCAGTTAATAAAAAACATGACAATGTACATAAGTACACAAGAAACACATCATATAATCCAATAATTACCAAAAAGAAACGATCTTTACCCAACAATCAAAATTATTATTAACAAAGACCCATCATGCATGAATCAAATGGGGATCAAGAAAATCAAAAATGATTCATAAATCATCCAAAAAAATGAAATGAAAATGAAAGCAACGTACTTACTAGCCTCTTCATAATGCTCTTCTCTCCTCTCACCATTGTGCAACAAGAGGAGGAAGAAGAAGAAGAGAAGGAGAGAAATGGTGGAGTGAGGGAATTAAAGAGTATAAAAAACGGATGGTAAGAGAAAGAGACAGCTCAGAAAATAATAATAATAATAAGACAGCTCTTCTTTCACACTTGATGTACAATATAGTAGAAGAATGCTTATACAATTTTATACGTACTTGTAGTTGTATACATATTACTACATTGCAGAACTACTGTTATATCAGTTGGGTCTGGTGGCGCCCAAACGGGCGGGTCGGCTCGCCCCGACTCGCCATTGAACTCGCCCCGGCTCGCCTGGAAACCGGGCCAGTTCAAAAACCGGTACGAACCGCTTAAAAAACGAGCCGTGCACGAGTTGGTTTGAAGTGAACCGGAATCGGCACGGACCGACTCGCCTAACCCGCCTCAGCTCGGCACGTTTAATATTTTATTTAATTAATTTTATATTTATTTTAGCCTTTAACTAATAATTTTAATTTAATTAAACATTATATTTGAGAATATTTTTATATAATTTCACATTTATTTATTTGTATTTGTATTTAAAAATAATAAATTTTGATATAGCAAAAAAATAAGATTTATGTATCTTAGAGATATATTTTAATTATATTAAAATAAATATCACCTAATATTACTTAATAGTAAGATATCAAAAAATAATTATATATCGATTTTGGTCTAATAATTATCTTTCATCTTTCATATACAGAATATTGTGTATTTTGGTCTAATATTTTTTTTTATATGTTTAATATGAGCGGTTTGTTCCATTTTTTTAGAGAGGAGTCCTCTCAAATTATTTGTAAAATATTTTTTAATTAATAAAATTTATATAGGTACCATCCTCTTTTATTTCAAAAATATTAGTATAATTTTTAAATACTTTTAAAATTTTAAATGGAATTAAAATTTTAAAATTAAATAAATAAATAAACTCGCCTAACCCGCCGAGCCGCACACGAGTCAGCTTTTTTGAGAACCGACTCGACTCGGCACGGCCCGGGTAGCTTCACGTGCCGTCTACGAGCCAGTAACTGGCCAAACCGGCACGCAGGCGAACCGGCCCGGCTCGCCTGGCATGCCCATGTGCCAGCTGGGTCAGGGCCTCAGGGGTGATCGAAGAAAATACGATTCTTGTTTTGTAAAAAGAATTATGGTATCAAAATATTTGTTAATTTAATTTTGTATATATAAGTTTAAGAACTTTGAAAAGATAATAAATTAAAGAAAAATTCTCAATAGTATTTTTCTATTTTTGATTTTTTTCAATTTACGAACGACATCCTTAATATATGCGTTATATTAAATTTATCATTTTATTAATTAAATAGTTAATTTTATAATAAAAAATTAATAATGTTTTTGAATTTTTAAGTCATTTCATATTTTTAATTTACGAGTGACTAATTTATATTTTAGACTAGTTTTTATTAGTTTAGACTATCTTTTTTAAGCTCATAGAAATAGTTAAAAGATTGTGATAGTCCTACACCATGTATATTGAATGAAGCATGTAGTGACTTGCCCGAATCTGGGAAGGCTCGGACTCTGACTTTTTCACTATCTTAGTTTTACGATCTAGGGTAAGGTGGTTGTGATTTCCACACCTAAAGCACTTCTTCCTAGGAACATCAAGAATGTTTTGATAGTTATTAGCTTTATTAACACCTTCTTTGCCATTCATGTTTCTTCTAGTTTTGCTAGACTCTGGCAGCTTCTTTAGTCTCTTCTTTAACTTAGACTTAGATAGAAATTTTATGTTCACATTTTTCTTTGTTTCTCATGAATCATATGTTGATTTAACATTAACAGGAGGAGTAACATATGAGTATGTAACTTTTTTGAATAAAATATGGTTGTCCTTAGGAATTACAAACTTAACAAGAGTAATATTATTCCTACCTTTAGTCTGTGTAGTTTGACTAACTTATGTCTTAATGCTTTCATTTTCATTAGTAGTTTTTTTACCTTGATTCTTGTCATAGCCTAGACCTGCAAATTGATAGACATTTTTATCATTGAAAATCTTTTGAACCTTTCTACCATAGTCTATCCAGACTTTAAATTTAAGCATTTCTTCTTCAAGTTCATTTTTTAACAAAGTCATATGTTTTAAAAAGTTCACCATGATTGTATTTGTATTTCTCATAATCTTTACTATATTCATCCATTGAAATTAACTCAGAATCCAGGTAACTATTTCCACTAATTAAGGCCATGTTTTCTTCCTTTAACCTTTCACTCTCACTAGTGATGAATTTATAATTAGTCATGATATTCTTCACTTCAGATTGAACAGTTTTAATACCATTAGAGTCTAAACTAAGAAAAGATTCAGAAGAGAAAATTGATACCTGAGATTTGCAGGATTATAAACTATTGGGAGAATCAGAATTTTTTAACGAGATAATCTTTAGTGCTAGGTTTTCATAGTCAATGTCATTCTCAAAGCTGCTTCAGTCTACCTAATCATTTCCTTTTGATATGAGTTCCTTGCCTTTTTCTTGAGTTTTAGCTTTCCTACATTCACTAGGAAAATGTCATAATATTCCACAATTGAAGCACTTGACCTTTGTCTTGTCAAGTTTAATAACTGTGTTTTTGCTTTTTTCAACTTTCTCATCCTCCTTTTTTAATGGGGGCCTCTTGCTAAATTTTCCAGTTCTTTTATTGAATTTCATTTTCTTGAAATTCCTAGCAAACATTTGACCCATATCAGTCTCAGAATCAGAGTCTGTGTCAATAGACTCTACTTCAACAACAAATTTACCCTTTTACTTTAATTCTTTCATCTTTGTCTCTTTGGGTTCATCTTGTTATTCTTTCATAGACTCTATCATGAGAGCAACAGACTTCATATATCTTATTTAATTTTTTGTTCTTCCTCTATTACATCTCCAAGTCATATGTTTTGAGCTTACCATATAGCTTTTTCAGAGTGATTTCATCCAAATCCCTGACTTCTCTTATTGCAGTTGTCTTAGATTCTTCTGGAAGGATCCTGGGAAACTTGGTGTTTGTATCTTCATTATCATAAATCTTACCAAGTATGGTCATCTCATTCAAGAGTTTAGTGAATCTATCATACAACTCAGTAATAGACTCTTCAGATTTAGCTTTAAAATACTCACACTCATGAATTAAGAGGGACATTGCATTCTTCTTGACATCTTTGGTACCTTCACAGTATACTTCAAGCTTTGTCCACATATCTTGCGCAGTTCTACATGAGATTACACAATTTTTAGAGTAGAGTCTAAACTATTAAATAGAGTGTTTTTAACCTTAGTATCCTTGAGAGCATTCTTCTTGTCATTTTTGGACCACTCCGCCCTTAGTTTTTCAGAAAAGTGTTCTCCCACAAATTTTTCCATCAAAAGTCATTTATGGAACCAATTTCGAAGGTATATAAGGTTCATCATGAATTCTGTCAAGATAGTCATAGTCTGTATCTTCCAGGTAATCAGTTAAAATCCAATTAGAAGGCTACCTTTAAAGTGATAAAACGTTTTCCTAATAATTTAGTAGGAAGAATCCATCCCAAACTCTAATTCTGATGTTTTGTAAGTTGTTGCGCATAAGCTATTTTCTAGAACATGTCCAATGGAATATAAAACTATTTTTTTTGTAAATTAGAGCATGCTAAAACTTCCCAGGTGAATTCTCAGATTCATTGATCTCCTCCAAAATAGATTACAGTCTTGATATAGTGGAAACTTTTTGGACAATAAAGGCTCAGGCAGATTTTAGGTTCTAGATGGTTCCTCATCTATGAATGGTTTCTTCCCTTTTAAATTTTTTCCCAACAGCTTCCATGAGTCACTTTATTAGAGTGTAATTTCTATAATTATTTTTATAACTTATGAATTGGATTTCAGGAACTCTAAATCGAAATCTGGCTCATGTGGAATTTTGGACACAATAATGATAATTAAGTGTTAAATATTATTATATATTAGTTGAAAAATAATGTATATCATTTATTATTGTATGATTTGTTTTGATAATACGTATATATCTGACAATATTATTGAGGCATGTTCTTGTGCGAAACCAAAAATTACATAAATGGCATTGGATGCGACTTGCGAGTACAATTTTATATTAAATGCAATACAAAGTGAAATGAGAGTCGACCTCCATTTTCAGATCTAGGGTTCTAGCCGCCTCTTCCATTCTCCTACAATTTTTCCCTTTGTTGATTTTCCTTAAATAAAATCCAGTTTTTTTGGTGTTTGTGTGTCTCTCCTTTTGGAGTGTTTGTTTGTCTCTCCTTTTGGGATGTTCTGTTATGTTTTTGTTTAATTATGTTTAGATTTATTTGGTAGTAGGTCTTTTGAGAATGATTTTGTTGATATTTTTGGGGATCTGAAAAGTCCGCATCGAAGTTGGGGTGGTGGTAATTATTACAAGAGCTCACATTTCACAACCAAAGATGATTCATCCTTTGAGGGTTTTCACTTTCGACATATCTATAGCTAGTATTCGGCATGTAGATAGCCGGGGTGCCACTCATCCCACCTCAGTTTATGTAATTGGGGTTTCTGAACACTAGGCTAACAATAGTTTTTATGTGATAAGGTCAATTGTGATATTGCTGCTTTCAGGGATGTTGATGCAATTTGGATCGCTTGAGATGTCTTCGATTTCGTTTTTAGTTTCAAGAATTTTTAAATTCTATGTGTTAAACGATCATGAAACAAATCAGCTAATTATTTTTAGTATGTTATTTATTTTCCAACCTGGTTGTATCGGCAATTGGAGCTTTGTCCCGACTATGTTCTGTTCTATTTAATGAAAACTGCTATTTGTTTGTCCAAAAAAAATGCAATACAAAATGAAGTTAAAATCATTAGTAATATATGTTTTGATAATATATAATATATCACCAACAATAATGAGTATTAGTATAAATGAATTTGTAATAACATATAATAATATGAATTAGATTACCAATATATAATATTTCAAATATTATTCAAAAAATTGAAGAAATAATTTTTGAAGATAACCTTTTCTTATATTTTAAAGTACGTATAAATATAGAAAAAAACTACTTTATTTTTTAGGCAGAGGAATATATCAGTAGACCTCACAATTCATTCGTGTCGTGTATTTTCATGTTTCGTGTACTGAAATGTTAAACCCAAATACGATTCATTTGGAGTTCGTGTATGTTGGACTTAAATCAAGCCTATCATATTTAATTATCTGTCTTGCTGTAACATAGTTTGTACTTCTGTAATAGTTTAGTGACTTAGATATTCTTGTATAAAATTGCAGATAGAAGTCTACTCAGACTGTCTCTCAATTGTAAATAAAGTCAAAATAAAGTCTGTTAGAAGATTCAAGTTGAATCATGCAACAAGACAAAGAAGGCTGTGGAGAAATAAAGGAAGTCATCTGAGAATTCTATCAAGACAATTACTCAGTCGAGAAGTCTACTATTCGAGAAGTCAGAACTGTGGGAACATTTCGAGAAGTCTCAAAACACATTCAACTGCTCAGTACTCGATCGAGAAGTCGGCCATTCGACGAGTCAAGTATTGAAGTCATTCGAGTACTGTTAATTGTGAGTCATTCGAGAAGTGAGAAAAGAGAATAAATTCGAGAAGTTAGCAAAAGGAGCATTCGAGAAGTGGTAAAGCTGAGGCATTCGAGAAGTCATAATTTCAAGTTACTATTCGAGAAGTCTAGCTTAATCGAGAAGTCATCTAATGGAGTATTCTAATCGAGAAGTCTAGTCATTCGAGAAGCTAGATATTCATGGTTCAATCGAGTTGTCACAGCAAGTACCCAATCGAGAAGTCAACATCTATGACTTCTCGAAATATTTTGAACAGAGTACTCGACTGCACCAAGGAGCTTTTTTCAAGGAAAATTGCAGAACAAGTCAGATAATTCTGAAGCTCTGTTTTTACAGGATAAGTCAAACCTGCAAAGATAGAGACAAGTCTACAATGAAGCTGGGAAGTCAGTCAAGACAAATGACAGAAGGTATAAGGCTGGATGTAGCAGACTGTCACAACAGTGTTAGCTAGAAATAGATATCAGTCAAATGTACAGGATGTCTTATCTTTTTCTAGTTATAGCTAATCTGTCTTATGTGAGCATGTATACAGGACATGTTGTCTATATATTTTATGCACAACCATATTTGATATTAGTCTTGTGAGTTTTACAATTGTAAATTTCCTAGAACAAGAAGCTGAAATTCAAGTTGAATTTCAGATTGTAGCAAAGATTCATTCTAATACAATTAGATTGAAAGTTACATTTTGTGTTTACTATATTCACTGCTATATGTTCTTGTAAACACATAACTTGTTTCACTAGTATTAGATTTAAAGCTTTACAAAGAGAGAAAAGAAATCTAAAGAAATAGAAGTATACATTCACCCCCCCCCCTCTGTAGACTTCTGAGACTCTTAATTCCTATAAGTGGTATCAAAGCAGGTTGTAAACATACATACAGACTAAAGATCAAGATGAGTTCTCAGAAGCTAAGCATCATAAAGATTCCTACCTTTGACAGAGAAAATTATAACCTATAGAAGAGGAAGATGCTGATGTTCATAAGGGCTGCAAACTCCATGTACCCATAAATATTGAAGAATGGTCCTTTCATGCCTGTAACTCTAGTTCCTGAAACTACTAGTGGTTCTGAGGTTATTCCTGTAACTTGGATACCTAAGGACCCATCTCAGTACATAGATTCAGAAAAGGAGAAGGTGTCTCTTGACAATAGTTTAATGCTTATATTAATTGAGTCACTGGATATTGTCATGTACAATAACATTGTCAATTGCACATCTGCCAAACACATATGGGAGAGAATAGAAATTCTGTGTGAGGGAACTGAGGAAGTAAGGGAAAATCAAAGGCAGCTCCTTGTTTCTCAGTATGAAGCATTCATGTCAAAACCTAATGAAGGAATAACTGAAGTATTTCAGAGGTTCAATAAACTGATCAATGATCTTCAACTTCATGGGAAATACTATGAAACCAAGGAGAAAAACATGAAGTTTTTGTTAACTCTTCCAGAGTACCTGGAGCATAAAATCTCTGCAATAAGAGAGGGAAGAGATTTAACAAAGCTTCCTCTTGAGACACTCTATGGAATATTGAAAACATATTAGCTGGAATTTTATCAAAAGAAGGTCATCTTAGCCAATAGAGGAAAAATGACAAATGTCTCAAATGCCTTGGTTGCCGAGGAACCAACTGAAAGGACTGGTACAAGCAGAAAGTTAAAATCTGAAGAGTTTGAAGAACAAGAGCAGGAAGAGAAGGACTCTGCAAATAGTGAATCAGGAGAAGAAGACTTCTACACCATTGAAGAACTTGAAGGCATGGACAACAAAACCATGGCCTACATGGCAAAGAAGTTTGGAAATTTGAGGTTTAAAAGAAACAAAAGTTTTAAACCTAGACCAACCTTCAAGTCTTCAAGCAAAGGAAATGATCCAACAAGAAGCTTCAAAAATGGAGGATACAAAACTGGAACAATTGATAGATCTAAGATAAGATGCTATAACTGTAATGAGCTTGGACACTTTGCAACAGAATGTAGAAAACCCAAAGCAATTAAGAAGGATAAAGATTACTTGGAGTTGGAAGTCAAGTATGAAGCTCTCCTCAAAAAGCAGAAAGGAAAGACTTATATTGTTGCAGGAAAATGCTGGGATGACACAGATGAAGATGAGGATGAGGATGAGGAATTTGGGAATCTGGCACTCATGGCCAACTCACATGATGGAGCTTCATCCTCAAATCCTCAGGTACCTTCATTAATCTCACTTGACATGTCAAATTCTCAATATAAGAAAACTGTGGAAGATTTAAGCATCGAAATGTTTAACATTCACACCAGTATGACTGCTACTTATGAGGAAATTGCTAGGTTAGTAAAAGCTAATGCTGAATTGACTGCTAGGAATGAGACTCTAGAACTGTCTGTGATAACTCTGGAAAACTTGAAACAGGAAAATGAATATCTTAAAAACAAAGTTGTCTGTTATGAACAAATTGAAAATTTTCTTAAAGAGCAAATTTCTGAAAATGAGTTGAAAATTAGATCTTATCAAAACTCAGCTAATATTGTTCAAGAATTCCATGAGAAGCATAAGGAAAATTCCAGGATTGAAGTTGGTTTTGATTATGAGAATCTCAAGAAGAAGAAATCTGCTTCATCAAAAAGCAAGAAATTTGAGATCCTTGGAAATCCTCACATTCTGAAAAATGTCAAGGAACTAATTTTTAAGAAAACAACTGTTGAATTTGATGAAGTCAGTTTGGTCATCAAACAATAGTTGGATGATGAGGACAAGGAATCAACTCAAAGAGTTATGCCATCTGTTGAAACAGAAGAACCCACAATCAAAGCCAAGTCCATTCCTGCTAAAACTGAACCAACACAAAATGTTCAGAAAGATGACACCATGCATGCTAAAAAGAAAAAGGTTAACAGAAATGAAAAAATAGGCATCAACAAACACAACAATTATGCACATGTTCACAATGCACCTAGGAAGATTTGTAAAAATTGTGGTTCAACAAATCATCTTACTCATATGTACAAGAAACCTGTTGTTAAAAATGATGAGTTTGCCTGTGGTTATGTTAAGCCTTTAATGCATGATAATCATACATTCTGTGATAAATTTAAGTGTATGCCATGTAACATGAATATCATGAATACCTGCTTTAGGCTCAAGAAACAGTTTGTTGATATATGCATAAGTCAGAATTTGAACATCCACAGTCTTAAGCCTAAATCTGCTAGTCATGTGAAACTTAGAAAACATTCATGTCACCTAAGCATGCATCTAGTTCTGAGAGTACTAATGAAGCAAAATTTCAAAATAATAAAAATGAAAATGTGCAAGTGCAAATGACTAAGGCTGTTAAGAACAGGAATGACATTCATGTGACTAAGCATAAAGGACCCAAACTTGTTTGGGTATCAAAGAAAACTTGATTTGTGTTTGACTGCAGGGCACAGGTAAGAAGAAAGTCATGTGAATTTTGGACAGTGGATGTTCAAGGCATATGACTGGTGACAAGGCCCTGCTGTCACAATTCAAGGATGAGGTTGGCTCAATGGTAACCTTTGGAGACAACAACATTGGTTTTACCATGGGATATGGCAAATTGATTCATGGAAATGTTGTCATTGAAGATGTAGCCCTGGTCAGTGGTTTGAAGCATAATCTTCTCAGCATCACTCAATTCTGCAACAAAGATTTGAAGGTGGAGTTTGAAAAGGAATTGTGTCTCATAACACACAGAAAGACCAAGGAAATTGCACTGCAAGGAATAAGAAAATGAAGCCTGTTTGTAGCAGATTTGGATTCTGCAAATAAGGAGAAAATTTGTTGTTTCTACACAAAAGCCTCAGAAAATGAAAGTCTGTTTTGGCACAAAAGACTATCTCACTTGAACATCAAAAACATCAATTCTTTAGTAAAGAGAGAATTAGTAAAGGATTTGCCTACACTTGAATTCTGTATAGAAGGATTGTGTGAGGCATGCCAGAAAGGGAAAATGAAGAGATCAAGTCACAAAAGTAAGGAAATCACCTCAATTACCAAACCACTGCAACTAATCCATATGGATATGTTTGAACTAGTAAATGTGATGTCCATGTCAAAGAAAAGATTTGCTCTTGTCCTGGTTGATGACTTTTCAAAATATACTTGGGTAGAATTCTTGCATTCAAAAGATGAAGCTCCTGAAATTATCATTGAGAACTTGAGGAGACTGGATAAAGGCCCTACTCTAGTAATTGCCTTAAGGAGTGACAATGGCACAGAATTCAAAAATACAACACTAAGTGAATTCTGCAAGGAGAAATGTATCACTCACCAATTTTCTGCCCCAAGAACTCCTTAACAAAATGGAGTGGTTGAGAGGAAGAACATGACTCTCATTGAAGCTGCAAGAACTATGCTAGCAGAAGCAAATCTACCAACCAGTTTTTGGGCTAAGGCTGTTAGAACTGCTTGTTACACTCAAAACAGAACTCTTATCACAAAACCAGTTGGAAAAACTCCTTATGACATCATGACAAATAGAAGGCCATCTGTGAAATACATGCATGTGTTTGGAGCAAAGTACTTTGTTCTTAAAGATGATGTCAACAATCTTGGAAAGTTTGAAGCAAAGGCATATGAAGGAATCTTTGTGGGATACTCCTTGGACAAGTCTGTCTATAGAGTATATGTAATTAATCAACAAAAGGTTATGGAAAGCACAAATGTAACATTTGATGATTTCAAGATCCCCACTATGAGTTTGGAAGGTGAAGAGTGTGACACTCTAAGATTTGAAAATTAAATAGAGCCTGAAACCTCTGCAACTGAAGAGGTTACAAGTACTCTTGAAGACTCCCATGTGGACATTCCACATGGAACAAATGTAGAAAGAGAACATGAAAATTTCAGTCATATCCAACTTGAGAATTCTCCACATGAGTCTAGCATGAACTCAGGGGGAGGTTCTCAAGAATCTGCAACAAATGGCAATCACTACAACCAGGAAGAAACATGCTCAAATGACAAGGATGGGACTCATCAGACTAAATGGAATAGAGCTCACACAGCTGATCAAATCATTGGAAATCCTGATGAAGGTGTGAGGACAAGAAGAGCAACTATGAATGAATGCCTATTTGCCTGTTTTCTGTCTCAAAATGAACCTAAAAGAATTGAAGAGGCTCTGTTGGATCCAGATTGGATAATTGTCATGCAAGAAGAATTGAATCAATTTGTGAGAAACAATGTTTGGGAGCTAGTGTCACCTCCAAAGGACAGATCTGTAATAGGCACTAAATGGGTCTACAGGAATAAAATGGATGAACATGGGATTGTAATAAGGAACAAGGCAAGGTTGGTCGATAAAGGCTATTCACAAGAAGAAGGCATTGACTATGATGAGACCTTTGCTCCTGTTGCAAGATTAGAAGCAATCAGAATTTTTCTAGCCTTTGCAGCACACTCAAATTTTAAGGTCTATCAGATGGATGTCAAAAGTGTTTTTCTCAATGGTGAGTTGGAAGAAGAAGTATATGTACATCAACCTCCTGGCTTTGAAGATCCAAATTTTCTAGACTTTGTCTACAGACTCATCAAAGCATTGTATGGACTCAAACAAGCCCCTAGAGCATGGTATGGCACCTTATCAAAGTTTCTCTTGGAAAGGGTACTAGTGTGATGTCAACAGTTTCTAAAACTGCTAGTGCCCTCAAATCCAAGTCTCCAAGAAGGATGTTCATGAAAGTGACTGCACATGGAGTGATAAGGAGGGAAATTAAAAAAGATCAGTCAAGGAAATTGAAGTCAAGTTAACATCTCAAAGTCAACACTGCCACAACAACTAAATTCAAGAATTCTACTAGCTCATTGTTAGTTAGATGTCCTAAGTGGAGAAAACAACTTATTGTTCCAGATAAGGGTCTGCAAGTTAATCATATCCAAGAAATTGCAGAAGTCAACAAACAGAGATTAAAACAGTTGAAGGCTAACAGGAGTGCTAAAGTTGAAATCATGGACAAAAGGATGTTTATCACAACTGTTGATGGAGAGGAAAGAGGCTTTCACCATGACAACAGCAATGCTACCACTCATGACATTAGGAGAGTGATAAGTCTCTTTGACAAAAGAAGCATGATTAACAAGTTGAGAATGATGGAAATGGCTCAATATTTAAAAAAGAAGTACCAGAAAAAGCTTGACAAGGCAAAGTACATGGAGGAGATGATTGAAAAGAAAATAAAGGAGGAAGAAAGAATAGAGAAGCTGTCTGAAGAATTGAGAAGGCATGGAAAATGCAGGGTGTTCAATGACCCTGATAGAATTGAGTTTAAACTAAGAAGTGGATCCACAATCAAGATCAGGCTGAAGTTCATTCAAGACTATCATATGCAAACTCTCAAGATTGCTGCTGACATGTTAAAGGATTCTATCTTGATAGAGGAAGTTATGGCCAGGCAACAGCTTTTGGAAGTCATTGAAGAACACAAGGCAAGGGAAGAAAGAGAAAGAAAAGATAGATATGACCAGGCAGCTCATCATCAACAACAACAACAAAATAGGTAGGTTTGATATCTTGTATTAATGTGTAAAATTCATCATTTCCCAAATTGGGGGAGATTGTTGGACTTAAATCAAGTATAGCCTATTTAATTATCTGTCTTGCTGTAACATAGTTTGTACTTCTGTAATAGTTTAGTGACTTAGATATTCTTGTATAAAATTGCAGATAGAAGTCTACTCAGTCTATCTCTCAATTGTAAATAAAGTCAAAATAAAGTCTGTTAAAAGATTCAAGTTGAATCATGCAACAAGACAAAGAAGGCTGTTGAGAAATAAAGGAAGTCATCTGAGAATTCTATCAAGGCAATTACTCAGTCGAGAAGTCTACTATTCGAGAAGTCAGAACTGTGGGAACATTTCGAGAAGTCTCAAAACACATTCAACTGCTCAGTACTCGATCGAGAAGTCAGCCATTCGACGAGTCAAGTATTGAAGTCATTCGAGTACTGTTAATTGTGAGTCATTCGAGAAGTGAGAAAAGAGAATCAATTCGAGAAGTTAGCAAAAGGAGCATTCGAGAAGTGGTAAAGCTGAGGCATTCGAGAAGTCATAATTTCAAGTTACTATTCGAGAAGTCTAGCTTAATCGAGAAGTCATCTAATGGAGTATTCTAATTGAAAAGTCTAGTCATTCGAGAAGCTAGATATTCATGGTTCAATCGAGTTGTCACAGCAAATACCCAATCGAGAAGTCAACATCTATGACTTCTCGAAATATTTTGAACAGAGTACTCGACTGCACCAAGGAGCTTTTTTCAAGGAAAATTGCAGAACAAGTCAGATAATTCTGAAGCTCTGTTTTTACAGGATAAGTCAAACCTGCAAAGATAGAGACAAGTCTACAATGAAGCTGGGAAGTCAGTCAAGACAAATGACAGAAGGTATAAGGCTGGATGTAGCAGACTGTCACAACAGTGTTAGCTAGAAATAGATATCAGTCAAATGTACAGGATGTCTTGTCTTTTTCTAGTTATAACTAATCTGTCTTATGTGAGCATGTGCACAGGACATGTTGTCTATATATTTTATGCACAACCATATTTGATATTAGTCTTGTGAGTTTTACAATTGTAAATTTCCTAGAACAAGAAGTTGAAATTCAAGTTGAATTTCAGATTATAGCAAAGATTCATTCTAATACAATTAGATTGAAAGTTACATTTTGTGTTTACTATATTCACTGCTATATGTTCTTGTAAACACATAACTTGTTTCACTAGTATTAAATTCAAAGTTTTACAAAGAGAGAAAAGAAATCTAAAGAAATAGAAGTATACATTCACCCCCCCCCCCTCTGTAGACTTCTGAAACTCCTAATTCTTAAAAATATAAAAATTCTGATGTTTTGTACGAGAATATATTTTTAAGTATAATTTTACAAATATATAAAAATATTATATTTTTAAGTATAATTTTACAAATATATATTAAATATATATATATACACACACACATATCATATTTATATACAAAATTATAAATTTATGTATAAATACATATATCTATAATAAAAATTAATATTTAAATATTCATATATTTATTTCGTATCGTGCCGTGTACCCAAACACTAAATCCAAACACGACACTAAATCTAAGTCGTGTACTTTCTTATCGTGTTATTCGTGTCGTGTATTAAATTTCCGGATCAATATATCAGTGACATAAATAAATTTTATAATCTATAAATTTGTCTATTTGTCACCGTATACTATTACCGACACCAGAAAACAATTATTGATGATTGGAAATCTAATTATAGAGTGGATTAATTAGTGCTAAATTAAGCAGGAGTGGGGACAATGTAATTTTGGAATCATGTGTGTGCAAGGACAGCGAAGAGTAGCATGTGGCTCCTCACCTCAGATGCCAGATGGGACCCATAACCCAATGATACACCAAAAAAGCCAGCCGGGAGTCACTTGACTTTGCCAGATCATCATGGTTCCACCTACCTCTTTCCGAGGTTAACAACCTCTCCTTTATTATTATTACTCTGTCCTTTTTGGCTCCTTGCGTTTTCTAAAATCTAAACTATTGTTTCTTCATCATTGCATGGTAAAATTTAAATACAAAATACTACCAAATTTCCATTTTTTGTTAATAAAAAAGAAAATTATAAGAATAAATATTTATTTCGTTTCAAATTTATCATCATTTTGATTATTTTCACATATTTTATAATACATAAAAGGATAATTTCATAATTTTTTTAAATTATTTACTTATTTATATATATAATTATTTAACTTTTGTTTGAAAATTAGAATTTTTATAAATAATTTAGAAAGCTATCTCCTCTATTTACCTAACAACATACAAAAAGTTAGAATTACAAATAATTTAAAACTGAAATAGTCAAAGTGTAAAATATTTCATTTTCTTTCTTAGTATAAAGCCAGAAGCTATTCGCACTTTTTATATATTCAAAATGCATAAAAAAAAATTGGTATTCATATATGATATATCTTGTACACAGGGATGGTCATCGGGTTATTTTAGGGTCGACGAGTCACGAGTGCTATACTCGGACCTCCAAATCTCAACTCAATATGCGAACTCGACCGGATTTGTTTTTGTTCTCTCTTCTTCTTTGACACAGTAGTAGCAACTAAAACCAATTGTTATGTTCATCTCAAGTAGTTGAATGAACACCACAAGAAGCAAGTTCAACGAGTAGGATTGGCTTTAATCTGGATAATTGCTAAGCAAAGAGATCAAAATAAGGTGATCTTCCATGCGAGTTGTTGAAATTCAAGAAAAGCCTATTAAAATGTAGTAAACACTATGAAAATGAAACTTTGTAAATCAAGACATCAACATAACAAAGAGACTAGTTCAGCATAACAAGCCCAAGTACATGAGGTTAAAACTTCCATACACTAGGTGGTAGGTAGCAAATCAATCCATATAGTGGAACAAGTCATTGCCTTAATTAAGCTTGCCAAGTCAGCCAGCTAAGAAAAAGACAACAATCCAATTGGACTTTTATCTGAAGTAAGAATAACTTGGTAAACAGAAGAACTATAATTCAGCATGGGGTAACTTTAACATATCCAGAGGATTCGGAAGAAAAAGGAAATAGAGCTAAACTGAAGAGGGTAGATGCTCCAAAGAAATGCATAAGATAAAACGAGCCCACACTAATGAAGAGGGCCATAAGAAACCAAAGAATGATCTCTCATATCAACTTGCAAGATACACAGAAAGCACAAAGCTCAACACTTCATAGTGTATTATCATGTTGGACTTGAAGAAAACAACTTGAACCCGAGAAAAGTTAGAATACATCAAAAATGACCATAAAGAATTACAGGACAAAATTGACTTCTCAGAAGATGACTCTTGAACATGCAGAGCACAATGAGCCATTCATGTTAAGCATTCAATGCCGGTTGCCATTGATAAATCTCATACAATTATACCCTATACATATTAAATGTAAAAGAAATGTAATACAAAAAACTGCAAAATACATAAAGTTCAAATTTACTATCATATTACGATACAACTTTTTTATGAATTATAGAAGTTTGGAATTTGATGTTTATCAAGTACAGATGTAATAAATTTTTATTAGTAAATGACAATAACTTGATATTTGATTACCACATATGTTTAAATATAAATTGTTGCATGTAATAAAATAGGTCTTCAACTAAAATGTTGCAACTATGTACATTTTAATATATAGGGAAAAGTTATAACGAGACTACATTTTATCCGAGACCATTTACGTATCGCAAGAAAAACATATTTTGCAGAACAATATGTTTTGCAATGTTCTACAAGCAATTACAAGGTCTCCAACAAAAAAGAGGTCTCCATATAACCCAACCCTTAATATATATACTGAAATTAATATAATTCAAGTGCATAAATATTTTTACAAATATTAAATAAAAAAATATAGCAAAATCTGCATAGATAGATATTGAGCTTGTAACTATAATATAATAGAGACCGGAGAAGTCGAGGGTAGGGGCAAACTCCCCACTGACCAGGTTAAAGACCATTATTGATCACCAGAATGGCAACTGAAAAAGTTCTTAAAGGGCCTAATATTTCTTAAGAATTTAATTCGGTTTACTTCAATTACCTAGTAAGAAGTATCTTTCAAATAAGATTAAAAAAAGCTAGTAAAAAATAACTTTTGACTTTGCTAGGATCTACAAAGCCATGAAGCTCGTTACTAAAATATGAGTATGAGTATTGTATGTTCAACTAGCCCAAAAATAAAACTGCTTCCTTAAAAAACAATGATACTATAAAAACACAAGTTGAATAAAGAAATACATGGGTATCTACTATCTAGAAGATTAAAATCTAGAAACAGTTAACAATTGCAACCTATCACCAAAAGCAACATGACCAGTCTACTCTTTGAAACAAGAAACTCTATTTAGAAAGGTCAGCTAAAAAATTGCAGTGAGCACAACAGCCTATTTAACAACAGCACATTTAAAATATAACGTTTGACCAATAACCAGCTAACTATGCAAGAAAGTGAAAGCTAAATGCTTCAAGCACTTCACTTTCACGAGTTCAAGGAATGCATCCATATATCTAATTTGCCTAATCCAACAAGATTAATTCTTTGTCTAGCTTAAAAAACTTTGTTACAAGTGTCGATCCTTCAATATTTTAATCACAGTCTGGAAAATTAGACACAAGAATAACACACATAATAACACTCACTCTGAAACAGAGTATTAAGTTAAATTTCATTTCATCTCAGATAAGAGAATTTCAAAACAGAGTATCAAAACTTAACCTATCCCCATGAATATAACCAGCACTTTTAACAATAAAATGATAACATAAAACCATGTTGGTCAAAAATGCTGGTGTTAAACACGAACTCTTACTGAACTTCCCTTCACAGAAAGTTTCACTTCTTTGACTTTTTTGACGGCCTGAAAACAGAAGAGAAGTTGGTCATTATTTTTTCAAGTACACAAAACATTAACAATAGAAAATATTGATTAGTGACAATACAAATACAAATACTCACTGAGTTTGAGCTGCGGTAGTTGCTGCTGGGGGAGCTTCTGGTGCTTTCTCTCCTGGCCCCTGTACATAATCAAAAAAAGAGATTACTTTATCAGCATACAGACGTATATAGCTGTAGGCCGTAGCAACAGTCTGTGTACATATTTTTTCCTTTGGGTTGGGGGTTTGTTATACTTCATTTAATTGTTGCAATACGTCATCTGAGTAGCATTTCATTACCTGGGCTAGGCGTTCCTCCCTCCTTGCAAACTTTCTCTCCCTGCTTGCCTTATTCTTTGCTCTTTTAGCCTCAAACTGGTCAGACAGGGTCTTTTCACGAGCCTTCTCAGCCTTGGACTTGTGGATACTCTCCATCAAAACCCTTTTATTCTTGTAGACATTACCTTTGACCTTCATGTACATATCATGATACATGTGCTTGTCAATCTTTTTTGCTTCCCTGTACTTACGGAGAAGACGCCTGAGCACTCTCATCCTCCGCATCCACAAGACCTTTGTTGGCAACCTAGCCTCCCTGGTTCCCCTTCTCTTACCTATATTGAAATTATGTACATTCATCTATAAGTACAAAAAGATAATAACTTGCATCACACAAACCTTATAAATATACTCTTGCCAAGGTTCTTGATTAAAAAATGTCTAATCCTCGCATTATTAGAATTAATGTAACGAAACATGCATTTAATGAAATTGCCTCAATTCCAAGCAATAATGGACATCTAAAAAACCAATCCGACTTAATACATACGATGGCAAGAACAAGTATAAACAAGGTACCATATCCAGCATGACGACCCTTCCTCTTAGCTTCCTTCATCCTACGTGCACGAGAACGGGAGTGAATCTTAGTGGGTTTCCTGATAATAAACCCATCCTTAACTAATTTCCTAATGTTCTGACCTGCTCACCACAAGCAAAACACATTACAACCAACAGTACCACACTAGAAATGCCAACCGAAACAACTATTATAACTGCAAGCTTTACGATAACAAAAATAGACTTACACAAACATTACAACCACCTCGAAATTAATTTTAATACCGATGCATTTCATTATGCATATTGATATAGATAAAAGAAGGATGAAGAGCATACGAGAATTAGCCATGGAGATTTCATTGGATTCGTTAGGGTCGAGCCACACTTTTCCCTTTCCGCACTTGAGAACGCTCGAGGCCAGGCGCTTCTGTAGCTTCAGCGACACCATTTTGTCACAACAACAAGAGTGTTTACGAGAGGCTAGGGTTTCGCTTTATATTTTAGCCCCCCCTTGTCTTAGGGTTTTGTGCTTTCTTTGGGCTTTCTTTCATTTTTTTAACAATGCTCCTTTTGTTCTATTGGGCCTAGTTTGTTTATCAAGTACAACTTATATTTAAAATAAATTATTTATTTTATTTTTTACATATTTTTATATATTTTTTTAAAATAAATATTTATTTTAGAATTTTAAAATCAAATATTATTTTTAAAATAAAAAATAAGTTATTTATTTTTAAAAAAACTACACACATACCTATTTTTTTTCCAGAAATAAAAGTTTATTTCCGGAAAATAAGTGCGGTCAAACAGAGCGTATGTATGTACAATTTTTTTAGTGAAATTATTTGTGTCAGGTTACTTACAGTATTTATTTTATTTTATAAATATTGTGTACAAAATTCAAGTTGTGTTTGATTGGATTAAATGAACTGAGAAAAGAATAGAGGTGAAATTTTAATTCATTTAAAATAAGTAAAAAGAAATGTTTATAATATTTATTCTTTCTTTAATTCTTTTTTTATTATTTAAAATAAAATTTCATCTCACTAATTAATAAAATGCCCCATTTCCCCCCAATTTTCATCACAAAAAAAAATTAACTTTCTTATTTTTATTTACATTTACAGTAATATTTATCTACATATTTTCTTTTCTTCATAAACTTTATTGCTAATCTTTCATTCCATTTCTTCCCAATTTCATTTTCTTCTCCAAATGGACTGAACCTAGGAAAATTTAATTGGAAAGCTATTTTATTTTCAACGTTAGGGGGTGTTAAATTGCTTAAAGAGATAGCAATAAAATAAAATTAATATAAATATAAAAACACAACTATTTTTTCTGCACAAAAAGATAACCCTCTTCTTTAATGGAATGAATCTGTGGGTGCCCAATGCCCATGACAACAACAATCCTTCAAGGTTACAATTGCACTTGCACACGTTTTCTTTATTTTAATTAGAGTATGAAACCGGCAGCCCCGCTTTATTCAAACATCGAACCTCGGCTACTACATAATATTTGTCTGGAACCGAAAAAATCATTGTTCTTATCGGATTTTCCATCCGTACATAATTATGAACAATAAACACTAATATCTGACTTAAAGAAAAAATTGAAGGTTTATGTTTAACCAAAGCAAAATATTAATTTGTGACCACATTACATTACATAACATAATGCTTGAAATCAGAAAGATAAAAATGTTGTCTTAACAAATTACATCAAACAACATCATCAAAGCTCCAAAGGTTAATCATGCCACCCTCCACGGCATCGGCATTAGCCGCAGGAGCTGCTGCTGCCACCGTCACCGACGAGCCATTAAAATACGGAATCTCGTAAAATTTCATATATGACTCGTACGCCATCAACTCTTCTGATAGCTTTTGCACTTTGTTCTCTTCTTCTATTACTCGATTCTCCTCTGTTTTAAACTTGTGATCACTTTGACCCGAGTAACTTGTCGAAAACTCGCTTGGAGGATCGGACCTGTATCGAACGTGACAATCATTTACGACATCTTCATTAGGAAAATTAACTTTAGCTTTCTTTCCCCTGATTTTTCGAGCTTCTTTGTCGTAAGCTCTAGCAGCTGCTTCAGCAGTGTTGAATGTGCCAAGCCATACACGCACTCCTTTTCTCGGGTCCCTGATTTCAGCTGCCCATTTTCCCCATGGACGTTGCCTTATTCCTCTGTACAGATTCTTGCGTTGGCGTTTTACACCTTGTTTCTGTTGCTCCCCACCTGTTTTATTTAAATGTACCCCACAAACAATTAAAACCAAAAGGTCTAGCCAGAGTATTAGCACTACTGAAATTTAAAAAAAAATAAATCATATGCATATACTTCTTTAAAAAAAATCATGGTAACGAAATTTGAATTCGACCTTGCAGAATCACAAAATTTACTTCTTGTTTTTTTAATTAATTCTTTAGGATACTCGTATCTGTTCAATATATATTGATATAGGAGATAATTGAACCCAAAACTTCAGAACAACAAATGGATAACTCTAGTACTGAACTACTCTCTACCAATGTAAAATTTACTTCTTAAATTAGTTTCGATCCGGGTTATCCTAATTCCGATTATGCAATGGTACAATTTTTTTGCGACTAGTTTCGAAAGAGAGTGACAAGTTAGTTACCTGAAATATTGTGGCTAGGCTGACGATCTCTTTTCAGAGTGTTCGGAACGGAGGGCCAGAGATCAGACGCAGAGACATGCTTGGTGTAGCTACGAGGAGGGATGAGATCACTGATGATTGCACCTCCACACATCTTTTTAACTGTGTGATGAGAATTCTAGCTTGTATATATATATATGAAAAATAATGTAAAATATTTGTGATAAAAGCCGAGAGTGTTATGGAAAATGGATGAAAGAGTTATGGTAATATAAGGGTGCTTATATAGAGGTTTGGAAGGGACAAAGAAAGGTGGTGGATAACACCTCAAATAATGAAGTTTCGTGACATTTACTGTTGTTCCTGCTTAAAAAAATGGTGAAAAAAGAGACGTGTTCTTGTAAAATTACGTACAAATTGTTTAAATTTTTTTAAAAATAATTTATATTATTTTAACTACGTAATTAAAATTATTATTTTTATAATTTTTTAAATTAAAATATTGGACCTATCTTTTTCACTTATATAATCAAAATATTTTGAGTTGTGTACATGATTACACAAACGTACAGTTTAAAGTTTAAACTTGTAAAAATATTATACTATGTAGTAGTACTGTAGTACTAAGTTATTTTGCAGTACTATAAAGTCTAAAAGTTGACCTGCATTGCCCCGTGTACGGATGTTTATGGCTTATAAAACTCGACCAAATCGACCCTCATTTCGACTGATCTAATTGGAAAAAAAAACCAATATTAGGTTGTGTTAAAAATATTTAACCCAAATTAATTAGGTTAATCATGGGTTGAAAGTTATTTTAACTGACCAAACTCAACCCGATACTTATATATTATATGCTATATAATATATAATTATATTCGATATTTTATACTTTTATTATAATTTATATATTATACATTAATATAATAATAATAATAATTATATATTAAAAGTTTTGAATATTTATTAGATTACTTATCAGTTTTACAATTTACGAATATAATTTGTTAAGATATTAAATTTTATTATCATAATTTATGTTTAAATATATGAAAATATAATATTTTAATATTAATTATAAATCGATTAAATCGAATCAACCCGACCCAAACCGATTTAAATTAGGTAGGGTTAGATTATATAATATTTTTTATATAACAGGTTGAAAATTTTCAAATCGAATCAATCGGGGTGGGTAAAAAAAACTATTCTAACCCGTAGGAAGCACATTGTTTGTCAAACACATGGGATTTGAAATCCACAGTATATAGCCGCAATAAGGATCTGAGTCCAGTACTTTCCGCAAGTACTGAGATATAATATTATGAGGGCACGCCACCGGATTTGGGTCAGAATTCACAATCACTGTACTGTCTTCTAATGTCGTGTAGAGATGCAAAAAGGTCCTTGTAAAGTTGTAATCATAGCCTCATAGGGCTGCTTAGTTTACCTTACCTATAAAAAATAAATATTTTTTAAAATAAAAATGTATTTTTTTTAAAATTATTTATTTCTTAAAAATAATGAAATTCAAATACCTCCATATTTTGATTGACTTAGAATTTTTTTAAAATTACCGTTAAAGTTTGGGTTGGAATTTGCCTAAATTTGAAAAAAGTCTAATTTTTTTGATTAAAATTCAATTTGGGCAATAAATTTTGACCGATAACCTTTTAAACACTATATTTTAGAAATGGGTTAAATATCAATGATCGTTGTAATGAAAGGATGATTTCACTTTTCTCACTCATCTCAACGGTCTACCATTTACATCAATTAAGTTGACATAAATATCACATTCATAATTCTTATATTAAAAAATTAGTATAAATATTTTTCAAAATTATTAAAATTTGAATAATTTATTAAAAATTATAGTATGTATAGATTTACATTTATGGGTTTTATTTTGTAAGAAAATGAATTTTATTATATTCAATTTTTTAATGATAAATCAAGTGGAAAAAAAAAAAGAAAATTACATTCAAATTTCAAAATGATGGCTCTATTTTGAAGTTTACAAATTGGTGGCCAAAATTTTTATTAGATTTTCAAAATATTGGCTCTAATTTTAGATTTATATATCGGTGATCATTATTTGATTCAGATTTATATATCGGTGGTCATCATTTTCACCGAATTACAAAAATATGGTTGTACTTTTATGGTTGACACAATAGTTATATGTTATAAAAAAAATTAAATTATTAAAAATAACTTTAATTTTTTATATTTGTTATTTGACTTATTTTATTAAAAATACAAGTATCGTTTTAAAATTCGGTGATAACTATGACCACCATTATGTAATTACCAAAATAGAGCTACTCTTTTAAAAACCTAATTTAAAAGTTGGTCGCCGATTTACAAATTTGAAAATACAACCTTTATTTTGAAATTTCATGCAAATTTTGGCTACCAAAATTTAATTTACTCATAAATAAATAGTAAATGAATATCATAAATTTTGAAAACATTACCCAAAATACTAGAATTGATATGCTTTCATTTGGTTATAATATTATGTAAAATAAATGTGTATAATTCAAAAATGTATCATTACCGATTCTCGAATACGTATTTAGTGCTACAAGTATGATATTTATACTAACTTAAGTGATGTAAATGAGACGCCGCATTGAGATTGGTGTCAAAAATAATATTATGCTTTTACTCTAATAACCAATTTGATATTTAACCCTTTTAGAAATTACTATATAAATATGTTGATGATGAATTAATAAACAAATTGTGTGTTTGGAAACTTAGATTTCATTTGAAATTTTGGATTTGATCAAATGACAATAATTAAAAAATTTTGGATTTGAATTTAATTTGAAATAAAAAATATCCAATTATTAATATAAATTTGAAAATTTGAAATGATAATTCAATTCATATCATTTCAAATGAATTTCATATTCCCAAATAAATATCTTATTACTAAATTTAATGTAATGTTACTGTAATTTTAAATTATAAAAACATTTTACTATCAAAATAATATAAAATTTGCGGTTTTAGTGCACCTGTCACGCCAAAGAGGGTCTTAGCACTCCTTATCAAGATGACCAACTGACCAAGTCTTCGTAAAACTCTCAGGTTGTATTCACTTGGTGAGAATGAAATTAAAATTATAAACAAATTTTATGTAAAAAGAAGAATGTACGAGTAAATTGTGAATAAACATGGTGGAGTTTAAATTTTTTATGATGAGAATTGTAAGGAAAATGATGATAAAATGGAATGAAACATTCCTTTCAAAACATGTGAGTTAGAATTATAGTTGAAATAGTTTCCAATTGAATGAAGGAAATAATGAAAATTATAAACATTTTTTTAATCTCACTCAAATAAGAACTCAAATAAGAGTATAAATTTCATTACATTCAGACTTGGTTGTCAATAAAAGAAAATTCGACTAAACGTCGAACTCAAAAAGCTAATCCACACAATAAAAATAAACATGATCAGACTTCCAAATTTCAGTCACATCAGAAGACAGATCTTCGGAAGTTTTTTGTAAGTTATCTTCGACTACTAAGAACTCTCGGAGGAAAAATCAGAGCATTTCATAAAGACTTTACTTCCTATTTTCTTGATGCAAGTAGTAACACATTCAAAGCCTGGAAGGCATTCTCTAATCTCTACCTGGGATATTACTGTCCTCTACTCTCCACACTTCTACTGTTCTATTCTACCCCAACGAGGTCATTTACAGCAGAGATTTAACACTACAACCGAACGAAATCATTTTTATTGCTCTCACATTTCTCCTGTCCTCGTTCGAATATGGCCTTAATACCAGATTTTTCGACACAAATCACAAGTCCCAAGTGTGAATTCCCTTATCTCATTATAGTAACTAGTTTAAAGTTAGAGTTACTGTCAACTATCAAATGCATGCATTCAACTTTCAAGTGGCGTTAATTTACAAACAACAATCACACATCGAGGGCCCTGCACAAATGTCATGTCTATAAATTTTAGTAGGTTAAATTAACGGAGACTTTAAATCTCAAGGGATAATCCTTCCATCATCTATCTATTTTCACCACAAATACCAATCCATCAGAAAATAATTATATGCAATTTTCTTTTCATCGTCTCACCACCAGACTATATAGAAGAATGGGTGGTGCAATAATAGCTGATCTTGCTGGCGGATTAGTTCGTAAGCTTGTTTCACTTGCAACTGAAGAAGTGATACAGGCTTGGAATCTTCTTGACAATCTGGTAACACTACGCCAAAGATTGGAATCAATTGATGCTCTCTTGTCTGATGCTGATACCAAGAAACTACCCATGTCTGCTGTCCAAAGCTGGTTCAACCAACTCGAAGCTGTGGCTCATGTTGCTGATGTTCTTATGGATGAACTTGCATACGAAGTTACTCGACAAAAGGTAGAATATCATCATAGAGTACGAGATCATTTCTTTCCATCTAAAAAAAGCATGCATAACCATGAATCACGTCGACGGGATTTCTTTATTCCATCGAAAAACAGCATTTTATATCGTTTCAAGATGGCTCACAAAATCAAGTCTATTCATACTTCATTTGACAATATTTTTAAATGTGCGGGAGATTTCGGACTTCAGCCTGTAGCACATCTACTTTCAACTTCGCCAATGAGACAGATACGCAAGAAACCACCCTCTGAAGACAAGTCACTATTCATTGCTGTATTTGGGATGGGGGTCAAGGCAAGACAACTATTGCTTGTATGGTTTACAATAGAGATGCTGTAATTAATATGTTTCCAAAGAGAATGTGGATTACTGTATCAGAAGATTTTGATTTCATGAAGATTTTAAATCAAATGGTAGTATCACTTACTTCGACCGCTTCTGTTTTAGAAAATACCGAAGGGCTAATTAAAGATCTTCAAAAGAATCTGAAGGGGGAAAAGTTTTTACTTGTACTAGATGATGTATGGAATGAGAAACCAGAGGAGTGGGATAACTTGAGGAATTCTTTGCTTGAAATTGGTGGTGCAAGAGGAAGCAATATATTACTTGCCACTCGTAGCCAGGAAGTCACTTATGCCATGCGATGTTCTGTTTCTTATCAGGTGGAAAAATTATCAGAGGAAGATAGTTATGAATTGTTCAAGAAAATAGCATTTTCCCATGGAGGAGTTGTAGAGACCGAGGCATTTGCGGCCTTGGGACGAAGAATGGTGAAAAGATGTGGTGGCTTGCCTATTGCAATAAAAACACTAGGCGGTTTATTGCACTCATAGGAGTCCGAACTAGAATGGTTAGAGATCCAAAACAGTGAAATATGGAAATCGAAAGGTGTATTGTCTTCCTTGCGTTTATCATATGATAATTTACCTTGTTCTTCTTTGAAACGATGTTTTGCATATTGTTCTATTATACCAAAGGATACTGACATTAATAAGGATGAACTAAAACAAAATATGGAAGGCAGTAGGATTCCTCTTGCCTGCTGGAGGAAGTAATGCACTAATGGAAGATATTGGCAACGAGTACTTCAACATTTTGTTGTGTAATTCTTTATTACAAGACATAGAAAGGGATGCAGTTGGAAATATCACTAGTTGCAAGATGCATGATCTAGTGCATGATCTTGCACTAGATCTATCTAAACATCACTCTGTAACTGTGAAGACAGGTCATGACCTAAACATTATGTCCCATATTTCCCAGCCTATATATGTGAGGCTTGATGAAGGAGTTACAAGAACAAAACCAACAGTTCTAAAGAGAAATTTTGAGAGGGTACAAGCATTATATACTGGGGCTCGGATCCTAGGTGACGTGTTATCTTACCTCAATCACTTGACTGTTCTGGTTTTGAATGCTAATGAAATTACTAATGAGTTGCCAAGTTCATTGAGCAAGATGAAATATCTAAAACATCTTGATATCTCTTGTTTCCACTGTAGATTGCCAAGCTACATCACGGACCTCTACAACTTGCATACATTGAGAGTTTGGGCTCTGCGAGTGCTTCCAAAATTTTTTTGCAACTTAATTAACTTGAGACATCAAGATGCATGTTTATTGGGATCGAGAATTTGACTTGTCTACAAACGCTACCTCATTTTTTTGTCTGTCCAGATCATAATTGTCTTGTTAAAAGTTTGGGAGGGCTGGACAATGTTAAAGGGAAACTTGAGCTCTGTGGCCTTGATGATGTAGAAAATATGGACGAATTAAGCAAGGCAAAGCTTTGTACAAAGCCTAATCTTCGGTCTTTAGTGTTAGACTGGGACAGCAATACAAATGTAAGGGAAGACGGAGAATACAACGATGAGGAAGTGATGGAAGGATTAAAACCTCACAGTAATTTGAAAGAATTGAAGATCGAATACTTTAAGGGGAAACATTTTGCATCATGGATTACAATGATGACCAACTTGGTAAATATCACATTGAGATATTGCAGAAGATGTGAAGGACTTCCAACACTAGGTCACCTTCCTAAACTTAGGGAGATGGAGATAAATAGGATGAAAAATATGAAACTTATTGGAAGCGATTTCTATGGAGGTCTAGGCAGCGGTGGTATTGAGTTCACTGCAAGTGGGGCAACAAAAACCGATACAACAATGTATCCGTCATTGACAAAACTCCTTTTGTTTGATTTGCCAAAGCTAGAAGAATGGTTGGAAGTTGGAACCAGTTATGAGTACATGTGGTGAAGACCAAAGTACTATGCTAGCATTTCCTAAACTTGAGGTTTTGGAAATCAACGGCTGTTCAAAGTTGACAAGGATCCCGAATAGTTGTTTTCCGTCCTTAAAACAATTGATAATAGTAGATTCGGACAGCAGCAGCAGCATGATACTAGAAACAATTAGCAGAAATGTTGGCTCACTTACGTATCTACGACTGGAGAATATTAGCAACGGAGGAGGAGGCTTATCTTCTTCTTCTTCAAATATGGACTCCATAATTGATCAGCTATTGAAAAACAATTTTTTATCTTTGGCAACTTTGAAGCTATATGACTGTAAGGGCTTGACAAGTCTGACCCTTGGTGTGGCTATTGAGGAATTAGAAGTGAGTTACTGTCATGATCTAACTAGTATCAATGTAGTCGAAGAGGCTGGTGTTCTAAACTATGTTACGATTTGGGGATGCCCCTCTCTTTCAAATTGGGTATCGGGCTAGAAAGATTCAACATATTTCAAATACAAGATGGTAAACTACATCTAATTTAATTTATCCATTTCTCTGTTTTTAGATCATTGATTTGTTGAATATACTTAGATCTAATTGTTGTATCACAGACGACCGTGTTTTTATTACATTACTTTCAACTTGGAAATCAGATTGTTGCAAGTACATCTAGTATGTTCACATTTTCTATGTCAATCCCAATGGGTTTAGTTTCTGATTACCGAATCTATAAATTAATATCTTTGTTGATTTATACTGCAATTATTATTACTTTTTTTAATAACTACCCTTTACTATATTGAGTTCCTCAGATCTCGACATCTGTTTTTATTAAAAATATACTTCTGTTTGCCTCAACTAGGTTGGATCAAATGGAGGGAGAGAAGACTTGGTTCTGGACATGGCATCGACCATACCAATTGCAGGAACAAAGAAGGAAGCACCGGCAAAGGAAGAAGAAGAGTGGGAACATTCTTCTATTGACGTTATCAGCTCAATATTGATATATAATCTGTTTCATCGATGTATATACCATTATGCTGTTGAAAATTCATTGTAGTTGAGCCCTTCTATGTTGCAAGCTGTTTTAGAAATGTCTATAATTATGTAATAATAAGATCTAAGTTTTTTTTCACAACACCTTGAGCTTTATAAGAAATTGGTGACTTAACATCGTATCAGGGTCCTTGAGATTTTGAGAGAGAACCGGTAACTTAACAGTATTCATGATCCCATAGAATCGGAACTAGAGCTATCTCACGTCTAGTCCTGCAATAAGAGCTCTATTTGTTTACTCTGAATTATCCCGACCTGAATGTATGGACCTCAAACCTTTTCGAGCTATTTGATCACATATCGCTCAAAGAGACATTTGAAGGATTCTCATTCGTACTATGCCCGTTAGGAAGATCATTAGAAATATTCTCACCTTGATTATCTTTTACTTTCATTTTAACCAATTAAACAATTTGGGTACAAGTACAAAAACAAATTAGAATGAAAAACTCCGCAGACCGCAAATTAAAACTAATAAAAATTTGGGTACAAGTACAACATATAACTTCCTTGATTTGCCTCTCACGTCGAAGATATATGCTAGATAAGCTTGAAGGTTCAAACTTCAAACATGCGTTAGGTGATTATAAAGTCCAACATAGACTTTCTCCAAGCAATCAGCCATGTATTTTAATGTTTATACTACATACATCCCACTAATCTTCTAACTTTCCTGCACTATTTTTAAAATAGGCCGAGCCCAAGGTTTATCTCAGGTACCTTTAAATGCCTACATCTTCTATCTGCTAAACGTGCTTACACCTCTCCTTTGCGTGTCTACTATATTATATAGGTTAGTATACATACTAGGCTACTGAAGTACTCTGTGCCATTACAGTAAAAATATACAATGCCAATCTCATAAAACTATAAAAGCTTATTCATATATTGCATGTATACGAAAAAGACAATTTGGATTCTTGAAATAGTTAACAATTTGTTCTATTTCGAAATTCGAACACGTTAATGACAAAGTCAATCTACATTTGCGATAGACGTGGTTCTGGTTTCTTGGTGAACGATACATGTAAGTTGACTTCACTACCAACAATATTCTGCTACATTCTTTTGTTACTACTCCTGAGTATATAAATACCATACCAAGTCACTCTCTTAACCACTACTACAAACCACTATTCATTCCTTATTACAAATGACCATGGCCTCCAAACCCTATTTTTCTTCTTCTTTTAACTCAACTCTCCTCATCTTTCTACTATCATTTTTGTTCTCTTCGATGGCCTTGGCAGCCCATATCTGTGATTCAACTCCATATCCGTCCTTATGTCGATCTTCACTTCCGAATAACAACAATGCTAAAGTGCATGACTATGGTGTCTCTTCCTTCACCGACTCCTTGTCAGCAGCTCGTACATTTTTGTCATTAACACAAAACTTTCTTCAAAGAAGCTCTGGTTTGACAGCCGGAGCTATTGCTGCTCTCAAAGATTGTAGCTTACTAGCTGAGCTTAACGTTGATTATATTCTAGAATCGTCCACAATGATCAAGCAAGCTCAAACCTTATCTATAGCTCAAGCTGATACTGTTCATACATTAATGAGTTCTGTTTTAACCAATACACAAACTTGTTTAGATGGACTCGAACAAGCTGCCTCATCTTGGAGTTTGAAAAATGGAGTGTCCGTTCCTCTTGTTAATGCAACTAAAAGTTATAGTGTTTCTTTATCTCTTTTCCAAACCGGATGGGTTCCGAATACAAAAAGAGTTGTATCTTATACTTCTAGGAGTAGAGGAGCATTTGCACACGGTAGATTCCCCTTTAAAGCGTCTGACAAAAATAAATCGATATTAAAAAGGATAGGTCGAAGACATCTTCTACAAGATAGTAGTGATTATATTGTAGTGAGTAACATTGTTGTCGTGAGTCAAGATGGCACAGGGAACTTTACAACCATCAATGAGGCCTTAACTTTGGCTCCCAACAAAACTGTAGCTAGTGATGGCTACTTTGTGATATATGTCACAGCTGGGGTCTATGAAGAATATGTGTCCATTCCAAAGAATAACAAGTACGTGATGATGATTGGCGATGGTATTAATCAGACAGTGATCACGGGCAACCATAGTACTGCTGATGGCTTGACAACTTTCAACTCTGCAACATTTGGTAAGACATTATTAATTTTTTGATTTATTTGATTTTATCTTGTAATATGATTTTTACTTTGAAATGATTTAATAGTTGAAATATCTTGTGACACAATGTTGTTTCTTCAGCTGTAGTGGGAGAGGGATTTGTGGCAGTAAATATAACATTCCGGAACACAGCAGGGGGAGATAATCACCAGGCAGTTGCAATGCGAAGTGGGGCAGATATGTCAACATTCTATAGCTGCAGCTTTGAAGGGTATCAAGATACACTATACACACATTCAAATAGGCAGTTCTACACAGAATGTGACATATATGGCACGGTCGACTTTATATTTGGTAATGGAGCAGCAGTGCTTCAGGATTGCAACATTTATCCGCGTCTACCCCTGCCTAATCAATTCAATGCCATAACTGCACAAGGAAGAACTGATTTGAACCAGAATACAGGCATTTCAATACAGAACTGTAATATTAGAGCTGCTGATGACTTGGCATCAAGCAGTGGAGGCACACAAACATATCTCGGGAGGCCATGGAAACAGTATTCAAGGACAATCTATATGCAATCTTTTATGGATAGTTTGATAAATTCTGTTGGTTGGCATGAATGGTCAGGAAGTTTCGCCTTGGATACATTGTATTACGCAGAGTTCAGCAACACAGGGCCTGGATCAGACACTAGTGGTAGGGTTACATGGCCAGGTTATCACGTTATTAACGCAACAGAAGCTGCTGTTTTTACGGTTTCCAACTTTATATCTGGGGATAGTTGGTTACCTCAAACTGGAGTGCCATATTCAAGTGGCTTATAATTGTGAACAGCTCAGCCTTCTTTCTGCGTTCTTAATTCTATAATGAAAAATATATTCTATAAGAGAAATAAGCACGTAAAATTCAAATTTATACTCGTTGGTTTGGATCATTCACAGATTCATCTGTAAAACATACGTTTCAATTATGTCCCAGCAACTTACCTCCCTTTTTTTTGTTAATTTTGTACTGATATCACGCAATTTATAATGTAATCTGGCCTATGTTGTGTCTTACTGGATTTCTTTGATGTAGAATTGCTGATTAATATTGTGCACTGATCAGAGTTATCTACATTTGCTTCTAGTACGCGCAAGTGAAATAGCACAAGTTGAAGTTCTGTGCATAATATATTTTTTATCATGTATATTGGAAGAGAACATTGGGTCCAAAAGTGACAACCATTGTCAGTTTTTCTGGTTTAAAATTATTGGAATACATTCACAAATACAAAGTTAAACTAAAATTAAAGACCAGATCACTGCAATGCAATTTTAGAAAACCTTATAATACAGGGTCATTCTTCCAACTGTCAGACCCATTGTTCTCATAGAAACATATCTTCAAAAAATAATTATAAATATTTAAATAATATCGTAATCTGGTACGGTTAAGTTGACTGAGTAAAAAATGTATATATATATTTTTTAGTAGAATGGATCCAGTTAATTTGCAGGTCCTGTTTGAGTGGTGTACCGTAGCTTGCAAACTATGCATGGTCATGCTACCTAATTTATCTCCCTACCAGTCATTGAATCAAGAAAAACAAAAGCCAAGAAACAAAGAAAAACATAATCAAACTAAGGAAAACTAATGATACCAACAATGTCAAGCTTCATTTTTCTCTTATCTCTTACCATTTCCTTAACGGTTCTTCCCAGTCCCACTATAGCAGATCTCGCCAATGGCCCCGATGACTCAGCTACATCAAATGTCCTAATCACAGACGCTTGTGCTTCTGCACCTAACAAAGATCTTTGTGAAGAGACAATCAATAATGCAGACAACAAGACACCGAAAAAAGACATCAATGATCTTGCATTTATAACCTTTGAAGCTGCATCCACTAAGACAATCGCAAACATCGAATACATTACACGAGTAACTGATGATACGGAAGCTGGTGGTTCAGGGGATGCTTCTTCACTGAAGCAGGTATTTCTAGACTGTGAACAACAATACGAAGGAGCTATGGATGATGTCGATACCTCGGTTAATTACTTGGCTAGCAGATCAAAAGAGGATGATAAACAGATTGCTGGTTTGTTAAAGGATGCTATTGAGTCTGTTGACGCATGCCAGAAGAATATCCAAGCAGGGAAGGGCCCGAAAGGAGAACAGCTTTCCAAATTTAATCTGGAGCTCTTAGACTTGTTGAAAAATGCTCAGGCAGTGTTTCATGTTATCAAGGCAAAATAACAAGGATTTGTCACATAAATTATCTTTTCTTGAAAGCTTGTATGTTAAAATATATATGTGGATCAATCAAATTGTTAAGTAAAAGAAAAAAGAACAAGAACAAGATCAAATAAATGATTGGAATTGTAGCCAATTGGTGAGCTACATGGTTTGTTTGCTTCTTAATATGACTAAGAGAAAGATCATCCCTTTGTTTAAACTTGGCCCGACAAAAATCCAAGCTATGGCCATCTACATTCAGTTTCAAACAGGCTTCATCTGGTGGATGCATAATGGCCCTGTTTGTTTTCACTTAAATTCTGGAAATAAGCCCTTATTTCCAGAAAAAGTAGGGATGTATGTACTTTTTCTGAAAATAAGTAACTTATTTTTTATTTTGAAGATAATATTTGATTTTAAAATTCTAAAACAAATATTTATCTTTTAAAAAAATATGAAAATATGTAAAAAATAAAAATAAAATAAGCTACTTATTTTAAGTTTAAGGAACCCCAAACGGCCACAATATAAATTAAAACAACATATATTTTTTGGTAAAATCATTTAAATTAAAATAGCATATGAATATTAATAAATAAGACATAATTCTAGTTTAGTGCTTTGAATTTAGTTTTATTTGTATTTAAAAGTTACAGGATCAATTTTCACGACCAGATCATACAATTGTATCGTGCACCACTCGAATTCTTCTTATATTTTTTATGTCCTATGCATAATATAAATATAATTACTACCGTAAAATTTTATAAACATATTATTTTTATTTATAAATATTACTTTTATAAATTTTAAATCAATTTTATTATAAAAATTTCACATCTAAAATTTTAATATATATTATCTTTATTGTATAATAAGATTTCAATTTTATAAATTATAATTATTACTAATATATAATTTATGAAATATAATTTATTTATGTATTTTGTGTACTTTTATTTTATGTTGCGTCGTGTTTCTAAAATGAAAAACGTAGTATTAAATTTTTGAATTGGGTGACCAAATAATAAAAAAATTGAAGTTTAATAAAATGGAATATAAGTTAAAAAATTATCACAATAATATTAATAAAACCAAATATAAATATTTAATTATAAATAACTTCTGTTATGAGTGTTATGAGTGTTGATAGTGCTTAAATAGCGGATAAAACCGATCGAAATCCCTGCCTTTTACTGCTCGTAAACTCCGATTCACCTTCACCTCCTCAGCCTCCCTTTACTCTTCTCCAACTGTTTGAAGACTGTCTGATTGTCATTCTGAAACTATAGTTAAAATGTACGGGATCTTACCTTCTAGCCGTTAATACTTCACATCTTCACGAAGAATTCAATTTCACCAGGCTCTGTCCTCTTCGAAGCGTTTGAAGACAACTAGTTATTACTACAAAACTATAGTTAAAGTGCACGGGGTCTTACCATCTGGTCGGTGTTTTAGTCATTTTTTGCAGGACTAACTAATTCTATATGATTTCATGTTTGAAGGACAAGTAACAAAGTAGATCGACAAGTGCAGAAAAGTAAAGGAAAGAACAAGAACACAAGCTATTTTGTTGATGCGAAAAACCCCTAGAACAAGGTTAAAAATCGCGGGTGGGTATGTCCCAACCAAGATTGTCCACTATAATGTGATGTAAGAGTGTTACAAGTGAGGTTGAACAGAAAACAAGTACAAAACTCTATCCGTCGAAATGATAGGTCGTTCCCGTCGACTATTGTATGTATTCGTTGGCCCGAACTGTACTCGTCGGTTGTTTATGTGTTACTCGTCTATTATGTGTATGCTACTCGTCAGCTGTGTATATATATGTATTGTGTGATCATCGAAGTGATCATGGTTGTCACGGCGCTTGACTAGTCGATGACTAGTCGCGACTAGTCGACGACTAGTCGAACAGTCGAGGTGGAAGAGTCGACTGAAACTCCTGACTTGAAAAAAATGATATTTCGGTCGACTGACTGGTCGACTAGTTCAAAAAATCCAGTCAAAACCCGGTCATATAAATAAGATTTTAACCCAGAAAACAACAGATTTTAACCTAATTCAGTAGCAACATCCAAGAAAAATGGAAAGAGGGGGGAATGTAGCAATGATCTAGCAACGACCCAGTAACAACAGTTCTTTTCTTACTTCACCAAGTAAGATTTCTCTTCTTCTCTCTTCTTTTATATGTATGTATAATTATATATATATAATTCCAATTTTTTGTCTTTGTTCCGGGCAGTGAGCAGAGCACTGAGCTTGAGTGGAGTATACTGTGGGAATAAATTACAAGTTTTGGATAACTCATAAATTTAAAAAGTTGAAATTATATAACATATATAATCTAATAGATATAATGTATATAATGTATATAAATTTATTAATTAAATTATATATATATAATTTGTCGACTAGTCGACGTCTAGTCTCGACTAGTCAAACTAGTCGACTAGCCGACTAGCCGAACCTCTGTCGACTTGACTCGACTGACCGCCGTGACAACCATGGAAGTGATAGCTCTCTCAAATGAGATGTATGACAATGTAGCGTGTGTATGGTGTAGTAGCAACGTTGTATGAGATGTTTGCCATGAGATGATATAGATTTAGCTCTATAATCGGTAAGAGAATGTATGAATTGTGTATAAAAATGTGTTGCGGTGGTTGTGTTGTAGATGATGTAGGTCGTAGAAGTATGTAAGTTGTATGTAAGTAGAAGTGTAGTGTGATGTATCTTGTATATGCATAGTTTGAGTGATGATAATGTGAATTGTATGTATGTATTGTGGTTGATAGAGGTTGTATATAAGTATATCAGGTATTGTGTGTGTAGGAATTGTATTTGACAGAGGAGTTGTGTAGTGATGATAATGGAGATTGTATTGTAGATGTTTGTGTGTATATATTGTGGCTGTTATATGTGTTGCAAGGTAGTAGAAGTTGTATCAGCTGCCTTCCTTGATGCCTCCACCCTCTATATATATTTGAATTGTGTAACTTCCATGTTGATGAAAATTAATTGTCATTATTGTCTTTCCTTATTTGTTGTAAAACTGATCATCAATGCATGCCTTATTTGTAGAGAATCTGATACCCATTAATATTTTTCCTTTTTGATATAGAAACTGATATTTTATCCCTTGCTCAAATTCAAGACGGTTATTTGACCATTTCAAGCTGTTGAGTTGATGTCGGACGTCACTGTTCCCGTCGCGTCTTCAACGTCGACATCAAGTTGTTGACGTCAGACATGTGAAAATATGACACCAACAGTCAGTATTCCACATTTTCACGGAGAATTTAATTTCACCAGGTTCATGTCGTCTTAGAAATTATTAGAAATTTGAGAGATTTTTTAAAATTTATGAAAGATTTAGGGTTATACAACTCATATCTATTTTAAATTTGTAATAAAAATATATTAATTATTATTTTTTTTAAAATTTTATTTTTTTAAAAAAAATAACTTTTACCGATTTTTGACTGTTTCAATCAATTAATCATTTCAAAGTGAAAATTCATTTTTACCGATTAAAAAAACGTTTTTTAATTCGATTTTCAATTAATCGAGACGAGATCCGTCCGTTTACCGATTAATCGGTCAATTAATCGGAAATGATGCGGTCTTTTAGAGTACTAATAATAATATAATATAAATATATAGTATCCATAAGTATTACTGTACACCGGCTCTCATTTCAAAATATTCACGGGACTCCACTAGTTAACAACTTGGACTCATTTGAAGAACGAAAAATCGAATGTGAATATTACGGTCCAACATATGTACAATTTTATTCTCATCGATATTATTTCAGAAATGTGAATGTGATTGTACCGTCAATTTCATACCAAAATGCTCCAACTACTAACTAACAAATTATTATCTAATAATATATTCTTTCCAGAAAAAAGATATTCGAAAAATATAGATTTATAATAATTAAAAATAAAGTTATATGAGGTGTATGACAACATTGCAACGTGTCCTTGTTATAACACGACACGTCAGCTCCAGAATACAAACAACATTTACAAACAGTTTGACAATAAACAACTGTAATCAAATGCTCATGAACCTAGTCAAGGACCTCACTGGTCCCCCCATCGATTTTGACCCGAATCTTGAATCCGAACCAATTCTGACACCCGACCCGGGACCCAGATTCACACTACCACAATTCAGCAACTGGGGCAACGAAGAAGATGATGAGGAGTAAACCATTCTATTACAACTGTAATTTGAGCTCAACCCGGAATTACCCGGGTCAAGGCCAACCGGGTCTACATCAATAATTATATCGGACGGGTTATGATCCGGATCCGAACCCAACTGAACCGGAGCTCTGCATAACGGGCAAGTAGAATTTGACAAAAACCACATATCAATACACTCCAAATGAAACCCATGATTACACTTGGGCAAAACCCGACCCGTTTCATTTTTTTCAAACTCCGACAAGCACACTGCGCATTCCAACTTGGCGTTACCACCCTGTCCAGCAAAAATAAACGTGGAAAGTGAGTTTAAAATGGAGGGTGCGAGCCCTTTTCCGGTGGAAGAAGGCGGCGAGTCAGCTGTAAATGAAGTACGATGATGGCGAAGACGGTGGTGAAGAGCGTTACGAGAGCGGCGGAGAAGAACAAAGCGAGAGTAAAGGTGAAAGATAGCAAAGGTGACGGAGAAAACGAAGAGGACACTGACAGAGATTAACATGACCTTACTACTATAAACATAGTTACTCACATGGGTGCTTGTTTTTTCGATAGTCACATGTGGTGTGTATCTGTCATTCATGTTTGATATATGTGTGAGTGTGTGTACGAGGAGAGATTAATTTTTTTGATATAGTTTTCTGTGTGTGGGGAGAGAGAGAGAGAGGAGGGATAGTTTGTTTTATAGCAGGGTTAGTCGGCTAGAGATAATTTAGCAGATTATGTATTTGACAATATATTGAGTACGGAGTAAATTGAGATAATTTAGAGAGAGAATAATTTATTCGGTACATAAGTAAGAGTATTATTAAATATCAAAAAATTATAATTTTTTGGGGCTTGTAGTGAGTTTACGTGAATTATGAATTCAAAACTTGATCTAATTTCAAAAAAAATGCTCGGGATCTGAACCGATGCACAATATAAGATTTGACTCTTAGGCTTTTCAATATGTATTTTTGTCCCTTAACATATTTACTTGTATATATTTTAACTCGGTTCGTTTAATAACGCAAACTGCATACTAATTACAAAACAAAATATACAATGGTATGGGAAAACATGTTAATTTCTAAAACAAGATACGACTTTAAAAAGTAAAACAAAAAAGTAGACTGGTATGCGAATTTAGGGAGGCTAGGGGAACCCAAAAGAGCATCATGTAATTAAAGATATGTAGAATTTGCAATATGCATATTATGTCCGACCTTATCTGTGTGATTTGATACTTGCTGATAGTAGTGTAATATGATCTGATCATTTCGTGCTGCAAGAGGAAGTGGTATGGAAGAAAGGGCAACTTGACGTTCCCAAAGATCATTTGCGAATAAAGCATGGTAAATGATCATTAGCTTTCTATCCGATTTCATATTATTCCGGCAAATCATAAAATCTTCCGAATTATATCCTTCGAAACATACAAAAATATATGTACGTACGCCTACTTGTTGTACTTGTATATCCAAGAGCAAGCATTCTCTTTGCTTATTTTCTTCTCCAAAGTAACAAATAACTCTTTTCAAGGTAATCCACGAGAGAGTAGAGACCAGAAGAGTTGAAGCACATTTCAAGCAAGGTAAAAGGAATTACATTGACAGTTCCGAATTCATAGTTTCTACCAACAAGTGATCCCCAAGTTCTACCATACAAGACTAATTGTTACTGCTAAAACACTTCCAAAACTTTACCTCGATAAAAATGTTGCTCAATGCAGATGGGTGATTTATATGGCAAATTGCTGCTAATAGAATCATTGTCTAAACAGTACACGATACATATCAAAATAAACATATTAAAGGAAAGAAGACCAGAAAATGATTTGCATAGTTGACTTCTCAATTTGCTTCCAAAGCATAACATATTAATTAAACTCTAAAACCCCTGTTATTTCTTTTTCCTCTAGCCTTCTCGAATTTCCTTCCCTTTGATCGAGCACATGGCTGGCTTACAGTGAATGTGTGGCACACCAGAGCCTTACCAAAGACTCAGGGCCGGCCCTTAGGTTACCGGGGTCCTAGTCAAATTCAGCTTTCGATGTCCTAATGCATACATACAATAAACATTTATCAATTTATTCACAAGGAGATCTAGAAATTTTGGGGGCTTTAAGTTTGAGGGGTCCTAGGTGTAAGTTGGCTATGGTCAGGCCACCCCTCCCAAAGTGCTTCACCGCTTTATGAGAACTAGGGAACATGACCGTATTAAAATTATTTTTTTTTAATAAAAAAATTATTTATAAAATTTTATATATTATATTGGATAAAATAATAATTACATAATTATTACTTTGAAATAACATTCATAAATTTTGTTCAAATAATAATAATAAATATTGATTATAATATAAAAATAATATTCAAAAATTAACAAAATAATTATTAAATTTATTTTAAACACACTTTATATAGCCGACAACCTCAAAATCTCTAAATACTCTCCGCTATAATTAATAATTCGATAAGTAATTTTATAATTTTTCAACTTTAATACAATATTTAGAAATTTATATTATGTAATAGACTTACAAATTTAAATGCTAATTATTTGTTCTATATTTCAAACATTGAAAATATTAAACAGTGATATAAAATATATATTTTAAATATTGAAAATTTTAATTTATATTTTTATCAATAAAATAAATTTGATTTGTATTAATCTAACAATAAATTATTAAATAAATTATTTTTTTAATAATAAGAATTTATATTAATAGAAACTGAGTTAAATAATCATAAGATTGAGTAAAGAGTCGATCCCGGGAGTAATTGATAAAACAAATGGGGAAATCGAGCGCCACCAAATCAGGCCTCCATTGCATTAGAAAACTAGAAAAATTGCTCAAATTTTTTTTAGATATAGAATTCTACAAAATTGCAATAAAGCGTATATGACATCCTACAAAAATTCTACATGCTTTCAATCACTAACTACTGCAAAATCCTCTGGTTTACTTACACTTCAGATAAGTGCTAACAAATCATTTCCACCAAGTGGCAACATATATATGCCTTTTCAGAGGTGATAGCTTGTCACTCAGTCACTCTTTAGTGTTGATTTTGATATTTTTCTGATCAACAGAGAGACGTTAATTCATACTTCTGTTGGGTTCTCAATGCAAGGAAAAGAGTACAATCATATTGCATTCAAGTTCCACCAATCTAACCCTTGCAGCCACTCAACTTATCATTATGTTAAAGCGAGAAACTGATATAACGGTAATTTGAAAGTTTGTTGGAATCACGAAACAAAATATGATGATTTTGCTAATGAACTTGATGAAGAACGCGAAAAACAAGGGAAAGAAGTGGTGGATTTTGGTACCTGATCTGGCTGTTGATTCGTTAGAAGGCCAGGGAAAATGTTTGCTCTCTTACTGCCGACTGTTGATTCAACTGAAACAAGAGGCCTACGCACCATATTTATAGGGGTTCAAACTACACGTAGTTCTTGGAGGACAAATTACCTATATGAGCTAGGTATTGGTCCGGTCCATCAGGCCCAAATCCTCAGACATGAAGGGCTTTGGCCCAAGTCTGTGATGATGTGGAGGGCATGCTTTCCCAAACGTCTGTAACTGTCATGGCCCAAGCTCGTTTGGCTGCGGGGGCTGTCATGGAGTTGTAGAGCAAGGGGTCCCCGTAGAGAGTTATGCGCGATGTGGCCTCGTGGGAGCAGTTTTGCGCGATGTGGTCTCGCGGGAGCAGTATATAAAGGTGACCCTGAGCGGATCACTTGATGAGATGAGAGCCCGTAGGGCTAGCTGTCTTCAAATAGATAAGTATGTTGAGATATTACCTCGGGGGTCTTCTATAGTCTTCAGATTAGTAAATAATATCAAGTGAGGTAAGCCCATAAGGATACGAGCTTTTCAGCTAGTTACATGAAATCCGTGCTAAGTGACTTGGGCTAGCGAAGTGAACAAGCGTAGCGAGCCAGGCCAAACGAGCTAGGTTGAGGGCCTCACTATCAAGTCAATGCGACCAGGGAGGTGATGAGAAGCGAACCGGGCTGGGAGCCGGTTTTCCTCTCTTTTCCTTCTTAAAGCTGAATGAGTTTAAGGCTGGTGAGCTAGCGATGCGACCTCACGCTAGGCCAAGGGCCTTAGAATATTTTGGCACCTTCAGAGCGATGCGAGCTGGATATGGGCCTTGAAGACATGTGAGCCCGGATGCGATGTAGGCCTGCTTAGGACCCATGTCCAAATATTGGGCATAACAACTACCCCTCGATTCCTCCTCACCATTAGCGATGTGAGGTGGAATCAGAAAATAATCGATGCCAAAAATATTCCATGCGAAGCGATCATCATAAGGCTTCTAATAGAGATGCGAAGCGATCAACATGAGACCAGACAAACATATCCAGGTTACTTTTTGAGGAAGGAGACTAGAGAGTTTCTCATTTTTGGGCCATGATTAGAGCTGGTCTTCAGCCACTTAGAGGGATCTTGGGCGTCTACCAGAATTGTGATAGTATCTTCAACTGCCCCAGAATTGGAGGCTCTTCCAGAAATCATTTCCTTCCTTGAGTCCCGCTATTAGGAAGATCTTTACTGCCTCATCAATTGCTCCTCTAACCCGGGGTACTTCGGCGTTGAACCTCTTGAAATAATCCTGAAGAGTTTCCCTTTCTCTCTACTTAACATTGGCAAGAGTGGCCATAGGTGGGGCATAGAGCATAGAGGACTGGAACTGCTTGATGAATATGTCTGTCAACAGCTCCCAAGAATTAATGATAATGGGACTGAGCTTGGAGAACCATTATTAGGCGTTATCCCTGAGAAAGGCGGCAAAGAGCCAGCAGCGGGCTAGCGTGAAGACTTGGAAGACCTCCATCTCGGTGTTAAACCGGATCAGATATTCAGCTGGGTCGGTCTCACCATTGAAAGTGAGGTTTGGATTGTTCCTGAAGATGGCGGACAGATGTGCGACCCGGATCTCATTTGTGAAGGGTGATTGAGTGGAGATAGGATTCAGAGCATTCTTTTTCTTCTCCATACGCTCCAAGAGCTGCCTGAGATCATCCACGTGAAGGTTTCCCAGCCTCTCATCATTATTGTTTCCATTGCTGGCTCTATGTGATAGAGGTGGTGTCTTCTTACGCATTCGGCCTCCGCCTTCTCCACTTATCGCGGCTTGGGCTTCCTCTTTTCTTCCCCTAGGAGGGGGCCTCTCCAGTCCATGAGCACGATGCGGGGACCTAGCACACTCGTGATTGTGAGGGGGTCCTTCCGCTTCACATGCCAGACTCGGGGGCCTCACCTTAGTGTTTTTAGCTCGGGTTCTCTCTAGTTTCATCATTAGATTATGCTCCATAAATCTCTTCCCGGCCCTTTCAAAAACACTGGTGGACCTCGCCTCAGAAGGGGCTGGGTCATGAAGTCGAGAATTTGTTAGACCATCTCATCCAAGAATTCCAGGAGCTTGGGATAAGTTTGAGGCGGGTTCTCGCTATTTTTTTCCGGGGTCTAATCATCCCCAACTCTCTCACTTCCTGGGCTATTTTCGGTTATCCTATTGTTAGACATCTTTCTCCCGCAGATGTCAAGTGCCCCTCCTTTTAGCACAAATTGTTATATAGAAAAACTAGTATAACAGTAATTTGGAGGTTTGTTGGAATCATGGAGCAAAATATGATAATTTTGCTAATGAACTTGATGAAGAACGTGAAGAACACGGGAGGGAAATGATGGATTTTGGTAACTGATCTTGCTGTTGATTCGTTAGAAGGCCAGAGAAAATGTTTGCTCTCTTACTGCCAACTGTCGATTCAACTGAAATAAGAGGCCACGTACTCTATTTATAGGGGTTCAAGCTACACATAGTTCTTGGAGGACAAGTTACCTATATGGGCTAGGTATTGGTCCGGTCCATCATGCCCAAATCCTCAGATGTGAAGGGTTTTGGCCCAAGTTTGCGGAGATGTGGAAGGAATGTTTTCCTAGATGTCTGTAACTGTCATGGCCCAAGCCCGTTCGGCTGCGAGGGCTGTCATGGAGTTGTTGAGGAAGGGGTCCCCGTAGGGAGTTATGCACGATGTGGCCTCACGGGAGCAGTTGTGCGTGATGTGCCCTCACGAGAGCAGTATATAGAGGTGACCCTGAGCGGATCCCTTGATGAGATGAAAGCCCGTAGGGCAAGCTGTCTTCAAATAGATAAGTATGTTGAGATATTATCCCGGGGGGCTTCTATAGTCTTCAGAGTAGTAAATAATATCAAGTGAGGTGATCCCATCAGCCTATGAGCTTTTCAACTAGTTATGAGAAATTCGTGCTAAGTGACCTGGGCTAACGAAGCGAACAGTAGGCAGCGAGGCATGCCAAATGAGCCGTGCTAAGGGTCTCACCGTCAAGTTTATGCGACCTGGGAGGTGATGAGAAGCGAACTGGGCTGAAAGCCGGTTCTCCTCTCTTTTCCTTCTTAAAGCTGAATGAGTCTAAGGCTGGTGAGCTAGCGATGCGACCTCACGCTAGGCCAAAGATCTTAGATATTTTGGCACCTTCAAAGCGATGTGAGCTGGATATGGACCTTGAAATCATGTGAGCCCGGATGCGATTTGGGCGAGCCAATTTATATAATTGGGTCTGCGATTGTCCTGTATCCAAATATTGTACATAACACATTACATTATATAATTATACTAAACCTGCCCTACAGTATAGACTTGAGCACAATAAGGGCTCCGTTTCATGCATGGTACAGAGACCGAGTTCGCATTTCCAAAATGGTACAGGAGTTCAAAACTTTTCAACAATGGTACACTGAATCCCCTTTTTTGGCGAACACACTTGGAGTCGGTTTCAAAGTTGTATGCAATACCGTGCGGCGAACACATTAGCAAATCTGCCCAGCTTTGTCCACAGTGTTCAATGGCGAACACATGACATTCAAACTATGTTGTGTTCCCAGTGTGCAATGGCGAACACAATAGATGGTTAAACGACGTCGTTTTGTGTCTTTGCTTTAAAACCTAATTTATCATAACATTATAACAATATAACAGAGCAGCCGCACAGCACACCCAAGCAGCGAACAAGGCGACATAACAGTCTCCTACGGCGAACAAGGCAACACAAGTCTCCTGCAACGCACGGCAAATTGATAACAGGCAATCTTCTTCGTCCCTTGTTTCTTAGTTCTTATTTTATGTCTTGCATATACTGTGGATGTTGCGATTATCATGTTCATCTTCTTAATCAGATTATTCATGTTCTTGTTTGGATTGATGCTTTATTTTGATTTTGTCCTGTGATTTGTATGCTTTATTTCCTCTATTTATTGTTGTGATTGATAACATGACCTCAATTATGGATAGTAAATTAATAAAAATTTGAACGTAATATAATTTTAGTTACTCAATTAATAGGTTGATTAGTGAATAATTAATATGTTGATTAGAGAAAATAATTGATTAATTTCATTGACTTGAAGCACATAATATGGCTATTATAACTACCGATAATTTGGTTTCATTGAGTTGAAGCAAATAACATTTAAGTATAGTAATCTTAATTACTGAATTAGTCTGCAGATTAGTGAAAAATTAGTACATTAGTTGATTAAATTTAAAAAAATTATATGCAAATCTAAAGTATATAATTATTGAAATATAAAAATATAAAAAAAGTATATAAATTATATTTTGGAACTTTAATATATAATAATATATTAATTAGTGAATTAGTATGCTGATTAGTGAATAATCAGTAGGTTAGTTAATTATATTTAAAAAAATTATATACAAATCTAAAGTATATAAATATTCAAATATAAAAATATAAATAAAATTATATAAATTATATAAATTATATTTTGGAACTTTAATATATAATAATATATTAATTAGTGAATTAGTATGTTGTTTAGTGAATAATGAGTAGGTTAGTTAGTTAAATTTATAAAATATAATTATATTCAAATCTAAATTATATAATTATTGGAATATAAAAATATAAATAAAATTATATAAATTATATTTTGGAACTTTAATATATAATGATATATTAATTAGTGAATTAGTATGTTGTTTAGTGAATAATCAGTAGTTTAGTTAATTTAATTTATAAAATCTAAATTATATTAAAATCTAAATTATATAATTGTTGAAATTTAAAAATATAAATAAAATTATATAAATTATATTTTGGAACTTTAATATATAATAATATATTAATTAGTGAATTAGTATGTTGATTAGTGAATAATTAGTAGGTGTGAATAAATTTATAAAATTCTAATTTATATATTCATAGAAATATAAAAATATAAATAAAATTATATAAATTATATTTTGGAACTTTAAAATATAATAATATATTAGTTAGTGAATTAGTATGTTGATTAGTAAATAATTAGTAGGTGTGATTAAATTTATTATTAACAATTACTTGAAAAAATAAATATTTGATTAATTAATATTTGTTTAAATTTTTGCAGAAACATATATGGATTCAGTTAGTTATCATCCTGGTCCTATAGACGGATCTTTACTGACCAGACAGCAGGTGCATCGTTCGGAACATATATGGAATGGAGAGGTATAATAATTTTCAAATATTTATTGTAAGATTATAGGTATAAATATATTATTGTCATTATGTAATTTATTTAACTGATATAATCATATGATTCTTTGCAGGCATTGCCAGATTTTCGTACTCGGGTCAACTACCGTGGATATTGGGATAAAGTAAAAAAATATCCACCACATCCAGATGTCTTGGCAGCTATTGTATCATCTGGTTTTCATGGCGTTTACCAGATTGGGGCAATTAAACATGATCCCGGATTGATTACTGCATTTGTGGAGAGATGGCGCCCAGAGACTCATACATTTCATTTTCATTTTGGTGAGGCGACTATCACTCTAGAGGATGTTTATTATATACTTGGGTTGCCTACTATTGGATCTCCTGTTGTGCATTCATTTCCTCAGCAAAGTTTAGAAGAGAAGCGCCAGTTGGTTGGTGATTTGTTAGGTGTTTACCCTGTTGGCGATGACGTGAATAGGGGTGGATTGAAGCTGACAAGGTTGGTGGATCATTTTGGCGCATGTGATCGGCTGGACGAGGATTCAGTTGATTTTGACAAACAGTTGTTATTTCACATCCGGGCACATTTGGTAATGATTATTGGTTCTGTCTTTCCCAACGCAACTGGGAACAGGTTGCAGGTGGACTTCTTCGAGTATGTACGAGACTATACCCAGCTACAGGCGTATAGTTGGGGTAGCGTGGTGCTTGCCTTCTTGTATAAGAAGTTGTGCTCTACTAGCATCGGTAGGAAGAAGGAATTCTGCGGGTGTACTACACTATTGCAAGTAAATATACTTTATTAAACATGCATCATTTCCCTTTAAGATATTTGAATATGACTTTGAAATATGAATTAGGTTTGGATCTGGGAGCGTTTCCCTTCGCTAGCTCCAGTACGTAGGGATGATGCATACATTCAGCATCCCTTGGCTATGAGGTACGATAGTAAAAAAGTACATGTGAAATTTGAATAACGCTTTTTTATCCACTATTATTGACCCTTAAATTTATTGTAGGTGGAAGGTTCGTTTGAGTATGATATCTGTTCCACACTCACAGTCTCGTTTTGTTCGTTATGAGCTGGATGCCATGGGTACTGATGAGTTCTTTTGTTGGAGGCCATACAGAGGTGTTGATGGTGATATTAGGCCTGATGTTATGACTCGGACTTTATGGACATCAAAGTGTCCCCTCATTTTTGAAGAAGTTGTCGAGTGGTGCTATCCTGAGCGTGTGACTAGGCAATTTGGCTTTAGGCAGGATATACCACGTGCCTCACCTGAGGAGAACCACGAGAGGATGCACGTGGCCTATAATGATCATTTGGATTGGATCTCTGTCCATAGCATATTCATCCAGCTTTGGGAGTCCAGGCTTAGCGAGGCCATGACACCGCGTCACTACAAATATATCAAGGATGGACCTGCAGGGTGTACATCAGCATGGGATGGATGGTATTCTAGAGTTACCCGCCGATTTGTAGTTGATCCCAGGCGACGGTCTAGAGAGCATGGCTTTCAGGGCACACATGGATATTCACAGTACTATGTAAGTTCATTATAGTTTAATGATTTAGTGATTCGTAATGTAGTAGTTCATTTTGTTTAGTTTTTAAAAGATTGAATTGTTTTCATACAGGCAGAAGGGATTTCCCAAGCTTATCATGCCATCCAGGATCCTGATCCCGATGTTGACGAGGCACGTACGATTCTAGGGGATCGGCTGACCTCTACTGGTTGTAGTTCTTACCAGCACACGTTGCCTGAGCCGGTACCCCCTCTATCCGGTGGCCAACGCGGTTATCAGCGACATAGGCGTACTGGAAGAAGAGTTGGTCGTCCTCGAGATGTCCCAGTTGTTCCAGAGCCGGGCACGTACTATGACCATATGGCCTCAGATGTGCACACTTCTTCAGGTTTCGTGACAGAGCCATCGCCTCCCCACTCAGAGGGGGGATGGGGTGCATGGACACAGGGTCATTCCTATCATCGGTCTCAGATGTCTGCTGGAGGAGGTTGGGGAGACACCACACCGGTTGTTGCTGACGGCGGTTGGGATTCTTGGACAGACCGTCCTTCTTATGATCAGTCTCAGATATCCGCTGGAGGATTTAGGGGAGGCACGACACATGTTAGTGGTGACGGTTCTTGGGATGCCTGGGTCGGTGGGGCTGCAGATGAGCAGTATCAGATGGGGTTGGGTGGTTCTTCTGGTGACGGTAGTTGGCGACGTGATGTTTCACAGGAGTATACCCCTATTTCTGGAGGAGCTGCATGGGATATTGGTGGTACTCAGGAGCAGTCTGAGTCGACCCATGCAGATACATCACAGGGATACGAGACGCCTATTCATGGATTTGAGGTGTTTCAATCCCAGAGTAATGCATTTAGTTCTCTCGTTATAGATCCAGAAGGTGGTAATGTGCATCAGAGACAACAACCACCTAGACATGTTAAAGGTAAAGGGAGGATATGTTTTACAGGCAGTCATATGCTGTAGGGATTTGGTTATGCTACATTTGTTTGGTTATTAAGTTTTCGTTGTGTATTACTCGTAAAAGTTTTTGTATTTTTAATTCTGTTTGGTTGGTTTATTTTAATGAAAAACTTGTTGTTACTGTTTCTATGGATTAATAATTGTTACTTGTAGAAAGCATTTTCTCCATTTCACAACATATTGCTATAGTAGGCACTTTAAATTTGTTGTAATAATGAGAAAATTTTAAATTTAGAAAATTTTCAACCACCTTTTAAAAATTTGATTTTTGTCAAGCAATTTTTTACCCCCTAAATATGACTTGGAGTACACATATATCATCGAAAAAGTTGTATTTCTGTTGTTTTTTAGGATTACTAATTGTAACATGTAGACATCATTTTCTCCATTTCACAACATGTTGTTATTGTAGGCACTTTAAATTAGTAGTAACAATGAGGAAAATAAAATGTTGGCATTTTTTCATCCACTCTTGAACACCCTTAATATGCCCCTGAAAAATCCTTTTTTTCTTGAAAACTGACTTAATGGTTGAAAAGTTACATACACCTAAACATAAACATTGGAAATTCATGAAAGGTACATAGAATACATAAAAGCTACAAAAGACAATCAACATAAACATTACATCAATAAAACTACAATGAACAAGTCATCTTTATTTTTGGCATCTTCATAATTCTTTAGTCAGAACTGTCATCTTCAGCTTCACCATTTGGATGAGATGCCCACCAGTCAAGAAACTCGCGTTCCTCAATTTCCTTGTATTTGACGCGATAGTCTTGATGGATTTTGTCCAACGCAACTCTTCTTTCCGTTTCACTTATGCGATTCGCATCCCTATCTGCATTCACCTTCCACTTTGCATTTAGACTCTCATCCATAATAGGACCCGCGTCAGCAGGGAAGTGCCAATATTCTAATTGGGTTGGTACCCAATCTTTACCTAACTTTTCTTTCCTTTCCTTCATGACCAGGGCCTTTTTCTTTTCCAAACTCCTCGTTTGATACTCCCGCATTCTTTTATCCCTTTCAGCTCCAGAGATCTTTCCAACCGACTCCCCAATACTTTTCAGGCTTGTCACCCCAGGTAGACTTAGAAATTTGTTCAGCATAGCTTTCTTACCCCTCTTTTCACTAACATCTTCCGGATTCATTGGTTTCTTTCCCTTATCCATTTTATGCACCTTACCTACAATATATTATTAAAAATATTAGTAAGAAAGTGTACAAGTATATGCAACCTCTGAAAGTTATACTCCCTTCATTACCTTTACTCAAATATGAAAATTTATAGGGAAATAAGAAACCTAACTTCGGTTGGCATGTGATTAATCATTAATTACTCTTCACTGTTAGTTCTTGTTATAGATAATTGACAAGACCTATCGGGATTTTTAACTTTGCAGAGCATTAATTTTTCTTTGCTGGTATATGATAAGACCTGTCGACTTTTACAACATTGCAGTACATTACTTTATTTTTGCACAGTGACCATTCACTTTTTACACACAAAATTCACTTTATAGTTGACATGACCAATGGACTTTTTCCCTTCTCCATATCTTCAAAAGCAACGTATGATTTTAATAAAATAAGTTAGGTTTTACAGCTTTTATTTCATTGGTTGTTAAAAGGACACAATTTTTATGTTTGCAGAGATTAATAATTTTCACTTGTGGACTTTAATTTTAACCCCCTAAAAGTATGCCGGAAAACACCAAAAATATTAAAAAGTTGATTTTCTTCCTTTTTCAGGGAATAATAATTGTAACTTGTAGACTTCATTTTCTACATTTCACAACATGTTACAGCTACATCGGAGTAAGAATACAACTTATCAAAAAGCACTCAAGTCAACTGGTTTTGTTACATCTTCATCAGGACTTTCCTCTGCATCTTCATTAATGTTATGAGGTTGAGCAAGTTCTTCCATCTTCTCCCATTCATATTTCATTTGCTGGTCAAGATCCGTTTCTTCTGATTGTGCAGTTTCAATTTTATTAATTGCTTTCTGTTCCTCTATTTTCATCGACGAGTATGAGATCTTCCCTGCCTTGTACTGTTTATGTATCTCTTTCATTTTCTTGCAATATACGTCTAAAGCTTTCGAGTATACAGATTTCTTCTCGACTTTCTTCTTCATGCGTTGATTGGCACAAAATTTATTCAAATTAAGCTGATAAACCGGGGAACAATCATTCTCCGTTATACTTTTTCCCTTATCCATATCTGCAAAATCCAAGTTATGCAACTGATGAGTAGGTGTCTGACACAGAAACGGAGACAGAATATGTTTCAGAAGATGATGACTCTGAAGATGATGAATAGTTAAATGTTGAACTACATATTTATGTTATATTATGTTATTTACTGTTATCCATTACTTTGTTATTATTGTTATTGTTGTAAGAAGCTACTTTTTTATTTTAGCAAAGAAATTCAAGATAAAGGCTCTTACCTTTATTAAATTACAATGTTAAACTAGAAATGACCGGGGATCAATTAATTGAAATTTAGGAAAATGATGAAACACACAAATAAATACGTATTACAATTATGATCCATAGAGATAAATAACAATAAACATATTGCATTTTAAATATAGATACTTAATCTGCACGTTCTGGACATCTTGCACTGCGCCTAGTATGTCCTTCTTGCTTACAACGACTGCACCTCATCGTCGTCCTGGGACCGTCCATCTCAGTTCTAATTCTAACTGATTGCCCCTTATCACCTCTTTTCTTCTTTACCTTCATCAAGGTTTCATCAGCTACTAACGTCCCATACTGTTGTCAACGCCTGGGCAATGCATAATTCCAATACTGGGTAGGTGCCAAAGGAAAGATAATAGGTTCCCACAACTTCTGCAACTGTGAGGAGTAATGGTAAGGCTCTATCCACTGCTTCCAGTTTATGTTGTTTGCCATACAACCTGCCACAACATGAGAACAGGGTAAATGGTGGCACGTCCATTTGCCACAGGTGCAACTACGTTTACTAATATCTACATTGTGCTTGTTACCACCTTTCCACACTGATTTAACATGATATCGGTGTGTCGTCACTTGATAGATCCCCATCTGACGACTATAGGTCTCAACCCTATGTGCAGTAGCTTTCTCTAAAATTTTTGATAACATTGTACTCGTCCTCGCGCACAACTCTTCACCCTTTTGCAGGCTTTCCTCGGCAATGTTCCTTTGTGTGTTCACTATCTTCACAGTCCTGTAGAAGATATACTCCATCATCGCCGTCACTGGAAGGAAACGAGCCATTCTAATGTTACCATTAAAACCTTCCATTATATTAGTGGTACTTTGCCCATATCGAGCTCCACCGGTGTCGTGACACAAGGTCCACATTTCTGCAGGAATGTTCTGAAGGTACTGCAATGCGGGAAGAGATATCTGCCCTATTCTTTTCATGTAAGCATCATGTTTCCTAACTTGTGTGGTTACCCCAGCTAACCACATCAACTTCTTCAACTCTCCACCGGGGTGCTGTGATGAAAAGTTACTTCTCACGTGGAACAAGCAGAACCTATGCACGCCATACGGTTGCGTAAATCCATTCCTCATGTCCCTCATTGCTGCAAGAATACTTGGTGCACAATCTGATATTATGCACACTCCCTGTCTTTCCTTGCAAACATGTTTACGGAGCAGCTTCAAAAACCAAGACCAGTTCTCATATGTCTCCTCCTCAACCAAGGCATAACAAATGGGATATTGGTGATTGTTCGAATCAACTCCCATGGCAATAAGGAGTTTTCCCTTGTACCTCCCCTTCAAAAACGTTCCATCTATTGAAATTACGGGACGTGCATGCTGCCAACCATCCTTCATTGCTTTCAGACACCAGAATATTCTCTTGCATACAGAAGTGTGCTGGACTGTTTCATGAGGGACAGCAGCAATCTTAACTACACTGCCTGGATTAGCATGTACCAAAGCCGTCAAGAACATAGGGAGAGCAGAATATGTCATGCTCCATTTACCATAGACCTCCTCAATTGCTGCCTGTTTTCCCCTCCATGCTCTTAAGTAACTAACACGATGGTGGTATTCATCGTTTACCATGGTCATAACAGTCATGATTGGCAAATTTGGCCTCTCCATCACCTGTTACATGATTTAATAAGATCAAATCAACACAACTAGTATATCTGTACTAAAAAATTAACGAATATTGGTAAGTTATAAAACTTACATGTGGTTTCACAAGTCTTGAAATTAATTTTGCTGAAATACGGCGGTGATCCTGCAACGGCTGGTTGTTAACGCATGTGTGCATTTCTCTCACCTTTGTGATTTCTCACATTCCATGCTTCTTCATCAAAGCAGCTCGCAACCTCCAAGGACAGTCGTCACTAAATTCACACTTGGCAATGAACTGAGTATGGTTACTCCTAACAACTTTATAGTTCCTGCCACTGTTTATGTGAACCTCTCTAACTGCTGCAACTAAGGTGTCCTTGTCATGGAATAATGTTCCCACCGTGAAATTTGCATTCCGAGGATCAAAAACAGTCAACATCTCACCTGGATTAGTAACCGTAATTGGTGTAAACTCCTCAGTCTCAAAGAAGGCTGCCATTGGAAGATGGGGTCCTGCCATTAAAACATGGTCTTCTTGCTCTATACCAATCGAATCCAATCCCAAACCGACCTCATCATCTGAATCATCTTCAGTGTCAGCTTCTAAAAATTCCTCATCACTAGAACTGTACTGCTCATATTCTTCATTTTCATTGATGAGTGCCAAATTTCTACCACCGGTCGATGTAAATGGATCACATGGGGGAGACAAGATCACACCAGCATTGTGTCCATAAGAATGTCCAGCTCCATCTTTATTAGTGCTAAACACATTCCTGCTTGAACTAGCACCATACTCCTTAAATTGACGACTACTTGAACCACCACCATATTCCTCAAATGCATGACTACTAGATCCGCCAACATACGGCTCACTGTTGCCTCCCCTACTAAAATAATAATCTGACCAACCCGCCATACCATAATCTGACAACCCACTCCTATCATACATTGTCTCGTAAGGAGATTGTGTGGGTTGGCTAGGCTGTGAGTAACCGCCCTGATCATATGAAAACACATCATCTTGTATTATTTTTTCAGCATCCACAAATAAAGATACATCACCCATCCCCATCTGCATCTGCCTAGGAACACTCAGCATCCTCCTCACATCATCATCGCAATTAACACCACCAATGTAATATCCACAAACTACATTACCAAGACCTAATTGAGGATATTTAAACCTCATCTTCACATTCCAATGTGAACTACTAATCTGCATATTTCGATACACAATCTCCTTCAACTCATCATAAGAGGTTCCCCATTTAATATACTGCATTTTTTGAGGATCTATAGAATATCTTATATCCTCATCTCGTCTAATTATTTCACCACCCCAGAAAAAATTTACATTCACCAGATCTTCCATTATCCTATATTTTAAACAATTTTTTAAATTATTTATTAACAAACATATATTAATAAAATAACTAACAAATTATCAAAAACATTTTTTTCTTATAACTAAACATATATTAATAAATCTTTAATAAATTATTAATAACAAACTAACAAATTATATTACTAACAATTTATATCACTAACAGATCTGTTCACTCCGAAGTTAGTCTAATTATTTAATGTATACACATTTTCATCTCAAAATTAGTCTAATTATGGATTATTTATATTAAACATTTCAATTAACAGAGCAGTATAAAAATGATAATGCAAATATAGCACAAAGACAGAAATGACAGAAAACCATTACAAAGAATCGAAACAAATATTATGCGAGATATAAAAAAAGGAAGATAAAACGTACCTTGTTAAAATTTTGCAGATGTTATGAAATGAACCAGATTGGGTATAATATAGGCAGAGCTGCCTTGAAATGTGTGGATGGGAGATAAGATAAGGTGCACTGCTGTGAATGACGTACAATATAGGAGAAATTTTAAAATTAATTTAACTGTTCGCCATCTCAAATTTTGTACACAACAGGACAAGAATTTTACATATATAGTACTATTCGTCATCTGCAATGGCGAACACAACTGATACAATCTATATACTGTTCGCCATGTACAATGGCGTACATGTTGATTTTTTACCCCCAACATTAACAGCATAGCCAGTTCTGTTCGCCATTTTAGGGAATTGGATGTACCATTGTTGAAAAGTTTTGAACTCCTGTACCATTTTGGAAATGCGAACTTGGTCGTTGTACCATATATGAAACGGAGCCCACAATAAGCCTCAAAGCTGTAACTTTTATACGGGGAATTTCATGGACCCGAACATCACTCATCAGTGACAGTGCCAACAATAACAGCAATCTTTTCCGCCTAGAAATATTCATTATAAAACACATAAATATAGCTGGAATAATAATTTATAACCTTTCTTATCTCAAACTCAAGCTTATGATCTCCTCCTCTCATTTTAATATATACTCTTTCGGTCCCAAACTGTAAGTAATCATTTTTTATTAAAAAAAATTGTCCCATAATACATGTCCACTATCCTACTTTCAATGTAATTTTATAGACAAATTTCTAAAATAACCATTAACTAGAGTATTCGTACTTGTACTAATAATTAATGAATGAAATTATCATTCAAATTATATATTGAAATTATCTCAACTAATACAATTAATATGAATACAAATAAAAAATAATTTTTATGTAAGAAATTCTTAATATACGTAATTTTTTCAAAATTGACATGTAAAATGGGATGGAAGGAATATTAATTATAAATTTATTTTTGTAAATTAAATTTTTAAACAAATCAAACGAGAAAGAGAGATGGGATATTATTAGTTTTGCTCAAATAGGAGACGCTTTAAATGACAGCATTAAACTTACGACCGGTCCTTCTTACAAGAAATCAATACAGCTGAACAAACACATTTTCAATATCATGAGGTCGATCGAGGGAAAAAAAATGTAAGTTGTGGCACCAGCCATGTGATCGATATAGACAACCATGACTGCATGCTTTGGGAAACGATAGATGTACACGTGGTGCTTAAAAAGCATGAAGTTTCGTTACTATCGCCACAATGCACATGCTCTTCTCAGATCTGATCTTTCTCCATTTCCGTTGTGAATCTTATCTCAAGTATGGTCTTTTTAGTGTGTGAGCATAGACACATTTTAACAATGCGTTGCTTGATCATAATTAGTAAGAAATTTTGTACACACAGAGGGGCCACTATCATTAATAAGAAGGGAGCAATGAGAACAAGCCAACTCATCAAAAAATAATTGTAAAAATGTGTTTATGAGCACACACTAAAAAAACTCTTTGAGGTATGTTGCTCAAACTGAAATTTAATTAGTTTTTAGTCTCAAAATCTATTCTTTTCGACGAAACGTTGGAGTTAAATTTTTCTAAAATATTAATTTGTTTAATATTTCGTATTCATAATAACCTAATCATAATAAATTGTCAATAATTAAGGAGTTAGGTTGATGAAATCCTTTTAATTCGATGAATAAAATTTTGTTAAAATTGGAGGCTGCTTGATCAATCTAGACACTTTCGTGTGACCGGTGTCCCACTTCAACTGCATTAACATCTTCACTAGAAACTGCCAAGCCCTTGATTTCAAAGCTAGTGGGGCAGGCCCTAAACATTCAAAAACCCACGTGTCCCAACATTCAACCATTTCTTATATATACACAAACACACCCCCACCTACCACCTTGTCCGAAAACTAATTTCACACACCAACTCGAACAAACACAATCATGCCTTCACTTCACCTCCTCATCACCCTCCTCACCACCCTCCCTCTCCTCACAACCTCCCTCCCCACCCCCACAACCCCACCATCAGTCTACCAACTCCTCCAACACTACAACTTCCCCGTCGGCCTTCTCCCCGTAGGCGTAACCCGATACGAACTCGACTCAATAACCGGAAAATTCAAAGTATATTTGAACAACACATGCGAGTTTTACGTGCAAGACTACCAGTTGAGGTACAAGTCGACTATTTCGGGGACCATATCGAAGAACCAGCTGAAGGATTTGAGTGGGATAAGTGTGAAAGTGTTGTTCTTTTGGTTGAATATAGGTCAAATTAGTAGAGATGGTGATGAGTTGGAGTTTTCTGTTGGGGTTTTGTCTGCTGATTTTGAGGTTGGAAATTTTGAGGAGAGTCCGCAGTGTGGGTGTGGGTTTGATTGCAATGGTGGTGTTGGAGGGGACAACAAAGATGGTGTGTCGTATTTGAATCGCTTTCTCCACCCATCAATCTAATAAAATATTGTGCTCCGGATCGAATTTTTAACGGATTCGAAATTATTTACGTAACTATATAAATTATGTTAGGAAATAACATGTTGCAGTCGATGTACGTGATGATGTAATTTAGTTTTATATATTTATGTATGTCGTTTTAATAATTTAATTTGACTAGTTTTGCATGAATTAACGAAAGACTTGTATTAATTAGTTTAGAAACTACATATAACATTGTACTGTACATTTCCATGACATTCTCTATTTTTTTAACGGGCCCTAACATTTTGTCGCTGTGTATTTTTTTCTATGATATTATTTTTAATTTAGAGTATCAAATTTTTATGATAATCTAATGTTAATATTAGATGCTAAGTTCGAAGAGCATATCATATCTTGTTAAGATCTTGTCAACCATTTTATAATAATTTTTAAAAGAAATAATATAAAGAGAAATTTTCAGAAAAATAATTTACACAATATTATTGATAGTATTATCTTTTCAGAAAAACAATATTACGGAAGTAGTCACGCACACAATTGCTAATTCACTGCCTTGATTCGAACCTGTGACCAAGATGGTGATATTATTCTCTTTAATCAATTGTGCCAATCCTTGCGGGCTAATATCTTATTTTACTAAAATACTTGACAGTACATTAGTGGCATTAACACGTATTTCAATTATATCGGTACATATGAACTCAAATTCATATAGTGGTATGTTGATGATTATTTTTTCCAACTTTTTTGGGGTCGTTGTACATAAAAATATCACTTTAAACTCACATGATAGTGGTCTATTTCGGCCAGTACTTGCAACTACTTTTAAATTTTTAATGTTATATAAAGACTCTTCTTCCAAAATATATTTGAATCGAAAAAGTGGATGTTTTTGAATCGTTACATGAATAAGATTTTCCTATCATAAATTAAAGTATCAAAAAATTAGTACGAATGCATAATTGTAATAAATTAATAAATAACAAAAATTTATTAACCTTCTCATCAATTAAAATCATGTCAAGTCTAAATTGATCGCTTGTTTGTGTATTGATTGCATCTCACATCCTGCATACTCTCACTCTTATTATGCGATTGTCTTTATTGTTATTCAAAGCATTCAAAAGAGTGTAATTCATGATGTATTAGACGTTGAATGTAAATAGCTCTCTGATAAATTTGTTGTGATTTGTTTTTTTATGCTTGATATTTAATTTATACTAGCTTATATCATGTGCGATGCACGGATCGAATTGTTTAAATATTTCAAATAGTTTTTTTAATATTTTCTTTATATGATTTGAATTTAATTTTTACAATAATAATTTTAAATTTTATTTAATATTATATGTATATATTTTTATATACTTTTATATTTATATTTTAATAAAATAATGTTTATATATTTTATTTAGAGATGTGTATTAGTTAGGAGATTAATATGAGATGTATTTTAGTTAAGAGATTAATGTTTAATAAGATAATATTTGTGTGTTTTGTTTTGTTTATACATGTGTATTAGTTAGAAGATTAATTTGAGATGTGTTTTGATTAGGAGAATAATTTTAAAAATTAAGTCCAATAATAACTACCCGGCCCAACTACCGACTAACAAACTTTTAGTATTTCGACTTTAATAATATAGTATAGATAAGTGATGGTCTATTATTTTTTAGATGGAAACACATTCAAGTTAGATAAAAGAATAAATTAACTTTTTTATTATATAGATAGTGTCTTTTTGAAAAATCAAAATAGTTTTGATTTTTAATAATTTAATGTCTTTTTTAAAATTTCTAATTACCTTACGTATAATGTCTTTTCTAAAATTTCGAAATTTATCTTATGAATAATAATTTACTTGAGTTTCGGAGAAAATTTCGGAGAATATAACGTAACTTAAATTTTTCATAATTTGGAGAAAGTTTAGGAGAATATAAAATAACTTAGATTTTTTTATAATTTTTAATATTTACTAATTCAAAAATTTGAGAAAATATAAAAAATACATTGGGACGATTTAAGAGCGTGACCTAACCGTCTCCGTATTCTTCTTTATATATATATAGATAGATAGATATTGATTGATTGAACGATTTTCTTTTTCCTTATGCAAAATGTATCGTATGATTTTAAACCTCTTATTTATATCAAATAAATTTTATTTATTATTTAAATATAATCTCAAAATGAATTTGCATCGAGTAATCTTACTGATTCAGAAGTCAGAATATATTTATTCATTAGGCTATGAGTGCGAGACAATGTGCTGTGGGTAGGAAATTATAGTTGTATTTGTTATATATTGGTTGTCAAAAAGTTTTTTATATATAATAATAACAAACCGCGTTGGAGTTCAGATAGATAATTGCCCGTTGGGCTAAATTTATTTCTAAAAAATAAGTGTTTATTTTTGAAAAAAAAGTACGCATTTATCTATTTTTTGAAAATAAGTACTCATTTCTGAAAAATAAACTAAGAACTAAATTTTTTTTTATTTTAAAACTACTTATAAGAAAAATATATTTTACCCTGCTTCCTTTCGAAAATAACTTACTTTCATAATGTAATGGACTAAACACCACCAATATGTATTGCTTTCTTCATAAGCAAATTAAAAGGGGTGTTTCTAGCCTATAAATAGAGTTCTTGTAGATTTGTTTTGTGACACAAAAAAGAGGCGGTTTATGAATCAAGTTTAATTGTTCTCACTCTTTCTTTTATTTGATCATATTAATATTAATAGTTATTAAATATTTCATAACACTATTCTATTTATTAGATAACATTCTTTAATCATTACGACCTAAAAGTTTCAGGTCAAAACTTTTATCGATATATATTTGCAATCCTGTTTCGTATTTAGCATTCTCCACCATCTTAAATTATTTATAATAAATATGATTATTTTCTTCGGATTATAAATACAATACACCCTCGATATAAAACGTACACCAATTTAATCCACTAATTTAGTAGTGGTGCATATTTTATAGTAGGTGTTGAAAAAAATTAAAATTATAAATATATATAAATAATGAAGTCATGCACAATTCATTCAGTAGTAGATGCGAATTTATAGAAAGTTATGAATGAATTTAAATTAATGTAATAAGCATGAGTATTATCATATTTAGAAAGACCTGAAAAGTGTTTCTCTTATTTTAAAATAAATTATTTACTTTTAAATTAAATTATATATAGTTTAGATTTGTATTATACTAAATAAAATAAAATTTAATATATAAATATTTATTTATTTATTTATTTATTTATTTATTTAACTACATATATATGAATACACAAAGAGAAATTACACACACACACACACACACATATATATATATATATTTGAATTTCATATTCAAAATTTATTGCTAATATCAAAATATTATATTTGGGATTTTTTTAAAAATATTATATAAGTTTTTGCTTATTTTTCATCGTCTGTTCTGTTACATTTTCAATTTTATTAAAATTTAAATGAATTCTGATTCGATAATTTGAAATTCTCATGTGTTTTGGATATGGATTATACTAGAAAACCAATCCAAATTCCATAAAATTAAATGAATATTAATATAAATTATTAAATCTCAATCAAAACCTTAATGGTCCTCCGAGATGGTATTGGGCCTATTGGGTCATGTCCAAATTTTACTCCATCACGGTCGGTTTGGACGAGTTAGACTATAAAATTAACGCAATCCAATTTATTTATTTTTTGAAATAGACAAGCCTTCATTAGATAGAAATGACGAACAAGAGAGTCCCAAACAACGAGGTTGGATAAGAATTGTGAAGGTTGGGCTGGTTATTGGTTCATATGCCAATTTTTTATTTTCTATACATCTCAAAGCCTTATTGCTTTATTATTTCATTAAAATTACAAAATGTGAAGTTAGATCATGACAAAATGAATTCATATTTGTTTGTAATTTAGATATTTAATTACTTATAAATTTTCTTAGTGAATAATTTTTTATATAAAATTTTATTTCTTCTCAATTTTTAAAAAAGAAATTATTAATAACTAATGCAATATATAAAGAAAGTTTTTGAAAATTAAGATTTCTAAATAATAAAATTAAATGTTTTAAATATTTATACACACCATATAGTTATAAATATAATATTTACAAATATATAATTATTATTTGATTTTTATTTATTTTAAATAATAAAAATAAATTATTTAAATTTGCACAGGGCCTCCAAAATTATTGAGTTAGGCCTGTCTACGAGTAAGTATATGCAGCCAAAAAAAATTAAATTATATGAATGTAAGTTAGAAATAATATTTTCATTTAACATTTATTTAGAATGGTTGAATAATTTTATTCTTTTTAATATTTAAACTTATAACCTTACAAATTAGTATTTCTAGCAAATTTTCGGGATGAGCAGAATCGAAGAACCTGAAATAACATAGGATAATTACTTTTAAGTTTATGGGACGACCTAGGATAATTATTTTCAAGTCTATGGAATAGGAAATATGCAATTATCCCAGGTTTAAATGAAGAAAAAGTAGGTGATCCTGCGTTTTAAACTACAAGGAAACATGACATTTCCGACTAACAAAATTGATCAGTTAAGAGGAATTTCGGTCGATTAAACGACTAAAAACAATCGAATCGCGTGATCAGAAATATCATGGTCGGAAACAGGAATATGGTCTTGTTTAGCCAATATAATCGACCGGCATCGGTCAGTTCTGTGAGTTGCCCAGTGGCGGATTATTGGTCCCACAAGTCAAGTCATGTGTGAGATGACATGATATTGTTTCTTCTTTTTTTGACTTTCCAGTCAACCTTAATATCAACTGATATCGGTCGGAATTAGTAGTCGGTTATAAGTTATTGTAGTTTTCATAAATTCGAAAACCAACTGATACCGGGTCGGTTATGTGGACAAAAAGCAGTCGGTTTTAGAATGAATATGGTCATGTTTATATAGTACTAGTGGTCGGTTTTAATTTATTTTATTTGTGGTCTTATTAGTCGGTTTTAGTGGCTCTTGGACTTTGGTCATATTAGTCGGTTTTACTTGAAGCTGATCGGTCTTAGTTTTTTATTATTTGGTAAGAGTGGTTGGTTTTATTTGAATGTGCTCGGTTTTATTTTGAATGTGGTCGATTTTATATGAATGTGGTTAGTTTAAGTATTAGGATTTATGGCAACACTGGTCGGTTATGCATCTATATTAGTCGGTTTTCTGGGTTTTTTTAACAGGTTTCTGCTGCAATTTCTATTATAACATTTATGCAGCACATACAAGCCTTATACCATTTCTGCAACACTTACAGGCCTCAACCAAGCATTCCAAGCAGCAATTATACTCATTTAAATCAAATACTCAACAAAATCAAATATTTAAGTAATCCAAAAACTACAAAATAATTAACCAAAAATTTATATATACTAACTTAAAACGTCATCAGTACCTACTACAACAAAGTAGGTACCTCCACAAACAAGCATCATTAGTTCAAAATAATTATCCACCAGAAACAGCCAATAGTAACCATGCATATTACTTATCCATTTTCGATCTTTAATGGACATCTACACATACACATACATAAAAGTGTGTAATATATATATATATATATATATATATATATATATATATATATATATAAATCATATTTACATCGGTTGTACTAGAATATATAAAGACAAAGAATATATATACTAGAAAACCATACTAAAGAAAACATATATAAAATGTAAAAATTACATTTAATTACCTCTTCTTTCTCTTCTCTAGCTTGATCTCCTCTTTTTTCTCTTCTCTTTATCTCCATTTCTTTCTTTTCTCTTTTTCTAATTTTGCTAATAAAATGACATTGAACAAGTACAAAACTATTTTTTTTTTACTTTTTCTACAACTAAAACCGATCGATATTATTGATCTACCATCGGTTGTAGGCACGGTAAACAAAAAAAAGGGCGGGAAATACTCATATCCGACCGGCAGATGGTCGGTTTTTCAAAAGTACAAAAACTTTGTCATTTTCTATCATTTTTCTGTTTTTTTATTAAAAAATAAATTACACATCAGTACCTAAAACCGACCGAACACAAGTGGTCGGTTTTAGTGGTGCCGACGTGTAAAAAAACGATATCGTTTTTGTGTCTGGTCAAAAGTCAACTTCACTGGTACAACTTATATCCGACTACGGTATGAATTCGGTCAGTTATAGTTCCAGATAACCCACCGATGTTCGTGTTGGTCGAATTTACATGACTGTGCTTTGTCGATCAATTATGTTTAGTCGGAAATACCTTGTTCCCTTGTAGTGTTACTAAATGGTCGTTTTCAGTAATTTACCCCAATCACTAGTGTTATGCCCAAATTTCAACATTTTTTATTTTTGATGTGCTAGTATTTATTGGGTTGAATTTATAGTTGTTCGGGTGGTTTATTGTTTCTATTCTTGAAGACCCTCCGCCTCCGGGGTTAATTATTAAAGGCCCTCCGCTTCCGGGGTTAATTGTTGAAAACGCTTGCTCTGTACTCCACGAGTTATCCTCGACGAGGAGCTATGTGATACTACGTGCCTCAACTTGGAAGATCATTTCTCTGCGGGTTGTACTCGAGGTGGGTCTAGTGCTGACCACCAGTTAAGGTATCAGTGGAGCGACTAGAGCCCACAGTTTTCGGGTCAATGTCGGATTCATGAAGTCCTTGGGCCTTATACGGGAATTTGGACTACCAAAACAAGCCTCAATGTGGAGAACTCTTCCAAGTCGCTAAGTTTCTCTTGCCTATTTTGATTCGAAAAAGGAAACATTTTCCTATCGGGTCTCTACTTCAGCAAAAACTACGTGGGTCTGATCCCCTATAAATAGGGGTACGTAGGCACATTGTTAGGGTTCCCACCAACTAAAAAACCCTAACAATCAGGGGCGGATCCAATATACTTCCGGTGGGGGGATGGGCCCCACTCAAATTTGGACTGGAAGAGAAAATTTAAAGGGTTGACTAGGTGCCCCCACTAAAAAAGTATATGTGCCCACACTGAATTAGTGACTCAATAATTAAAAAGATAAATTTGATCTAATAAAATATAAAATTTATAATATAAAATTAAAATTTAAAACGAATTTTTTAAGATTAATATTATATATATTTGAAGTTCAGTCTGTCGATTCTTGAGTTAACAACTCTTGTCTTATTTATAGTGCTCCATTAAAAATTATGGCTAGATCCGCCACTGCCCCTAATATTCAACAATCGCCACACTACGATGACTTTTCAGTTAAAAAACACCACCCTAGATTTTGATTATGGTGATAAACCTCAAATTTTGTTATTACCAAATTCCTCCGTCAAAAACTAGTTTTCTAATATATTTTTTTTACTGCTAGCCCGAAAGTGTTACTTTTTTTTATTATAGATATTAGATTAATAAAACTTCTTTCAACTTCAAAGAAACGGAAGTTTCCTTCACTCGAACCAGTAAAGATACTATTAATAAACTGACGAAATACATTTTACAGTGATTTTTTATCGTAGAAGTGCAGTATTCACCCGATATCGAATTAGCACAAAAGAATTTCGTTTGAGATGTGAAAGCTTTTAAGTATCTTCCTTAGCAGTTAAAATCCTCCTGTTGTATAGTTTTATCTTAAAATTTTAATTTTATTTAACATTATAAAAGTTAAATTAACTAATTTTCATCAACAAATTAAAAATATAATTTAATATAACCTTTTAATAAATATCATTAGAAACTTTATTTACTCTATTTTAATAAGAAATTTGTCAATTTATAAAATTACAAATGAATAATTTTTAATCAATAGTCAAATTCAAGTCGGTTTAAAATTTGAGAAATTAAAATAGATTAAAATTATGGAATAGAATATAATGACAAGTAAAAAAACAAACTTAGACCTTAATTTGTGAAACCAGACAAAAATTAAAAAGTAGTCCGTAACATATATAAATGATGTATAGCGAATTAGCAAGGAAGAAAATCACAAACAAGAAGTGAAGCACAAGCACTCCATATTTGTATCCTTTGATTGTACTATGGTGCTTTGACAGGTATGTTACTCATTTAGTCTCGTCTAGTTTTGTGCTTCAAAACCATCTCTCGCGCCTCAGCTGCATCAACCTGATTAGTAACACTTTCTGGCCTATAGTACCCTGTGACAGGGTCAGGTCCCCAAGGCCTATTCACTTGTGCAACCTCTTCTCCACCTTTTTTCGACATCATTGCTCCGCTGCTTCTGATCACACTCCCGCCCTTGGATGCATATCCTCTCTTGCTCGCAACACAGACTTGTTCCATAACCAAAGCCGAGATCAATTTAACGTTACTCAAAGATGCAGGCGCCATCGAATCGAATCAATGCAAATAAAATAACTAAAACTCTGCGAAAATTTAGCAGGAGTAGTAGCTAGTTGAGAATGGTTATGTTGAGTGTTATGTGTTGGTATATGTAGAGTTTTTTTGAAGGAAAGAAAGGCAGAGGATCGTTCGTAATTTAACATACAATAGACGTGTTGATTATAGTGGTAAATGTAAGTTTGTGGGGGAATTGAAGCTTTCAGTGGTTGGAAGAGTCAGAGCCATAAAAAGTAGACTAATGATCGAGTGTTAAAGGTACATTTGTCATTTGGGCTGATTGGAAGGTCAGCACTCGTTCATGCTGTGACCTTTGGTTGAGTTGCCTAGGTGCTTCCTTGTTGGCTCTCCTTTGGTTGGGTAATTGAACTTAGACAACTTAGATATTTTTTCTGTTTAATGGACTCTATGCATGCATCTTCTATATAAGAGCTTCGTGGGCCTTCTTATTTTATGAGGTTTGGATAGAGTTCATTTTTTTATATATATGCAATAATTGAGTATATTATTAAGGCCCCGTTTGTTGTCTGGACTTATAAGCAGCTTATAAGCTGAAAAAGTTAGTATATATGTACTTTTTCTGAAAATAAGTAACTTATTTTTAAATTTGAAAATAAGATTTAGTCTTAAATTTTTAAAAAAAATATTAATTTTCAAAAAAAAATATGAAAATACTTTTTTTAAAAAAGTAATTTATTACTTATAAACTAAGCCAAACACCCCCTAAATCGTATACGCGTGTATTATCTTATATTATTCGAACTCTGTTATCTTATACGTGTGATTTTTTTCACAATTTCAAAAGCGCCATTTAATCGTTTAATTTATTTAATAAAATATTTATAAATTATAGATGATTTTGTTTGCAACAATTATTGGTGCAGGGACAGGTGGCGTTTCTTATGGTTGCGGAATCTTGACATTGTCTCTATTTTTTGGTGTTAATTGACACTGTCACTATAAATCAAATATTATATTTATTATTATTAATTTTGACAAATTTTTTAACAATAAAAAATAAAAATATAAGCCACCTGGGGACAACTCCATGCAAAATTTGTTTATATTACACCACACATTAACATCTATGACCTATTTAATTTAATTTTAAATATAACAAATTATCAATGGTTATTTGAAATCAACTTGAGTATATTTTACGTGCTTTTAACCTAAAAATTATAATCTTTTTTAATTTTGTGGTTTGCATCTTATCACCTTTTTAGTACTGTTATATAAGATACCCTTAAGAACTTTATTTTATTCAATAATTCTTATTGAATAAAATAAAGTCAGTTGGTATCACACTTTTTATATGTATCCTACTTCCCACTTAAATTCTCTATTTTAATTTGATTTATTATAATTTAGTAAACAACGAATAAGTGTATGATATGTATAGCCAAAAGGTAAATTGTAAACTTCATGCTAATATTTGTAAGCTCAGAAATTATTTATGGGTGTAATTCTAATAATTTCACGTAAGAGTTACATGTTTATTGTTAGAATAAGATTATGGTAAATCGATCTCTTAACAACTGAAGTTTTAAGAGAACTTGTTATTCAAAATGATATCAGAACCAGGTGGGCAGAGGTCAAAAGCAGAGCCTTTCCTGACTTCCCGAGACCCCGGGACGAAAACTTTTAAATGAGCCCCTTAAAAAAAAATTCGGAACTATAAAAAAAATCGTATAATATAGTCCATAGAAAATAAATAAAATTTCATTAGTATCAGTGATATAAGTAACCAACAAAATAAAATTACATATTACAAAAAATATCTTTTAGCATTTTTAGATGCAAAGTCATTCATAATGGTTTCTGCATCAATGTTCTCTAACATGTCTTTCTCAATGCATAATATAGTAAGACCATTCAACCTTTCTTGCGACATGGATGATCTCAAGTAGTTTTTCAATAATTTTAACTTAGAAAAACTCCTCTCAGCTGATGTCACAATCACAGGTATTGATAATATAATGCAATAAGAAATTGCAATATTTGGAAGACAATCAAGAGATTTTACCAACTTAAGAATCTCATATGCACCCATGAATTCAGTTGGTGAGTACATCTGCAACACAGAAAATTCTTGAACAAGAGCATCTAATTCAAAATCTGACGAACCATTATCTGAGTACCTATTCACCAAATTTGTGCACTTTTCTTTTAGTTCACCATACTCCGGATATTTTAAAGTCTACTGCTCAAATTTGTTCTTCAATGAAATAATTGCAATATCTACCACAACTAAAAAGTAATTAATTCTAAAAGTCTCCTCAGCTGATTATACATAGCTCCCATTTATGACTCTTTTAACTTATCAAATCGTTTTTTTTTTCTCTTTTCACATCCAGATAATTATTTTTTAGGTAACATCATGGGCGTGTTTGACCACACTTATTTTTCAGAAATAAACCCTTATTTCCGGAAAAAAGTAGGTATGTATATACTTTTTCTGAAAATAAGTAACTTATTTTTTATTTTGAAGATAATATTTGGTTTTAAAATTCTAAAATAAATATTTATCTTTAAAAAAATATGAAAATATGTAAAAAAATGAAATAAGTAACTAATTTTAAGTTTAAGGAACCCCAAACGGCCATCATATAAACACAAAAATCGACTTATAAAGAAATAATAACACCTGAAATAGATAGCTCGCGTCCAAAATTCTCACTGAAAGTCTGAAAAAGAATAATTCGGTATATCAAAATAAAGAATATATATATATATATATATATATATATATATATATATATATATATATATATATATATATATATATATATATATATATAAGTAGTGAGCCGTAAAGCATAAATTTAAAGACAAAGTTTTACCTGATTAGGGTTTTTCAATCCTTGCACAATCTTCCCATTAACCCTAAATTGTAAAATAGTAATATTTTGATATAATTGAATAGGAGTTGAACTCTATTTTTTTTATTAATGAATTGTCTAGTTTTTTAAATTATATAAATATGTATTATATATATACATATTCAACTAGTATTTATTTTTAGTTTTATAGAGCCTATAATAATATGTATATATATTTTAAAATATTTTTTTAAAAACTGGATGACTTTATAATTATTTTAACTAAATAATATATATATATATATATATATATTTTAAAAAAAAAATTGTGCCCCAAAATTTTGGGCCCCGGGCGGTCGCCCCCTGCCCCCTCAGGGCCGGCCTTTGTCACAAGTTCGACTCCCTGCCTCCCCCAATATTTTCACAATTTATGAGGCCCAAAATGGGTGTCTGTAATCCACTCTTCAATCCAGAAAAAATGGAATTTTGAGTGAGGGAGAATGTTAAAGAATAGTATAAGATCCATTTTGGCATCTCTCTAAAACCTTAAAATTTTAGATTGGCTGGTTACTTAACATAATATTAGTGGGCTGGTTACTTTCAGTGGACCGGTTACTTAACATGGTACTCGACCCATAAATGAGTTTTTAAGTGAGGGGGATTGTTAGAATACAATATAAGATCCTCATAAGTCAGTTTTCTAACACCTTGAGGTGGTAACTTAACATTTATATCCAACAAAAATCAGATCATCCAGATAACAACAATTAATAATAATAATAATAACATTTTATTTGCCTACTTTCTAATTTACTTATTCTGATGAAACAGAGTCAAAGATAAAACTGTCTCTTGAAGTAACATTGTTTTAATAAGAATTTAAGGAGTCGAAAGTGTATATATCATGCGGCTTCTTCAGGCAGAAGTACGTGTGTTCTTATACTTGTATTACAAGTATTTTGAGTTTATTTAGTTTCGTCTAGTTTTGTTGCTCAATAGTATCTCTCGCATCTCAGCTGCATCAACCTGATTGGTAACGCCTTCTGGCCTATAGTACCCTGTAACAGGGTCAGGTCCCCAAGGCCTATTCACCTGTGACACCTCTTCTCCACCTTTTTTCGACATCATTGCTCCGCCGCTTCTGATCACACTTCCGCTCTTGGATGCATATCCTCTCTTGCTCGCAACACAAACTTGTTCGATAACAAAAGCAGAGATCAATTTAACGTTACTCAAAGATGCAGGCACCATCGAATCGAATCAATGCAAATAAAATTACTACTACTCTGCGAAATTTTTTCGAATTCTTGAATATTAAGAGAGAATTCAAGTGGTTGCAGTAGGGTAGTAGCTAGTTTGGAATGGTTATGTTGAGTGTTATGTGTGTGTATTTATAGAGATTTTTGGAGCAGAGAAAGGCACAGGATCGTTCGTAATTTAAAATATATTAGACGTGTTTGATTAAGTCAGCCAGCAGGATTATAGTGGTAAATGTAACATTGTTGATTAGTTGTAAATTTTTTGTGGTCGGAAGAGTCAGAGCCATAAAAAGTAGACTTAAAAGGGACATTTGGCGTTTTGGCCTGCTGGAAGGTCTTCAATTCTGTGAGGTTGTGACTTTTGCTGAATTGCCTGCGTGCTTTCCTGCGTCTCCTTTTGGCACATGCATTTTTTATTTGAAGGGTCCCTATTTTAGCCAAAAATATCTATTAAACTTTTCTCAGTTTTCAAATTAACCAATTATTTTTGTCTTTCACACGTTTAATCAAACAAATTTTATAAAATTATGTAAGTTTTAATCGTGATTAAGTTAAAACGTGACAGACCAAAGAACTTGAAAGTCAAAAGATGGAAAAGCCTATAACATCTATTGCTCAAAAAAAAAAGTGTCTAGTCTTATAAAAATTTGTATTTTCCAATTGTGTGATGGTTATTTTGGCAACATAATATATATATATATATAAATACTTTATAATTATATATATAATATAATATAACTACTTATATGATAAAATAAAGGGATTTTGAAATAAATTGAATTTATTTGTTTATATGTAATAATTTATCACTAGTCGTATATGTATATTTTGTTGTATTCAATTCGTACACTCTTATTCAAACTGTTGTTACACACACACACACATATATATATATATATTTAGATTTAATGAATAACTCCCTTATTCCAGGTGAATCAATCACAAATATAATTATAATTATAGAATACATGAAAAATAGCTAAACATAAAAAACTAAAGAACATACAAAACAATCATAAAACAAACAAAATAATTAATCAAATTAGTTATTTATATGTTCTATGATTTTTTGCATGTTATATAGTTTTCTATAGTTATTTGTTAATCAAATTTTTATAAAATATGAATTGGTTACTTAATTACCCATATATGATTTTCCAGAAGTATCTTAACTAATTCTTAATTATAGCTTTTGAAATCGTCATATCCGCCCCATATATTATTCGTGGTTAGACTTGTTTCAAAGTTTTATAGTACTCTAGAATATAGTTCTGAAATATTGCATAGGTGGGCAATGAATTAGGTGAAGTATTGGATTTTTGCGAGTATCTAGAACCGTTCTCAACGATTTGCTTGAGGTTGCAATATTTTCACATTGTCACCATGACTTTTTTTTTCTTTTTATATTTACTGTAAATATTTGAATTGCTTTACCTTCTAAAAATTGACAAGTCTTTCTTGTTTTTATTATTGCTACAGTATTTCTAAAAATTAGTTTATTCAAGATACCCTCTAATAATTTATTTATTTATTCTATTCAATAAGAATAAAGTAGGTAGGTATCACAATTCTTATATATATCTTTCTTCCCACTTTCATTTGGTTTATTCTGATTCGATAGCTAGAAAATAAGAGTATAAGATGTAAAATACTATTCGCGTCAAATATAATAAAGAAAATAATTTTATTTTCTTGGAAAGCAAAAAAGAAAATTTTAGCGAGCATAATACAATCGAACATTTTCTTCATGTAATTTGAATCGAGTTCAATTTTTAATATTTTCAATTACTTATTTCTACTTTAAAGGTTGATTATTTCATTAATGGATTTTTAGTCATTTAATTTTTCGAATGAAGAATATATAAAAATATAATTTATAATACAAAACAAACATTTCCCAGAAAAATAAAGTGTTATTTTTCTCTTATACGATTTCTTTGCTGATCAAAGGTCCACCCAAGTCCTAAAATATGTTCCAGACCTAACGCACACACCCAACCCACTATAAAAAAGGATTCGAGATTCTGTTAATTGATTTCTTTGTGTTATTTAATTAATCAATGATCTTCAAATTCTATTGATAACATAAAACATTTGAACAAGTGCTGCACCGAATAGGAAGGGATCCACTAATGTACACTAAATTAGATTAATATTAACATTCAGTTCTCCCAAGTGCTTTAATTTGCAATCATGCCAATTTTATTAGGACTATTGATGTTATGCGGCTAATATTCAACTAGACTGTCTATAGAAATTAGTTTATGTTTACAACAACAACAGCAACGATTTTTATATAACTACTATCTAATTTTTATTGGCGATATATATGATTAAAGTAGCACTTAAAAGTATGTTTTTAATACAATATTATGAAGTGTTTCAGAATAAAAAATACAATATTATGAAGTAAGATTTCTTTTTTTTTTTTAATGAGGAAGTTATTCTTTTTATAAATGGCCAAAATTAAGAGGTGGATTGGTTGACATATATATATATGTGTGTAGGAATTTGAAATTCCTTGGAATTGATTGTTTGTAAAGTTGTTTGGTTAACAATATAATGAGAAGTAGTATTTCTTGGAAAGTTACAATATCTACATGATGTAGGAATTTACTTACCTACCCCTCTCATGATAACTTGGAATTTATGAGCAATACAATTTCCTCCTTTTAACCACACAACGTTTTTTAACTTCCTACGAATTTTTTTTAAGGCGATATATTACTTGAAACTAGAAGAAGTTACAACCCATTGCAGACCGTTACAACTTTCAAGATAGATTTCAAAGATTCCGCCCAGATACTTAGACCACCCTACTAATAGTTTAAGAACAACTCCAATGGAGTGTCAACTAAAATTGTTAAAAGTGACAAATCATCAATAATATTATTATTATATTTTCTCTTTCTTTAATAATATTTTTGACAACTTTCACATGAAAATTTCATCCAATGATTAGTGCTCAAAGTTATAACTTAATTTAAAAATTAAATCAAACAAATACAAATATAATTAGATAAGAAACTACTTGTCTTTAGTGTGATATATACATTTTTTCTACTTTAAGAGGGTACCAAAAGTTGATAATTTTGGTTGACACTCCTCCCACTTTAATGGTGGAAAGCCAATAAAAATGTCATATCACATGACATTTTAGTACTCTTTTTAGCACCCATTGGAATTGTTCTAATACTCCCTCACCAAAACAGAACCAACTTTACTGGACTAAACCTTAGGGGAATCAAAAGACTTTCGGCCACTACTTCTATTTCCTTGCATGCACCGCACTATCCAGCTCGTCGAGAGTTCACTGGGCCAAGACCCGTATCATTCCTCCACTCATGAATATTATAATTTCATATAGGTATTAAATATCCAGATATTATAATTTCCTATGAAAATTAATATCCATATGAAATCAAACAAGTACTAAGTGAGTAAGTGTACTTGCATTTAATTTCAAAAAAATGAAAAGAAAAAAAGTGTACTTGCAGTGCATCATCGCATTAATTTGGAGAGAGCCCGTGCTTTTGCTATTTTTTTCTATTAATTTCCGGTATTTTATTATACCTTAAATGAAGTAATAATGGGAGAATATATATGTCTTGTATTAGATCCTGCAATATATCATAAAGATAATATAATATGGTACATATATGTTTTTCAATTAATAATTTATTTCTCAATTAATTCCAAATAAATGGGCATGGATATATTCTTAACTACAATTTTCGTGCTTTGGACTTAGTTTTCAAATTTTATCACTCAGTTGCTTGAGAGCATCTCCAAGTTTAATATCTAAAATTATTAGCTAAAGTGGTTATCTATAATAATTATGTAAAAATTTAGCTAATAGGAAGTATATACACTCTAATAGAGTTATTTATAATTTTAATGAGGTAAAATTAAACATGAGAGAGTTTTTGGTTCAACAAATCTAGAAGACCAAAAGTAATTATCTAAATTTTTTGTTAAGAGAAACGAAGGTTGAAGTGACTATTTTTTAAATATCCTCTTAACGGGAACACATGGATGCCACATATATGTCACATATATAATTTAGCTAATAGGTCTCTCCTTTTGGAGATGCTCTAACCGATTGCTTTTCTGGACCCAGAACTAGCAGAAAAATGGCAATGGATGGAGAATAGAAGATACAAAGTGCCAAATTTGTAAATTTTCGAAGTTGTTTTAGAATTCCGTTTAGAATTAATCAGCTCTTATCAATTCGACCACTCTTACAAAAATGTATGGATATAGAGCGGGGACATTGAAAACGGCTCTAATGCGAATTGCATTATATAGTGATTTATAAGAACCTCGTAACTCAGTGAAATAGAAGAATTTGGCTAGAAAAGTTTCAAGCCTGAAGGAGTTATATAACATATGATTCTAAAGAATTGCAGTGCCTATATTGTTCTTCAGTTACCCAGAGAAGTTGTATCAGATGCTCGATAAATTTTTTTCCAACGCGGACAACATTATGGAATGTACCAACTAGTCAATTGCAGCGAGTAATCGATATAACAATTAACTTCCATTTCCTACTTGATGTGTTGAAATACTGCAAGCGCACAGTGTTTAATTGTAGCAATCACAGATCGATCCTCAGAGACTATGAAACTTCTAAACCCTAACAAATAAATCATGCAGACTAGACAAATAGTTATGAGAGAGATTTAATTAACCTAATAAGCAAATAAGATCAAATAAATATGGAAAACACCTAGGAATCCGAATTCATCAATCAATTACAATTAATATCCAACTTGCCCTAAAAATCAATTCTCTTTTTTCAACAAATAAATATCAATTAACGAGACAAGCATATACTATGAAACTTATTATCTAACAATAACCCATCAAAACTTCATGGAGCAAGCATAGGCTATGAAAAATAAATTCGGTAACAATAATATATCAAAATCACTTTGTTAATCAAACAATTAAGCACCAAGAAAAATCACGAGAATCAATCAATGGAAACAAGTAAATACTAAAAATAATTAACTAACTTCACCTTCATCCTAGGGCAAGAGAATTAGCTAGACATGCTTGAAGAACAAAACAAAGCAACTAATATAAGACATGTAAATAACGAATAACATAAAAAGTGTTTGAAAGATAAAAACTTGTTTGTATTGAAAGATCAAGAAAATAAAAATACTCTACTCCTACTCCTAATTATTGAAAACCAAAGTTAAAGTTAAGGTACAAGGTCTAGGTCTTTTAAATACAAGAGATGAGACCCATATATATAGGGAAAATAATGTAGGTTTTCTATATCGATTATAAATTGAATTCTAAATATTTCCTTCTATTTCTTTTTTTTCTCCAACAAGCATTCGATTTTTTCTCTAATTGCTTTGTCTCCAAGTAATTTCACCTCCTTCCTTGTATTTTCATTTTTCTGCTACAATTCTGATTTTAATTAATTTCCTACAAAACAAAATAAAAATAATTAATTAACTAATAATATTATGAAAATAAACATAAAATAGGTATTAAAGATGTATTAATTATGGACCCATCAAATACCCTCATACCTATCTTTTTCTCGTCCTCGAGAAAAATCAAAAGAAAAAATATATTATAAAAGTCCTATGCTCCTTTTCGTAGGCGTGACGGATAATTTTAGGTTTACCAACTCGTTAAACTCGTAGACGATCTCTACCAGAGGAGTGCTGTCTCCTAAGGGTTTATAGAAAATATACCCATAAAATCCGTGAAATATTTTAGCAAGCATCCCACTCTATCAATAACGTTCATCGGTGTTAACAAAAGAAGATTTTTAGAAAAATACATACCTTAAAGACTCTTCTAATTATAGATAAGATGTATGTATCTAAAATCCACTTATATCGACGCAAACATTTGCAAAAACTCCCAAGGTGTGTCGTGAAAATAGGTCTCTGAAGAATTAATTGAATAAGTACATTTCCTCTTTTTCAACCAATATTGAACTGACCTAATCTCTATTAAAACAAGTATCTAGCCAAATTTTACAGTTTTTTTCCAATTGACTGTACAATGTCCGTTTTCTTAGGCTTTCTATGTTTCCCATGTAGCGAGCTTTGGGTCAATGACTCCCAAACCAGTTGGTCTTAGGGCACTAGGTTTCAAAATACCCCTACAGACTTAATTACTCGAGTAACAAAGGCCACAAAACAAGACTAGTCAATTACTACTTTTATCTTAGCTCGTCAAGTAATTCTCCAGTAACCAAGGGCAGTGAAAAGTCACCAAGAAAATTTATTTCTCATACAATCGCACTTAATACCAGCACATGTACATGGATCGTCCCTTTCATATAACATTGTATTTGCCACCCATTGATCTCAAAGGAGTACTTGATGCTTTATATATTTTTCCACAAATATTTGATTCGACATTGTTTTAACATGTGGGCTCTCTCTCGGGTATCGAAAACTTCCTTAGACAATCTTTCCAACAAAGACCTTGTGCAATAAGTGCCATCTTGGACTTTTAAGCAAAAATTTGTTCGACACAAGTTCCATGAAGAAAACCTTACTCAACTACGTTCGAATTATCTCAAGGCATTACATATATATAATTTTATAAAAAAAATTGATAACACCAAGTAGCATCAAAGTACAAGGGTGGAAAACTTAGCTAAAACATCTCTATTTTTGGATTTTCTAATTTTTTAATTTTTTTGGATTTTTAAATTTTTTATAATACTACTAATTCCCTCCCCCATACCTAAATCATGCATTGTCCGCAATGTATGCAAAGAAGAGAGAAATGACAAAGTAAAAGGACGAGAATACCTGATAAAAGCATGACGGAGGAAGCAAAATGAACTACTATACAACACACACACATAGTTACTCATCCATACCTATACTGGACTATGGGAGACAATCAAGAATAACTTACTAACCAACACCACATCGAGGAAAAACTTCTTTCATCGTAGAGTAAGCACACTGTTGAAACACATTCTCAAGAACAACATTATCCACTAGAAATATACGATCTCGCAACAAGATAAAACTCATATTACTAACATAATCCATAAACCAATTAGACGCTTCTTTAAATTGTTTAAGCAGATTGATTACTTGATATTTGTGATCATGGACTAAGTCATTAGAAATAAAAGCATGATGAGTTTCATTGAAACCTACAAAGGACTGACCAAAAGTGGATATAAATGGTTTTGAGTCAAGTGGGGGTGGCTCACCTACAGAAGTCTTAACAATGGACTTAGGCTCAAACGCAATATCCTTTAATTGGGTTTCATGTTTAGAACAAATGATATTCAATTCATCTAACATCGCATCAGAAGTGAAATTTTGATATAGCTCATGAAGTTCTCTATTACTCTCATACTCTAACACAACATCATGTTCAAGAAAAGACTCAATCAAACTATCATCAAGATTTGACCAAGACAAAACATCAGCAATGAAATTAACTCCTACAGGTTGGTCATAAAGATCATTGGATTGACTTCCCACATTAAAAATATTAAGATCTAGAGTCATGTTTCCAAAAGTTAGTTTCATCGAACCATTCCTACAGTTAATCAAAGCATTGGAAGTAGCAAGAAAAGGTCTTCCTAAAATTATAGGAATTTGATTTTTGAAATTTTTGACAGGTTCGGTCTCGAGAACAACAAAATCCACGGGAAAGATAAAATCACCAACCTTAATTAACACATCCTCCAGTATGCCCTTAGGAGTTTTGATAGAACGATCAGCTAATTGAAGAGTGATATTAGTCTTTTTAAGCTCACCTAAACCCAAGGTTTGATAGACAGATAATGGAAGAAGGTTCACACTAGCTCCTAAATCAAGTAAAGCTTTGTCAATGAAAGTATCACCTATGACACAAGAGATTGTAGGACAACCAGGATCTTTATACTTCACAGGGATTTGATGCCATATGATAGAACTAATATGAGACGTTAGGAAAGCTTTCTTAGGAACATGAGTGGTTCTTTTATGAGTACACAAATCTCTTAGACACTTCGCATAAGAGGGAATTTGTTGAATTGCATCTAAAAGAGGAATGTTGATCTTGACTTGTTTAAAGACTTCCAAAATCTTATCCAATTGAGGAGATTATTTGTTTGAAATAAGCCTTTGAGGAAATGGGGCTTTTGGCTTGATGACTTTTTCAGAGATGGGTTTTGAAGGTGGTTCATCAGATTTGGAGGGCTCACTAGATTGCACTACTACTTCAGAACTCTTGGGAGACAAGGATTGGTCAAGACTAGGATTTAAGAGTAAATGATTTGGTTCAGAAGTGAGTTTTTCTTCCTCTTGAGTATTGAGACCAGCATGATTGTTGAATTGATTACCGGACCTAAGAGAGATAACAGAATTCACATTTTCAAGAGCTTTTTGGTTTTGATGAAATTTAGGATTAACCTCAGGTTGACTAGGAAATCGGTTTCTCTCTCTCTCACTGATTGTGTTGGCTAATTGACTGATTTGAACCTCTAGTTTAGATATGGCTTGAGTATTGGAATTCAGTAACTGCCTATCTTGGGTCATAGTTTGCATGAAAGCCTGTTGAGATTGAGTTATATTAGCTTGTGATTTCAATAATGCCTCAATACTCTTTTCCAAAGAATTCAATTTCTTATCAGTTTCATTAAAACCAGGAGGATTCAAAGGGACTGAAAAAGAATTTGGATATGGGTCAAAGTTTTGAGCAGAAAAAGAATTAGGATTTTGGGTTGGAAATGGACCAGTATTGGGCTTTTGAAAAGCAGGTTGAGAGGGTTGGTTATACTGATTATATTGACCTTGGTTCCATGAGAAATTTGGGTGATTTTTCCAACCAGGGTTGTATGTGGGTGAAAAGGGATCATTCATAACTCTCGCTTGAAATATGGCATTAACTTGTTGAATTTCAGGGCAATTTTCTATCACATGATTAGATGAGTTACAGTTTGCACAGACAGACACTTGTGAAGACACATTGTTGGTTTCTAAGGCTTCTAATCTTCTTGTGAATGTAGCTAATTTAGCTTCAGTTGCAATAGAATTACCAATTACATGTATGCCCTTAAATGAGCTAGGTTTTTCGATTTCTTGACTTGGTTCCCTAGTTGACTCCCACAACATCGTTTTTTCAGCTAACTCTTCAAAAAATTGCCAAGCTTCTTCCTCATTTTTATCCATGAATTTACCTTGACACAATGACTCTAACAAAGAAGTGGTTGGGCTATCTAAGGCTTCATAAAGAATTTTACAAAGTCTCCATTGTTCTATACCATGTTGAGGGCATTGGGATAACAAATTTTTAAATCTATCAAAATATTTCCAAAAAGACTCATTTTGTTTTTGTTGAAATTGGTTGATTTCATTCCTAAGTTTGTTGGCCTTATGGTTTGGAAAATATTTTTTTAGAAATATGCTTACAAATCCCTCCCAAGTTGAAATAGAATTAATGGGTAGACTATATAACCATTTTTTAGCATTTTCTTTAAGAGGAAAGTTGATAAGTCTCAATTTAATGGAGTCATCAGTCAATTGTTGAATTTTCTGTAGGGCACAAACTTCCTCAAACTCTCGGATGAAAAGATATGAATCCTCCCCGTCTACCCTAGTAAACCTAGATAACATGCTAATATGGTGAGATTTGATTTCAAAATTATTACCATTTACTGTTGATAGGACTATGCATGAGGGTTGGGCGGAATGAGCGGGGTAACAATGATCTCTAAGTGGAATAGACATGACTTACAAGTAAGCAAGTATGCACGTAGCAGACAAGAGATAGAACTAAACACCTAAAAAATGCAAAAGAAAAATCCTATGTCTATGTTAACCTAGAGAAATTCTAGACCTGCTCCTAACTTTAAGATAATACTAAGAGTCACAAATCTAAAAATATTCAAACCGATTGACCAGGCAGATGGAAGCATTGCCAAGAGGCTAACCACCTTTCTAGACACCAATCCAAATTGGCCAGGTAAGCTCTCGCTTTCCTAGACACCAAAAGTAAGAATACGTAAAGATTTGTCTCGTCTTAGGTTCTCTTCCTAAGTGAGCGCGATATCCTAGGGGCCAACGTCTACTTGATTTTATTTAGGTAAGGGGAATGCAAGATGAACGTATTAGTGATTTGTGGGCCAAGGAAAGGGTGATGAAATCCCTTACCTTATCTTGTAATTGGATGGCACCCTTAAGATTGATTAAATGAATGCAACACACAAAGAACGAGAAAATAAACAACTATGGATGCACTACACTACGTGAATTAATAATCTAAATTGTACGTACCTCTTTCCTTCAGCAATCACCACAATTATAAGATGGAAAGAAATAAAATACAATAAAGAAAATCTAGATGATGTGTTCCTATGTGATATGTGAATGATGCAACAAATTGGTTTTTAACAAGACAAATAACTAACTAATTTTTTTGGATTTTTTTTTGAATATTTAATTTTTTTGGATTTTTTTAATATTTGTGAGAAAAAAAAAATTTAGAGAGGTGATACGGATACCGAAAAGTGCTTTCCAAAAATTACTAAGAAGACAACGATGCCTTCTAACGATCTTCTTGTCCAAACTTTTCTCTGCTTCACAACTCCCTAAAAAAAACAAAGAAAAACAAGAAACTAATCCGAAGAATTAAATATGAAGGAATAAAAATTACCAATAGTCCCCGGCAGCGGCGCCAAAAACTTGATGTGTTGAAATACTGCAAGCGCACAGTATTTAATTATAGCAATCACAGATCGATCCTCAGAGACTATGAAACTTCTAAACCCTAACAAATAAATCATGCAGACTAGACAAATAGTTATGAGAGAGATTTAATTAACCTAATAAGCAAATAAGATCAAATAAATATGGAAAACACCTAGGAATCCGAATTCATCAATCAATTACAATTAATATCCAACTTGCCCTAAAAATCAATTCTCTTTTTTCAACAAATAAATATCAATTAAGAGACAAGCATATACTATGAAACTTATTATCTAACAATAACCCATCAAAACTTCATGGAGCAAGCATAGGCTATGAAAAATAAATTCGGTAACAATAATATATTAAAATCACTTTGTTAATCAAACAATTAAGCACCAAGAAAAATCACGAGAATCAATCAATAGAAACAAGTAAATACTAAAAATAATTAACTAACTTCACCTTCATCCTAGGGCAAGAGAATTAGCTAGACATGCTTGAAGAACAAAACAAAGCAACTAATATAAGACATGTAAATAACGAATAACATAAAAAGTGTTTGAAAGATAAAAACTTTTGTATTGAAAGATCAAGAAAATAAAAGTACTCTACTCCTATTCCTAATTATTGAAAACCAAAGTTAAAGTTAAGGTACAAGGTCTAGGTCTTTTAAATACAAGAGATGAGACCCATATATATAGGGGAAATAATGTAGGTTTTCTATATCGATTATAAATTGAATTCTAAATATTTCCTTCTATTTTTTTTTTTCTCCAACAAGCATTCGATTTTTTCTCTAATTGCTTTGCCTCCAAGTAATTTCACCTCCTTCCTTGTATTTTCCTTTTTCTGCTACAATTCTGATTTTAATTAATTTCCTACAAAACAAAATAAAAATAATTAATTAACTAATAAAATTATGAAAATAAACATAAAATTGGTATTAAAGATGTATTAATTATGGACCCATCACTACTCAACAAGGTGAAATACGATTGCTGAACTTGGGAATGAATGCTCAAACATTGTATCAGTAATTTTCTCAACTATCAAATCTTGTTAATAAAGAGTATAAATCCAAGTAACCTTGAGCATAAACATGTTAAACTGAACAGAATTTAATTCATACCAAATCATATAGGGCCTGTTTGGCAAAACAGAGCTTATGGAAATAAGGGCTTATTTCCGGAAAAAAGTAGGGATGTATGTACTTTCCAGAAATAAGTCCTTATTTCCAGAAAAAAGTAAGTTCATATTTGGTTTTAAAATTCTAAAACAAATATTTATCTTTAAAAAAAATATGAAAATATGTAAAAAAAAATAATAAATAAACTACTTATTTTAAATTTATGGAACCCCAAACACCCACATAGTCATCCTAAACATATTGTGCTTTGGTACGTTTAGCTTCGGGCTAATCAACTAATTGATTTCCCTAAACATATGAGCAACCATATAGGAACCAAATGTTCGGAAGTCAGAACCCACAAAACACGAGAGAATTAAGAGGGTAGTGAATGTCAACTTATCCATCAAATTTTTTTAATCGACCATAAGAAACATTAATAAATGCTTCAATTCGAGGCAGGCATGCGTACGTGAGTAGTGAGTAGTGAGTAGTCAAATATTTATGTGATGGAGCCGAATAAAAATACAATAATTTACAAAACCTAGTGCTAGCAAGTCGCCGGTAAACCCATGTTACGCGCCACCGCATACCCGGCAGCTGAGCTGTACATCCTCACATTATCGGCTATACGCAAGAATCGTGACATTGTTGTTGACTCTAGTAGCTCTAGCTAGCTCTTAAAAAATTAGGGTTTTACACGGAAGATCTTGTGAATCAAACATATTATGTGGCCGTTTGGTTCCTTAAACTTAAAATAAGTTACTTATTTCATTTTTTTATATATTTTCATTTTTTTTAAAAGATAAATATTTATTTTAGAATTTTAAAATCAAATATTATCTTCAAACTAAAAAATAAGTTACTTATTTTCAGAAAAAATACATACATACATACCTACTTTTTTCCGGAAATAAAAATTTATTTTCAAAAAATAAGTTTGGCCAAACACATGTAGAGGGGTTTATAGTGTGTGATTGTATATGGGTGTACGCTGCCAATACTTTAATAACTTGTTATCCAAGATGTATCTTTTTCTTGAGAGAGGGGTCATTTTAAGATACGTGTTAATTAAATTAAATAAATAAAATTAAAATGACATCATATAAAACTCTCTTGAGTTTGAATTTTTAATTTTTTTCCCCACAATTACGAAACAATCCATGATATGGAGTTCATTTATCTGATTTTTATTATGAATAATTGTGTACTTTATATATATTAAAATTTTAGAAATGAAATTTAGATAATAAAGTGTGGAGTTTATTTATCAATTTCCATATTTTTTTATGAGTATTGATGGGTAATGAGTACATCAATTTCCAAATATTTGCAACTACCGATGATTTTAACTATTTATTGATTGCTTTGGGAGTAACTTTTATCATATCAGAATGAAAAAAAATTGCCCATTAAAATCTTGTGTAAATATCCACAAGATTGAATCCAATATCGTACGAATACAAACTATTTTGAGGTGGGTACATGACACAAAGTCTATATAATGCCAGACACTTTGAGGGATGATACTACAACAAAAATAACCCAAAGCAGCATGAAATAAGCACATGTAACCCACGCCCAAAATCTAGGTCCTCCAAGTTCCGCTCCTAATGTTACACGCCTGAAAACCAGAAAAACAATACAAGCGAAAGAAGTAGCAAAAAAGACGAGCAAAGAGAAACTTAGTCCATTAGCGTTTTGGATTTGCAAAGGCTTCCTGTATGCTATGAAGTTATACAGTGTGTCGATGAGCCATGGAACACCAATGCCAACATATATGTTCACCGAGTTGCTGCAGAAACATATGAAACAAAAGATTTTCTTTAATTTCTGGCTGGAAGTATTTTATTTAATTCTATAGTTAACAAGACTAGCCATTGTTGAAGAAAACAACTCACGAGTTTAAAATTGCAAGTGCACAGTCCATGAATTTCAGTTTCTGTTAAAATCTTTATTTTTGATTGTTGGGTAAAGACATGGAGAGGAAGTACAGAAATACGTGCATTGGTGTCGCAGATCACTCAAATTTACATGATGAAGTCATAAAGTTATTTTGGTAATAGTTCTTCTAAATTTTTTAGTAACTACTGATTTTTTTAGGCTACTTATTCCTCAAGATGCAATCTAGAACTCAGGTAGTGATGACTTACAATTAACGAAAGCAACCTACTTCAGCCATACTCAGCATTTACAGTCTTAACTCGTACATATAGTAATTTGTTAAGAAAATTGGTCTTACTTTAAATGACTAAATAAGATATAATTGTTCCAGTCTTAACTTTCCCTGTATCTACTCTTCACCTCTATAAATCAACAACCTCAGGACCTATAAATTTTATTAATTGAACAGAATTATTAATTCATCAATGTTAAAATATTCATTGTCTCTATAATGTTGGGACTGGGAAAAATAATTTTTATCAAGAGACAATAATTGATTGAGGTTCTACTGTATTCAAGTTATTTTTTGTGTAATGAGAGGCCATAATTATATATCATGTTGCTGTGTAAAACCTGCAAGTAATGTTTGCTATGGCCGAGTCTGCTGTTAGCTGACGTTCAGCGGCAATCTTGCTTGCCACCAAATCTGGCCACGAAGTTCCACTAGCCAATACAGTAAATGCTATGACATACGCATTTATTCCTGCAGCAGAGAGATCAAGGAAATGATAGAATACCAATAGCCAAAGTTTCAATCGAATTATTAATCAAGTAAACTAGGATGCAGTGAAGAATAAAACCTGTAACACAGCTTATTACATCGCTGAGCTTTGTGACAATGTAAGCAATCCCACTGATAAAAAGTAGAGAAGAAATGAAGGCAACCCATCCATGAGCAATCTGATAGGGAGGCACAAGTGCAAACAGAAATCTCCATGGTGCAAGAAGTGACTGCCAGAGAATTCCTGCATAATGCAGGTAGTTGCTCTTTGAATTTTTTGATCCAGTGTCGTCCAACTGTTCCATGAAGAACAGGTCAGTAGCTACATATTTGACTAATATTTCAGAAGGCAGCTAGGCAAGGCAAAGGTTATAAGGAGTTTCACAAGTCATTTGTAAATTGAGATCAATTCATCATACCGTACAAATAAATTGCCAATATTTGTACAGTAGCATTAGTATTTTCTGAGCCAAGTACTCCTCAAAAATAGGATAAAGCGTTCATCAAAGTAAACTTCAACACTTTAAAAGAAACATTTCCCAATGTAAAGGAAAATAAATTACTATAGCTCTTCTTAAAATCTGCCTCACTTATAAAGGTTCCATCCATGTAGATTGGCACAGGATTACATTTCTAATCAAACTTTACGGTTAGAGTGTAGGAAACCAGAATGCACTGGCAGCTTCTAGTCCAGGCTCACACACTTTGATTGCTCAGGTAATACATATAGAGGTGCACTTACGAATTTGACCAAGCAGGCAATGTGGATCAAAACGTTTCATTCATCTACCTCAAATAGGAAAAAAACTGGATCTCAAGAATGGGCCAGAGGTAGAAAAGTGTAGCTGGATTCAGACTATAAGCTCTGGTCAGCAACGAAAAAGCTGCAGGTTAGTCAACTCACAAATTACATGGCTAATTTCCCAACTGATGCTGACAAAAGAAAATCTCCCCTGCCCTGACATCTTGTTCCCAGTAAGTAAGTTCATCTGTGTGGGTGCACACACAAGTCCCTATGTGTGTATTGGCTAGAATATGCAACAATCATTTGAAGAGATTAAGGCGTATGGAAAGTGAAATACAAAGAAATATTTCTGGTCTTCTAGATAGAAACATAAAAGGATACAATATGTACAAATATGTACCGAAGGCTGTATCCAGAAAGATCTTCGACATTGCTTCACATGATGACTAATGGGATATTAAGGATCCGTTTCTTTTCTAGGACATCAGCTGAGTTGAATTTCAAAAATGGGACGACTCCATTCACTCTTTCAAAACTAGCACACCTAATTCCCTTGGCTGGCGTTTATCAAAGCCAGAAGGATGAATGAAGTTAGAATGGTGACCTCCATTTCGTATGGCAGTCATGACATGTTATTTTAATTGTGGTGACATCCATTTTGTATGGCGGTCATCACTGAAACTGAAATATAAAAAAATTAATGGTGATGGCCAGATTGTTCAGCGGTTATTTTTTTTTTAAATTTTCCATTTCCCTGAATAACACACGTCCACCGCTTTCTTATCCCTTATCTTATCTTATCACATATTCTCTAAATTCTCATCAGACATCCTCTCACAATATATTATTTATAATGTATCTTATTATCACATTCATCTTCATTCTACTTCTAACTTAGTTTTTTGCTCTGCATTTCTGGGTATGATTTCTTACTCCATTCGTTCCCTTTAATTTCTCTTTTAATTTTACCTAATGCATGTTATTTTATATATTACGTTAGTTGTCATAGAAATTATATATAATTGTATTACGTAAAAATTGTTGTTAACATGAAAATATTATGTGGTTGATATTACAATGACGTATGTTTTGTTGTTAATGTATTAAAATTCGTTTAATCACTTCGAATATATTGTAATTCTTATTTTGTGTATGTTGATTAAAAATGTGAATAATTAATAATTATGATAAATAATTGTTATAAATATTATTATCATAATTACAATATTATAATATTTTATATATTATTATAATATAATTTATCTATTAATTACATTTATTTAATATAATTTATAATTAATTTATATATGTTGTTATAATTGTTATTAAAATTATTCATAAATAATAATGATGTTCAAATATTTGTTAGTGTAAAATTATTAATCATAGTTGAAATATGAATTTATTGTGTTGAAAATAGGAAAAATGGAAGATTACGTTAATGTAAATTTCTTTTGGGATGGAGAAATTATTAGACGAGATGATGATATAAGATATAGTACTAAAGACCCTAACAAAATGCATTATATTAAATGAGGAACTTCTTATGAAGAGTTGAAGGAAGTGGTGTATGGATTAATGAATATTAGCAATTCGTCTTGGAATTTGAAGATGAGTTTTAAATATCCCCAGTTAGTTGTAGGTAATTTGGTATCGGGATACTATATAGCTGATATGACATGTGATGATGATGTACGGAGGATATTCAGTGTGCCTAAGCAGATGCGGATGGGAATGAGTGATGTTTCCCTGTATGTAGAGGCTGAAAAGATTGTTTCGGATGAAGTTCATATATCTAACCAGGGTTGGTACACGCAGCTGACGCAAACAACATATAAAACAACCTATGGTTCGAGCCAGTTTTCTGATTACGGTTCGAGACGGTTTCCTGACTATGGCACTCCGGGTTGGTCGGACTACTATTTTGGTGGAGGATGTAACACCGAAACGTATGTTGGCGATTCAAGCAGTCATCCATGAAAATGAAGAATTCGATGCACATAATTCAAGCAGTGAGGATTGGGATGAGGATGAGGATGACAACGATAACTCCATGGATGACGGGGATGAATTAGAAGAAGTCCCAACACCTATACATCAAGGTCACCATGTAGCTAGGGCACCTTGGTTTGAAAATGAAGAGTACAATCCTATTGTGGTGCGAGGTAAGTATGGCATGTCTAGTGGTTTCGATCCACAACATTCTGAATTATCAGTTAGTTGTATGTTTATGCAAGCGTATTTTCTGGTGTTTGAAAGCAATGATGGATGGTTGGGAGCATGCCCGTCCTGTACTTTCAATTGATGGTACGTTCTCGAAAGGAAGGTATAACGGCAAGTTGCTTATTGCTACGGGTGTAGATTCAAACAATCACTAATATCCAGTATGTTATGCGTTGGTGGATGAGGAGTCAACCGAAAATTGGTCATGATTTTTAAGACTGTTGCGCAAACACGTATGCAGGGAAAGGCATGGTGTTTGCATAATTTCGGACCCGAGCATCGGGTATTCTTGCAGCGATGAGGGACTCAAGGAATGGATTTACACCCCCTCTGAGCGTGCATAGATTTTGTTTGTTCCATGTGCGAAGTCATTTTTCCTCACACCACCCGGGGGAGAGCTAAAGCATTTGATGTGATTAGCTGCTATAACCACGCAGGTAAGGAAACACGAAGCCTACATGAAACAAATCGGTGAGATCTCACCTTCTGCCTTACAATACCTACGCAACATTCCACCAGAGGCTAATGAAGGTTAAGAAAAAACGCAGTGATAAGGGGGAAGACGTTGGGTAAAGGGGAGAAAATGAAAGTTGTTAAGAGTGAAGATGAAGATGGATATGATGGTTTGTAGAAGAGGTATTCCATCATCGCCGTTACCGGTAAAAATCGGGTCATTCTAATATTCCCATTAAAACCTTCCATAATATTTATTGTAGCTTGGCCGAAACGAGCGCTACCGGTGTCATGCGATAGGGTCCACAATTCTGGTGAAATGTTGCGTAGGTATTGTAAGGCAGGATGTGAGATCTCACCGATTTGTTTCATGTAGGCTTCGTGTTTCCTTACATGCGTGGTTATACCAGCTAACCACATCAAATGCTTTAGCTCTCTCCCGGGGTGGTGTAAGGAAAAATTACTTCGCACATGGAACAAGCAAAATCTATGCACGTCCAGAGGTGGTGTAAATGCATTCCTTGAATCCCTCATCGCTGCAAAAATACCCGATCCTCGGTCCGAAATTATGCAAACACCATGCTTTTCCCTGCATACGTGTTTGCGCAACAGTCTTAAAAACTATGACCAGTTCTCGGTCGACTCCTCATCCACCAACGCATAACATACAGGATATTGGTGGTTGTTTGAATCCACACCCATAGTAATAAGCAATTTGCCGTTATACCTTCCCTTCAAGAACGTATCATCAATTGAAAGTACAGGACGGGCATGCTCACAGCCATCCATCATTGCTTTCAAACACTAGAAAATACGCTTGCATACCGAGGACTGAGATTGGGTTTCATGACTGACAGCATCAATCACAGCAACACTCCCACGATTGGCATGTACCATTGCCGTCAAAAACATAGGTAGATCAGCATAAGTTGTACTCTATTTTCCATATACATCCTCCACTGCAGACTGCTTCCCTCTCCATGCTCTCAGATAATTCACACGATGATTATATTCATCATTCACCATTGTAATAACAGTCATAATGGGTATATTAGGCCTCTTCATCACTTGTTACACATTTTAGAAATATTTACATCAACTAAAATACTAAATCAATCAGCAACAAATTAATTTTGCAATACTATTTCACTTACATGAGGTTTAATAAGCCTAACAATTAATTTTATAGATATCTTCCTTTGATCCTGCATCGGCTCATTATTCAAACATGTGTGATTACCCCTCATCTTTGTGATTTCAAACATACCGTGTTTCACCATTTTAGCAGCTCTTAATCTCCATGGACAGTAACCGTAAACACACTTTGCAATGAACTGAGTTGGATTACTCTTATACACTTGGTAGTTCTGGTCACTCTTTATATGAACCCCCTTATTACTGCTATAAGGGTTTCCTTATCACGAAACATACAACCAACTGATAATTCAGAATGTTGTGGATCGAAACCACTAGACATGTCATACTCAACTCGCACCACAATAGGATTGTTCTCTTCATTTTCAAACCAAGGTGCCCTAGCTACATGTTGGCCTTGATGTATAGGCGTTGGGACTTCTTCTAATTCATCCCCGTCATCCATGGAGTTATCGTTGTCATCCTCATACCAATCTCAATCCTCACTGCTTGAATTATGTGTATCAAATTCTTCATTTTCATGGATGAGGGCCGAGTCTCTACCAGCACTGAGTGTAATTGTATCCCGTGGGGGAGACACATCAGCATCAACATTTTCACAGGGGAATCGATTCTCGAAGCCCCTACTTGTGGAACCACCAACATTTACTTGACAGCTTGAACCGCCAACATACGTTTCGGTGTTACATCCTCCACTAAAATAGTAAACCGACCATCCCGGAGTGCCGTAGTCAGGAAACCGTCTCGAACCGTAATCAGAAAACTGGCTCGAACCATATGGTGTTTCATATGTTGCCTGCGTCGGCTGCGAGTACCAACCCTGGTTAGACATATGAACCTCATCCGGAACAATCTTTTCAGCCTCAGCATATAGAAAAACATCACTCATTCCCATCTGCATCTGCCTAAGCACACTGAATATCCTCCGTACATCATCATCACATGTCATATCAGCTATATAGTATCCCGATACCAAATTACCTACACCTAACTGGGGATATTTAAAACTCATCTTCAAATTCCAAGACGAACTGCTAATATTCATTAATCCATACACCACTTCCTTCAACTCTTCATAAGAAGTTCCTCATTTAATATAATGCATTTTTTTAGGGTCTTTAGTACTATATCTTATATCATCTTGTCTAATAATTTCTCCACCCCAAAAGAAATTTACATTAACGTAATCTTCCATTTTTCCTATTTTCAACACAATAAATTCATATTTCAACTACGATTAATAATTTTACACTAACAAATATTTGAACATCATTATTATTTATGAATAATTTTAATAACAATTATAACAACATATATAAATTAATTATAAATTATATTAAATAAATGTAATTAATAGATAAATTATATTATAATAATATATATAATATTATAATATTATAATTATGATAATAATATTTATAACAATTATTTATCATAATTATTAATTATTCACATTTTTAATCAACTTACACAAAATTAGAATTACAATAAATTCGAAGTGATTAAACGAATTTCAATATATTAACAACAAAACATACGTCATTGTAATATCAACCACATAATATTTTCATGTTAACAACAATTTTTACGTAATACAATTATATATAATTTCTATGACAACTAACGTAATATATAAAATAACATGCATTAGGTAAAATTAAAAGAGAAATTAAAGGGAACGAATGGAGTAAGAAATCACACCCAGAAATGCAGAGCAAAAAACTAAGTTAGAAGTAGAATGAAGATGAATGTGATCAAAAGATACATTATAAATAATATATTGTGAGAGGATATCTGATGAGAATTTAGAAAATATGTGATAAGATAAGATAAGGGATAAGAAAGCAGTGGACGTGTGTTATTCAGGGAAATGGAAAATTAAAAAAAAAAATAACCGCTGGACAATCTGGCGATCACCATTAATTTTTTTATATTTCAGTTTCAGTGATGACAGCCATACAAAATGGAGGTTACCACAATTAAAATAACTTGTCATGACCGTCATACGAAATGGAGGTCACCATTCTAACTTCATTCATCCTTCTAGCTTTGATAAACGTCAGCCAAGGGAATTGGGTGTGCTAGTTTTGAAAGTTAATAGAGTCGTCCCATTTTTGAAATCCAACTCAGCTGATGTCCTAGAAAAGAAACGGATCCGGGATACTAACCCTGAATACAATATAACCATGTGCAGAAGCAGAAGTTTCCTAACATAAACTTCCCTGTATATATTATACTCTGGATGCACCAAAATTATGGTCCACTTTTAGGTATCAAAATTAACAGAAAAGTGGACAACCTCTTGGGGGTAGTGGAAGTATATGGAGACAATTGGACTTAAGAGCACAAGCCTAGTTTGAAATAATATTAAAGAGCCTTCTAATTCGCTATAGTAAAGTAGAAAATGAGTGAGATGTAAAAGTAGGTCTACAGAAGAGCTCACAAGTCTTTGCCAGAAAACAGACACACCCACCCTGATGGAGAGAACCCATTTAAACCATGCACTTAGGGGTCGTTTGGTTCATGCAGTGGTATAGGTCTGGTATCAGGAATCAGGTTAGGGTGATATTGGGATGAAATTTCATTATTAATATCATGTGTTTGGTTTAGTTCTGGAATGAAATTATTTAATTTAAAGTATTATTAAATTAATAGTTAAATTAATTTAGTTTATTATATAAAAAATATAAATATAATTTTTTATTATTAGTAATGTTTGATTGTATATATTATTATTATTTTTTATTAATAATGTTAATTATCAACAATAAAATAATAATATTAAAGTTGATACCAATACCCTCCGCTCATACCCAACTCCCCCCTTGGGTATCAAAAACCCATACCTTGTGGGTTTGAGGTATGAGATTTAAAAAAATTGAAATAAACACTAGGTATGGGTTTTATCCATTTTAAACTCATACCTCATTCCAGAAACCCTCGAACCAAACGACCCCTTAATGTGGAAAATTGGAATAAGTTCTTTGTCATGTTAATGTAATATATATTAAAAACATGTCAATGCAATATATATTAAAAACATTCAGCATACATAATACAAGATGTGATACCATGAGTGCATCCAAAAATTGTTGCTTCCATATGGAGAGAAGACGTGTTTCTTTGAAAGTATTGTATTTGCCACCTTGTTCACAGGATCTAGCCTCATCACTACCGAAAACCTTTTGATAAACAGGATCTGCAAGTTATACTTCGATAAAGAAAGATACTAGACAGTGACTGTTGGATGATTATGTATAATCTACTAAACTTCTGATTCCTGTATTTCTCTTTTAGTTCCCATGAAACTTTTTCTAACATATAAAATTCTTACGGACCTCACTACACTATTTAAAACATAATACAAGGTTACCTGTCTCACTCACTGAATGAATGGAAAATATATCAACAATCCCTGTGCTCTGATCTTCATTAACTTCAGACATTATTGAATACTCGTCAACCTTGCTGTTATTTTTTATTGGGTCAACCTCAACGGGTACCCACTCGTCTGGCCTCTCTGCCCTTTTTCTGAAGCATTTCATGTAAAAAAATAATCAATAGGAAAGCTTAGTCAACAAAACTACACATTTCATAATGCAAGCTATGAGAAACCAATTAAAATAATAAGAATGAACCTACAGGGGAAGTGAAACATATGGCCAGCGTTGGTCTTGAGCATAAGCATGTAGCAGTAATAACCCATACTGCAGTACTGTTAAAGCAGCCTCCCAGAGGGTGATAAAATTTGGAGTCCACACCTATATTTCAATAAAACCTTTGCATTACCAAGCTTTTGGTACATCCCACCGGAATCAATGATTAAGCAACTAACTATTTGAGTCAAGTCATCAACGGATTTTTAAGTTTCGAACTGAATGACATGGAAAAATGCAATCTGAACTCATAAAGAGGCATAGTGTCTATTGACAAAAATGCAATATTAATCAGATAACCAATTTGATTATTTTCATATATTAAGCCATAACTCTGAAGATTAATACCTGTTAATAACAGAAGACACCAATGAAAAAAATATTTCAACAATATATAAACTACGTACATTGTACAACAAAATATAGCCAAAAAAAAGATTTCTAAGACTAAAATTCATTAATCATTATACACAGCAGACAGAAATCAATATTTTGTATCATAATATATACTCTGTATATACAAGTATATTTGTCGATCCGTAAAAGCAAGAGGCGCAAGTGAATCGCCTGGACGCCTAGGCAGTAGGCATGCATTAGGTGAATTAGGCATTTAAGTATACATGTCCATGCACACATTTCTATATATAATATGTATGCGTTAATAGTTACAAATAGTCGGTGATTTATTAAAAAGATTTTAGTGATTTGTTATAGTTTTTAATTCTCATTATAAGAGGTCCTCATAGAAGTAGCCATGTATACATAATTGGGGCTGCTATTTCGACATACATAATTTTGTTCTTTTTAACCAGCATTACTCTTTTAGTAGGTTTCTTTCTATTTGATTCACTCTTATTTTCATTTTTGTTCATTCTGTCAGTATCTGATTTGAAAAGTTTAATTATCAAAAAACTATTTTATCAAAATTTGCTACGAAAGATTTTTTGAGAATAATGAAGTAATAAAAGAGGAAGTCAAAAGCTCTGCATATAATTATATTTGGACTCCTAGAGTGATATAAGGTAATACCAAGTTAACTAGATGTAGAGGTTACTAAAGTCATGTAATTGCGGCATCTTTCGCATAACACTTCGCAAACAGACTTATTTATTAGTCACGGCATATCTTTTGTATGCTCACGAGATGAGCGAGCTTTGACCATTTGATATTTGTTCATGATAAGTGCGTGTGGCCAGTTTGGGTTATTTAATTTGATTTGGTTTGGTTTTATATTTGACGATAACTGTGTGTATATGCCTACACGCTCTCCAATTTAATTTGTTGCACACATTACATACCTATGATGTGTAACATGTGTTTATTTGTTATATGTTTTTAGAGTCTTACTTATTTTCAAACTGCTACTATCACTATAAAATTTTCAAAATATATATCTTGTATCGTATTATATGTAAATGAGTTTACTCCTTATCCGTTCTGGGCATGTGGCTGATACTTCGGGGGTACGTCACGGTTATATGAGCGAAAGCTACCTTTGACCCAAGTTGATTACAAAAATTAGACTTCTAGCTTTTATATAGCCTCTATTGGTTATTTGGAATTTTGGATATATTGATGTATCGTATTTAATTGTCTAATTTTTTTGAAGGTTTTACATTACCTTGATAATTTATTAGACTTGTTTATTTATTATTTGGAGGTGTCAGAGCTCTGCATACATGTAGGTTTGTGGTTATTATATATTATCCTCTGTTGGGAAGAAGATGTTGCAAGTCAATATAGATATATGGTATAATTAGTACGGTAAGAGTAATTTAATGACAAATATATAATCTACACATTTCTAAAATACATAATTTATTGAATAACAGATAAATATATTAGTTACATAATTATTGCTGAGCCATTTCCGTGTTAGATATTCTACGATTAATAATCCAATTTTGAGCATATAACAATAAAAAATAATTAGCAAAAGAAAAAATGAGTACCAATTACCTCTAAGATGATATACAGCCAAATATAAGCCCAGAAGGACCAAAAGATCTCTACAAGCCAAACACCCAAATCTGATATCTTTTTCAGTTCTCCAGCTTTTGGAACCACAACGCAAACAGCATGGATAGGAAACAGGTCAAATGCAGCAGAACCAACAAGTGTTCCAGGGCCCAGACCTACATATTCATAAGATTTGAAGATAAATAATGTATTCATTCCCCTGTTTATATCACCCCTTATTTTGGTTAACATAGATGTCAGCAGATGCCGAAGAACAAAGTAGTTTTATATATTTAGTATAGTCAAAAAAATAAACAATAGATATCATATGAATATTAATAATACTAAGTTAATAAGCTAAGCAGCAGCATTTGATACTTGATAATTTAAAATATTGGGAGGGGGGGGATGTTTATTTAGTACATTTAGATGAAATAGAGGGTAAAATAGATATGAGGCCAACCTCCAGCATACAAGTTCCCAAGATTACGTATTGCGTCAATAGTAGCTAGCGAGATTTGAGGGAAACTAGTCCCAAATGCCAGCAAGCTAATGTCAGCAATTGTGTAATTCCAGACCTTTTCATATCTCACAGTTTCTGCTTTTGTGTACGGATCTATCTCTACCACTTTACGGGTTTGCTTTACGACAGTTTCCATAGACCGAAAAAATCGACCAGTTATGGCTGACAACCCAATAAAACAGTAAGCAACAGCAAGAAAATACAGAAATATTCTGAACCAAACTGGAAGAGCAGCTTCACCCCTGAAGAACATGTAGGATTCGCATATCGGATGCGCAAGTATATTAGAAATTCCATGTATGACCTCAGCAGTATGATTATGTGCTGTGGTCATTTTAGGAACCTCACAGGTCAAGCATGACACACCTGCAACATTCTAAAAATAATGTACCATGAAAAGTCAACATTTTAAAATCTTTATTCAACACCTATGAACCGGCGTAAAGTATAATTCAACATCAACATTTTATAAAACAATAATGCAGATATAGATTACTGTCTTGAGCATAGGGTCACTAAATTACTACATCATTTCAAGGAAAATGATAAATTGATACTTTTATTGAAAATATATATAATAATACTATAGTTATGCAATGAAGTTAAAAGTCAAAACAACTTATTAAATATCTGTGAGTTTAAATTTCTTTGGGAACAAATCATACAGATACATGTATGAGGGTTTTTTTTATATTCAAAATTATCGTAGCGTTGTAACTAGAAATAGAAATAGAAAGTGTTGATGATAATAGTCTAGATTATATCAGAAATTAAAGAATCATAATTTTAAGTATCCTTGATAATTAATCGTCGGTTACATAATCATTGATATATTGAATGAGATGGAATAATCGTCGATGTAGTTAAGGATGGTTGACAACTTGACATAGTCAACGATAGCTGACATTGTTAACAATATTTCTATAAATTTAGCTTTTATAGAAGGCATAATTAGCGATACTTGATGACATAATCAACGACACTTTCCTACATTGTGATATAAGAAATCACTACATATTTGTGGTGGTTTATATCCGAAAATCTTGGATTTATATTCATCCAATCATCAAGATTTCACTCGTTTTTAGGACTCTACTAGAAGACATTGACACAAATACGTTAACTTGTTCCGAAAAATTGGAAATGAGTTAGAAACCAATTAGAACTACGTTGACTTGATCCCTATATAAATGGAGTACATAAGCATCTTGTGAGGCTAGGCATTATTTTTGCATCATATGAACTCTCAAGAGCAGTCATAAAATCCACAGAATCACCATTAAACTTAAGCTCTGCATGCAAAACATTTACAAATTTTTGACGCCTAATCTCTGACGAAAAACAGCATCAAGAGAAAGCAAACTTAGCAAACTTACTAGCACTACAGTAATCAAGAAAATTGTATTTTCAACCGTAACACTAGTGACATGTTCAGTTTTATCCTGTGTTTTGGTGAAAGTTTCTAACATGATACTATCATCAGATAGGGGTGAACCTGAGTAGAATATTTACTAATATTCATAAGGTTAGATTCTACTCGAATTTTTAACTACTCCCGCAATTCAATTTGCATTCAAATTAATTTTTTCATGTCTCAGTTATATATGATTCGAGTTCATATTTAAATATTCGTATTTGATTCATCACAAGCTACGTGTTTGAGTTGATTCGATTCGAAACTTATTGCTATATGAGCACGCAGCCCAAGAAACCATCTATATACATGATAACCGAGGGAATCTGGTTTCAACCCAAGCAATTCGGATTCCCTTACAGACATATCGTGAAATTTCAACTAGATCATTTATCTTTCACTCAAGTAATTTAGTTCAAGGAAGTTTTAAACTTATAATACATAACCAGCTACAACATAAATTTATAGTATTCAATAGTAAACCGATGCACTAGTGGTAAGTCATTCAACAAACACCTTAAGGTTTTTAAGGGAACCGGTAACTTGACAAAGTATTAGAATTTAGAGTTCATCTAAAGTTCGACTTTTTGTCTCCCTCAATATTCTCATAATTTATTATAAACACATAATTTATTTATCTCGATAAATAAAACCTTAAGATCCTGGTAAATGACACCCGATAAAACTTAAAAACCAAATAATCTCGATAAATGAATACTATTCTTTAGTTCCGAAAGTATTTATTATCAAGGTGTGCAGTAAAGTAGTAACCATCTAGCCAGATCTCAGCAATTCAATCACACAATTCAGCAATCAATACCAGGCAAATTAACTTGATATATGTATACACGATAAATGTGAATTAAGTGATTAAATTAATTTTTTGAAACAACACATTTCGTTTTGTATATGTGAATGAATTAATCAGGAACTAGAGAGGTACATACCGGAGCGGCGGAGCAGTATATAAATTATCGGAGTGAAGCTCTATCGTAACGATTAGTAATGGGGACGAGTAGGAGTATAAATAATATAGCAGATACTGTATATGATATGATATGTGTGTCTATATGTATATATATTATATTATATGAGGTAGTAGAAAATAGAGACAGCAAAGTGCACATGAATCACGACCCTTAAAGTTTAATCGCTGCCATCGCTTTTGGATACAGTATCAGCTTACGTTGTCTCTGTCTCCGGAGATGGGGGAAATTATAACTCCACCCTTCCAAATTACTAAATTTTTTTAAAAATAATATATTTATACTAACCTATATATTATTATAAGCTGAGTTTGTTTGTTAATACGTCTTCCAAAAAAATAAACAATTTCCAAAAATAGTCTGGATACATCATAATATTATCTAACACAAATATATCAGTTTCATTATTGCTCAACCTCTTTAAATATTATTTATAATTTAGTATAGTAATATATATAACACAACTACATCAGTTTCATTACCACTCAACTTCTTTAAATATTGTTTAAATTATAAATTTATAAATTATTATTTGTTATAAAATGAAACAAAAAAATTAAAACACATAAACTCAAATTATATAAATTATAAACAAACCTTTCAGGCTAATTTTAAGTAAACATTTTAGCCCAATTTGAAACTTTTATAACAAATATCAAATAAAATAATGTTCAGTTACAAATAAAATAAAAATCGATAATAATAATATAAATAAGATTAAAAAATATGAATTAAATATAATGCTAGTCTGTGTATCGTATAGATTATAAACTAGTTCTTTATAAAATTTATAAATTTTATTAGCCTCGTTTGTTAACTGTTCATCACATTTTGGAGTTACCTAATGAATTTAGAATTTAAGGCCTTATTTGTTTTGATTTAACTCTAACTAGAAGTTTCATCTATATTTTAAACATGACAAAGAAATTAAATTCAAATTAGAAGATTTTTGTAATTACTACAAAATAGGAAACTTAGTAACCTAGGTTTATCATGGTCGCTACAAGTTTCATAGTTATCTAATATAAAAATATTAATTACTTATCAAAATTAAATATATAACTTTTAGTTACAAAGTAATAAATCAAATATAAATATTTTAATTACCTTATAACTTTATGATGTAACTTATTATAAGGAAGTTCAAGTTCCTAAGTAATTGAAAAATTGACGAAACAAAGAAGGTTAAAACCCCGTTTGGTATTGCTCTCGTAGATAGCTACAACAGTTTTTTGCTGAAAAACTGTCAGAAATGTGTTTGGTAAATTCTAAAAGTTGTTGTCTAGAAAAGCTTTTTTGGTCTAAAAGCTGTTGTTAGCAAAATTATGTCCCTCCATACTTTGCAGGAAGTAGGTATCAGTTTTATCATCAAACCTTCCCAAAAATATTATTTTTATATATTATATTTCAAAATATGCATAAATCAAAAAAATTACCAAACAGTCATCTAATTTTCCTGACAGAGCACTTTTTCTCACAGCACAACAGTTTTCAACAGCACTACCAAACGGAGCCTAAGTAGATTGCATGTCCAAGAGCTCTTCAATGAGGTTGGCTAAAAATATTAGTTAAAATAATATAAAATAATATTTAGTTAAAATTTATTAGATTTACAAGGTAATATGTTTAGATGGGATTGATTATAATAATTAAATTTATATGTATAGTTTTATTACAAATCTTGAGAGATTCGAAAATTTTAGCCAATTTAAGGAGATTAGTTATAATTTTATCTAGGAATTTTGGATGGTCGGAACTTCACAATTTATACCGATTATGTATAATATTCGCCATATAAGATTTTTTTAATGAAGGATTACTCGTATTACAAATGCTCTAAGTTCCTAAGATTAATAATAATATTTATTTCATTAATACAAAATTATATAGAAAATTAATTATAAACTATTAAAAAGATGTTAAATAAAAAATTTATAATCTTTTAATCTTTTATTTCTATTTTTTTCAACTCTAATTAATTTTTTAATCTTTCTACTGCAAACAAAAATTAATTAATATTATTTTTTAATAAATCATAATTATAGATAATTATATTAATATATTTATAAAAGTATTTTCTTACCACTAAACTTAATTTTTGTCAAGGTGCTAAACTGAAATGAAGTTAGATTATTTTATTTTCATGTACAAAAAGTTCCTCATATTGTGAAACATAGTAAAGTTCATTAGAATTAATTTTATAAATGGTGTCATTTTAACATTAAAATATGGTAAAAATTATATTATTAAATGTTGTCCATCGAAGATAGTTTTAAAATTAGTTGAGGTATATAGGCCATTAAAGGAGGTAATTTATTTTCTAAATATTTACTGTGATTTATTTAAATGTCAATAACTAGATGAAACGAAGAAATAACTAATTAAATTAGATTAAAGTAAAACTCTAACGAAGTAACTAGAATAATCGTTTAGACTTATAAACATGGTTGTTCGGAAATTAGAGGTTTGAGAAAATATTATAGGTTTGAGTCATATTAGAGATTTGAACATGTGAAACATCTATAATTATTGTTTGGCAGTTAGCGGGTTGGAATAACGATTTGTACTCAAAAAACTATTTTGAGAAATTTTTTCGATTAGAGAATTGACATGTGTTTATTTAAAGTATAAAAAACTACTCCAATAATTATTTACCATACAGTTTCATACTAAACAACTAATTCAATCCGTTAATCAAAATAACTGCTTCAATCAATTAACCAAAACAATTAATTTAATCTGCTAACAACTAACCGCTAAGAGCTAATTACCGAGCATGATTGTTTTTATCGGGGAAGAACCATATAGAGTCAGTGCGGGGCCAGTGTATTTTTTTAATATATCTAATTTTGTCCGGTTGAAACAAATTAGATTTAGATCTGAAATATAAAAGCCCTCGTTTATCTAATGGGGTTCTTGACTTCTTGTCCACTAGATTTTAAGCACGTCAAGACATCTTCACCAAGCTAGCAAGCTAGTATGTAATTGTTGTTTATTTTCACTAAATTAAATATTAGAAGCTGGTGTACACGTAAGATATAATTTGACAGCTGCTAATTAGGATATATAGGAAAATTATTTCTTTCTTCCGAATTATTTTGATCTTGCATAAACGAAAAAAAATTAAAATCTAGTAACAAATTATAATTAAGAAATCATAATAACAGGATTTTAATCTAAAAAACGCTACACACAATACAAGTTTAAAACTAGAATATGAAAATACATCAATATTATTACTATTCATATTACATTTATACTCCATCCATCCTACTACATTGTTAATATTTGGATTAGACACCAAAATTAAGAAGAGTAAAAAAAATGGGAAACTCGAATTTGAGATAAGGTGGATTGAATTGTTATTTCAAATTCTTAAAATTTATACTAATATTTGAATGTGTTGGATTTCAAATGAAATAAAAATTCAAATTATTTTAATTATTCAAACATGTAACTTGAACAAATCTAGAATTTCACACAAAATCCAAATTCTCAAACAGACCATGAGAACTACTAAAATTATACTAAAAAATTAAGAAATGAATAAGAAATCTAAAAAAAATTAATAAATGAATTAAATGAAAGGGTAACTTGTATCAATACATATATTTTGTGATTTTATATGTAAGCTAGATCAACAAATTATTAATAAAAAAATTATGTCTCAACTTTTTTTATTCACCTTAATATTTGTGTAAATTGACAAAAACAAAACAAAAGGAGATGTAATATCGTTATGGCAACATGACAATGAGCCCGTTTGAATAAACTTAAAATTGTGACTTATGAACTTAATGCGATAAACCGGCAGTTTAAAATATATGTTTGTGTAATTTTGATTTATGAGTTTTTAAAAATATAATAATAAAAATAAAAGGGACTTATGAGTAATTTATTACATATGGGTAACTTTTATCAAAATAAAAAAATAAGTCACTGTTAAAAGTATCTAATACTTATTTCTGACTTTAAGTCAGTTTCTAGCTTATTTTTTACTTTAAATCAGTTTCTGACTTATTATACAAACAGACATTTTTCAGCTTAAAGTGAAAAACAACTTTAAACCGGGCTTAAAGTTGTTTGCCAAACAGGCTTAATATCTCTAAATATCCCAAACTTTTTTGTTTTGTGCATTGGTGCAACTGCACTTGTATTTAACGTGGCAAATGCGATATCGATTCTTCACTGTGAATTGTGAAATTAAGCAAATGTACCCTCTTCTGCTTCTTCATCCAAGATTAGCACTACGTACTCCCTATTGTTGCTTACATTCTTCCAAATTTAATCAGTTAATTATCTCCTAAACCATCATATATTACAACATCCAGGTCCACCAAGTTGCAGCCAGGAAGTTTCTTGATCCCTTTTGTCTCCACAAGGTACTGATCACATCCTGTGCATTCCCCACATCCTCACAATCACGCAACTTTGCGTTCCCATTTGATAGAAGTGCATAAGCTCTACTCTATTTGTAGTTCTATTTCAATTAGTTTCTTGACTTCCATCTCCCATGTTTCAATATTCCAAGGTCCCATCCATGCTAGTCGCTAGATCATGATTGCGGCTCACACAATATTTTATCAAGCCTATGTGGTTGAGATTCGATATATGCAATTGCAAAAGAGTTGTTTACATATTACTCAAACCCTCTGCAAACTATCCCAACGCCAAGACATTCGGAAATATTAAGATAAATAGAAAGCAATTATACGTGGAACTTCCTCCTGGTGCTGGATATATTTTCCAAATACACAACTATCAAAAGGTACCAAAGCCTCGGTTTACTTTCAATAAAATTGTTTGATATTTTAAGCTAAACATTATATGCTTAAACAAGTGAACCCCAACCCTATATATAAACTGATAACTTTGTAAGTTTGAAAATCAAAGACAAGTAATTGAAGAACAAAGAGATAACAATATATTTACAAAACTGCATTTTACTGAAAACGGCTACATTGTTTCTTCTCAATTAGGTCACACACACTACATCCGTAGTACATATATATAGAAGGTTAGTCCAAGACTATACTACTTTCCTTACACCTTAATACTCCACATTAAGCCAATGAGTGATAACAAAGTGAAACTCTTGACTTGAAGATTAAAAAAAAAACTACTACTTATCTTCAAAAACCAGTTGGAGTGTACTACATATAATCTTCAATGCCCTGACAGGTGCTCCATTTCCTGCCATTAAAGGACTGGTTTAAGCTTATGTCCCAACTTTTTCTAGCCATTAAAGGACCCTGACTTTGCTTTACATTAGAGGAATCCTGGCTTCAAAGCTATTAAAGGAACCTGACTTTGTTTGTCATTAGAGGAATCTTAACTTTACATGCCATTAGAGGATTGTTTAAACTTCATTCAAGTCCTGACTTTGCTTGCAATTAGAGGATTGTGATAAACACTTATCCTGGTTACGCTTGCCATTAAAGGACTATTGCTCACAGAGCTCAAAATAAGCATGAGTACTAGGTCACTTCAATGAAGTGTCCTCTCAGCTTAAATATTTAGAGATTGGCTCGAGTACACGTTCATTCTGCACATTTCAGAAGTGATTCTCGGCTCATTAACACACACATGTTGCATAACCAGGCTTGGCAATGCCTTCCATGAGACCTGGAATGATGTTGAATTGTCTTCATGGTCATGCAAAGAACCAGTAAGGAAGCACCAATATGCAAGTGAATAAAGACCTTTTGGGGTTGAAAGTCTGTTGGTTCTCCCCAACAACAAAAAAGTCGGTTAAAAAGCATATTCCTTTCTCATCATTGTATTCAAGGGCACAAGCCAACACAGTCCCTGTAGTCAAACTAGAACTTCTCCCAACCTTCATCATCTGCTTACCAATAAGACTATTTACTGGAGACTGCAAGTCTATATTCTTAACATCTCCAATCTTTCCTGCACCTTAGACAGATGTAGGTACAGTTGACAAGTCTAAATCATCACTAAACGGGATGAATTCCCCATCTGTCCTCACAAATGTCTCTGGGTTGATGCAAACAAATATGCCATACCAAAGGTCATCTGTGATAAATGGATGAAGTAGCTATCTCTACTTCACCAAGATACACACCATGTCCAAGTGTTGGAGGCAAAAGATGGAACATCTTCTGGTTTGGGTAATCAAAATAGACTGCAACGTGTCGATTTATGAGGAAACCAACTTGTCTGTTGCATGTTTGACTCCTCACAATAGCACCCAAGGTTTCATAGGTCTCTTGACTTGCTACCTGTGAACCAGAACCAATACATGGGTTATTCCATGCAGGTCATCGACGATTTCACCCTCCAGCACAGTGCGTAGACACTGAACCATTTTTACACAGACGTGTGATAATATTACCCTAATAACAACAAACTTTTCCAGTATCGCCACACTTATATCATTATAAAGACATGACCTTAAAGCTTAAACATCAACATTACGACTCAAAGCAAAAGACAACGCATGTTCCAATTCCTCCGATTTTTCCAACACAACCTCTTCACTTACAACACCCCCTTCATTTAAACCGTCACCCATAACATCACTAGTCGCATTCTCATCAATAATATCCTCTTTATTCATTTCACACATTTCATCAAACACTTTGTGGGTATCACTAAAAACATCATCTTTATCAGCATGAACACTACCTACTCATAAGCAAATAAGGTTGATGAATCTTGAGGGAAAAAAATCTCTAGGGTTTTGAATAAAATTTTGTTGGAAAGCAAGAAAAGCAACATGTTTTGGTGGGTTAGAATGTAGTACTTGAGAGTGAAGAGGAAGATTGAAGCCCCCACACAATTTTAATTTTCTAGAAATTAATGATGTTACAGATCTCCACATTCTCATCTAGTGTGGTGGGTGTATGAGCTATGTAAGACAAATATATCATTGACAAGATCGGAGGCCTTGATACCATGATAACTTTGTAAGTTTGAGAACCAAAAACAAGTAATCGAAGAACAAAGAGATGAACAAAGAGACAACAATATATTTACAAAACTGCATTTTACTGAAAACGGCTAGATTGTTTCTTCTCAATTGGATCACACACTACATCCATAGTACACATATATAGAAGGTTAGTCAAAGACTATACTAACCTCTTTACTCCTTAATTGTAGCTAAAAGACAAACCAAATATTAATTGTAGCTATAAAATACCCTTGGTTCGAAGTATCCAAACTGAGGCAGGACAATATATACTTCATATATGCTTGTACTAGACAATCAAGCAAGATTAGTTATAGTATTCATCACATGTAATAGTTAACAACAACAACAAAAACATTTCCACATTAGTAAACAAAAATTTCAAGATATCATAAAAACCTTTAAAAAGACCTCGATCTGATACTGATAATTCAAACAAGAATTCAATAATGAGGCTACAACGTTTGTTTAGAGACAAAACAACTAAACTAAATTGTTTAGTCCTCTTCCTTTCCCTCGTTTTCAGCAATGTTAAAGTACCACAGCTCATAAATACTTCAGTCTTTGTTGGAAACGATCACACGCCACCAATCTCTGACATTGTTCTTCTTCAAGTACTTTTTTGTCAAGTATTTTTTTTTATAGAAATCGGGTAATAACCGATGTCTAAACTAGTTTTTCTAGTAGTGAAAACACACAAAAAGGTAAATAATAGTAGATCACTTATAAATTTTGGTTTCATGAATCGTAACTAATATTTCTATAATTCTATGGACCAAAATCCGTTACAAATTAACAAAAGTTGCTATTCTCAACTAAACTTAGATGTAATCCTCCGTCCCTTTTAGTAGTCTATTTTAATATTTTCACACACATTAAAAAATTAAATTTATAGGTTTATCCTCTTCACCCATATTTATTATATTATTTGATAATTATGTGAATGAAAGACAACATTAAAACTACTAAACTAAAGGTTAATATTGAAAATTTGTATTATACGAAGAGATAGACAGATAATTTAAAAGAAAAAATGTTCAAAATAAACTACCGACAAAGACGGAGAGTATAACTTTATTCATCTATCAATGTTAAAAATACGGTATCACTATTATTGAAAAAATGAATATTAGTAAATCTGAAATTACCTTTTGGAGAAGTTATTGTCAGAAGTGATAGTGATCTTACTTTTTTCATGAACAAAATCTCCGAGACCACCAGCTTTTCCAGCAACCTTAATTATTTCCCGTAGAAACTTCTCAAGAGACGCTATGTCCATTATCTTTTTTTAGCTAAGTTAATATATTTTTTATATAAAATTAAAGAGGCACAAGGGTGGCCTCGAACGAGACCACCCTACTCCCTAAGGGAGTGAAAGTCATACAGGAGCACGCTCCCAGTTCATAATTATAATTATACTACTGAACAATCAACATATTACACAACAAAAGTAATTAAGACAACTTGAAATCAATCAACAAATATGGCAACAATGCCATCAACATCTTTAGAAATACAAGCACTGCTACTGTCCTGACTAACAGAGCCCTTCCATTCCTTAGAAGTAGTCGTGGTTTGTGGCATGCATTACACCATCCTTACCATCCTTCAGACTGAACCATCATATTTTGATTACCCGTGCATCCCGGATGCTGAGCCTCCTTAATGTGCATACCAACCTGTTTAAGTATAATTCCATTCACTTTGTCCTTACATTCACTAGCACCGTGATCTTGGTTCCAAGGAACTCCATCATAAGAATCAGTGTGCGCAAGGAACTCCATCATAAGAATCAGTGTGCGCCATATAGGCAGCTTCCATCGGAGGTTGGGTCCTTCCTTTAATATCATGATTGTCCAACCCATCCCGCAGGCCTATAAATTCAAATTTAACAACACTTTGGCACTCCTCGCCAACATTATCATGCAAATGCTTTTTGAAGCCAGAGGAGGTTGAAAACGATGGTTCATCCCTAAAGGCACCGGAGTCCGAAGACTGGTCCAGATTAAGGAAAATGGAACCTTGAGCATGAGGAGTATCCAAAGCAGGAATAAAATCCTTAAAGTCTTGACAAGAACAGAGCACATGTTTGGATGACAAACAGAACAAGCATTGTAGAACACCAACTTGCACTAAGTCATTCAGATGACCAAAGCATTTAACATAGATAAAGCTTTCGTATTTGATAAAACCAGCATCCTGACCTTCTCTGTTTGTTTATATCTTCTGAATTTGATCATATTCTGCACCCTCTCGAGCTCCAAAATCAATTGTTCCCAGAGCCCTGTTAGATCCTAGTATCTCATGATGATTCACACATCCATCTTCAGGAGAATTCCTACCTTGAATAACATGTTTAAAGCCAACCTGCAGCTGCCTAGCAGTGTTAATAGTCATATCAACAATCATTAGAAGGGGATATCCATCATTAACTTCCAATAGCTCAAATTTGCTTCAAAAATTAGCAACTTCTAAAGATTTGGTAAAAACAAATTCCAAAACATGATTTAAAAGGATTTTGATACAACCATATATCACATAGATGGGAAGAGGCCTAATGTGAACACAATTTGTGCTAAATACATCATGAAATATAGAAAAAGTAATATAAAATCTTAATTGGGGCATAAAAGCAAACACTAAGCAAGCAATAGAGAACCTCTAGGAAAATATGACAAACCAACACAACATAATTGTTCGAAACAATCTAGATTTGTAACGGGTGTTATCCCTTTCACATAACCCAAGTTATATGTTTCATTTTCAGTGCATTTCATTGAAAAACAAATGGAAATTAATGGTCCTCTTTTAATCAGCCTTTCATTGTTTTTGATAATGTGAATTCCACCTTGTTCTTTGACCAAAGTCTCAAAAGAGACGATGTCTGCATTAACAATTTCAGCTTTCAAGGATTCCATAAAGAAATTCAAGAAAGGAAGTTCTAGAGGATCCCAATAAAATTCAAACTCTGATTCAAAATCAAAGAAGAGAAGTGCAAAGGAGAGGTAAAAAGGGGAAGGACATAACAAGGTGTGGCTAGGGTTAGGAAAAGAAGAGGGAAAAAAGAGGGGGGAAGGAACAAGGAAGAGAGGGAAGAGAGAAAAATTGGGAGTCGACTATCATTGGTCGAGACTTCTTGTTTTGCTCAACGAATTGGTCGTTACGTTTGCATCATTTATTTATTTTTTAAAAGGTTCCGTTGTCTTCCACTAGCTTTCCACAATCAATCACGAAGCTGAGTTGAGCCACGCTGGTAAACAATTTTAAGTTGTAATTTAAACTGAGTCTAATTTACTTGATCTCATCGATTAGAAAAATTTGAAATACAATTATTTTTAATAATTTATTTATAATTATAAATAAGTTTGAGTTCGGGCTCGAGTCAAGTTTTAATCAAGGCATACTTCACTCTGCTTCGACTCGTTTAACTCTAACATGTGTTTAATTTGGGTTTTGGTCCACACTCATCGATGGTTCATAACCATCACTCCGCTTTTTTTTTTTCGCGGATAAGAAAAAATCATACAAGGGTTCCAAGAAGCGCATATAGATGACGTGACCTTCCTGGATTCACAAAAAATTCAAATATTAATATTATCCGTAAAAAATTATAGCTGATAGATGGTTATTACAATCGATTGTTAGGGGACCCAGACCCGTTTAACTTCAGCTCATATACAAGTTCGAATTGAACCGTCCGCTCAATTCAAACTACAGCTCTAGTCCAACTTATTTATTGCATAACTAGGAAAACAAATGTTGCTTATTGTAATTAATTTGTGTTATGAACAATTTTACTAAAAAAAATTACAAATTTATAAAATTTTCAAGTAACAGTATTTTCCACATCAAATATATCTATTTTTGTTTAGAACACAGTCAATAATTTTTACACAAATGTTATTCAAATTCTTCACAATTGTCATTTGAACCGGGCCCATTACTATATATACAACATAGACCGGATTCTAGAACTCTGGATCAATGCTGCTGTTGCATGCAGGTAAAGTATCCATCATTTATGACCTCACCTCATGACTATTAGAGTAACTCCCTAATTTCACAGTAATGAATGCCAACTAACAAAGTACTGTATACACTGCCAGTCCACACAGTAATAAGCAGCCTAGCTCTTTAAAGGAAAAAAAGAGAGCAACTTCTCTTTCATTCACATGTCACAAACCTCCTCAAGCCTTCAGAGTCTTTCACTTCTCCTGGCTGCAGTGAAATTGTCTACTCTACTGGGCTGTGTGTTTTTTTGTTGGTGATTATGCAAATGGATGTGGAATATTATGGGGTAATGACTCTTGTATCAATTTTTTATCGTTTAATAAGATGTAACCTACACATATATGGATTATGCTGAATGCATGTATGTGTAAATTATTAATCATGGTTATGTGTTACTAGGAATATGTAAAGAACTCTAGAGGTGTGTGGCTTTTTACTTGCAGATGGCTGCCTTTATCGTCTCCAAAAGCTCTCGTTTTCCTTTGCCATGGTTTGCATTCTTTATTCTCTCCCTGTATTTAACAAGTTTCGCATTCTTCTAAACTCTGCTAGTTTATTTCTAATTTCGTTTACGTAATGTGGCTGCAGGGTACGGCATGGAATGCAGTGATTTCATGAGAGGTAGATATAAGCCTTCACTTGTCTTTCCGATTCCACTTAACTTTTTCCATAATAATGCCTAGTGATTATTTGCTCATTGTAGTTTAGTATTGTTTGTAGAAGAGGATTGAAGTACTTGAATGAAATAAGCTTCTTTCAAATGTGTACACGCAAAATAATGTAGGTTCGTTCATTGTTTCATTAGCGAATATCATGTTTTAATCACGTCTGGTTTATGTTAGTCTAAAATAGGAAACTTTGTCAATGTGCATTGTGCCCATTCTACCAAGCAAGTAGCAATCTGTCTTTTTAAATTGTAAAGACACAGCTATTTAACAACTTCAATGCTATGGCCTGGCTATGCAAAATTTTAGCCATTCAAAACTTTTAAGTCATATATGGCTTAGTTTTTGTACCTCTCTGCTTCAGTATTCTATATGTATCTCCGTCTCTTGTTCATCTTCCTCTTGTGAGAGAATATATATAGAGATCGAAGTAAAATAACCACATAGCTAGCCAATTTAGCTAACATTGTTGAAGCAAAACAATTTAGCTAATACTACCGGAGATGCTCGCTCTTCTGGCGTAGTAGAAACCAACTCCGATGTAATTTATTTCTTCATTAATTGCTTTTCTCCTCTTGTACTAATATTACTATAGTGGTTGGTGTGAGGCTTTTATTTCTTACCTGTAACAATAAATTTATCATCTTTTTCCTGCACATCCATTCTTCCATTCAACTTGCAATTCCTAGACATATATTGATGAATATATTCATTGAACCATAATTTAACTGTCAAAATTTAATTGTCAAAACCACATTTGTATCAAGGCTTAGTAGTACAGTATTATAATTTTACTATTGATCTTTAACACAATTAGCCAGAAACTACGAATAATTAGTGAATCTGTCGAAACAACATGTATTTACTTGGTGGTTGTAAGGTAATGGCCGATCAACTGCTGAAATTCAAATATCATCAGATTCATGTCTCAGTGGAGATCAATTTGTTACCAAGAAGAGTGGGTATCCCTATTCTCTAGTAGGGGTTATTTGTTAATTAAAGATAATGTTATATGAAGTTTGTTAAAGAGTAGGAAAATGTCTTCTATTGGTTCTTCAGAAATCAACAGAAGTTCCGTATTGCGTATTTGACTCATCTATGAATTCGGATACTTACTCAAATATAGGGGGTGTTTGGCTTAGCTTATAAGTAATAAGTTACTTTTAAAAAAAAAATATTTTCATATTTTTTTTTGAAAATTAATATTTATTTTAGAAATTTAAGACCAAATCTTATTTCCAAATTTGAAAATAAGTTACTTATTTTCAGAAAAAGTACATATATACCAAATTTTTCAGCTTATAAGCTGACTTAAATGCCAGTCAAACAGACCCATAATTTATCTGTGCATTTGAATATATATTAGTCCATATATAGCCTAAGCTTATTAGTTGGTAATTGTCCCTCGAGATATAAATTGTGTTTGCGGCTCAACTAATCACAACTTGATGCCTAAAAATTTAAGGTTGTGGGACAAGGTTGGCTAAGTATGGGTACGCTGTTGTGGGCATTGATTATGAAGGACATGGTCAATCCAGGGGAGCTCGTTGTTACATCAAGAAATTTGAAAACATTGTCAATGACTGCAGCGACTTCTTTAAATCGGTCTGCGGTAAGTTACCCAACAAACAATTGGTTCACTAGTCCACAAAAAGTTTAAGTGATGTGGTTAATTTATGTGACTGTAGTTCTTGTTTTCACAAAGCCACATATACAGAGAACATATTTATATGTAAACAAGGATTGTTATATACAATGGTGGGAAGCACAACAAGGATATCAATTATTGACTAAAATCTGAAGCGCATTTGATTCGACTTAATAATACAGTAAAATCCCAACTTAGAATAAGCAAAAATGTAAATTAATGGTGAAAACTGTTTGTATGGACACCAGGACAGAAGGAGTACAAAGATAAGAAGAGGTTCTTGTATGGAGAATCAATGGGAGGAGCCGTGGCTCTACTTATTCATAGAAAGGATCCTGCTTTCTGGCACGGGGCAGTTCTTGTGGCTCCAATGTGCAAGGTCGGTGCTGTATTACATTTTTCTTGTTACTGTAGTGTAACATACAATTATTTTGCAGTTTACTCTTTTAAGTTCTAACAATGACATTGGTTATGTTTTTTGATTGACATTAAAGAACAATTTTTTTTCAGATATCCGAAAAGGTGAAGCCACATCCAGTAGTAGTAAGCATGTTAACTACTTTAGAAGATATTATACCCAAGTGGAAAATAGTTCCCACAAAGGATGTTATTGACGCAGCTTTCAAGGACCCTGTTAAGCGGGAAGAGGTTAAGATTATATAATAAAAAACTTGGTGAATTGCAATAAATTAAATAGAAAGTAGCTTTGTACTCACAAATCTTTGATTTCTTTTTCTCTTTAATGTGCAGATACGTGGTAATAGACTTATCTACCAAGACAAACCCCGACTAAAAACAGCTCTAGAAATGCTCCGAACTAGCATGGATCTTGAGGATAGCTTGAGTGAGGTCCTCATTACTGTGATCCTTCTTTAATGTAGTTCATAGTTATTATATAAACAAGTTTATAATCATTCCTTCTGTGAATACATCATCATGTGCATGTAAAATACACGTGAAGAAGTCAGGAATGAGGTAAAAAAGTAATATTAAGTTTGAATTTAACAAAAGAATCTCTATTTGTTCATTGAATGTTACAACCATATTCTCTAGTAGTAGTTTGAAGATTTTACTTAATAGATGCGAGTGTGACCTCCACTTAAAACCAACTATATTCTGCATTTACTCTATAGATTGAGCTTGGGGTCCTGCAGTAATGTCAAGCATGAGACTGTGTTTCCCATTTTCCAGACTTTGCAAAGACTTTAATTTATGTCCTATTTACAATGAAAACTAGATTGGTAGTATGAATTTAATATTTCACCCACCCTTCAAACTGTATGAAACAAACCAGAATACCCTTCGACTGCTTTCTATTAATTGCATGTCATGTTTAGTAAATGCCAACTACTTTCAGTATATACAATGGCAATTTACAAAAGTACGTAGTCCCATACTCCAGCAATGGTGTTCAATTAATAGGGATGTAACTTGTAAGCTAGTAAACGAACAAGTTAACAACTTAACCATGACTTATCGCTTTTTTACTTTTTGAAGGCAAGCAGGTTTTGATAGCCGACCTTTAATATGATACAAGCACACACTTCCACTGAGATTTAAACCCTCAAACTCTTGTTATCAAGAGAAGAGGTATCCACTAGGATTGCTAGAAATAACTCAACGTCTCTGTTAGTTCTAAATACTGGATATACTGTGTCTTGGCAGGTGACACTACCTTTTTTTGTATTGCATGGGGAGGCAGATACAGTAACTGATCCCAATGTAAGTGGAACATTATATGAGTTAGCTAATAGTGTTGACAAAACCATGAAACTGTATCCAGGAATGTGGCACGGCTTGACAGCAGGTGAGACGGATAACAACATTGAGGCTGTATTTAAAGACATCACCAACTGGTTAGACAAAAGGTCTGGAGATGACTGCACAAAGTTGCTGGCCAAGAATCCACAACAAAATGGTAGCCCTGAAAAAGGCACCACTGCTAAATCACCGAGAAGTATACCTGGACAGAAGCCACAGAAAAAGCTCTTGGCTGGGAGATATCTCTGTGGGAGGAAAGGAAGTCAAACACACCATGACTCCCCGATGCAGACTTAGCAAGGAAGAGGAAACTTTATACCTGTGTGATATTTATATTTAACATGATCTAAGGAAAACTATATACCTGTGTGATATTTATATTTAAAATGATTTAAGGAAGAGTTCTTGACATGTAAGATACCGTAAGTGGATATAGATCTCTCTAGAGTATATTGTCCAGCAAAATTGTTGCAAAGGAACAGATGCACCTGTTTCCAAATATTACAGTAACTCTTGTTACAATATATGGATCTCACTACAATTCAAAATATATCCTATTCCATATATTGCCTCATTAGTGCCTTCATGTAACATTTTAATATAAACTGAGATCATTCTAAAACATCAACTGATTATACTCTATTAATCACGACAGGTTTATAAAAATTGTACAATAGCAAGCAATATATAGCACTTACGACATAATGTGTAACATATTAAGATATGACATAAATTGAATCAATTGATATAAGAAAACATAGATTTATACTTTAAAAGCACAGAACAGCCTTTCCTTGAGCACATACTTATTTAAATTAATCAGGCAGGATCTGAACATGTTATTCAACAAAGTGTTACACTGGCATAGATGTTGCCGTTGTGTTCTGGTGTAAGGCGGTGGTCAAGTCAGGCAGTCGCCTTCTGCTTTCAACTCTAGAACTGCCAATGCCTGGGTCTGAGTCTCCAATGCTGGAGTTGTAAGAAATCTGCTGCAGGTTATACTGTTGATAAAGTATGTATACACTGATACACATAACTTCGATCTAATAATAACTGCAGCAATGAACAAAAATTTGATTATTAACAACTTTTTGGTTGTTAATCCTATACGGTAAATTATACATTTATGAATATTAACTTGTATAAAAAGTAAAGCGACAGAACTTTACCTCAAAGTTATTATTTAGAATAATAAAATCCAGCGGATCATAAGTCAACAAGAATAACATCTCTTAATAATAATGTAAACATATCACATCCTTATATAATATTATATAATATTGTACTTTCACCAATATTCTAGTATATCTCAATATACTCTCAAGTCGGAGCAGGATGATTTTGAATGCCCAACTTGCATAAAAAAAACTTCAATTCTTTGAATTTCATCATCTACTTCATCATTGTCATTGTTGTTATATATCATTGCCCCTGCAATTAAATCATTCACATGATCTTCTTATTTATCATCAAATCTATGAATTTTGACAATATATTTTTCACACCCACGACCTCTCACATTTTTTAATCAACCTATTCTTATATCTTAATAATGGAAATAAATCACATCATTATATAATATCATAATTTCAGCATTATTCTAATATATCTCAATAGATGATTCAGACTCCAGCAAAGCGATATCAAAATGAGTTGGATTAAAAACATGAGATACTTATTTACCATGTCTCACTGAAATGTTTATACATACTTATATAAAATATACTCCATTAGAACATATACAAATGAGTATTCTAAAGAATTAATCGAAAAGAAGAAGTTACACTCCATTAACTTAAATTATAAAAATATTATTAAATTTACAAATCAAATATATATGAATAAACATAATTTTTTAATGATTATTTAATCGCCTCTTTGGTAATTAATGGTTAGCGTTAATGGGAGTGGATTGGATTAACTGTTTTGACTAGCTGATTGAATTAAATGTTTGTATAAAAATATTTGATAAATAACTGTTAGCTTGTAGTTATTTAAATATAAAAAATGACTAATAAGGACATTGACATATTTTATTACAATATTTAAAATAGCAATTCCCCTTAAGGATAAAATAATAATTTTATTAAAATATCCAATCCTTTAATTACAAATTCCAAAAAACAACTTTTTCAAAATTAGCGGACTCAACCTGTTAACTACCAAAAAACTCATAGCGATTCACTTGGTCAAATCTCTATTTTATTCCCATTCTCTAATTTTTTTTCTCAAATCAAGAACTTTCAAACATGGCCAATATAAATTGACATAATTTTATATTTATAAATTATAATATATAGTTTATTCATGCCAAAATAAATAATTTTTTCAACAACAATTAAATAAATAAATAAAAACTAAATATGTGTTGGGCTCATTTGTAAAGCCCAATTGAATTTTAAATATAAGCGCTATTGGCCTATTCCTAATGCTAATTCAGGGGAGTAAAGTTTGAAAGCACAACTTGTACCGCTCAAACACAGGTACCAAACCCTAACTCTTATGTCGTCTCTGTATATCTTATGTATATTATTATTAATTAATTATACATCGTATTCAAATTTTATTATTTCTTTTGCTTTAATCTCGTTTATAATCTTTTCTCCTGTTGCTTTCTAGGGCTTCGACACTGCGAGTGACAGAGATGAGGTATGCTTGTTTGTATATTACTGTTTAATTTATGAAAATACTTGTAGGCTGTTATTAAGAACGCACACTGTTGTTTATATAAAAAATTGGAATTCGTTGTGTTTCAGATTATAATTTTCGTAGGGATTTATTCTGTTAATATTCGACAATTTGTGTTCTGGTTATTCGAGAAAGGATGGTATTGTAGCCGTGGTTAACTTAGTAGATGTTAAGAAATATGATTGACATGATTGTTACATTGTGACTATTAAGTGTATTTGATTGTCGTATTTAAATTGGCCACATGGTGGACTAAGTAGTTTTATTAATAAAATTTATATTGGATTATATATTTGGTTCAATTAGTGATGTATGACAAGGGTGGGGGAAGGGTAAAAACAATGGGAATGGCCTATCTCCGGAGAGAATCAGCAAAACACACAATAAATCCCTCGAACGAATCCTATTGATAGTTCTATGCAACAATTAAAGATTACAAGAGTTTATATAGATAAACTATTATTTGGAAGCTAAGAGAAACTCCAACAGATGACTTATATGAGCTCCTAAATTAGTAGGACTCATTATTTTATGATATTTATAAGTGACCAACTAGGACACTGTTGGACTTGCTCTAAGTAATTAAATGAAAACTAAATATTTTTTTTATCTACCACCATAATTAATTAAAGGATATATATCCTTTTATTATTTTACTACTATGATCTAGAATATTCCTAATAATATAAATAAAATAACTAATCAATTACAATTAATTATATTCTTAAATAAAATAGTATAATATATACGAATAATCTATTAACTTCTTGTTCCGCATCATTTTCCTCTCCTTTGAAGAAAACTCGACCATGAGTTTTATAATGAAAAAGAATCCATAATCCTAGAACAAGACTCCATTTGAGGTGAACATGAACTTTTGGAAACCATTGAGATATATCTACATGTTTGACTTCGCAAAACCATTGGGGAATAACGAAGTCAATGTGAAATGTTTGAAAACTATCTTAACATCTTTGACATTTTCAGAAAGTGACTTTGAATCATTAATATCATCATGTATGATCTTCACATCACCAACTTGTACCCATGTATTGGAATCAACAATTCGATGACAAATAAGTTCATCATCACCTCCAAAAGTGTTCTCATCTTGTCACATTTGATTCCTCCATAATACAAGATTTTATGCGTTTAGTCAAATTGATGCATAACTTTGCCCAGAGATTCATTTGATTACTCATAGATTTTCATACTCTTCAGTCTTCATACAATTGTTCACATTCTATCTTCAGTTCTTCGTATATGTCAGTGGCTGCCTAATAATTATATGATTGTTTAAGGATTCTTTCAATGCCACAAAGTAATCCATTAAGTCGCGAAACTTGAACCTCGAGTACTTGAGGATCTGTATAAGAAGACATGTTTTGTAGATTATGACAAACTGTTGGGCTGATTTGGTTTTTTCTAGAAAATTCAGAGGCAGGGATATTTAAGGACACGTTTGACAGAAGGTTTAAGTGTAGGGTAGCGGGAGCAAGTTTAAAAACAGTAGGGACTCTGCTGCTGGTGGGTGTAGTCTGGTGGTGGCTGGATAGAGGAACGGTGGCTTTTGATACCACTTGATGCAGGACAATGGTGAGGAAAGGGTAGAAACAAGGGATAATGGTCTATCTCCGCATAGAATCAACAAAACATGCAATAAATCCTCAAGCTTAATTCATATTATTCAAATTTATCCAATAATTAAAGATTACAAGAGTTTATATAAATAAATTATTACTTGGAAGCCAAGTAATTTCCTAATGAAAAGAAAACTAAATATTTATCTATATCTATATCTACTATTATAATTAATTAAAGGAAAAAAATCTTTTTTATATTTTACTACTATATTCTAGAATGTTCCTAATAATATAAATAAGAGAAATAAATTAAATGAGAAAGCAAATAACACCTAATTTATGAACGCGGAGCCCGTTCCGAATGCAACTTGAGTTAGTCCTTGGATCTAGCTTCCCTGCACTGGACCGAGAACGGAGCTACCCAATGCTTTATTTCTGTACTAGTTGTTCGACTGGACAAGGTCTTCCTTCTTGGAGAATAGCTCTACTATGCTGAAGCAGAAGGGTCACCTTCTTCTAGGCTCTGCTGGACGACAGGGCATTCTCGTTCAAATAAATAGAGGCCGGCCGTACTTGTGATGGTTCCCAAGGATCCGATATGACCATAGGAAGGAAGAGGTCAGTCACCAACAGGAGGAGGAATAACGAATCAATTACAATTAATTGTATTCCTAAATAAAATAGTATAATACTATAATATACAAATAATTTATTAATTCCTTGTTCCATCAATTAGTGCACACATGCATAATTTATTAATGAAAATTATATTGAATAGTATATCGTACAATTAAATATGATTTCTCAAAAGGATTTTGAAAATTTAAAATGGATTTCTGTAATTTGTTATAATGAATTTTTAATATCAGTTAACATTTTTACATCATTATAAAGGCAGAATCTTCTGTTTTCTCCTCGAATTCTCGGTCCAGTCTCTTATTTTTGGTTAAAGTGTCTAAATTTTGTCCAACGATTTGACCCTGAATTGTCAGTCTGACATGATAGGATGATGATCGGAGCCAAAGCATTCGAATAACAAAGGTCACTAGGAACATTTGTGGTCACGGAATATAGCCGAATATGTTTGTAGTTATGATATATTTAAGTTAAGACGTGTTTTAAAGTTACCTTATTTTCTTTATATGAATGCATTTAATTGTTATTGTATGTTGGGATTATGTTTATAACTATCTTTTAAATTTTTTATTGCCTTGCAGTCGACCAATGGATGAGGATGTCCCTGTAAGTTCTCTCGCTATATAATTATGTTTATCCTTTATATTTGAATTATGATGTTTAGAGCTGTATCAGAGGAATATGTTATTGTTGCCTCCTTGTCATATTGTTTTGTGAACCTTATCTTAGTGGACATGGTGCAACTGTGCAAGCAAAGCGTCAGAGTTTTTTTAGACTACGTAAAATTTTAATATATACACACAATACAAGTATTACTATAACACGCATGCCATCTTGACATAAACCCTTGTAGGTCGCCATGACATTATATTGTAGGCATAGCAAGCTTAGAGAACACATTGGTATTTCTATATCAACAGGCAGTCCCTTTACTATTATAATGTTTTCTTCTCTTTATACAGATGATCTAGAATTTCTTCGTCTTCGATCATTATTACAACACAGATTGTGACATGGTCTTAGAACATGCTCGTATGATTTGGAGAAGGAAATTATTATATCTTGTTACAAACTTGGTTTTCAGTGCTTTATCCGAATCTTATGAATTTGATCTAGTTTCATGTCACGATATGTTTTTATTTCATGTAACAACGTGTTTATATTTCGAGAAAACAATGAACATGACTGAGGATGGACAAAACAAATCAGTCCAAGGTATATTGATGAAGTTGCAGTAGCTCAGCTTCTTACCCCCAAATCAGATCAAAGTGCAGTATCGCTTTTGCTGTCATTTTGCCCTCGTGATATTATCATTGTTGAAAATTTAAAATTTAATGCTGTGAAGTGACACATTCTTTGTCCAGCATCTCTAGAAACAATCCAAAGCAGGCAGGAAATTTTTTATTTTTATTACCCACGTTAGGGCCGTCAAACGGATAATTCGGATACGGATCTGTCTGTGTCCGTATCCGAATCCGAAAATCCGTATCCGAATCCGAATCCGAAAATTTTTAAAGGTTAATATCCGGATCCGGATCCGACGGATACTATCCGGATACGGATAATATCCGGATCCGAATCCGATTTTTAATAAGTTTTTTAATTTTTTATTAAAAATTCAAAAAAAATTGCAAAAAAATATTAATTTTTTTATATTTTTAAATTGAGTTAAGAGTTAAAGGGATTTAAACCTATTTTATTTTTTTTAAAATTAATTTTTATTTATCTTTTCAATCTAATTTTGTTATCCTAATAATATAAAACTCAAATGATATTTTTATATATGTCTATAATATTTTTACAATTATATAAAATTTGTATAAATATATTATTTAATGAATATATATACACACACTACAAAATTAATAGAATAAATTTTAAATTGTATATATATTATTTATGTGATACGATTTAAAATACATAAAATACTATAGAAATATAAATTGATATATATTGAATATAGATTTTAAAGTATAACCATGTATAGTGTATATATTAATTTATTAAACTAAAATAGACATTAGAGTTGAGCTAATTAAAAAATATAATTGAATCAAATTAAATGAGTTTATAACTATAATTGTATGTATAAAAATATATAAATGGACTTATAACTATAAATGGGTTTAAAAATATATAATTATATATTATATATATTAAAAATATATATTTATATATATTATATATAATTAATTTCGGATACGGATATTTTCGGATACGGATGTGCCTATATCCATATCCGTATCTGGAATTTTCGGATTCGGATACGGATAATATCCGGTTTCTTCCGGATACGAATAATATCCGTTTTTTTCCGGATACGAATACAGATATTTCGGATGAATATCGGATTTTTCGGATTTTTTTGCCAGCCCTAACCCACGTGAAGGACATGTGAGTTAATTCCTCTTCCATGGTAACAGTTTCTTAGAGTCTTTGCGCTTCAGTTCCATGTATACAACACACTTCATTCTGGCAATTCAAAGTCACACTATATTTATTGCTTGATACTTGTAGCTTCTCTCCACTAAATAGTAATTGGTATTGAGGAACTTCTTTGTAGCTAAGGGCCAACAGAAGGAATGAGGCCTTTGTTTCTATAAAAAGAGGTCTCCAACACTACCATAGGTTATGGGTTCCATACCCTTTTTGGGCTTCAGGGAGCTCATATAAAGATAATATATTAAAGAATTTATTATACACAGTCAAGATGTATATCCTGTAGGCTTAATTCTTTGACATGTTTAATTTGTATGAGTTTTGTGAAGCTTAAAAATGTATCATAATGCATTCATTTTGATCATTAAATGGTTTGTTAGAGACCATTTGTCCAGAGCCAAGACCCCATTCAGTGGACCCTAACTAAAACAGTGTCACTCTGTAGAAATGTGGACAGAAGCTATAAGTATAGTGCTATTAAGATGAGAATTGTCGTAGCAGGAGTGTAGTATATATGGATTTGAAGCATAAGTACCATGTGAAATTGTTCCCATTGGGATGATCCACCAGTCATCCACGTGAGTGGACAAGGATTTGTTTCCAAATAACTTTCTCCGTATTTGGGCGGTTTCTGTGGGATAGTGGTGAAAAGGTCAGTCACTTTTGCAATTGAGTATTAAATGCACAATAATATTTTAGAAAGGAGGGTGGATACAAAGGCTACCCAGTTTTGATTGTGGGTAAGGCTGCTACATCTACTTTGGTATACATTGGACCAATATCATTTCTGATGAAATGTTCTTCCTAAATGATTTTCACCATCTTCAATAACTGTTCTCTTACTTTTTAAACACAGACTCTGACATAGTATCATGGTGAATTTATAATATGGGGAGAAAATAGTGATTTGGAATTGTCAGAAACTATACGAGTCCAATTTCATTATTTTCTCTTTAAGCACTGGCCACACGCCTCCACAATCGGCCCGTGGGATATATTCTAAAAGGTTTCTCGAGAACCTTCTTGAAGGAAAGTTGATCGACACTTTTGGGCAAGTCTATTAATAGTGGTCTGGTGATGCAAAACTTATAAAGAATCGGAAAACAAACTTGGGTTGAACACTTGAACATTAATTCAGGCTTTGGAAGCCCATTAGTTATATTAATCTAGAATTAGCAAATTATATCAATTATGATTGATTCTTGTAGATACAGTAGACTTTTGATATTGAAAATATGTTGTTTTGTGTTTAACCGCTATCAAATCTTTGGCGAGTCAACCATCTTCTTCCCTTTCAAGAGCCCTTGAACATCAATTCGGACCTTTAACTCAACCCGTGACCCACCATTTGCTCCAAACCCTACTATCCAACCAAATCTGCTGCTTATGATCAGAGAACATGTAAAAACAAGTAAGAAAAACATGGCATCATGCATGATATAAGCACCAATAGCTAACCATGACATCATACTTACCGTAGCAAGCTTATGGAACACCCTTGTATTCCTATGTAAAGATATAACGCTCTCGTGTAATGTACTAGTCAGATAACATATTTAAAAATATATAAAACAATTTTCTGCCCTGATTTCTTCTTTGTCAATATATTGCTGCCTTGATCTTTCTAAATTTTCAATAACAATTTCTTGCTTCTTAAACACCAATATACACAAATTGTGACCATACTTGTCAAGGTGTAAAGGCGAGCCAAGGCAGTACACTACTGCCTAGGCGGTAAGGCGATTGCCTAGGTGAACACACACACACACATATTATATAATTATAATCTAGGGTTGAATTCAGTGGAATACTCTTAAATGGAGTACAAATTAGAGACATACATGTCCTGCATTAGATTCTGCAATATATAATAAGCAGAATATGATGCAAAACATATATGTTCTCCAATTGGTACTTCAAATAAGGTTCTCCATATAACTTTTGCCTTATAATCTATACTATATTATTAAAGCTGTACATGCAAAAGTTTGGTTGGTCGGTCGTCCGGTAAGTCCTCTTTTTATACAATTCTTTTTATGTAACTAACTAACTATTATATAGTTTAAATTTAATTTTAAAACATATATATTCTATCTACAACTCTATCATCAGTCAGTCCGCTTTTTGTACAAACAATCTAATAACATATCTTCCTTTTATTACCCGCTCAAACTCTTCAATTTATTTAAAATTACAACTTATTAATTAAATTTCATAAATATTAAAATGATATTATTTTTTTATTTATATTAAATAATTTTTATTATATACTATATTATTATAAACGACATATTAAAAAATTTTAAATTAAATATTTAAGTCATATAAAATAATTAATTTATATAACTTATCAATACCTTCCGTGCTTTGCACGGGTTATAAGCTAGTATAAAATTATACGTGAACAAAGTAAATTGAAAATCCTACATTTCGGCCAAATATATATGCAAGAATCATGTAGACACAAGACAAATTCTTTTGACAAGGGTGCAGCTTTGACTAGTTCTGGATATTATACATGTAGTATTTAGTTGCATTGGCTTATCTCATTACCTAGAGTATGGTTTTGTGTGCCATAAATTTTATTGAGTATTTCTTTTTTTTCTTTCATCCCTATTGTAATCTGCTTTCCTACACTAAACACCCTTAATCTCTATTAAGTCAGACATCTAATTTTACACAAAAGTGAAACATTGAAAACTCTAATTTGTACAACCATCTCTTATTTGTGGTATATTGGTATAATTATACGAGTATATTGTGTTTTGCTTTTATGTGGGTGCACATTAGTTTTATATCTTTTGCTATGTGAGAATTATTTAAGTTGGTGCTACGCTAATGGGGTCCTAACTGTTTGTCATACCATTTGTTAAATATGTTATCTGTTATCTGTTATCTGCTTGTATTCTTATGAGTTAATTGTATCTTACATGTTATACTCACTGTTATAGGCAAAGAATGAGGAAGAAGAGTTTCACACAGGGCCACTTTCTGTGCTGATGATGAGTGTTAAAAATAACACACAGGTATGGATCCTTCGGTTGCCGCTTATTGGAGCTCCATAAATGATATATTAGCAACAGATCTAGCTATTTCACTTTAGTGATATCTACAGATTAGGTATACTTATATGCTTTGATAAATTACCTTTTTATTGTGCCATTTAGGTCCTTATTAACTGTCGTAACAACAAGAAGCTTCTTGGTCGTGTGAGAGCTTTTGACCGACACTGCAACATGGTGCTAGAAAATGTTAGGGAGATGTGGACAGAGGTTTGTTTTTACATTATACAAATTGTGTTGTTATTTGTTGTTAAATATGCATAATATAATATTAGATGTCATTAACATTTGCCATTTTTTTACACTCAGCTTCCGAAGGCTGGTAAAGGCAAGAAGAAATCTCTTCCGGTTAACAAAGACAGGTTTATTAGCAAGATGTTTCTTCGAGGTGATTCAGTGATCATTGTCCTCAGGAACCCCAAGTGAGGTATGCATCTTTCACAATCTGGCAGAATGAGTACTTCAATAATTCATTTCTGTGTTTTCATCTAGTTGCTGCTATTATCAAATATCATATAGTCTATATTTTGCATTCTTTATCAGCCGTCTGCTGATGTTTATGTGTTTGTCGTGTTAATCATTGATTTTCTCTAAAATAATTGCCGCTAGAGGCAATTCAAAATAATACAACCGCTATCCCTATTTCTAGAGTTTCCTTCCCTTGATATGTTTCAATGTTTCATTGTGGAAATTAATGAAGTTAGTGTGGGGGCAGTGACCGAGTTACTCCAAACTCTTGCACACTTATCTCTCATGGTGGAAAGCATGCACACTTGATGTAGCTTCTTTCTTCTTTAACCTACAGAATCCACCCACAGGCCTGCCATGTCTGCACGTAAATCAAATGTTATTAGTGCCCTTGCTCCTGAACTTTTAATTTCATGTAACTAGTTATGTTTTAAGATGAATAATGGATCCAATGTTATCGGAGTTTTATCCTGAACTTAAAATGCAACATCATAAATTGTGGCACCAAGTCGAGTTATTGTTTGATTTGCAATAATTTTGTTGCAATAACTCATATCTTTGGCAGTGTAGCTTGGGGGATCTCTGCTTTTCAGTTTTGTTGCTTTTTGGACTATCCATGGTTATTGGTCTTTAGGCTTGGGAATGTTTGGTCCAATTTGTTTGCCTTTAAGATGCATAGCTCTAGTAACCTGTATCCATATCTTTTCCTGTAGATGTGTACCATGATTTAACCTACCGTCTTCATATATATATGAACGATGGGATAGTTTTTGTCTTTTTAACTATCAACTGAGTGCTTCCTTCTAATTTTATGATGTAAAATATTCTGTTATGTAGATCACTGGTTTAAGTTTGTCTATTTTAGTTACTTAGATGTGTTTTATCTTTTAATATCTTCTTATTGTGAGCTACACATTGTCTTGTACCTGTCACCACGTGGTGGTTCTAATGGAACGGTTATCTACACTACATCTGTGGCCTAGTTGTGTATTAAACACTAGTGTTATGTTATATCTTATTTTATTCTATGATAACATTAAGTTTCTTTATTGACACAGATAGTGGATGCAAATCTGGAGTTTACCGGAGAAGATTTTGACTTGATTATCTGCTTAGCCACAACCCAATGTTTAACTTGAATGTGATTTTAACTTTTAAACCAGCTAGCTTGTGTTTCTCTTGTGTATCTAATATCAAAATCAGAAAGGTTTACTGTATTTGGTGGGTTTACTTGATTGAAATTGCTGTTCTTCTCTTTGTTATTTAGTGTTGGTTTATTTGATTTGGGTACAAATCATGAAGATTAAAATGCGTATTCAAATTAATCTGGCCAAACAGTATAATTTTGAGAATTTCTAAGAGCGCCCCCCGATCGTGGTGCCAAGAAGGGTGTTAAATCTATATAGCTTCGCACCTTGGGTGCCGCTCTATTGACATTATAAGAGTGGCTAAAAGGTGCTAAGAGAATTATGAGGGTGGTTAAAAGGTGCTAAGAGAAGTTACCAACTTATGACGTCATTCAAAATGTATAAAACATAAATCTTTGTACTCTTTTATAGGCAAAACACAAATTTTTGTACTTTTTTTGAACAGTAATTTATGTAATTATAGACAACACTTGTACTTATTTTGTTATGTCTCGTTTTTATGGGTGATGGCAAAAAATAACAAGTTTTTAAATAATAATTACAAAACTGACAATTTTTGAAAGTAGTGGTAAAAAATAACGACTAGGATATGTATTTTGAAAATAGGTGTTCCATTTACATAAGATACACATTTCTCATTTGGGTGTTTGAAATTATTTTTTTTAAAAAAAATATAAGATACGTATTTGAGAAATGAGTATCTAAAAAAAATAAAGGATACCCATTTTCCAAATGCGTATCACATATACGCATTTCAGATTTAGGTGGCCAAATGGGTATTTTTGGCCACTTTTTCAAAAATTGTCATTTTTACACACATACACTCAAAAACTTGTTATTTTTGTCATTCTTTCTATTTTTATTTACTAAATTCATGTGAGGCCGGCCTGTACAGGTGTTAGGGGTGCGAGATGCTTTAATAGGCATGTTAAAAACACTTTAGGTGTACGGTGTACCTAAGAGTAGGGGTGCTCATAACCCGCTCAAACCGATCCAAACCTGTTAGGGAGCAAAACCCGAGATAAACTAACAATACAAAGCACACACAATAAAATCATATGACATGGAAAACCCGTGTCCCAACTTGTATTATTAATCTAAACAATAATCAATAATACAATCAATCTCATTGAGGGTGTTTCACTCACACACGATACTTAAGCCAAACAATACTCAAGCATCCTTTACACCTCGCGGTGTTTCCAAACCTATGTACCTGGAACAAACACATACCAAACGATACATAAACCTCCATGTTTAAGTATACCCATTAAACATATAATGACTATGTATATATAGCCATCTCAAACTTAACCACCAAGACTAATCATACTTGGTTTCTAATTATTTACCCAAGTCTAATCATACTTGATATCTAATTATCTACCCAAGTCTAATTGATTTCTAATTGATCTGATGGTTCATATTAAATTAGACTATTAAATTAGAATATTAGTTTCCTTTTCAGTTGTTTGACATTTATTTACATATATTTGGAAACTATTACAATTTTGTTAATTATATATGCTACTATTATAATGAACGGCGTAGATGATGGTCTCTAAGTTTCTTATCTAAAAAGTTTTCTCTAGATCCCTACTCATATATATATCCGGATATATATATATATATATATATATATATATATATATATATATATATATATATATATTTGGTTTCGGATTTCGGGTCGGGTATCGGTTCGGTATAGTTGAAATCCAAATCCAAAATTTTGGATTCGGTAAAATCCAATCGAGTCGGAATAGATTGGGATCAGATTATTTTGCCATCCCTGCGACCCTACTTCCGACCAATTCAGCCTGAAAATTTTTAAACCAAACTTGATTGGATTAAAAATTATTAAAACCGAATTAAATGGGTTGGGTCAAGGTTTTGATAACTTTAACCCAACCCAATCCGACCAGACATACAAATAGGCATCTTTTTAATTTATGTATTATATTTGTATTTGTATATATGTATATATAATGTATTAGTGTGTACGTTTCTATTTCTATTTTGTTCCTCGTTTGCTAAGATTGTCGTTAACAAAGGAATTTGGTGATAACAAATTTTGGAGGAATGTGATTGGAGAGATCGTTTCTTATTTTGTGCCAAAGCACTTTATAAAACACAAGCTGAAATTGGTGAAATCAAAGGGCATTACTTGAACGCTACAGCGGGTACATGTGAAGAAATGATGAAAAAGGCTATATTTGCCGGAGAATTGAGAGTTCCTATCATAATGCGTGATTACTTAGGGGGGGGGGGTTCATTGCAAATACTGAGAGGCTATTTTTAATTATCTATGGAGGACAGATAATCTTTTTAGGGATTTTTCATCAAATTTCGATACTGGGGGTCATCACAAACTGTGATGCAGTGAGACGAGACGTAGACAGCTCTGCAAGACGAACATCCACCAAATTTGTTATCACCAAATTCATCTGTTAACAATTGTTAATTCATATCATTTTTTAAGATTGTATTTATCTATTTGTTAAGATAGTTAGTCATTCTCTTGTTAATTAGCACTTTATAATATTATTTATTTTTTAGTTTACACTATTACTCTTAATTTATTTAAGGTTATAACATTTTGATTACGAAATGCAAACTATTGAACTATCAAAATTTTATTATTACGGTTCAACTTTTATTTTTAAGTATTTTTATTTTATATTCAACCCGATCAACCCGATCGAACCCAACCCGACCCCTAGTATAATTAGTAATGTGGGGTTATAAGATAATTTTTTTATAATGAGTTAAAATTTTATAAACCCGAATAAAATGAATTGAGTTAATATTTGCTTATAAATCGCCCGAACCGACCCGCAGGCATCCCTACCTAACAACAGGGAGTTAGATAGTATATGTTGATCAACCATTGAAGTTGTGCCGAGTGCCCGAATATTATTGTATTTTGGGACTGTTAAATCCGATCACTAGATGTTCCTGAGATCATGGTTCGATAGTATATGTTAATTGAGTAATCATTGAAGTTGTGCCAAGTGCCAAGTATTTTGGGACTATTAAATCAGGTCTGAACGTGCTAGCCAAGATGTGTTCTGATCGTTCCCTTGATTAATACTCTTGTTCCCTATTGCTTGGCAATGGGGACATTTCCCTCCAATTTTACTCAATGGAAGATAATTCAAGATTATATAACTTGAGCAACAGACAAGGCTCTTCAAGTTAGCTGTTCTCCCAGTGGAAAGCACGATTCAGCTGCTCATTATTCAAACGATATTAATGTTATATTTGGTTGGGATGAATAGAATTTAAACTACAATATGAATAAATGTTCAAAAATTTCTTTTCTACCTTCATTCCATACCTAACAATATAAATTAGAGCTCTAAGAGGAAGTCCAACAATGACCTTGCCTTATAAATATAATAAAATATAATGTTTTAGTGATTTAGGGCATTATACACATACATCAACTCCAATAATTTGCCCTATTCTTATGCTCTATTATTAAAATAATATTATATTTGAATTACATTTATATTTGAAAAGATAAAAAGAGGAAAAAGAAGTATAAAAGAGGAAGGAAATGAATATTTTATTAATAAAAATGAAATGAAGCATATTTTCTTCACATTTCTTATTACAATAAATTTACCTGCTTTCATTTTTTCTTCAAATATTTTCTTAAATTTCATTGTTTCTTTTTAATTTCACTCATTCCATCCCTTTCTTCCTAACCAAACACAACATTAATTTTTAACTTGATATAAAAAAACTCAAGGGCACAGACATAGAATACTAGTAATTAAGATCTTAATTGCTATCTTTTGCTTCGTGGCCAGTCAACATACCACATGGGACATAGCTAAAACGAATAGATTAATTTGGGTTCTCATCGAGCACACAGTTTTGAACAGAATAGAACATGCAGGTAGAAAACTATTCGATTGCAAGCTGATTACTTGATTCCCATTGAGGACAGATTTTTGAAATGAATGGATCAGACCAGTAGAATACGCTCGAAAAAAATTAAAGGTAGTGCAATAACACTAATTCAGATTACTATAGAACAAGATAAAAATATTGAAATATACAAGAACGCTCTCTCTGCCACAGAAAGGCTTCTATAAGCGTACGAAGTCCTGGACAGTCAGAACATTTAAAAAACACAAGGTTGCCAGAAATATTCCAAATTTTTTACTATGTGAATGCAAACAGGCAGGAAAGATGCTCATGATGTTGGTGGCTATGCCATACCAGGCGCCAGGCGGAGGGGTAAAATGGCATTCTATGGAACAATTTCTACTTCACTTGCCTTAATATAACAGGTATACATATATATGCTGTCCTCAACCTGTGGTGGAACCATCTTCCTTCTGATCACCAAAGACACGTTGCCTAAAGTCTGATACCATTAGGGGAAGACCCTTTCGAAGAGCCACCTTGGGCTCCCAACCGAGAAGATCTTTTGCCTTCGTGATATCAGGTTTCCTCTTGTGAGGGTCGTCTTCTGTGTTTGGCCTGAATTCTATCTTTGCATTTGGGTCTATTGTTTCCTGGACCACCTGCATTTGCATACACATGGCATGGTGTTTACTATAGTGAAACAATATTATTCTTTGCCTATGATACTTCTTTCTTTGGACATGTATATTGACATGCCATATCTATTACGTAAAAATATAAAACTTTGATTGCTATAATAACAGACCCTCTGTTTTTTGAGTTAAGACTAAGATACCTGAGCAAGTTCAAGCATGGTGAATTCTCCAGGGTTTCCAAGATTGAACGGTCCTACATGTTCTCCTTCCATCAGACGCATCAGACCCTCCACCTACATAATAAAAAGTAGGCCCGAGATCGAGCAAATATTTGATTATAATAAAAAAAATTAAGTAAAATAACAGAGCACCTTACAGCACAAATAAGGTTATAGCACAAATATCTATTTAATAAAATTATAAGGCTGTTACTTGTAAGAGAGTTGTAGCACCAAAATTAGGACCTCTAAGCTTCACTCACTTGACATTTAGGAGGTGCTACAATTTAAGAAAATATGATTGTCCTGCCTTGTGGTTCAACTTCTATTTTTCTGTACCACGAAGGCAATTATAAGCAGAACCATTTTTTCTTGCAATCTAGTTCAGGCATTGACTTCAAATACCATGACATTACAGGGAGCACAAAATTTAACATTCCGTCATTAATTCTATATAGATCATGAAGGTCCCTTTATCATGAAAATTAAGCTGAGAAGCTACATATGTAAAAAATAAGCTATGTAAATGATTAAGATTTAGTATGTTCTATCATTTATGTTGATTACCTAAATCGCTAAAGAAATTTACTAGGTAATTCTCTTCACAAAAGCACACTACTAGCTAGAGACAATATTAGGAATGTACAACTAACCTTCTCTAGACCCTTTTGTCGAGTGAGTTTTTTAAATTTGAGGTTAAAAAAGAATGTCCAACAAACAACTTACTTATAACACATACAACATGAAAAGATTATACACGAATAAGAAAAAGTCCCAGCAGACAAATTGTGAAAGCAGATCACAATCTCACCTACTTTTGTGGACACATTCAAAGAGCAAATAAGTAAACTACAATTAACAGAAAATTATAAAGCAGCCAGATAGGTATGTTTCCAGTTGTATTTTTTAACACTTACCGGATCAGAAACATATTGGAAACTTCTCGTTTGCTTCCCATCATCATAAACTGTCAATGGCTCCTTCCTCAATGCCTGTACTTACTTCAAAATGTTACTGTAACAGCTACAAAATGTTGATACAGTGAATTAAAAGGACTTGTTAGGATTCAAATGTTTACCTGCGCAACAAAATTGCTGACCACACGACCATCATCGATGCACATCCTAGGCCCATACGTGTTAAATATCCTTGCGATTCTCACCTATAAATATGTAGAGTTGTCTATGTATAACAAGAAAGAATACATATAAAGGACAGAATATTGACACCCAAAAACTCTTTTAAATTATTTAGTTAAAAAAATATCGAAGACAATCATTAGTCCATTTCGATTATCTAATAAGGTTGAAATAAGTTACTTATAAGGAACCACGAACGAGGGCCATGTAGGGTGGATTTGGCTAACAAAAACACATACCTCAACTCCAGCACCTCTATGGTAGTCCATTGTCAATGTTTCAGCTGTCCTTTTACCCTCATCATAACAACTCCTAACACCTATTAAAAATTATGTATTACATTATAAGTTTTAAGAAATAGGATATGCATATAATCACCTGGTTAGTATTAATTTAATATGTCAGATATTTATATAACTGTAGAAAAAGTTATATAACAGCCATTAAATTTACCTGTCAAGTTCAGTAACATATTTATCAGACACTCTAATTCATTGTTTTCAAACTTAGTACAATCAAGTAAATGTAAAATATGTCTTGTGCGGTTAAGGCTGTTGTACACCACCTCATAAGAAAATACGCAGCCTACTCGAATTTTTGTACTAGGACAATCTTCCCTGGGATCGAAGTCATTAATTACGAAACCGTCTGCCAAACTTCTCGAATAGCCGCGAGCAATCCGTTTGTTTTGTGATCTCGTATATTTCGCTTCTCCGACATCTTACTTACTGCTCCTATCATATTATTATTATTTGCAAGCTAGTCGTGTCTTTTTCTTGTCAGATGAACCCCTGATCCAGTAGTAGCTGGACGGCTGCGATAGACTCCTTCATTTACATATTTTACATTTTTTTTTTCATGACAAAAAAAATAAAAAAATGTAAAATATGTAAATGAAGGTGAAGGAGTCGATCGCAGCGGTCCAGCTACTACTGGATCAGGGGTTGATCTGACAAGAAAGACACCGACTAGCTAGATCTACTTGAGCAAAGACATAACTTCCACTAGGGGCCACCACCATTCCACACGTTGCCTACCTGACTAACAACTCACCAAACAAAGAAAAGTACTACCCCAGTTCCAAAAGCCTGTTCCTGCTCACGTTAGCCTAACCCCCTTCCATATGAACACAAAGTGTAAGTTTCGGGTTTTAATCCATCAATTTTGTGTCGATAAAACGAATTTAAGGAGTGAAGTACAATTTTTTTTTTTTGGAACCCAACCAAAAATGAAAAAATAAATAAATTTGGTAAACTTACCAATGGGATTGACATTGCCCCAATAAGTCTCAACTTGTGGATGTTGCAATGGATCACCATACACCTCACTAGTACTCGTTAACAAAAATCTAGCACCAATTCTCTTAGCCAAACCAAGAATATTAAGAGTGCCAATCACATTAGTCTTGATCGTCTTAACCGGATTAAACTTATAATGAACCGGAGAAGCAGGACAAGCAAGATGATAAATCTGATCAACTTCCAACAACAATGGCTCAACCACATCGTGTCGAATAAGCTCAAACCTAGGGTTTCCAAAATGATGCATCACATTTTCTTTTCTCCCCGTAAAAAAATTATCAACCACAATCACACTATCTCCTCTTGCCATCAACCGGTCCACCAAATGACTTCCCACAAAACCGGCCCCACCGGTGACAACAATCCTTAGGCCTTTTGTTTTTAGCCCTAAGGGTATTTTTCCACCGGAGTTGATAAATGGGGTGGCGGAGAATGAGTTATCGGGTAGATATTAGTTCGTTGAGACGTAGTTTGTGATGGGGTGGTACTTAGTGGTGGTGTAAGGGTGGTTGTTTGAGTGTAGGAGGGTGAAAAAAAGGGTGGCAATGACAATGCCAAGGAAGATGAAAAATAAGCGTTGTTCTTTAACAATGTAACGTAAGGGATGCATCAAGGAGTTCCATGATGGTTTGGTAGGTTTAGATGAATATGTTTCGGTGGTTTGTAGTGACTCGTGCCCCCGGAATATTAATTCCGATGCCATTGTTATTATTAGGTTACACTATATGTAATGTAACCTCTTATATGTAAATTTGTATGTGTATGAATTGTGGAATACAAGTGGACTCTAGATGTAGAGAAATTAGAGGAGGAGATCGAGTTTGTGTAAGAAAGTGAGAGAGGTGCGTGTAAAAATATTCCATTATTTTCGTCATTTTCTTTCTTTTGTTTTGGACTCATTTTTATTTCGAGAAATGATAAAATTCTTATAATAATTTACGAGTTTTTCCCAAAATACCGAGTTTGTATTTAGTATTTATATTATTCTAACTTATAACCCGTGCAAAGTACGGATACTATTAATAAATTTTATATAATTTAAATATTTTATTTAATATAATAATTTGTTTTATTATTAATTTTTCTATACAATGATATCTATATGTTAATATTCATAAAATTTAATGATAAGTCATAATTTTAAATAAATAAAAGAGTTTGAATGGTGATGAAATTGAGTTGAATGTGAGTAAACCATATTGAATAAAAATTATAGGATAAATATGATTTTTAAAATAGAAAATAGAAAATAGAAAATATAATTTAAATATAATATAATATTATCCGTGAGGAGTTGTATAAAAGGAGGACTATCGGGGATAGAGTTGTACGATATATGTCCTTTCTAAAATTAGACATGATCGTTTCTATGGTTCACCTAAAATTGGACCGTTAAGATCTTTTCTATGGTTTTCTAAAATTAGATTTTATTAAAATTGAATGGTTAGGATCATTTCTATGGTTAACCTAAAATTGGACGATTATGATCTTTTCTATGGTTCACCTCAGTGTTTCAAAAAAAAAAAGTTCTCTAGTTTGGTGTATGTATGATATATTGTTATTTCCCAGAATAATGTCAATATAATTTTTAGGAGGGGGGGTTGAATATAAATTATTAAAACTTTTTGTTTTAATAATTGTTCTTGTAGTTATGAGTGTTTGAGAGAAAATATATGAACAATTAAACTGAAAAGTATTTGAACAACAATGTTTAAAATTACTGATAGATTGGTTTTTCCATCAGTGTATATTTTTGCTCAAATTATCTAGGTTAATAAAACCTAGCTGCTTTTTACAAAGTTAGAAAAATGAACCAATTGATCTCACAAAGTGCTTTAAGGCTTAAACAATTGATTATAAGATATTGTCTAACTTCAGTCCCTTTTCTAACAATGCTACCACACTTGTTTATATATTACAAGTGTGTTTAAAATATCTAGAAAGAGTATTAAAATAATTAATCTAAACTAGGATTGTTTCTAATCTATCTTCCCTTTTGCCTTTTTCTATTTCGGAAAAAGTACTTCAGACTTGGAAAGACAACTTCAACTTGAGTCTTCACAGTCATCATAGACCATCTTCCATATGTGTACTTTTATCTATCAACTTGTCAACTTATGTTGTCTCAATCAATTGATACTTTGCTGTTAGGCATCAATTGATTCTTCCTTTTATCCATCAACTAATATTCTTCTTCGATTGATCTTTATATCTATCGATTGATAAATGATGACTTATCGATTGATATAAGTTATCAATCGATATATCAATAAATGTGTCTTCATATCAGTTGATGGTCTTGATGGTGTTCAATATTTGATTAGGCTTCTTATTAATTGATCTTCTATCCATTGATGCTTCTATATCAATTGATCATCCTTCACTTGCATAATTTTCCTGTCTTCAAATAATTATAATTTGACAGTCTAAATTACACATCAGTTGATGACCTATATCAATCGACTATAGTATCAATTGATGAGAATAATATTAAATGACTTACGCCTTATCAATTGAAATAAAGTAAATACACCTATACTACAATCCATATTATCAGTTGATTCACATAAACATTTCAACTGATAAATGGTTTCCTGATCAATCGATATTTATAACTTTCATATCAATTGATCAGTTACTACAATTAAAATTTCTATGATTCTAAGATTAAAATTATCATTAAGTTACATGTAGATTCCTAACAATCTCCCCCTATTTATGTCTGTGACATGAACATGCATAAATATACTTGATGATAACAAAACCCTTAATTATTTTCATTCAGATAGAATCAAGAAATTTAATTAGCACTTTGAATTTGAAAGTACCAGTTGATGTGTAATTTCTGCAAACTGCTCCAATGTCTTCCACTCTTCATGAACTTCATTTTCCATTCACTTCTTCTTTTTTTTTCTTCTCAGCATTTTCTTTTAGCTGTCTCATAAATGAACTCCTCAATATTGCTTCATCTTCATCAGTTTCTTCAAGTTGCCTCATTAGATAGTAAATTTCTTCATCTGTGATTTTGTCCAGATATTTGCAGATATCAAAGAACTTTGTGTTGCCCTCCATATCAGTAAAAATCATAGCATATTTTGGCTCCAACACCACCTTCTTGACTTGAGATTTCCATAGCTTAAGAGGTGAATCAGATTCAACTTCAGCCTTTGCTCTCCTTAGCTTTGAAATTTGATGTTGAATTTCCTGAGCAATTGTAACATTGAGTTTGTACCTTTTGTTGAGAAGAGGTAAAATGGTTTTCAGGACATTGTAACTTTGATTCATTATCACCTTCATTGAGTAAGTGATTTTTGATCCATTATCATATTCCAACCTCATTGGCTCTTCTTGGTTAGAGGTTGCATGGTGAGTTCTTACTCCTATTAGCCCTTTTTCACTCATCACTGGAATTCCTTTCATTTTGTACCCTTCAATTCTCACTTCTTCCTTGATTTCTTCTCGATTGACATGAGGGACTTCTTGAACCACTATTTCTTGAGTTGAATTTACCTTTTTCTTAGCCATTGCAATTTTTCTCCTTTTTCTCAATGGTTGTTCTGCCAATTGCTTTTCCATATGCCATTGCATTTCCATCTGTCTAGCAATCTCTTCATTTTCCTTTTCTCTCCTTGCAACATTTGAGATTCCTGTAGTGATGGCTCCTTGAAGTAGCTTCTGGCCAATTGGTTCACTTTTCTTTTTCTTTTCTTCTTCAATCATTATTACTTTACCCTTTTTCTTCTCTTCAAGGGCTTCAACATCTATATGTAGAAAAGCTTCTGTATTTGAATTGATTTCTTTGGCAGCCTGTTTTTCACTTTCATTGATAGCCTTTATTTGAGCAATGAACTCATCCAAATTTCCTACTTGTGCAGCCTTTGACACCAACTCAGTATTCTTATTTAGATCTTCAATCTTCTTCCTTTCCCTCTCAATCATTGCTTGAGTTTCCTTTTCTCTAGATATTCTTCTAGCTTCTAGATCATCTTCAAATTTCTTTGCATCTCTTTTTTTCTTTTCTAAGTCATCTTTGGTTGACTTAGATGACTTTGAAGATTGACCTTTATTACTTCCACTTGCACCACTTCCTAAATTATTCTTAGAGGCTCCAACACCCCCTACACCACCATCACCATCCTTACCACCATCACCATCTTTATCCTTCTTATCATTCTCCCCCTTTTTGTTATCATCAATTGGAGTAGGTGGTGGCATCCTGTCAAGAATCTTTTGAAGAATGGAGGCATACATAACTTGACCCTTGATTATATCATCCATTTTCTTTTCCATAGAAGTCACCCTGTTCTCCAAAGCTGTAAAGTTCTTGGATTATTTGAATAGTTTATTCTTTATTTGAGCTAGAGTGTTCATTGGAAGCTTCTCATCCAATCTTCTTTCCAATGCATTCTTGGTAGATGTGATGGATCCTTTAAGAATTTCCACTTCCTTCTTGACTCCTGTCACTGTCATCTTTTGAGTTTTCAATGACTCCCTCATACAGTGTGCAATCCTCCTTTGAATAAGATCTGCAATCTCAACTTCCATATTTGCTCTTCTGTATTGAGAAAGAATTTCAGTTTCAGCAGCTGCTAGAGAACCATCAAGTGTACTCATCCATGACTCTTCATCAGAATCATCCTCCAAATCTTCAGGTTCCATATAATATATATCTGTTGTATTGACAATGCTCTTCTCTAGATTTCTGGTTCTTTTCTCAGTGTGCTCAATTCCCAAGATTTGTTATGCACTTTTATTACTTGATGTAGCCAACTCTTGGTATCTTGGATCAGGATGGATAAATTTGCTTGAATCCAAATCACCAACATCAACCTCTTCATCCTCCCCAACTTCACCCTCCAATTTTCAGCCTCCTTATTGACTCCACTCCCACCTGCATCATAATTAGGGACTCCCTCTATCTCCTTCACTCCTTCTTTCTCTAACATCAGTTCATTTTCCAACTCTTGTGAATATAAAAGAATATTTTTATCTCTCTCACTCATCTCTCTATTTTACATCAAGATCTCATCTTGAAATCTCACATCTCCCTCATTCATAACCTGTGCACCTACTAAGGTGGGCCCATCAAGTATTTCACTCACATTCCTGGAAGAAGTAGGAATGACCTCATTCACTCCCTCTCCTTTTGCCAGAATGCAATCCTGCCTCTCACTCAACTCACTCATTCCTAGAAGTGTTTGTGCAATATCAATTGATTGAGTATCAATTGATGTAAAGAAAATAGCAAGTTGATGTGTTTGGGATATCCATCGATTGATGGATACCCATCAATTGATCTTGAGTATCAATCGATGGCTTATCAGTCAATGGCTGAATATCAATTGATGTAGAAAAATTAATTGATGGAGTAGAAACAATTAAAGTATTGATTTGAGAAGTGATAATTGATATTACACTTGAGATGGAATCTTGATTTTCCAGAGAAGAAAAGTCAGGAGAGAGTGTTGGCTTCTCCTTGAGTACCAAAGAAGGAGAATTTGAAAATGTCTGATTTTCTATCAGAACATTTTCTGAAGAAATTTGTTGAGGTGGAGAAAAAGGAATAGAAGGGATTGAAATTGAGAGAGAATGGGGTTGCATCTCCACATTTATTGGAGATGCATCAAACTGAATTTGAGAAGGCTCCTCCACAGTTTCCTATGGTTTTGCATTGTGCGATTCCCCTTGTGCAAAGGTTGCCTTCTTCTTCCTCCTTTCATATGATTTGGGGGTTTCGGCTTGTGTATCCTCCCCTTGTATCAATGCCCTTGGTTGTGGGCTCTTTTCAATATTGACACCTTGTTGAGAATATGCCAATAAAGATGTGGTATTATCCTTATTAACACCCAGTCTTTTGAGAGACCGAGGAGTGGCTAGGCTTAAGTTACACACCCTAACTCACTTTATCCTTCTGGTTAAAGTCAAGTCCAATGTGGATCCGGATAATTTTTTTAGGCATGAGCAAAGTATCCCTCTCTTTTCCTAGTTTGATAAATATTCAAATCCATTGATGGAAGCTGAGGTTATATGCATGTGTATATAGACCCCGAGAAACTCTATTGTATTCATTTTTTAATGTAAAGGTTGATTTTTTTAAGAAAAATATACGGTTATTCATCTATTTTTAAAAGATTTTAATTTTACAACTTCGCTCAATTTTATTCTTGTGACTATTAATTATATATGCATATGCGTATGTAAGAGGGACACGAGTAGTTTTGGTATTCATATGTATCTCAACTTTTATAATTGACACGTTCATTCATCGTTGAAAAAAATACTAACAAAATATTTACAAATATAAAAAATGACCAAGTACATGAAGTCATGAATTTTTGTATAATTAATAATTTAGAAAACTTATTACACAGAGTAATGGAGTGCACACGATCACCTCAGTGGTTCAATTCGGAACATGATGGCCGACATAGCCACCTCTCACCACATCGTTAACTGTAAAGACACGACTTTAATTGCGTTCATATATTTTCATATAAGTTGAGAGTATAGATCGATGTGATCGAATATGCGTGACTGTTTAAATTAGATTATCCGGTACTAGAGCTTTCTAGTTATCGTAATTTTGAAACCGATTATTCATGCTATTATTTCTCTTTTCTAAATTTATTTTTAGCATATATTCTTTATGATATTACCTATTGCTTTTCCCTGCCATTTTTTCTTTGAGGAGTCCGATGTTTCATCCAAAATTTTATGTAATGCCCATGTTCAAATAATCCATTTGTTAGGGTAGCTTTTTTTTTAACCTCGCGTCTCCACAAACATAATGGAGTTAGGTACGTTGGAGAAAAAATGATAGAGCATGGTTTTATCTCCGGTTATTTTTATCATTAAAAAGCTAATTAGAGTTATCGAAGGAACAAATTTTTTTATTTCCAAAATAACTATGAACCCTGTGAAGTTATTTTTTCATATTTGAACATTGAAATTTTTCCGACTAGCACATTTGAGAGAATTTCCCCTTTTCGGCCAAGATTTATTACCCGAAACACTTAGACAATTTTATTAATGACGCGAGGGAAATGGTAAAGATTATCCTAATTTTAACATATTAGAAATCTTACATAGACACTTGGTTTATTCTTTGGTTTATTGTTGTGAATATTTTTATTACTAATTAAACTTTTTAGCCTCCCATATTTTTTAATGGTGCCGGTGATCAAAACATGTGCATTTCTAGGTAGTGGCTACAGTACTAGTGCAACACAATCAAAAGAGGAACCCGGTCATATTTGTCAAAAGAACCAATATTCCCATCTGCATCAAGTACGAAAAAGAAGCCGAAAATAAACACATAAAGCTTATGAGAACCGTTATGAAATGGGTAAAGAGACAAGGGAACAAGTTCTATTCGAGTGTGCGCCCGAGTGCCATAAAATTAAAGGAGCTCCAAGTTTGGGGTCGGATAGCATCTCCAATTTTGGTTGGCCTCCCTCCAGAGCATTTTTTCGAGCCTAAAATCATCTAGCACTAAGCTGCGGCAACACTAATAACCAGTTTTAAAATCATCTAGCATAAAGATAGTTTAAACATAATACACTTGGTAAGGACTTTAAAATTTTTTGACAAAAAGAACTTTTCAAATTTTAGCCGAAAAGAACTTTTCCAAAAACATTTAAAGCTTTATAATTAAAAGTAGAGATCTTAAAATTAAAATGATATACATAAAAAGAATTTTTCAAAAAGCATTTATAGCTCTATTATTAAACGTAGACTACATCCAAAAAATTGGATGACAGCGTACTTGTTTACTACTTGTACGACCATTTCGGTCATGGTATTATTGGGCAAGTGGACTTGTTAACTAGCTAGTTGCTTCTACCGCTAAACAAGTTTCGTATAAATAGCTGCCGTAGTTCAATCATTTTTATTACACAAAACAATTAACACAGTCCTAGACTACTGGCTAAGCAAGAAAACAAGTCATCCCATACCCAGCAGGCATATAATACGTACATAGAATGAAGAGTTCAGTTTTTTCCATCTTGTCAGTTGCTTTTCTTCTATTTGTTTTACCTTTCTTGTCGACAGCTAACTCCGAGTATTCTCCGAAAGATTTTGTTCAATGTCTAACCCGTTCGAGCTCAACTTCTATATCTGAAGTTGTTTATACCTCCATAAATTCTACTTACACATCCGTCTTACGGTTCTCCATTAACAACCTCAGGTTTGACACACCAACCACTCCTAAACCAGTAGTTATTGTCAAACCCGTGGACGAATTGCAAATCCAGGCTGTCATTTATTGTCAAACCCGAGTACAATGTACTTGATGCACGGTTGATTGATGCCAACGGAAGAATTCTTGATAGAAAATCAATGGGAGAAGATCTCTTTTGGGCTATCAGAGGAGGTGGGGCTTCTAGTTTTGGTGTCATTCTTTCTTGGAAATTGAAGCTAGCTTATGTTCCAAAAATCGTTACTGTATTCCAAGTTGAAAGAACTTTAGAGCAGAATGCAACCGAAGTACTTCACCGTTGGCAAACAGTTGCACCAAAGCTTCCCAAAGACGTTGAAATCCGAGTGGCGGCAAACACTATTTGGAAGCACTTGCCTAATGAAGCTTCAAAAACAGTACAAGAAGATGACTCTAGAAATGCCGTAGACGCTAAAACTATCAGCGTAAAATTTATAGGGTCGTTTCTTGGCCAACCAGAGGGATTACTTTCCATTATGAACGAGAATTTCCCTGAGTTAGGCTTGGTGGCAGGGAATTGTACTGAAGTTACTTATATTCAAGCAGCGCTCATTTTCTCTCTTTTCTCATATGACGATGCTCCTGCACGCTTGTTGGATAGAACTGCATATAAAATCCCTTTCAAAGCAAAATCGGACTTCGTGGACAAGCCTATTTCAAGACAAGGCCTTGATGGGTTGTTCAAAATTCTTCTTCAAGCTGTGCCGGGAAGAACAAATTTCCTTTTCACTTCTTTCGGTGGAAAAATGGATGAAATTTCCGAATCCGCAACTCCATTCCCTCACAGAGCCGGAACATTGTACATGATGTACATGAGAGTGCGGACAGATGGAGACACGTCCAATGCCATGAGATGGATTAGAGGCTTATACAAATACTTGACTCCGTATGTTACCAAGTCTCCGAGAGCTGCATACGTAAATTATAACGATCTAGATCTGGGAGTAAACAATCTACAAGGTACTACCAGCTACAAACAAGCACGTGAATGGGGTAGAAAATACTTCAAGAACAATTTTGACAGACTGGTTAAAGTCAAGTCCAATGTGGATCCGGATAACTTTTTTAGGCATGAGCAAAGTATCCCTCCCTTCTCCTAGTTTGATAAATATTCAAATCCATTGATGGAAGCTGAGGTTATATGCATGTGTATATAGACCCCGAGAAACTCTATTGTATTCATTTTTTAATGTAAAGGTTGATTTTTTTAAGAAAAATATACGGTTATTCATCTATTTTTAAAAGATTTTAATTTTACAACTTCGCTCAATTTTATTCTTGTGACTATTAATTATATATGCATATGCGTATGTAAGAGGGACACGAGTAGTTTTGGTATTCATATGTATCTCAACTTTTATAATTGACACGTTCATTCATCGTTGAAAAAAATACTAACAAAATATTTACAAATATAAAAAATGACCAAGTACATGAAGTCATGAATTTTTGTATAATTAATAATTTAGAAAACTTATTACACAGAGTAATGGAGTGCACACGATCACCTCAGTGGTTCAATTCGGAACATGATGGCCGACATAGCCACCTCTCACCACATCGTTAAGTGTAGAGACACGACTTTAATTGCGTTCATATATTTTCATATAAGTTGAGAGTATAGATCGATGTGATCGAATGTGCGTGACTGTTTAAATTAGATTATCCGGTACTAGAGCTTTCTACTTATCGTAATTTTGAAACCGGTTATTCCTGTTATTATTTCTCTTTTCTAAATTTATTTTTAGCATATATTCTTTATGATATTACCTATTGCTTTTCCCTGTCATTTTTTCTTTGAGGAGTCCGACGTTTCATCCAAAATTTTATGTAATGCCCATGTTCAAATAATCCATTTGTTAGGGTAGCTTTTTTTTAAACCTCGCGTCTCCACAAACATAATGGAGTTAGGTACGTTGGAGGAAAAATGATAGAGCATGGTTTTATCTCCCGTTTTTTTTTTAATCATTAAAAAGCTAATTAGAGTTATCGATGGAACAAAATTTTTTATTTCCAAAATAACTATGAACCCTGTGAAGTTATTTTTTCAGATTTGAACATTGAAATTTTTCCGACTAGCACATTTGGGAGAATTTCCCCTTTCCGGCCGAGATTTATTACCGGAAACACTTAGACAATTTTATTAATGACGCGAGGGAAATGGTAAAGATTATCCTAATTTTAACATATTAGAAATCAAGACACTTGGTTTATTCTTTGGTTTATTGTTGTGAATATTTTTATTACTAATTAAACTTTTTAGCCTCCCATATTTTTTAATGGTGCCGGTGATCAAAACATATGCATTTCTAGGTAGTCGCTACAGTACTAGTGCAACACAATCAAAAGAGGAACCCGGTCATATTTGTCAAAAGAACCAATATTCCCATCTACATCAAGTACGAAAAAGAAGCCGAAAATAAACACATAAAGCTTGTGAGAACGGTTATGAAATGGGTAAAGAGACAAGGGAACAAGTTCTATTCGAGTGTGCGCCCGAGTGCCATAAAATTAAAGGAGCTCCAAGTTTGGGGTCGGATAGCATCTCCAATTTTGGTTGGCCTCCCTCCAGAGCATTTTTTCGAGCCTAAAATCATCCAGCACTAAGCTGCGGCAACACTAATAACCAGTTTTATATAAAAATATTCTATTATCTCCACAATTTATATTTAGGGATGAAAACAAATTAAAAATGTATTAAAATTTAAATATTCATGTTATTAATTAGTTATAATATAACTAACAAACGTAAAATATTTTATTATACACAATTACAAAAAAAATTTAATACATAAACATTTATATATACAAATATCAAGTCAATATTATATATAAATATGTATGAAATAATCCCACGTTGTATAAGATAGTTTAAACATAATACACTTGGTAAGGACTTTTAAAATTTTTGACAAAAAGAACTTTTCAAATTTTAGCCGAAAAGAACTTTTCCAAAAACATTTAAAGCTTTATAATTAAAAGTAGAGATCTTAAAATTAAAATGATATACATAAAAAGAATTTTTCAAAAAGCATTTATAGCTCTATTATTAAACGTAGACTACATCCAAAAAATTGGATGACAGCTTACTTGTTTACTACTTGTACGACCATTTCGGTCATGGTATTATTGGGCAAGTGGACTTGTTAACTAGCTAGTTGCTTCTACCGCTAAACAAGTTTCGTATAAATAGCTGCCGTAGTTCAATCATTTTTATTACACAAAACAATTAACACAGTCCTAGACTACTGGCTAAGCAATAAAACAAGGCATCCCATACCCAGCAAGCATATAATACGTACATAGAATGAAGATTTCAGTTTTTTCCATCTTGTCAGTTGCTTTTCTTCTATTTGTTTTACCTTTCTTGTCGACAGCTAACTCCGAGTATTCTCCGAAAGATTTTGTTCAATGTCTAACCCGTTCGAGCTCAACTTCTATATCTGAAGTTGTTTATACCTCCATAAATTCTACTTACACATCCGTCTTACGGTTCTCCATTAACAACCTCAGGTTTGACACACCAACCACTCCTAAACCAGTAGTTATTGTCAAACCCGTGGACGAATTGCAAATCCAGGCTGTCATTTATTGTTGCAAGAAACATGACATTCAAATGAGGATTCGAGGCGGGGGGCATGATTATGAAGGCCTCTCGTATGTAGCACAAGTACCGTTTGTGTTGCTTGATATGATCAATCTTCGGTCAGTTGATGTTGATCCTGTGGCAGCTACTGCTTGGGTTCAATCTGGAGCAACACTTGGGGAATTATATTATCATATTGCTCAAAAGAGCAGTACACTTGCATTCCCGGGTGAAATTTGGTCAACGGTTGGTGTTAGTGGACTCACAAGTGGCGGAGGGTATGGCGTTTTGAGAAGAAAGTATGGCCTAGCTGCTGACAATGTACTTGATGCACGGTTGATTGATGCCAACGGAAGAATTCTTGATAGAAAATCAATGGGAGAAGATCTCTTTTGGGCTATCAGAGGAGGTGGGGCTTCTAGTTTTGGTGTCATTCTTTCTTGGAAATTGAAGCTAGCTTATGTTCCAAAAATCGTTACTGTATTCCAAGTTGAAAGAACTTTAGAGCAGAATGCAACCGAAGTACTTCACCGTTGGCAAACAGTTGCACCAAAGCTTCCCAAAGACGTTGAAATCCGAGTGGCGGCAAACACTATTTGGAAGCACTTGCCTAATGAAGCTTCAAAAACAGTACAAGAAGATGACTCTAGAAATGCCGTAGACGCTAAAACTATCAGCGTAAAATTTATAGGGTCGTTTCTTGGCCAACCAAAGGGATTACTTTCCATTATGAACGAGAATTTCCCAGAGTTAGGCTTGGTGGCAGGGAATTGTACTGAAGTTACTTATATTCAAGCAGCGCTCATTTTCTCTCTTTTCTCATATGACGATGCTCCTGCACGCTTGTTGGATAGAACTGCATATAAAATCCCTTTCAAAGCAAAATCGGACTTCGTGGACAAGCCTATTTCAAGACAAGGCCTTGATGGGTTGTTCAAAATTCTTCTTCAAGCTGTGCCGGGAAGAACAAATTTCCTTTTCACTTCTTTCGGTGGAAAAATGGATGAAATTTCCGAATCCGCAACTCCATTCCCTCACAGAGCCGGAACATTGTACATGATGTACATGAGAGTGCGGACAGATGGAGACACGTCCAATGCCATGAGATGGATTAGAGGCTTATACAAATACTTGACTCCGTATGTTACCAAGTCTCCGAGAGCTGCATACGTAAATTATAACGATCTAGATCTGGGAGTAAACAATCTACAAGGTACTACCAGCTACAAACAAGCAAGTGAATGGGGTAGAAAATACTTCAAGAACAATTTTGACAGACTGGTTAAAGTCAAGTCCAATGTGGATCCGGATAACTTTTTTAGGCATGAGCAAAGTATCCCTCCCTTTTCCTAGTTTGATAAATATTCAAATCCATTGATGGAAGCTGAGGTTATATGCATGTGTATATAGACCGCGAGAAACTCTATTGTATTCATTTTTTAATGTAAAGGTTGATTTTTTTTAGAAAAATATACGGTTATTCATCTATTTTTAAAAGATTTTAATTTTACAACTTCGCTCAATTTTATTCTTGTGACTATTAATTATATATGCATATGCGTATGTAAGAGGGACACGAGTAGTTTTGGTATTCATATGTATCTCAACTTTTATAATTGACACGTTCATTCATCGTTGAAAAAAATACTAACAAAATATTTACAAATATAAAAAATGACCAAGTACATGAAGTCATGAATTTTTGTATAATTAATAATTTAGAAAACTTATTACACAGAGTAATGGAGTGCACACGATCACCTCAGTGGTTCAATTCGGAACATGATGGCCGACATAGCCACCTCTCACCACATCGTTAAGTGTAAAGACACGACTTTAATTGCGTTCATATATTTTCATATAAGTTGAGAGTATAGATCGATGTGATCGAATGTGCGTGACTGTTTAAATTAGATTATCCGGTACTAGAGCTTTCTAGTTATCGTAATTTTGAAACCGGTTATTCCTGTTATTATTTCTCTTTTCTAAATTTATTTTTAGCATATATTCTTTATGATATTACCTATTGCTTTTCCCTGCCATTTTTTCTTTGAGGAGTCCGATGTTTCATCCAAAATTTTATGTAATGCCCATGTTCAAATAATCCATTTGTTAGGGTAGCTTTTTTTTAAACCTCGCGTCTCCACAAACATAATGGAGTTAGGTACCTTGGAGGAAAAATGATAGAGCATGGTTTTATCTCCCGTTTTTTTTATCATTAAAAAGCTAATTAGAGTTATCGATGGAACAAAATTTTTTATTTCCAAAATAACTATGAACCCTGTGAAGTTATTTTTTCAGATTCGAACATTGAAATTTTTCCGACTAGCACATTTGGGAGAATTTCCCCTTTCCGGCCGAGATTTATTACCGGAAACACTTAGACAATTTTATTAATGACGCGAGGGAAATGGTAAAGATTATCCTAATTTTAACATATTAGAAATCTTACATAGACACTTGGTTTATTCTTTGGTTTATTGTTGTGAATATTTTTATTACTAATTAAACTTTTTAGCCTCCCATATTTTTTAATGGTGCCGGTGATCAAAACATATGCATTTCTAGGTAGTCGCTACAGTACTAGTGCAACACAATCAAAAGAGGAACCCGGTCATATTTGTCAAAAGAACCAATATTCCCATCTACATCAAGTACGAAAAAGAAGCCGAAAATAAACACATAAAGCTTGTGAGAACGGTTATGAAATGGGTAAAGAGACAAGGGAACAAGTTCTATTCGAGTGTGCGCCCGAGTGCCATAAAATTAAAGGAGCTCCAAGTTTGGGGTCGGATAGCATCTCCAATTTTGGTTGGCCTCCCTCCAGAGCATTTTTTCGAGCCTAAAATCATCTAGCACTAAGCTGCGGCAACACTAATAACCAGTTTTATATAAAAATATTCTATTATCTCCACAATTACCAACAAATATTTAGGGATGAAAACAAATTAAAAATGTATTAAAATTTAAATATTCATGTTATTAATAGTTATAATATAACTAACAAACGTAAAATATTTTATTATACACAATTACAAAAAAAATTTAATACATAAACATTTATATATACAAATATCAAGTCAATATTATATATAAATATGTATGAAATAATCCCACGTTGTATAAGATAGTTTAAACATAATACACTTGGTAAGGACTTTTAAATTTTTTGACAAAAAGAACTTTTCAAATTTTAGCCGAAAAGAACTTTTCCAAAAACATTTAAAGCTTTATAATTAAAAGTAGAGATCTTAAAATTAAAATGATATACATAAAAAGAATTTTTCAAAAAGCATTTATAGCTCTATTATTAAACGTAGACTACATCCAAAAAATTGGATGACAGCGTACTTGTTTACTACTTGTACGACCATTTCGGTCATGGTATTATTGGGCAAGTGGACTTGTTAACTAGCTAGTTGCTTCTACCGCTAAACAAGTTTCGTATAAATAGCTGCCGTAGTTCAATCATTTTTATTACACAAAACAATTAACACAGTCCTAGACTACTGGCTAAGCAAGAAAACAAGGCATCCCATACCCAGCAAGCATATAATACGTACATAGAATGAAGATTTCAGTTTTTTCCATCTTGTCAGTTGCTTTTCTTCTATTTGTTTTACCTTTCTTGTCGACAGCTAACTCCGAGTATTCTCCGAAAGATTTTGTTCAATGTCTAACCCGTTCGAGCTCAACTTCTATATCTGAAGTTGTTTATACCTCCATAAATTCTACTTACACATCCGTCTTATGGTTCTCCATTAACAACCTCAGGTTTGACACACCAACCACTCCTAAACCAGTAGTTATTGTCAAACCCGTGGACGAATTGCAAATCCAGGCTGTCATTTATTGTTGCAAGAAACATGACATTCAAATGAGGATTCGAGGCGGGGGGCATGATTATGAAGGCCTCTCGTATGTAGCACAAGTACCGTTTGTGTTGCTTGATATGATCAATCTTCGGTCAGTTGATGTTGATCCTGTGGCAGCTACTGCTTGGGTTCAATCTGGAGCAACACTTGGGGAATTATATTATCATATTGCTCAAAAGAGCAGTACACTTGCATTCCCGGGTGGAATTTGGTCAACGGTTGGTGTTAGTGGACTCACAAGTGGCGGAGGGTATGGCGTTTTGAGAAGAAAGTATGGCCTAGCTGCTGACAATGTACTTGATGCACGGTTGATTGATGCCAACGGAAGAATTCTTGATAGAAAATCAATGGGAGAAGATCTCTTTTGGGCTATCAGAGGAGGTGGGGCTTCTAGTTTTGGTGTCATTCTTTCTTGGAAATTGAAGCTAGCTTATGTTCCAAAAATCGTTACTGTATTCCAAGTTGAAAGAACTTTAGAGCAGAATGCAACCGAAGTACTTCACCGTTGGCAAACAGTTGCACCAAAGCTTCCCAAAGACGTTGAAATCCGAGTGGCGGCAAACACTATTTGGAAGCACTTGCCTAATGAAGCTTCAAAAACAGTACAAGAAGATGACTCTAGAAATGCCGTAGACGCTAAAACTATCAGCGTAAAATTTATAGGGTCGTTTCTTGGCCAACCAAAGGGATTACTTTCCATTATGAACGAGAATTTCCCAGAGTTAGGCTTGGTGGCAGGGAATTGTACTGAAGTTACTTATATTCAAGAAGCGCTCATTTTCTCTCTTTTCTCATATGACGATGCTCCTGCACGCTTGTTGGATAGAACTGCATATAAAATCCCTTTCAAAGCAAAATCGGACTTCGTGGACAAGCCTATTTCAAGACAAGGCCTTGATGGGTTGTTCAAAATTCTTCTTCAAGCTGTGCCGGGAAGAACAAATTTCCTTTTCACTTCTTTCGGTGGAAAAATGGATGAAATTTCCGAATCCGCAACTCCATTCCCTCACAGAGCCGGAACATTGTACATGATGTACATGAGAGTGCGGACAGATGGAGACACGTCCAATGCCATGAGATGGATTAGAGGCTTATACAAATACTTGACTCCGTATGTTACCAAGTCTCCGAGAGCTGCATACGTAAATTATAACGATCTAGATCTGGGAGTAAACAATCTACAAGGTACTACCAGCTACAAACAAGCAAGTGAATGGGGTAGAAAATACTTCAAGAACAATTTTGACAGACTGGTTAAAGTCAAGTCCAATGTGGATCCGGATAACTTTTTTAGGCATGAGCAAAGTATCCCTCCCTTTTCCTAGTTTGATAAATATTCAAATCCATTGATGGAAGCTGAGGTTATATGCATGTGTATATAGACCCCGAGAAACTCTATTGTATTCATTTTTTAATGTAAAGGTTGATTTTTTTTAGAAAAATATACGGTTATTCATCTATTTTTAAAAGATTTTAATTTTACAACTTCGCTCAATTTTATTCTTGTGACTATTAATTATATATGCATATGCGTATGTAAGAGGGACACGAGTAGTTTTGGTATTCATATGTATCTCAACTTTTATAATTGACACGTTCATTCATCGTTGAAAAAAATACTAACAAAATATTTACAAATATAAAAAATGACCAAGTACATGAAGTCATGAATTTTTGTATAATTAATAATTTAGAAAACTTATTACACAGAGTAATGGAGTGCACACGATCACCTCAGTGGTTCAATTCGGAACATGATGGCCGACATAGCCACCTCTCACCACATCGTTAAGTGTAAAGACACGACTTTAATTGCGTTCATATATTTTCATATAAGTTGAGAGTATAGATCGATGTGATCGAATGTGCGTGACTGTTTAAATTAGATTATCCGGTACTAGAGCTTTCTAGTTATCGTAATTTTGAAACCGGTTATTCCTGTTATTATTTCTCTTTTCTAAATTTATTTTTAGCATATATTCTTTATGATATTACCTATTGCTTTTCCCTGCCATTTTTTCTTTGAGGAGTCCGATGTTTCATCCAAAATTTTATGTAATGCCCATGTTCAAATAATCCATTTGTTAGGGTAGCTTTTTTTAAACCTCGCGTCTCCACAAACATAATGGAGTTAAGGTACGTTGGAGGAAAAATGATAGAGCATGGTTTTATCTCCCGTTTTTTTTATCATTAAAAAGCTAATTAGAGTTATCGATGGAACAAAATTTTTTATTTCCAAAATAACTATGAACCCTGTGAAGTTATTTTTTCAGATTCGAACATTGAAATTTTTCCGACTAGCACATTTGGGAGAATTTCCCCTTTCCGGCCGAGATTTATTACCGGAAACACTTAGACAATTTTATTAATGACGCGAGGGAAATGGTAAAGATTATCCTAATTTTAACATATTAGAAATCTTACATAGACACTTGGTTTATTCTTTGGTTTATTGTTGTGAATATTTTTATTACTAATTAAACTTTTTAGCCTCCCATATTTTTTAATGGTGCCGGTGATCAAAACATATGCATTTCTAGGTAGTCGCTACAGTACTAGTGCAACACAATCAAAAGAGGAACCCGGTCATATTTGTCAAAAGAACCAATATTCCCATCTACATCAAGTACGAAAAAGAAGCCGAAAATAAACACATAAAGCTTGTGAGAACGGTTATGAAATGGGTAAAGAGACAAGGGAACAAGTTCTATTCGAGTGTGCGCCCGAGTGCCATAAAATTAAAGGAGCTCCAAGTTTGGGGTCGGATAGCATCTCCAATTTTGGTTGGCCTCCCTCCAGAGCATTTTTTCGAGCCTAAAATCATCTAGCACTAAGCTGCGGCAACACTAATAACCAGTTTTATATAAAAATATTCTATTATCTCCACAATTACCAACAAATATTTAGGGATGAAAACAAATTAAAAATGTATTAAAATTTAAATATTCATGTTATTAATAGTTATAATATAACTAACAAACGTAAAATATTTTATTATACACAATTACAAAAAAAATTTAATACATAAACATTTATATATACAAATATCAAGTCAATATTATATATAAATATGTATGAAATAATCCCACGTTGTATAAGATAGTTTAAACATAATACACTTGGTAAGGACTTTTAAATTTTTTGACAAAAAGAACTTTTCAAATTTTAGCCGAAAAGTGTTGTAAATATGTAAATTTGGAAATAAGCTGGGAACAAAAGATGTTCTATTTCTCACGACTTGAAACTGAGATACAAGCAGGATATATATATATATACCCTGTTAAACAACTAAAACAAGCTAGAAAATAGCAACTACATTCCTACACTTACTCCACTACTTCCATACCCCTACTAACATTAAACTACCCGTGAGACTCGCTCCATTCTGCAGCCACGCACGACTAGAGCCCAGACCCACTTGCAACGTTTACAAACAACGTTTTACAAAAGAAGTAACTAAAACATATTTAACTAACTAAAACGATATGATTATAGAATTAAAACCCAACAATCTCCCCCTTAATTCTATAATCATCTATCAATTCATCAGCTACCCGTATGGCATGCTTTGAACTGCAACAGCCCATATGGCTTCTACTTCATGCCTGCATTGCAAATATATTGATCCAGCCCGTGTGGCCTTTCTGTGCCCATTTGACACCACTGATCACAACCCTTTTGGCTTCCTTATTTGCTCGTTTGGCAACTTATTTCCTGCCCATGTGGCATTCTTATTACAGCCCTTATGGCTATTATTCACAAGCCCGTATGACTTGTGTTTGTTGGCCCATATGGCCTTTACAGCAAAGCCGGTTCATCGTCAAGAAACTGTGCTAAATTGGCTTCTTGACAGTGTTCTTTCTTTCGTCGTGGTTTGTCACACTCTGAAGCGAAATGACCGTAAACGTTGCAATTGAAACACTTTATCTTGCTCTTGTCCAGTCTGCCCTTCCATTTCTGAGTTAACAGGAGTTGTTGTTGCCCACTTTGCTCACTCCTACCTCGCATTCTTTCTTCATGGGCCTTGAGACGTCCCACCAATTCCTCGACTGTCATTGATTTGATATCTCCAAACTGCTCAATGTTTGAAGCTATTTGAAGGAATTTATCAGGAACAGCACGTAGTATCTTCCTTACTACACTTGTTTCTTCCATCGTTTCACCAAGAACCCGGATATTGGTCACAATGCCGCTCAGTTTCATGCAGAAATCATCTATCTTCTCTGAGTCCTTCATGGTAAGAGACTCAAATTCTCCTTTCAAGGTCTGCACTTTTGCCTCCTTCACACGCTCCACTCCCATACACATTGTTTTGATCGCCTCCCAGGCTTCCTTAGCAGTTTCTTTCTCAGCAATGGTCAGCAATATGTCCTCTGGCACCCCCTGGTAAATTGCTGCAAGTGCCACCTGCACCGTTCTTTCATCAACGGCTACCTTGGGATCCTTTTGTTCGATAGCTCCCCAAACTCCTTGTGCCTTCATGAATACCTTCATTTTTAGAGACCATGCTGTATAGTTACTTCTCGTTAGCATGGGATAGTTCAAACCCACAACTCCTTCCTTCATCTTTGGCGTTTCCATGGCTTCCTGTGTATGTAGTGGTTGATATTTAGGTATGTACAGGATGTAAATGCGGCTCTCTGTGTGTGTGTTTTTTTTTAAATGAAAGACCTAACCTGGTTATGCTCTGATACCATGTTGTAAATATGTAAATTTGGAAATAAGCTGGGAACAAAAGATGTTCTATTTCTCACGACTTGAAACTGAGATACAAGCAGGATATATATATATACCCTGTTAAACAACTAAAACAAGCTAGAAAATAGCAACTACATTCCTACACTTACTCCACTACTTCCATACCCCTACTAACATTAAACTACCCGTGAGACTCGCTCCATTCTGCAGCCACGCACGACTAGAGCCCAGACCCACTTGCAACGTTTACAAACAACGTTTTACAAAACAAGTAACTAAAACATATTTAACTAACTAAAACGATATGATTATAGAATTAAAACCCAACAAAAAGAACTTTTCAAAAAGCATTTATAGCTCTATTATTAAACGTAGACCACATCCAAAAAATTGGATGACAGCGTACTTGTTTACTACTTGTACGACCATTTCGGTCATGGTATTATTGGGCAAGTGGACTTGTTAACTAGCTAGTTGCTTCTACCGCTAAACAAGTTTCGTATAAATAGCTGCCGTAGTTCAATCATTTTTATTACACAAAACAATTAACACAGTCCTAGACTACTGGCTAAGCAAGAAAACAAGGCATCCCATACCCAGCAAGCATATAATACGTACATAGAATGAAGATTTCAGTTTTTTCCATCTTGTCAGTTGCTTTTCTTCTATTTGTTTTACCTTTCTTGTCGACAGCTAACTCCGAGTATTCTCCGAAAGATTTTGTTCAATGTCTAACCCGTTCGAGCTCAACTTCTATATCTGAAGTTGTTTATACCTCCATAAATTCTACTTACACATCCGTCTTACGGTTCTCCATTAACAACCTCAGGTTTGACACACCAACCACTCCTAAACCAGTAGTTATTGTCAAACCCGTGGACGAATTGCAAATCCAGGCTGTCATTTATTGTTGCAAGAAACATGACATTCAAATGAGGATTCGAGGCGGGGGGCATGATTATGAAGGCCTCTCGTATGTAGCACAAGTACCGTTTGTGTTGCTTGATATGATCAATCTTCGGTCAGTTGATGTTGATCCTGTGGCAGCTACTGCTTGGGTTCAATCTGGAGCAACACTTGGGGAATTATATTATCATATTGCTCAAAAGAGCAGTACACTTGCATTCCCGGGTGGAATTTGGTCAACGGTTGGTGTTAGTGGACTCACAAGTGGCGGAGGGTATGGCGTTTTGAGAAGAAAGTATGGCCTAGCTGCTGACAATGTACTTGATGCACGGTTGATTGATGCCAACGGAAGAATTCTTGATAGAAAATCAATGGGAGAAGATCTCTTTTGGGCTATCAGAGGAGGTGGGGCTTCTAGTTTTGGTGTCATTCTTTCTTGGAAATTGAAGCTAGCTTATGTTCCAAAAATCGTTACTGTATTCCAAGTTGAAAGAACTTTAGAGCAGAATGCAACCGAAGTACTTCACCGTTGGCAAACAGTTGCACCAAAGCTTCCCAAAGACGTTGAAATCCGAGTGGCGGCAAACACTATTTGGAAGCACTTGCCTAATGAAGCTTCAAAAACAGTACAAGAAGATGACTCTAGAAATGCCGTAGACGCTAAAACTATCAGCGTAAAATTTATAGGGTCGTTTCTTGGCCAACCAAAGGGATTACTTTCCATTATGAACGAGAATTTCCCTGAGTTAGGCTTGGTGGCAGGGAATTGTACTGAAGTTACTTATATTCAAGCAGCGCTCATTTTCTCTCTTTTCTCATATGACGATGCTCCTGCACGCTTGTTGGATAGAACTGCATATAAAATCCCTTTCAAAGCAAAATCGGACTTCGTGGACAAGCCTATTTCAAGACAAGGCCTTGATGGGTTGTTCAAAATTCTTCTTCAAGCTGTGCCGGGAAGAACAAATTTCCTTTTCACTTCTTTCGGTGGAAAAATGGATGAAATTTCCGAATCCGCAACTCCATTCCCTCACAGAGCCGGAACATTGTACATGATGTACATGAGAGTGCGGACAGATGGAGACACGTCCAATGCCATGAGATGGATTAGAGGCTTATACAAATACTTGACTCCGTATGTTACCAAGTCTCCGAGAGCTGCATACGTAAATTATAACGATCTAGATCTGGGAGTAAACAATCTACAAGGTACTACCAGCTACAAACAAGCAAGTGAATGGGGTAGAAAATACTTCAAGAACAATTTTGACAGACTGGTTAAAGTCAAGTCCAATGTGGATCCGGATAACTTTTTTAGGCATGAGCAAAGTATCCCTCCCTTTTCCTAGTTTGATAAATATTCAAATCCATTGATGGAAGCTGAGGTTATATGCATGTGTATATAGACCCCGAGAAACTCTATTGTATTCATTTTTTAATGTAAAGGTTGATTTTTTTTAGAAAAATATACGGTTATTCATCTATTTTTAAAAGATTTTAATTTTACAACTTCGCTCAATTTTATTCTTGTGACTATTAATTATATATGCATATGCGTATGTAAGAGGGACACGAGTAGTTTTGGTATTCATATGTATCTCAACTTTTATAATTGACACGTTCATTCATCGTTGAAAAAAATACTAACAAAATATTTACAAATATAAAAAATGACCAAGTACATGAAGTCATGAATTTTTGTATAATTAATAATTTAGAAAACTTATTACACAGAGTAATGGAGTGCACACGATCACCTCAGTGGTTCAATTCGGAACATGATGGCCGACATAGCCACCTCTCACCACATCGTTAAGTGTAAAGACACGACTTTAATTGCGTTCATATATTTTCATATAAGTTGAGAGTATAGATCGATGTGATCGAATGTGCGTGACTGTTTAAATTAGATTATCCGGTACTAGAGCTTTCTAGTTATCGTAATTTTGAAACCGGTTATTCCTGTTATTATTTCTCTTTTCTAAATTTATTTTTAGCATATATTCTTTATGATATTACCTATTGCTTTTCCCTGCCATTTTTTCTTTGAGGAGTCCGATGTTTCATCCAAAATTTTATGTAATGCCCATGTTCAAATAATCCATTTGTTAGGGTAGCTTTTTTTTAAACCTCGCGTCTCCACAAACATAATGGAGTTAGGTACGTTGGAGGAAAAATGATAGAGCATGGTTTTATCTCCCGTTTTTTTTATCATTAAAAAGCTAATTAGAGTTATCGATGGAACAAAATTTTTTATTTCCAAAATAACTATGAACCTGTGAAGTTATTTTTTCAGATTCGAACATTGAAATTTTTCCGACTAGCACATTTGGGAGAATTTCCCCTTTCCGGCCGAGATTTATTACCGGAAACACTTAGACAATTTTATTAATGACGCGAGGGAAATGGTAAAGATTATCCTAATTTTAACATATTAGAAATCTTACATAGACACTTGGTTTATTCTTTGGTTTATTGTTGTGAATATTTTTATTACTAATTAAACTTTTTAGCCTCCCATATTTTTTAATGGTGCCGGTGATCAAAACATATGCATTTCTAGGTAGTCGCTACAGTACTAGTGCAACACAATCAAAAGAGGAACCCGGTCATATTTGTCAAAAGAACCAATATTCCCATCTACATCAAGTACGAAAAAGAAGCCGAAAATAAACACATAAAGCTTGTGAGAACGGTTATGAAATGGGTAAAGAGACAAGGGAACAAGTTCTATTCGAGTGTGCGCCCGAGTGCCATAAAATTAAAGGAGCTCCAAGTTTGGGGTCGGATAGCATCTCCAATTTTGGTTGGCCTCCCTCCAGAGCATTTTTTCGAGCCTAAAATCATCTAGCACTAAGCTGCGGCAACACTAATAACCAGTTTTATATAAAAATATTCTATTATCTCCACAATTACCAACAAATATTTAGGGATGAAAACAAATTAAAAATGTATTAAAATTTAAATATTCATGTTATTAATTAGTTATAATATAACTAACAAACGTAAAATATTTTATTATACGTAGGGCTGTAATTCGAGTCGGGTTTTTTTGAGCTCGACTCGAGCTCGACTCGATTAACTCGGCTCGACTCGGCTCGAACTCGTTATCGAGCTCGAGCTCGAACAGGTTTTCGGGCTCGATTAAAAACTCGAGTCGAGTCGAGTATTTTTAGGCTCGACTCGGGCTCGACTCGATAAGACTCGAACTCGAACTCGACTCGGCTCGAGCTCGAACTCGATTAATTTTTTTATAATATATAATTTAATTTATTTAAATATTTTAATTAGTTGATTTCTAAATATATAATATATTAAAATTTGTAGTGTTCTTGAATTTATAAGTTATTTATTTTTTAAAATTTTAATTTAGAAATTTGAGACCAAATCTTATTTTTAAAGTCATTTTTCATTTTGAGTTAAAAAAATGTCTGTTTGTGTAATAAATCATAAAATGACTTACAATTGAAAAAATTATGTAATTTTATACCTTTTTTAAAGATTAAAATTTAATTTAGAAATTTGAGACCAAATATTATTTTTAAAATAAAAAGTAAGTTATTTATTTTTAAAAATATTAATATACACTAAGAGCCCAGTTTAAAGTTATTTTTCATTTTGAGTTAAAAATGTCTGTTTGTGTAATAAATCATAAAATGACTTAAAATTGAAAAAATTATGCAATTTTATACCTTTTTTAAAGATTAAAATTTAATTTTAAAACTAGCTTATAGCCCGTGCAAAACACGTGTGAGATTAATAAATTATATATTAGTTATTTTATATGATTTAAATATGTAATTTAAAATTAAAATTATAGATATAATATAAAAGTATAGATAATATAGATATAACATAGTGATAAAATTTAATTAATGTTAATAAAATAATATTATTGTTTTAAAATTCATAAAATTTAATATTCATAGAATATAATTTAAATATAATATAATATTATTCTATCCGTGATGAGTTGTATAAAAGGAGGACTATCAGAGTTATAGTTGTATATAAGGTGTTGATGTCGGTCTTCTAATTTGAACATACGGGTATTAATGAAAACTGGTTGTTCTAGTTTGAGCAAAGTTCTTCTAATTTGAGTAGAGCTTGTGTTTTGATAAATAATTTGTGTTATGCGATTAAAATAGAGAAATAGATGGAAACTAAAAAAATGCATATTGTTTATCATAAACTTTAATGATATATTAAATAAAAATTATAGGATAAACTTTAATGATATATTAAATAAAAATTATAGGATAAGTAGGATTCATAAAAAAAATATAGAATATAATTTTAATATAATATTATTCTATCTTATTATCATATCTTGTATAAAGGGAGGATTAATAGAGTTAGAGTTGTATGCATGATTATATTCTTTTTAAAATTATATTTTATTAAAATTAAATGGTTAAGATTGTTTCTATGATTCACATAAAATTGAATGGTTAAGATATTTTCTATGGTTCACCCAGTACCATACCGATGACCAAAACTTTTAATTTTTCGATTATAATAATATAGTATAGATTTGAGACCAGATCTTATTTTTAAAATAAAAAATAAGTTATTTATTTTTAAAAAAATTAATATATACTAAGAGCCAATTTAAAGTCATTTTTTATTTTGAGTTAAAAAATGTCTGTTTATGTAATAAATCATAAAATGACTTAAAATTGAAAAAATTATGTAAGTTATAAGTAACATATAAGTATAACCAAGGTACCTAAATATTTAATATAATTTCATATTATTATTTCACATTTAATGTTCAAATTAACCAAATTGACTAATAATTAACAATTTTTTTTACAATTTTGAAAATTAAAATTTTAAAGTAAATTATATATACTTTTTAGTAATATATTAGTATAACTTTTAAATTTTGTCTAATTATATAATATTCGGTTAAAGTTTAGTCAATTTTACAATAAAAATCAAATAATCCACTTAACTTGGATAAAGCTATTTTTTCCAAAAAAAAAAAGAAGAAGCTCAATAGGCTCGAAGCTCGATTAAAGCTCGAAAACTCGAAAACTCGTTAAAAGCTCGTTAAACTCGAAAACTCGTAAAAAAGCTCGTTAAGCTCGAAAACTCGCGAGCGGCTCGAACTCGACTCGAATACTACCCGAGTCGAGCTCGAACACATATTTTAGGCTCGAATAATTTTCGGCTCGACTCGACTCGACAAAAAAAAGCTCGAGCTCGACAAAAAAAAGCTCGAACTCGGCTCGAATTACAGCCCTAATTATACACAATTACAAAAAAAATTTAATACATAAACATTTATATATACAAATATCAAGTCAATATTATATATAAATATGTATGAAATAATCCCACGTTGTATAAGATAGTTTAAACATAATACACTTGGTAAGGACTTTTAAATTTTTTGACAAAAAGAACTTTTCAAATTTTAGCCGAAAAGAACTTTTCCAAAAACATTTAAAGCTTTATAATTAAAAGTAGAGATCTTAAAATTAAAATGATATACATAAAAAGAATTTTTCAAAAAGCATTTATAGCTCTATTATTAAACGTAGACTACATCCAAAAAATTGGATGACAGCGTACTTGTTTACTACTTGTACGACCATTTCGGTCATGGTATTATTGGGCAAGTGGACTTGTTAACTAGCTAGTTGCTTCTACCGCTAAACAAGTTTCGTATAAATAGCTGCCGTAGTTCAATCATTTTTATTACACAAAACAATTAACACAGTCCTAGACTACTGGCTAAGCAAGAAAACAAGGCATCCCATACCCAGCAAGCATATAATACGTACATAGAATGAAGATTTCAGTTTTTTCCATCTTGTCAGTTGCTTTTCTTCTATTTGTTTTACCTTTCTTGTCGACAGCTAACTCCGAGTATTCTCCGAAAGATTTTGTTCAATGTCTAACCCGTTCGAGCTCAACTTCTATATCTGAAGTTGTTTATACCTCCATAAATTCTACTTACACATCCGTCTTACGGTTCTCCATTAACAACCTCAGGTTTGACACACCAACCACTCCTAAACCAGTAGTTATTGTCAAACCCGTGGACGAATTGCAAATCCAGGCTGTCATTTATTGTTGCAAGAAACATGACATTCAAATGAGGATTCGAGGCGGGGGGCATGATTATGAAGGCCTCTCGTATGTAGCACAAGTACCGTTTGTGTTGCTTGATATGATCAATCTTCGGTCAGTTGATGTTGATCCTGTGGCAGCTACTGCTTGGGTTCAATCTGGAGCAACACTTGGGGAATTATATTATCATATTGCTCAAAAGAGCAGTACACTTGCATTCCCGGGTGGAATTTGGTCAACGGTTGGTGTTAGTGGACTCACAAGTGGCGGAGGGTATGGCGTTTTGAGAAGAAAGTATGGCCTAGCTGCTGACAATGTACTTGATGCACGGTTGATTGATGCCAACGGAAGAATTCTTGATAGAAAATCAATGGGAGAAGATCTCTTTTGGGCTATCAGAGGAGGTGGGGCTTCTAGTTTTGGTGTCATTCTTTCTTGGAAATTGAAGCTAGCTTATGTTCCAAAAATCGTTACTGTATTCCAAGTTGAAAGAACTTTAGAGCAGAATGCAACCGAAGTACTTCACCGTTGGCAAACAGTTGCACCAAAGCTTCCCAAAGACGTTGAAATCCGAGTGGCGGCAAACACTATTTGGAAGCACTTGCCTAATGAAGCTTCAAAAACAGTACAAGAAGATGACTCTAGAAATGCCGTAGACGCTAAAACTATCAGCGTAAAATTTATAGGGTCGTTTCTTGGCCAACCAAAGGGATTACTTTCCATTATGAACGAGAATTTCCCTGAGTTAGGCTTGGTGGCAGGGAATTGTACTGAAGTTACTTATATTCAAGCAGCGCTCATTTTCTCTCTTTTCTCATATGACGATGCTCCTGCACGCTTGTTGGATAGAACTGCATATAAAATCCCTTTCAAAGCAAAATCGGACTTCGTGGACAAGCCTATTTCAAGACAAGGCCTTGATGGGTTGTTCAAAATTCTTCTTCAAGCTGTGCCGGGAAGAACAAATTTCCTTTTCACTTCTTTCGGTGGAAAAATGGATGAAATTTCCGAATCCGCAACTCCATTCCCTCACAGAGCCGGAACATTGTACATGATGTACATGAGAGTGCGGACAGATGGAGACACGTCCAATGCCATGAGATGGATTAGAGGCTTATACAAATACTTGACTCCGTATGTTACCAAGTCTCCGAGAGCTGCATACGTAAATTATAACGATCTAGATCTGGGAGTAAACAATCTACAAGGTACTACCAGCTACAAACAAGCAAGTGAATGGGGTAGAAAATACTTCAAGAACAATTTTGACAGACTGGTTAAAGTCAAGTCCAATGTGGATCCGGATAACTTTTTTAGGCATGAGCAAAGTATCCCTCCCTTTTCCAAGTTTGATAAATATTCAAATCCATTGATGGAAGCTGAGGTTATATGCATGTGTATATAGACCCCGAGAAACTCTATTGTATTCATTTTTTAATGTAAAGGTTGATTTTTTTTAGAAAAATATACGGTTATTCATCTATTTTTAAAAGATTTTAATTTTACAACTTCGCTCAATTTTATTCTTGTGACTATTAATTATATATGCATATGCGTATGTAAGAGGGACACGAGTAGTTTTGGTATTCATATGTATCTCAACTTTTATAATTGACACGTTCATTCATCGTTGAAAAAAATACTAACAAAATATTTACAAATATAAAAAATGACCAAGTACATGAAGTCATGAATTTTTGTATAATTAATAATTTAGAAAACTTATTACACAGAGTAATGGAGTGCACACGATCACCTCAGTGGTTCAATTCGGAACATGATGGCCGACATAGCCACCTCTCACCACATCGTTAAGTGTAAAGACACGACTTTAATTGCGTTCATATATTTTCATATAAGTTGAGAGTATAGATCGATGTGATCGAATGTGCGTGACTGTTTAAATTAGATTATCCGGTACTAGAGCTTTCTAGTTATCGTAATTTTGAAACCGGTTATTCCTGTTATTATTTCTCTTTTCTAAATTTATTTTTAGCATATATTCTTTATGATATTACCTATTGCTTTTCCCTGCCATTTTTTCTTTGAGGAGTCCGATGTTTCATCCAAAATTTTATGTAATGCCCATGTTCAAATAATCCATTTGTTAGGGTAGCTTTTTTTTAAACCTCGCGTCTCCACAAACATAATGGAGTTAGGTACGTTGGAGGAAAAATGATAGAGCATGGTTTTATCTCCCGTTTTTTTATCATTAAAAAGCTAATTAGAGTTATCGATGGAACAAAATTTTTTATTTCCAAAATAACTATGAACCCTGTGAAGTTATTTTTTCAGATTCGAACATTGAAATTTTTCCGACTAGCACATTTGGGAGAATTTCCCCTTTCCGGCCGAGATTTATTACCGGAAACACTTAGACAATTTTATTAATGACGCGAGGGAAATGGTAAAGATTATCCTAATTTTAACATATTAGAAATCTTACATAGACACTTGGTTTATGCTTTGGTTTATTGTTGTGAATATTTTTATTACTAATTAAACTTTTTAGCCTCCCATATTTTTTAATGGTGCCGGTGATCAAAACATATGCATTTCTAGGTAGTCGCTACAGTACTAGTGCAACACAATCAAAAGAGGAACCCGGTCATATTTGTCAAAAGAACCAATATTCCCATCTACATCAAGTACGAAAAAGAAGCCGAAAATAAACACATAAAGCTTGTGAGAACGGTTATGAAATGGGTAAAGAGACAAGGGAACAAGTTCTATTCGAGTGTGCGCCCGAGTGCCATAAAATTAAAGGAGCTCCAAGTTTGGGGTCGGATAGCATCTCCAATTTTGGTTGGCCTCCCTCCAGAGCATTTTTTCGAGCCTAAAATCATCTAGCACTAAGCTGCGGCAACACTAATAACCATTTTTTTTATAAAAATATTCTATTTTCTCCACAATTACCAACAAATATTTAGGGATGAAAACAAATTAAAAATGTATTAAAATTTAAATATTCATGTTATTAATTAGTTATAATATAACTAACAAACGTAAAATATTTTATTATACACAATTACAAAAAAAATTTAATACATAAACATTTATATACACAAATATCAAGTCAATATTATATATAAATATGTATGAAATAATCCCACGTTGTATAAGATAGTTTAAACATAATACACTTGGAAAGGAGTTTTAAATTTTTTGACAAAAAGAACTTTTCAAATTTTAGCCGAAAAGAACTTTTCAAAAAACATTTAAAGCTTTATAATTAAAAGTAGAGATCTTAAAATTAAAATGATATACATAAAAAGAATTTTTCAAAAAGCATTTATAGCTCTATTATTAAACGTAGACTACATCCAAAAAATTGGATGACAGCGTACTTGTTTACTACTTGTACGACCATTTCGGTCATGGTATTATTGGGCAAGTGGACTTGTTAACTAGCTAGTTGCTTCTACCACTTGCTAACTAGCTAGTTGCTTCTACCGCTAAACAAGTTTCGTATAAATAGCTGCCGTAGTTCAATCATTTTTATTACACAAAACAATTAACACAGTCCTAGACTACTGGCTAAGCAAGAAAACAAGGCATCCCATACCCAGCAAGCATATAATACGTACATAGAATGAAGATTTCAGTTTTTTCCATCTTGTCAGTTGCTTTTCTTCTATTTGTTTTACCTTTCTTGTCGACAGCTAACTCCGAGTATTCTCCGAAAGATTTTGTTCAATGTCTAACCCGTTCGAGCTCAACTTCTATATCTGAAGTTGTTTATACCTCCATAAATTCTACTTACACATCCGTCTTACGGTTCTCCATTAACAACCTCAGGTTTGACACACCAACCACTCCTAAACCAGTAGTTATTGTCAAACCCGTGGACGAATTGCAAATCCAGGCTGTCATTTATTGTTGCAAGAAACATGACATTCAAATGAGGATTCGAGGCGGGGGGCATGATTATGAAGGCCTCTCGTATGTAGCACAAGTACCGTTTGTGTTGCTTGATATGATCAATCTTCGGTCAGTTGATGTTGATCCTGTGGCAGCTACTGCTTGGGTTCAATCTGGAGCAACACTTGGGGAATTATATTATCATATTGCTCAAAAGAGCAGTACACTTGCATTCCCGGGTGGAATTTGGTCAACGGTTGGTGTTAGTGGACTCACAAGTGGCGGAGGGTATGGCGTTTTGAGAAGAAAGTATGGCCTAGCTGCTGACAATGTACTTGATGCACGGTTGATTGATGCCAACGGAAGAATTCTTGATAGAAAATCAATGGGAGAAGATCTCTTTTGGGCTATCAGAGGAGGTGGGGCTTCTAGTTTTGGTGTCATTCTTTCTTGGAAATTGAAGCTAGCTTATGTTCCAAAAATCGTTACTGTATTCCAAGTTGAAAGAACTTTAGAGCAGAATGCAACCGAAGTACTTCACCGTTGGCAAACAGTTGCACCAAAGCTTCCCAAAGACGTTGAAATCCGAGTGGCGGCAAACACTATTTGGAAGCACTTGCCTAATGAAGCTTCAAAAACAGTACAAGAAGATGACTCTAGAAATGCCGTAGACGCTAAAACTATCAGCGTAAAATTTATAGGGTCGTTTCTTGGCCAACCAAAGGGATTACTTTCCATTATGAACGAGAATTTCCCTGAGTTAGGCTTGGTGGCAGGGAATTGTACTGAAGTTACTTATATTCAAGCAGCGCTCATTTTCTCTCTTTTCTCATATGACGATGCTCCTGCACGCTTGTTGGATAGAACTGCATATAAAATCCCTTTCAAAGCAAAATCGGACTTCGTGGACAAGCCTATTTCAAGACAAGGCCTTGATGGGTTGTTCAAAATTCTTCTTCAAGCTGTGCCGGGAAGAACAAATTTCCTTTTCACTTCTTTCGGTGGAAAAATGGATGAAATTTCCGAATCCGCAACTCCATTCCCTCACAGAGCCGGAACATTGTACATGATGTACATGAGAGTGCGGACAGATGGAGACACGTCCAATGCCATGAGATGGATTAGAGGCTTATACAAATACTTGACTCCGTATGTTACCAAGTCTCCGAGAGCTGCATACGTAAATTATAACGATCTAGATCTGGGAGTAAACAATCTACAAGGTACTACCAGCTACAAACAAGCAAGTGAATGGGGTAGAAAATACTTCAAGAACAATTTTGACAGACTGGTTAAAGTCAAGTCCAATGTGGATCCGGATAACTTTTTTAGGCATGAGCAAAGTATCCCTCCCTTTTCCAAGTTTGATAAATATTCAAATCCATTGATGGAAGCTGAGGTTATATGCATGTGTATATAGACCCCGAGAAACTCTATTGTATTCATTTTTTAATGTAAAGGTTGATTTTTTTTAGAAAAATATACGGTTATTCATCTATTTTTAAAAGATTTTAATTTTACAACTTCGCTCAATTTTATTCTTGTGACTATTAATTATATATGCATATGCGTATGTAAGAGGGACACGAGTAGTTTTGGTATTCATATGTATCTCAACTTTTATAATTGACACGTTCATTCATCGTTGAAAAAAATACTAACAAAATATTTACAAATATAAAAAATGACCAAGTACATGAAGTCATGAATTTTTGTATAATTAATAATTTAGAAAACTTATTACACAGAGTAATGGAGTGCACACGATCACCTCAGTGGTTCAATTCGGAACATGATGGCCGACATAGCCACCTCTCACCACATCGTTAAGTGTAAAGACACGACTTTAATTGCGTTCATATATTTTCATATAAGTTGAGAGTATAGATCGATGTGATCGAATGTGCGTGACTGTTTAAATTAGATTATCCGGTACTAGAGCTTTCTAGTTATCGTAATTTTGAAACCGGTTATTCCTGTTATTATTTCTCTTTTCTAAATTTATTTTTAGCATATATTCTTTATGATATTACCTATTGCTTTTCCCTGCCATTTTTTCTTTGAGGAGTCCGATGTTTCATCCAAAATTTTATGTAATGCCCATGTTCAAATAATCCATTTGTTAGGGTAGCTTTTTTTTAAACCTCGCGTCTCCACAAACATAATGGAGTTAGGTACGTTGGAGGAAAAATGATAGAGCATGGTTTTATCTCCCGTTTTTTTTATCATTAAAAAGCTAATTAGAGTTATCGATGGAACAAAATTTTTTATTTCCAAAATAACTATGAACCCTGTGAAGTTATTTTTTCAGATTCGAACATTGAAATTTTTCCGACTAGCACATTTGGGAGAATTTCCCCTTTCCGGCCGAGATTTATTACCGGAAACACTTAGACAATTTTATTAATGACGCGAGGGAAATGGTAAAGATTATCCTAATTTTAACATATTAGAAATCTTACATAGACACTTGGTTTATGCTTTGGTTTATTGTTGTGAATATTTTTATTACTAATTAAACTTTTTAGCCTCCCATATTTTTTAATGGTGCCGGTGATCAAAACATATGCATTTCTAGGTAGTCGCTACAGTACTAGTGCAACACAATCAAAAGAGGAACCCGGTCATATTTGTCAAAAGAACCAATATTCCCATCTACATCAAGTACGAAAAAGAAGCCGAAAATAAACACATAAAGCTTGTGAGAACGGTTATGAAATGGGTAAAGAGACAAGGGAACAAGTTCTATTCGAGTGTGCGCCCGAGTGCCATAAAATTAAAGGAGCTCCAAGTTTGGGGTCGGATAGCATCTCCAATTTTGGTTGGCCTCCCTCCAGAGCATTTTTTCGAGCCTAAAATCATCTAGCACTAAGCTGCGGCAACACTAATAACCATTTTTTTATAAAAATATTCTATTATCTCCACAATTACCAACAAATATTTAGGGATGAAAACAAATTAAAAATGTATTAAAATTTAAATATTCATGTTATTAATTAGTTATAATATAACTAACAAACGTAAAATATTTTATTATACACAATTACAAAAAAAATTTAATACATAAACATTTATATACACAAATATCAAGTCAATATTATATATAAATATGTATGAAATAATCCCACGTTGTATAAGATAGTTTAAACATAATACACTTGGAAAGGAGTTTTAAATTTTTTGACAAAAAGAATTTTTCAAATTTTAGCCGAAAAGAACTTTTCAAAAAACATTTAAAGCTTTATAATTAAAAGTAGAGATCTTAAAATTAAAATGATATACATAAAAAGAATTTTTCAAAAAGCATTTATAGCTCTATTATTAAACGTAGACTACATCCAAAAAATTGGATGACAGCGTACTTGTTTACTACTTGTACGACCATTTCGGTCATGGTATTATTGGGCAAGTGGACTTGTTAACTAGCTAGTTGCTTCTACCGCTAAACAAGTTTCGTATAAATAGCTGCCGTAGTTCAATCATTTTTATTACACAAAACAATTAACACAGTCCTAGACTACTGGCTAAGCAAGAAAACAAGGCATCCCATACCCAGCAAGCATATAATACGTACATAGAATGAAGATTTCAGTTTTTTCCATCTTGTCAGTTGCTTTTCTTCTATTTGTTTTACCTTTCTTGTCGACAGCTAACTCCGAGTATTCTCCGAAAGATTTTGTTCAATGTCTAACCCGTTCGAGCTCAACTTCTATATCTGAAGTTGTTTATACCTCCATAAATTCTACTTACACATCCGTCTTACGGTTCTCCATTAACAACCTCAGGTTTGACACACCAACCACTCCTAAACCAGTAGTTATTGTCAAACCCGTGGACGAATTGCAAATCCAGGCTGTCATTTATTGTTGCAAGAAACATGACATTCAAATGAGGATTCGAGGCGGGGGGCATGATTATGAAGGCCTCTCGTATGTAGCACAAGTACCGTTTGTGTTGCTTGATATGATCAATCTTCGGTCAGTTGATGTTGATCCTGTGGCAGCTACTGCTTGGGTTCAATCTGGAGCAACACTTGGGGAATTATATTATCATATTGCTCAAAAGAGCAGTACACTTGCATTCCCGGGTGGAATTTGGTCAACGGTTGGTGTTAGTGGACTCACAAGTGGCGGAGGGTATGGCGTTTTGAGAAGAAAGTATGGCCTAGCTGCTGACAATGTACTTGATGCACGGTTGATTGATGCCAACGGAAGAATTCTTGATAGAAAATCAATGGGAGAAGATCTCTTTTGGGCTATCAGAGGAGGTGGGGCTTCTAGTTTTGGTGTCATTCTTTCTTGGAAATTGAAGCTAGCTTATGTTCCAAAAATCGTTACTGTATTCCAAGTTGAAAGAACTTTAGAGCAGAATGCAACCGAAGTACTTCACCGTTGGCAAACAGTTGCACCAAAGCTTCCCAAAGACGTTGAAATCCGAGTGGCGGCAAACACTATTTGGAAGCACTTGCCTAATGAAGCTTCAAAAACAGTACAAGAAGATGACTCTAGAAATGCCGTAGACGCTAAAACTATCAGCGTAAAATTTATAGGGTCGTTTCTTGGCCAACCAAAGGGATTACTTTCCATTATGAACGAGAATTTCCCTGAGTTAGGCTTGGTGGCAGGGAATTGTACTGAAGTTACTTATATTCAAGCAGCGCTCATTTTCTCTCTTTTCTCATATGACGATGCTCCTGCACGCTTGTTGGATAGAACTGCATATAAAATCCCTTTCAAAGCAAAATCGGACTTCGTGGACAAGCCTATTTCAAGACAAGGCCTTGATGGGTTGTTCAAAATTCTTCTTCAAGCTGTGCCGGGAAGAACAAATTTCCTTTTCACTTCTTCCGGTGGAAAAATGGATGAAATTTCCGAATCCGCAACTCCATTCCCTCACAGAGCCGGAACATTGTACATGATGTACATGAGAGTGCGGACCGATGGAGACACGTCCAATGCCATGAGATGGATTAGAGGCTTATACAAATACTTGACTCCGTATGTTACCAAGTCTCCGAGAGCTGCATACGTAAATTATAACGATCTAGATCTGGGAGTAAACAATCTACAAGGTACTACCAGCTACAAACAAGCAAGTGAATGGGGTAGAAAATACTTCAAGAACAATTTTGACAGACTGGTTAAAGTCAAGTCCAATGTGGATCCGGATAACTTTTTTAGGCATGAGCAAAGTATCCCTCCCTTTTCCTAGTTTGATAAATATTCAAATCCATTGATGGAAGCTGAGGTTATATGCATGTGTATATAGACCCCGAGAAACTCTATTGTATTCATTTTTTAATGTAAAGGTTGATTTTTTTTAGAAAAATATACGGTTATTCATCTATTTTTAAAAGATTTTAATTTTACAACTTCGCTCAATTTTATTCTTGTGACTATTAATTATATATGCATATGCGTATGTAAGAGGGACACGAGTAGTTTTGGTATTCATATGTATCTCAACTTTTATAATTGACACGTTCATTCATCGTTGAAAAAAATACTAACAAAATATTTACAAATATAAAAAATGACCAAGTACATGAAGTCATGAATTTTTGTATAATTAATAATTTAGAAAACTTATTACACAGAGTAATGGAGTGCACACGATCACCTCAGTGGTTCAATTCGGAACATGATGGCCGACATAGCCACCTCTCACCACATCGTTAAGTGTAAAGACACGACTTTAATTGCGTTCATATATTTTCATATAAGTTGAGAGTATAGATCGATGTGATCGAATGTGCGTGACTGTTTAAATTAGATTATCCGGTACTAGAGCTTTCTAGTTATCGTAATTTTGAAACCGGTTATTCCTGTTATTATTTCTCTTTTCTAAATTTATTTTTAGCATATATTCTTTATGATATTACCTATTGCTTTTCCCTGCCATTTTTTCTTTGAGGAGTCCGATGTTTCATCCAAAATTTTATGTAATGCCCATGTTCAAATAATCCATTTGTTAGGGTAGCTTTTTTTTAAACCTCGCGTCTCCACAAACATAATGGAGTTAGGTACGTTGGAGGAAAAATGATAGAGCATGGTTTTATCTCCCGTTTTTTTTTATCATTAAAAAGCTAATTAGAGTTATCGATGGAACAAAATTTTTTATTTCCAAAATAACTATGAACCCTGTGAAGTTATTTTTTCAGATTCGAACATTGAAATTTTTCCGACTAGCACATTTGGGAGAATTTCCCCTTTCCGGCCGAGATTTATTACCGGAAACACTTAGACAATTTTATTAATGACGCGAGGGAAATGGTAAAGATTATCCTAATTTTAACATATTAGAAATCTTACATAGACACTTGGTTTATTCTTTGGTTTATTGTTGTGAATATTTTTATTACTAATTAAACTTTTTAGCCTCCCATATTTTTTAATGGTGCCGGTGATCAAAACATATGCATTTCTAGGTAGTCGCTACAGTACTAGTGCAACACAATCAAAAGAGGAACCCGGTCATATTTGTCAAAAGAACCAATATTCCCATCTACATCAAGTACGAAAAAGAAGCCGAAAATAAACACATAAAGCTTGTGAGAACGGTTATGAAATGGGTAAAGAGACAAGGGAACAAGTTCTATTCGAGTGTGCGCCCGAGTGCCATAAAATTAAAGGAGCTCCAAGTTTGGGGTCGGATAGCATCTCCAATTTTGGTTGGCCTCCCTCCAGAGCATTTTTTCGAGCCTAAAATCATCTAGCACTAAGCTGCGGCAACACTAATAACCAGTTTTATATAAAAATATTCTATTATCTCCACAATTACCAACAAATATTTAGGGATGAAAACAAATTAAAAATGTATTAAATTTTAAATATTCATGTTATTAATAGTTATAATATAACTAACAAACGTAAAATATTTTATTATACACAATTACAAAAAAAATTTAATACATAAACATTTATATATACAAATATCAAGTCAATATTATATATAAATATGTATGAAATAATCCCACCTTGTATAAGATAGTTTAAACATAATACACTTGGTAAGGACTTTTAAATTTTTTGACAAAAAGAACTTTTCAAATTTTAGCCGAAAAGAACTTTTCCAAAAACATTTAAAGCTTTATAATTAAAAGTAGAGATCTTAAAATTAAAATGATATACATAAAAAGAATTTTTCAAAAAGCATTTATAGCTCTATTATTAAACGTAGACTACATCCAAAAAATTGGATGACAGCATACTTGTTTACTACTTGTACGACCATTTCGGTCATGGTATTATTGGGCAAGTGGACTTGTTAACTAGCTAGTTGCTTCTACCGCTAAACAAGTTTCGTATAAATAGCTGCCGTAGTTCAATCATTTTTATTACACAAAACAATTAACACAGTCCTAGACTACTGGCTAAGCAAGAAAACAAGGCATCCCATACCCAGCAAGCATATAATACGTACATAGAATGAAGATTTCAGTTTTTTCCATCTTGTCAGTTGCTTTTCTTCTATTTGTTTTACCTTTCTTGTCGACAGCTAACTCCGAGTATTCTCCGAAAGATTTTGTTCAATGTCTAACCCGTTCGAGCTCAACTTCTATATCTGAAGTTGTTTATACCTCCATAAATTCTACTTACACATCCGTCTTACGGTTCTCCATTAACAACCTCAGGTTTGACACACCAACCACTCCTAAACCAGTAGTTATTGTCAAACCCGTGGACGAATTGCAAATCCAGGCTGTCATTTATTGTTGCAAGAAACATGACATTCAAATGAGGATTCGAGGCGGGGGGCATGATTATGAAGGCCTCTCGTATGTAGCACAAGTACCGTTTGTGTTGCTTGATATGATCAATCTTCGGTCAGTTGATGTTGATCCTGTGGCAGCTACTGCTTGGGTTCAATCTGGAGCAACACTTGGGGAATTATATTATCATATTGCTCAAAAGAGCAGTACACTTGCATTCCCGGGTGGAATTTGGTCAACGGTTGGTGTTAGTGGACTCACAAGTGGCGGAGGGTATGGCGTTTTGAGAAGAAAGTATGGCCTAGCTGCTGACAATGTACTTGATGCACGGTTGATTGATGCCAACGGAAGAATTCTTGATAGAAAATCAATGGGAGAAGATCTCTTTTGGGCTATCAGAGGAGGTGGGGCTTCTAGTTTTGGTGTCATTCTTTCTTGGAAATTGAAGCTAGCTTATGTTCCAAAAATCGTTACTGTATTCCAAGTTGAAAGAACTTTAGAGCAGAATGCAACCGAAGTACTTCACCGTTGGCAAACAGTTGCACCAAAGCTTCCCAAAGACGTTGAAATCCGAGTGGCGGCAAACACTATTTGGAAGCACTTGCCTAATGAAGCTTCAAAAACAGTACAAGAAGATGACTCTAGAAATGCCGTAGACGCTAAAACTATCAGCGTAAAATTTATAGGGTCGTTTCTTGGCCAACCAAAGGGATTACTTTCCATTATGAACGAGAATTTCCCTGAGTTAGGCTTGGTGGCAGGGAATTGTACTGAAGTTACTTATATTCAAGCAGCGCTCATTTTCTCTCTTTTCTCATATGACGATGCTCCTGCACGCTTGTTGGATAGAACTGCATATAAAATCCCTTTCAAAGCAAAATCGGACTTCGTGGACAAGCCTATTTCAAGACAAGGCCTTGATGGGTTGTTCAAAATTCTTCTTCAAGCTGTGCCGGGAAGAACAAATTTCCTTTTCACTTCTTTCGGTGGAAAAATGGATGAAATTTCCGAATCCGCAACTCCATTCCCTCACAGAGCCGGAACATTGTACATGATGTACATGAGAGTGCGGACAGATGGAGACACGTCCAATGCCATGAGATGGATTAGAGGCTTATACAAATACTTGACTCCGTATGTTACCAAGTCTCCGAGAGCTGCATACGTAAATTATAACGATCTAGATCTGGGAGTAAACAATCTACAAGGTACTACCAGCTACAAACAAGCAAGTGAATGGGGTAGAAAATACTTCAAGAACAATTTTGACAGACTGGTTAAAGTCAAGTCCAATGTGGATCCGGATAACTTTTTTAGGCATGAGCAAAGTATCCCTCCCTTTTCCTAGTTTGATAAATATTCAAATCCATTGATGGAAGCTGAGGTTATATGCATGTGTATATAGACCCCGAGAAACTCTATTGTATTCATTTTTTAATGTAAAGGTTGATTTTTTTTAGAAAAATATACGGTTATTCATCTATTTTTAAAAGATTTTAATTTTACAACTTCGCTCAATTTTATTCTTGTGACTATTAATTATATATGCATATGCGTATGTAAGAGGGACACGAGTAGTTTTGGTATTCATATGTATCTCAACTTTTATAATTGACACGTTCATTCATCGTTGAAAAAAATACTAACAAAATATTTACAAATATAAAAAATGACCAAGTACATGAAGTCATGAATTTTTGTATAATTAATAATTTAGAAAACTTATTACACAGAGTAATGGAGTGCACACGATCACCTCAGTGGTTCAATTCGGAACATGATGGCCGACATAGCCACCTCTCACCACATCGTTAAGTGTAAAGACACGACTTTAATTGCGTTCATATATTTTCATATAAGTTGAGAGTATAGATCGATGTGATCGAATGTGCGTGACTGTTTAAATTAGATTATCCGGTACTAGAGCTTTCTAGTTATCGTAATTTTGAAACCGGTTATTCCTGTTATTATTTCTCTTTTCTAAATTTATTTTTAGCATATATTCTTTATGATATTACCTATTGCTTTTCCCTGCCATTTTTTCTTTGAGGAGTCCGATGTTTCATCCAAAATTTTATGTAATGCCCATGTTCAAATAATCCATTTGTTAGGGTAGCTTTTTTTTAAACCTCGCGTCTCCACAAACATAATGGAGTTAGGTACGTTGGAGGAAAAATGATAGAGCATGGTTTTATCTCCCGTTTTTTTAATCTTTAAAAAGCTAATTAGAGTTATCGATGGAACAAAATTTTTTATTTCCAAAATAACTATGAACCCTGTGAAGTTATTTTTTCAGATTCGAACATTGAAATTTTTCCGACTAGCACATTTGGGAGAATTTCCCCTTTCCGGCCGAGATTTATTACCGGAAACACTTAGACAATTTTATTAATGACGCGAGGGAAATGGTAAAGATTATCCTAATTTTAACATATTAGAAATCTTACATAGACACTTGGTTTATTCTTTGGTTTATTGTTGTGAATATTTTTATTACTAATTAAACTTTTTAGCCTCCCATATTTTTTAATGGTGCCGGTGATCAAAACATATGCATTTCTAGGTAGTCGCTACAGTACTAGTGCAACACAATCAAAAGAGGAACCCGGTCATATTTGTCAAAAGAACCAATATTCCCATCTACATCAAGTACGAAAAAGAAGCCGAAAATAAACACATAAAGCTTGTGAGAACGGTTATGAAATGGGTAAAGAGACAAGGGAACAAGTTCTATTCGAGTGTGCGCCCGAGTGCCATAAAATTAAAGGAGCTCCAAGTTTGGGGTCGGATAGCATCTCCAATTTTGGTTGGCCTCCCTCCAGAGCATTTTTTCGAGCCTAAAATCATCTAGCACTAAGCTGCGGCAACACTAATAACCAGTTTTATATAAAAATATTCTATTATCTCCACAATTACCAACAAATATTTAGGGATGAAAACAAATTAAAAATGTATTAAAATTTAAATATTCATGTTATTAATAGTTATAATATAACTAACAAACGTAAAATATTTTATTATACACAATTACAAAAAAAATTTAATACATAAACATTTATATATACAAATATCAAGTCAATATTATATATAAATATGTATGAAATAATCCCACGTTGTATAAGATAGTTTAAACATAATACACTTGGTAAGGACTTTTAAATTTTTTGACAAAAAGAACTTTTCAAATTTTAGCCGAAAAGAACTTTTCCAAAAACATTTAAAGCTTTATAATTAAAAGTAGAGATCTTAAAATTAAAATGATATACATAAAAAGAATTTTTCAAAAAGCATTTATAGCTCTATTATTAAACGTAGACTACATCCAAAAAATTGGATGACAGCGTACTTGTTTACTACTTGTACGACCATTTCGGTCATGGTATTATTGGGCAAGTGGACTTGTTAACTAGCTAGTTGCTTCTACCGCTAAACAAGTTTCGTATAAATAGCTGCCGTAGTTCAATCATTTTTATTACACAAAACAATTAACACAGTCCTAGACTACTGGCTAAGCAAGAAAACAAGGCATCCCATACCCAGCAAGCATATAATACGTACATAGAATGAAGATTTCAGTTTTTTCCATCTTGTCAGTTGCTTTTCTTCTATTTGTTTTACCTTTCTTGTCGACAGCTAACTCCGAGTATTCTCCGAAAGATTTTGTTCAATGTCTAACCCGTTCGAGCTCAACTTCTATATCTGAAGTTGTTTATACCTCCATAAATTCTACTTACACATCCGTCTTACGGTTCTCCATTAACAACCTCAGGTTTGACACACCAACCACTCCTAAACCAGTAGTTATTGTCAAACCCGTGGACGAATTGCAAATCCAGGCTGTCATTTATTGTTGCAAGAAACATGACATTCAAATGAGGATTCGAGGCGGGGGGCATGATTATGAAGGCCTCTCGTATGTAGCACAAGTACCGTTTGTGTTGCTTGATATGATCAATCTTCGGTCAGTTGATGTTGATCCTGTGGCAGCTACTGCTTGGGTTCAATCTGGAGCAACACTTGGGGAATTATATTATCATATTGCTCAAAAGAGCAGTACACTTGCATTCCCGGGTGGAATTTGGTCAACGGTTGGTGTTAGTGGACTCACAAGTGGCGGAGGGTATGGCGTTTTGAGAAGAAAGTATGGCCTAGCTGCTGACAATGTACTTGATGCACGGTTGATTGATGCCAACGGAAGAATTCTTGATAGAAAATCAATGGGAGAAGATCTCTTTTGGGCTATCAGAGGAGGTGGGGCTTCTAGTTTTGGTGTCATTCTTTCTTGGAAATTGAAGCTAGCTTATGTTCCAAAAATCGTTACTGTATTCCAAGTTGAAAGAACTTTAGAGCAGAATGCAACCGAAGTACTTCACCGTTGGCAAACAGTTGCACCAAAGCTTCCCAAAGACGTTGAAATCCGAGTGGCGGCAAACACTATTTGGAAGCACTTGCCTAATGAAGCTTCAAAAACAGTACAAGAAGATGACTCTAGAAATGCCGTAGACGCTAAAACTATCAGCGTAAAATTTATAGGGTCGTTTCTTGGCCAACCAAAGGGATTACTTTCCATTATGAACGAGAATTTCCCTGAGTTAGGCTTGGTGGCAGGGAATTGTACTGAAGTTACTTATATTCAAGCAGCGCTCATTTTCTCTCTTTTCTCATATGACGATGCTCCTGCACGCTTGTTGGATAGAACTGCATATAAAATCCCTTTCAAAGCAAAATCGGACTTCGTGGACAAGCCTATTTCAAGACAAGGCCTTGATGGGTTGTTCAAAATTCTTCTTCAAGCTGTGCCGGGAAGAACAAATTTCCTTTTCACTTCTTTCGGTGGAAAAATGGATGAAATTTCCGAATCCGCAACTCCATTCCCTCACAGAGCCGGAACATTGTACATGATGTACATGAGAGTGCGGACAGATGGAGACACGTCCAATGCCATGAGATGGATTAGAGGCTTATACAAATACTTGACTCCGTATGTTACCAAGTCTCCGAGAGCTGCATACGTAAATTATAACGATCTAGATCTGGGAGTAAACAATCTACAAGGTACTACCAGCTACAAACAAGCAAGTGAATGGGGTAGAAAATACTTCAAGAACAATTTTGACAGACTGGTTAAAGTCAAGTCCAATGTGGATCCGGATAACTTTTTTAGGCATGAGCAAAGTATCCCTCCCTTTTCCTAGTTTGATAAATATTCAAATCCATTGATGGAAGCTGAGGTTATATGCATGTGTATATAGACCCCGAGAAACTCTATTGTATTCATTTTTTAATGTAAAGGTTGATTTTTTTTAGAAAAATATACGGTTATTCATCTATTTTTAAAAGATTTTAATTTTACAACTTCGCTCAATTTTATTCTTGTGACTATTAATTATATATGCATATGCGTATGTAAGAGGGACACGAGTAGTTTTGGTATTCATATGTATCTCAACTTTTATAATTGACACGTTCATTCATCGTTGAAAAAAATACTAACAAAATATTTACAAATATAAAAAATGACCAAGTACATGAAGTCATGAATTTTTGTATAATTAATAATTTAGAAAACTTATTACACAGAGTAATGGAGTGCACACGATCACCTCAGTGGTTCAATTCGGAACATGATGGCCGACATAGCCACCTCTCACCACATCGTTAAGTGTAAAGACACGACTTTAATTGCGTTCATATATTTTCATATAAGTTGAGAGTATAGATCGATGTGATCGAATGTGCGTGACTGTTTAAATTAGATTATCCGGTACTAGAGCTTTCTAGTTATCGTAATTTTGAAACCGGTTATTCCTGTTATTATTTCTCTTTTCTAAATTTATTTTTAGCATATATTCTTTATGATATTACCTATTGCTTTTCCCTGCCATTTTTTCTTTGAGGAGTCCGATGTTTCATCCAAAATTTTATGTAATGCCCATGTTCAAATAATCCATTTGTTAGGGTAGCTTTTTTTTAAACCTCGCGTCTCCACAAACATAATGGAGTTAGGTACGTTGGAGGAAAAATGATAGAGCATGGTTTTATCTCCCGTTTTTTTATCATTAAAAAGCTAATTAGAGTTATCGATGGAACAAAATTTTTTATTTCCAAAATAACTATGAACCCTGTGAAGTTATTTTTTCAGATTCGAACATTGAAATTTTTCCGACTAGCACATTTGGGAGAATTTCCCCTTTCCGGCCGAGATTTATTACCGGAAACACTTAGACAATTTTATTAATGACGCGAGGGAAATGGTAAAGATTATCCTAATTTTAACATATTAGAAATCTTACATAGACACTTGGTTTATTCTTTGGTTTATTGTTGTGAATATTTTTATTACTAATTAAACTTTTTAGCCTCCCATATTTTTTAATGGTACCGGTGATCAAAACATATGCATTTCTAGGTAGTCGCTACAGTACTAGTGCAACACAATCAAAAGAGGAACCCGGTCATATTTGTCAAAAGAACCAATATTCCCATCTACATCAAGTACGAAAAAGAAGCCGAAAATAAACACATAAAGCTTGTGAGAACGGTTATGAAATGGGTAAAGAGACAAGGGAACAAGTTCTATTCGAGTGTGCGCCAGAGTGCCATAAAATTAAAGGAGCTCCAAGTTTGGGGTCGGATAGCATCTCCAATTTTGGTTGGCCTCCCTCCAGAGCATTTTTTCGAGCCTAAAATCATCTAGCACTAAGCTGCGGCAACACTAATAACCATTTTTTTATAAAAATATTCTATTATCTCCACAATTACCAACAAATATTTAGGGATGAAAACAAATTAAAAATGTATTAAAATTTAAATATTCATGTTATTAATTAGTTATAATATAACTAACAAACGTAAAATATTTTATTATACACAATTACAAAAAAAATTTAATACATAAACATTTATATACACAAATATCAAGTCAATATTATATATAAATATGTATGAAATAATCCCACGTTGTATAAGATAGTTTAAACATAATACACTTGGAAAGGAGTTTTAAATTTTTTGACAAAAAGAACTTTTCAAATTTTAGCCGAAAAGAACTTTTCAAAAAACATTTAAAGCTTTATAATTAAAAGTAGAGATCTTAAAATTAAAATGATATACATAAAAAGAATTTTTCAAAAAGCATTTATAGCTCTATTATTAAACGTAGACTACATCCAAAAAATTGGATGACAGCGTACTTGTTTACTACTTGTACGACCATTTCGGTCATGGTATTATTGGGCAAGTGGACTTGTTAACTAGCTAGTTGCTTCTACCGCTAAACAAGTTTCGTATAAATAGCTGCCGTAGTTCAATCATTTTTATTACACAAAACAATTAACACAGTCCTAGACTACTGGCTAAGCAAGAAAACAAGGCATCCCATACCCAGCAAGCATATAATACGTACATAGAATGAAGATTTCAGTTTTTTCCATCTTGTCAGTTGCTTTTCTTCTATTTGTTTTACCTTTCTTGTCGACAGCTAACTCCGAGTATTCTCCGAAAGATTTTGTTCAATGTCTAACCCGTTCGAGCTCAACTTCTATATCTGAAGTTGTTTATACCTCCATAAATTCTACTTACACATCCGTCTTACGGTTCTCCATTAACAACCTCAGGTTTGACACACCAACCACTCCTAAACCAGTAGTTATTGTCAAACCCGTGGACGAATTGCAAATCCAGGCTGTCATTTATTGTTGCAAGAAACATGACATTCAAATGAGGATTCGAGGCGGGGGGCATGATTATGAAGGCCTCTCGTATGTAGCACAAGTACCGTTTGTGTTGCTTGATATGATCAATCTTCGGTCAGTTGATGTTGATCCTGTGGCAGCTACTGCTTGGGTTCAATCTGGAGCAACACTTGGGGAATTATATTATCATATTGCTCAAAAGAGCAGTACACTTGCATTCCCGGGTGGAATTTGGTCAACGGTTGGTGTTAGTGGACTCACAAGTGGCGGAGGGTATGGCGTTTTGAGAAGAAAGTATGGCCTAGCTGCTGACAATGTACTTGATGCACGGTTGATTGATGCCAACGGAAGAATTCTTGATAGAAAATCAATGGGAGAAGATCTCTTTTGGGCTATCAGAGGAGGTGGGGCTTCTAGTTTTGGTGTCATTCTTTCTTGGAAATTGAAGCTAGCTTATGTTCCAAAAATCGTTACTGTATTCCAAGTTGAAAGAACTTTAGAGCAGAATGCAACCGAAGTACTTCACCGTTGGCAAACAGTTGCACCAAAGCTTCCCAAAGACGTTGAAATCCGAGTGGCGGCAAACACTATTTGGAAGCACTTGCCTAATGAAGCTTCAAAAACAGTACAAGAAGATGACTCTAGAAATGCCGTAGACGCTAAAACTATCAGCGTAAAATTTATAGGGTCGTTTCTTGGCCAACCAAAGGGATTACTTTCCATTATGAACGAGAATTTCCCTGAGTTAGGCTTGGTGGCAGGGAATTGTACTGAAGTTACTTATATTCAAGCAGCGCTCATTTTCTCTCTTTTCTCATATGACGATGCTCCTGCACGCTTGTTGGATAGAACTGCATATAAAATCCCTTTCAAAGCAAAATCGGACTTCGTGGACAAGCCTATTTCAAGACAAGGCCTTGATGGGTTGTTCAAAATTCTTCTTCAAGCTGTGCCGGGAAGAACAAATTTCCTTTTCACTTCTTTCGGTGGAAAAATGGATGAAATTTCCGAATCCGCAACTCCATTCCCTCACAGAGCCGGAACATTGTACATGATGTACATGAGAGTGCGGACAGATGGAGACACGTCCAATGCCATGAGATGGATTAGAGGCTTATACAAATACTTGACTCCGTATGTTACCAAGTCTCCGAGAGCTGCATACGTAAATTATAACGATCTAGATCTGGGAGTAAACAATCTACAAGGTACTACCAGCTACAAACAAGCAAGTGAATGGGGTAGAAAATACTTCAAGAACAATTTTGACAGACTGGTTAAAGTCAAGTCCAATGTGGATCCGGATAACTTTTTTAGGCATGAGCAAAGTATCCCTCCCTTTTCCTAGTTTGATAAATATTCAAATCCATTGATGGAAGCTGAGGTTATATGCATGTGTATATAGACCCCGACAAACTCTATTGTATTCATTTTTTAATGTAAAGGTTGATTTTTTTTAGAAAAATATACGGTTATTCATCTATTTTTAAAAGATTTTAATTTTACAACTTCGCTCAATTTTATTCTTGTGACTATTAATTATATATGCATATGCGTATGTAAGAGGGACACGAGTAGTTTTGGTATTCATATGTATCTCAACTTTTATAATTGACACGTTCATTCATCGTTGAAAAAAATACTAACAAAATATTTACAAATATAAAAAATGACCAAGTACATGAAGTCATGAATTTTTGTATAATTAATAATTTAGAAAACTTATTACACAGAGTAATGGAGTGCACACGATCACCTCAGTGGTTCAATTCGGAACATGATGGCCGACATAGCCACCTCTCACCACATCGTTAAGTGTAAAGACACGACTTTAATTGCGTTCATATATTTTCATATAAGTTGAGAGTATAGATCGATGTGATCGAATGTGCGTGACTGTTTAAATTAGATTATCCGGTACTAGAGCTTTCTAGTTATCGTAATTTTGAAACCGGTTATTCCTGTTATTATTTCTCTTTTCTAAATTTATTTTTAGCATATATTCTTTATGATATTACCTATTGCTTTTCCCTGCCATTTTTTCTTTGAGGAGTCCGATGTTTCATCCAAAATTTTATGTAATGCCCATGTTCAAATAATCCATTTGTTAGGGTAGCTTTTTTTTAAACCTCGCGTCTCCACAAACATAATGGAGTTAGGTACGTTGGAGGAAAAATGATAGAGCATGGTTTTATCTCCCGTTTTTTTAATCTTTAAAAAGCTAATTAGAGTTATCGATGGAACAAAATTTTTTATTTCCAAAATAACTATGAACCCTGTGAAGTTATTTTTTCAGATTCGAACATTGAAATTTTTCCGACTAGCACATTTGGGAGAATTTCCCCTTTCCGGCCGAGATTTATTACCGGAAACACTTAGACAATTTTATTAATGACGCGAGGGAAATGGTAAAGATTATCCTAATTTTAACATATTAGAAATCTTACATAGACACTTGGTTTATTCTTTGGTTTATTGTTGTGAATATTTTTATTACTAATTAAACTTTTTAGCCTCCCATATTTTTTAATGGTACCGGTGATCAAAACATATGCATTTCTAGGTAGTCGCTACAGTACTAGTGCAACACAATCAAAAGAGGAACCCGGTCATATTTGTCAAAAGAACCAATATTCCCATCTACATCAAGTACGAAAAAGAAGCCGAAAATAAACACATAAAGCTTGTGAGAACGGTTATGAAATGGGTAAAGAGACAAGGGAACAAGTTCTATTCGAGTGTGCGCCAGAGTGCCATAAAATTAAAGGAGCTCCAAGTTTGGGGTCGGATAGCATCTCCAATTTTGGTTGGCCTCCCTCCAGAGCATTTTTTCGAGCCTAAAATCATCTAGCACTAAGCTGCGGCAACACTAATAACCATTTTTTTATAAAAATATTCTATTATCTCCACAATTACCAACAAATATTTAGGGATGAAAACAAATTAAAAATGTATTAAAATTTAAATATTCATGTTATTAATTAGTTATAATATAACTAACAAACGTAAAATATTTTATTATACACAATTACAAAAAAAATTTAATACATAAACATTTATATACACAAATATCAAGTCAATATTATATATAAATATGTATGAAATAATCCCACGTTGTATAAGATAGTTTAAACATAATACACTTGGAAAGGAGTTTTAAATTTTTTGACAAAAAGAACTTTTCAAATTTTAGCCGAAAAGAACTTTTCAAAAAACATTTAAAGCTTTATAATTAAAAGTAGAGATCTTAAAATTAAAATGATATACATAAAAAGAATTTTTCAAAAAGCATTTATAGCTCTATTATTAAACGTAGACTACATCCAAAAAATTGGATGACAGCGTACTTGTTTACTACTTGTACGACCATTTCGGTCATGGTATTATTGGGCAAGTGGACTTGTTAACTAGCTAGTTGCTTCTACCGCTAAACAAGTTTCGTATAAATAGCTGCCGTAGTTCAATCATTTTTATTACACAAAACAATTAACACAGTCCTAGACTACTGGCTAAGCAAGAAAACAAGGCATCCCATACCCAGCAAGCATATAATACGTACATAGAATGAAGATTTCAGTTTTTTCCATCTTGTCAGTTGCTTTTCTTCTATTTGTTTTACCTTTCTTGTCGACAGCTAACTCCGAGTATTCTCCGAAAGATTTTGTTCAATGTCTAACCCGTTCGAGCTCAACTTCTATATCTGAAGTTGTTTATACCTCCATAAATTCTACTTACACATCCGTCTTACGGTTCTCCATTAACAACCTCAGGTTTGACACACCAACCACTCCTAAACCAGTAGTTATTGTCAAACCCGTGGACGAATTGCAAATCCAGGCTGTCATTTATTGTTGCAAGAAACATGACATTCAAATGAGGATTCGAGGCGGGGGGCATGATTATGAAGGCCTCTCGTATGTAGCACAAGTACCGTTTGTGTTGCTTGATATGATCAATCTTCGGTCAGTTGATGTTGATCCTGTGGCAGCTACTGCTTGGGTTCAATCTGGAGCAACACTTGGGGAATTATATTATCATATTGCTCAAAAGAGCAGTACACTTGCATTCCCGGGTGGAATTTGGTCAACGGTTGGTGTTAGTGGACTCACAAGTGGCGGAGGGTATGGCGTTTTGAGAAGAAAGTATGGCCTAGCTGCTGACAATGTACTTGATGCACGGTTGATTGATGCCAACGGAAGAATTCTTGATAGAAAATCAATGGGAGAAGATCTCTTTTGGGCTATCAGAGGAGGTGGGGCTTCTAGTTTTGGTGTCATTCTTTCTTGGAAATTGAAGCTAGCTTATGTTCCAAAAATCGTTACTGTATTCCAAGTTGAAAGAACTTTAGAGCAGAATGCAACCGAAGTACTTCACCGTTGGCAAACAGTTGCACCAAAGCTTCCCAAAGACGTTGAAATCCGAGTGGCGGCAAACACTATTTGGAAGCACTTGCCTAATGAAGCTTCAAAAACAGTACAAGAAGATGACTCTAGAAATGCCGTAGACGCTAAAACTATCAGCGTAAAATTTATAGGGTCGTTTCTTGGCCAACCAAAGGGATTACTTTCCATTATGAACGAGAATTTCCCTGAGTTAGGCTTGGTGGCAGGGAATTGTACTGAAGTTACTTATATTCAAGCAGCGCTCATTTTCTCTCTTTTCTCATATGACGATGCTCCTGCACGCTTGTTGGATAGAACTGCATATAAAATCCCTTTCAAAGCAAAATCGGACTTCGTGGACAAGCCTATTTCAAGACAAGGCCTTGATGGGTTGTTCAAAATTCTTCTTCAAGCTGTGCCGGGAAGAACAAATTTCCTTTTCACTTCTTTCGGTGGAAAAATGGATGAAATTTCCGAATCCGCAACTCCATTCCCTCACAGAGCCGGAACATTGTACATGATGTACATGAGAGTGCGGACAGATGGAGACACGTCCAATGCCATGAGATGGATTAGAGGCTTATACAAATACTTGACTCCGTATGTTACCAAGTCTCCGAGAGCTGCATACGTAAATTATAACGATCTAGATCTGGGAGTAAACAATCTACAAGGTACTACCAGCTACAAACAAGCAAGTGAATGGGGTAGAAAATACTTCAAGAACAATTTTGACAGACTGGTTAAAGTCAAGTCCAATGTGGATCCGGATAACTTTTTTAGGCATGAGCAAAGTATCCCTCCCTTTTCCTAGTTTGATAAATATTCAAATCCATTGATGGAAGCTGAGGTTATATGCATGTGTATATAGACCCCGAGAAACTCTATTGTATTCATTTTTTAATGTAAAGGTTGATTTTTTTTAGAAAAATATACGGTTATTCATCTATTTTTAAAAGATTTTAATTTTACAACTTCGCTCAATTTTATTCTTGTGACTATTAATTATATATGCATATGCGTATGTAAGAGGGACACGAGTAGTTTTGGTATTCATATGTATCTCAACTTTTATAATTGACACGTTCATTCATCGTTGAAAAAAATACTAACAAAATATTTACAAATATAAAAAATGACCAAGTACATGAAGTCATGAATTTTTGTATAATTAATAATTTAGAAAACTTATTACACAGAGTAATGGAGTGCACACGATCACCTCAGTGGTTCAATTCGGAACATGATGGCCGACATAGCCACCTCTCACCACATCGTTAAGTGTAAAGACACGACTTTAATTGCGTTCATATATTTTCATATAAGTTGAGAGTATAGATCGATGTGATCGAATGTGCGTGACTGTTTAAATTAGATTATCCGGTACTAGAGCTTTCTAGTTATCGTAATTTTGAAACCGGTTATTCCTGTTATTATTTCTCTTTTCTAAATTTATTTTTAGCATATATTCTTTATGATATTACCTATTGCTTTTCCCTGCCATTTTTTCTTTGAGGAGTCCGATGTTTCATCCAAAATTTTATGTAATGCCCATGTTCAAATAATCCATTTGTTAGGGTAGCTTTTTTTTAAACCTCGCGTCTCCACAAACATAATGGAGTTAGGTACGTTGGAGGAAAAATGATAGAGCATGGTTTTATCTCCCGTTTTTTTAATCTTTAAAAAGCTAATTAGAGTTATCTATGGAACAAAATTTTTTATTTCCAAAATAACTATGAACCCTGTGAAGTTATTTTTTCAGATTCGAACATTGAAATTTTTCCGACTAGCACATTTGGGAGAATTTCCCCTTTCCGGCCGAGATTTATTACCGGAAACACTTAGACAATTTTATTAATGACGCGAGGGAAATGGTAAAGATTATCCTAATTTTAACATATTAGAAATCTTACATAGACACTTGGTTTATTCTTTGGTTTATTGTTGTGAATATTTTTATTACTAATTAAACTTTTTAGCCTCCCATATTTTTTAATGGTACCGGTGATCAAAACATATGCATTTCTAGGTAGTCGCTACAGTACTAGTGCAACACAATCAAAAGAGGAACCCGGTCATATTTGTCAAAAGAACCAATATTCCCATCTACATCAAGTACGAAAAAGAAGCCGAAAATAAACACATAAAGCTTGTGAGAACGGTTATGAAATGGGTAAAGAGACAAGGGAACAAGTTCTATTCGAGTGTGCGCCCGAGTGCCATAAAATTAAAGGAGCTCCAAGTTTGGGGTCGGATAGCATCTCCAATTTTGGTTGGCCTCCCTCCAGAGCATTTTTTCGAGCCTAAAATCATCTAGCACTAAGCTGCGGCAACACTAATAACCATTTTTTTATAAAAATATTCTATTATCTCCACAATTACCAACAAATATTTAGGGATGAAAACAAATTAAAAATGTATTAAAATTTAAATATTCATGTTATTAATTAGTTATAATATAACTAACAAACGTAAAATATTTTATTATACACAATTACAAAAAAAATTTAATACATAAACATTTATATACACAAATATCAAGTCAATATTATATATAAATATGTATGAAATAATCCCACGTTGTATAAGATAGTTTAAACATAATACACTTGGAAAGGAGTTTTAAATTTTTTGACAAAAAGAACTTTTCAAATTTTAGCCGAAAAGAACTTTTCAAAAAACATTTAAAGCTTTATAATTAAAAGTAGAGATCTTAAAATTAAAATGATATACATAAAAAGAATTTTTCAAAAAGCATTTATAGCTCTATTATTAAACGTAGACTACATCCAAAAAATTGGATGACAGCGTACTTGTTTACTACTTGTACGACCATTTCGGTCATGGTATTATTGGGCAAGTGGACTTGTTAACTAGCTAGTTGCTTCTACCGCTAAACAAGTTTCGTATAAATAGCTGCCGTAGTTCAATCATTTTTATTACACAAAACAATTAACACAGTCCTAGACTACTGGCTAAGCAAGAAAACAAGGCATCCCATACCCAGCAAGCATATAATACGTACATAGAATGAAGATTTCAGTTTTTTCCATCTTGTCAGTTGCTTTTCTTCTATTTGTTTTACCTTTCTTGTCGACAGCTAACTCCGAGTATTCTCCGAAAGATTTTGTTCAATGTCTAACCCGTTCGAGCTCAACTTCTATATCTGAAGTTGTTTATACCTCCATAAATTCTACTTACACATCCGTCTTACGGTTCTCCATTAACAACCTCAGGTTTGACACACCAACCACTCCTAAACCAGTAGTTATTGTCAAACCCGTGGACGAATTGCAAATCCAGGCTGTCATTTATTGTTGCAAGAAACATGACATTCAAATGAGGATTCGAGGCGGGGGGCATGATTATGAAGGCCTCTCGTATGTAGCACAAGTACCGTTTGTGTTGCTTGATATGATCAATCTTCGGTCAGTTGATGTTGATCCTGTGGCAGCTACTGCTTGGGTTCAATCTGGAGCAACACTTGGGGAATTATATTATCATATTGCTCAAAAGAGCAGTACACTTGCATTCCCGGGTGGAATTTGGTCAACGGTTGGTGTTAGTGGACTCACAAGTGGCGGAGGGTATGGCGTTTTGAGAAGAAAGTATGGCCTAGCTGCTGACAATGTACTTGATGCACGGTTGATTGATGCCAACGGAAGAATTCTTGATAGAAAATCAATGGGAGAAGATCTCTTTTGGGCTATCAGAGGAGGTGGGGCTTCTAGTTTTGGTGTCATTCTTTCTTGGAAATTGAAGCTAGCTTATGTTCCAAAAATCGTTACTGTATTCCAAGTTGAAAGAACTTTAGAGCAGAATGCAACCGAAGTACTTCACCGTTGGCAAACAGTTGCACCAAAGCTTCCCAAAGACGTTGAAATCCGAGTGGCGGCAAACACTATTTGGAAGCACTTGCCTAATGAAGCTTCAAAAACAGTACAAGAAGATGACTCTAGAAATGCCGTAGACGCTAAAACTATCAGCGTAAAATTTATAGGGTCGTTTCTTGGCCAACCAAAGGGATTACTTTCCATTATGAACGAGAATTTCCCTGAGTTAGGCTTGGTGGCAGGGAATTGTACTGAAGTTACTTATATTCAAGCAGCGCTCATTTTCTCTCTTTTCTCATATGACGATGCTCCTGCACGCTTGTTGGATAGAACTGCATATAAAATCCCTTTCAAAGCAAAATCGGACTTCGTGGACAAGCCTATTTCAAGACAAGGCCTTGATGGGTTGTTCAAAATTCTTCTTCAAGCTGTGCCGGGAAGAACAAATTTCCTTTTCACTTCTTTCGGTGGAAAAATGGATGAAATTTCCGAATCCGCAACTCCATTCCCTCACAGAGCCGGAACATTGTACATGATGTACATGAGAGTGCGGACAGATGGAGACACGTCCAATGCCATGAGATGGATTAGAGGCTTATACAAATACTTGACTCCGTATGTTACCAAGTCTCCGAGAGCTGCATACGTAAATTATAACGATCTAGATCTGGGAGTAAACAATCTACAAGGTACTACCAGCTACAAACAAGCAAGTGAATGGGGTATAAAATACTTCAAGAACAATTTTGACAGACTGGTTAAAGTCAAGTCCAATGTGGATCCGGATAACTTTTTTAGGCATGAGCAAAGTATCCCTCCCTTTTCCTAGTTTGATAAATATTCAAATCCATTGATGGAAGCTGAGGTTATATGCATGTGTATATAGACCCCGAGAAACTCTATTGTATTCATTTTTTAATGTAAAGGTTGATTTTTTTTAGAAAAATATACGGTTATTCATCTATTTTTAAAAGATTTTAATTTTACAACTTCGCTCAATTTTATTCTTGTGACTATTAATTATATATGCATATGCGTATGTAAGAGGGACACGAGTAGTTTTGGTATTCATATGTATCTCAACTTTTATAATTGACACGTTCATTCATCGTTGAAAAAAATACTAACAAAATATTTACAAATATAAAAAATGACCAAGTACATGAAGTCATGAATTTTTGTATAATTAATAATTTAGAAAACTTATTACACAGAGTAATGGAGTGCACACGATCACCTCAGTGGTTCAATTCGGAACATGATGGCCGACATAGCCACCTCTCACCACATCGTTAAGTGTAAAGACACGACTTTAATTGCGTTCATATATTTTCATATAAGTTGAGAGTATAGATCGATGTGATCGAATGTGCGTGACTGTTTAAATTAGATTATCCGGTACTAGAGCTTTCTAGTTATTGTAATTTTGAAACCGGTTATTCCTGTTATTATTTCTCTTTTCTAAATTTATTTTTAGCATATATTCTTTATGATATTACCTATTGCTTTTCCCTGCCATTTTTTCTTTGAGGAGTCCGATGTTTCATCCAAAATTTTATGTAATGCCCATGTTCAAATAATCCATTTGTTAGGGTAGCTTTTTTTTAAACCTCGCGTCTCCACAAACATAATGGAGTTAGGTACGTTGGAGGAAAAATGATAGAGCATGGTTTTATCTCCCGTTTTTTTATCATTAAAAAGCTAATTAGAGTTATCGATGGAACAAAATTTTTTATTTCCAAAATAACTATGAACCCTGTGAAGTTATTTTTTCAGATTCGAACATTGAAATTTTTCCGACTAGCACATTTGGGAGAATTTCCCCTTTCCGGCCGAGATTTATTACCGGAAACACTTAGACAATTTTATTAATGACGCGAGGGAAATGGTAAAGATTATCCTAATTTTAACATATTAGAAATCTTACATAGACACTTGGTTTATTCTTTGGTTTATTGTTGTGAATATTTTTATTACTAATTAAACTTTTTAGCCTCCCATATTTTTTAATGGTACCGGTGATCAAAACATATGCATTTCTAGGTAGTCGCTACAGTACTAGTGCAACACAATCAAAAGAGGAACCCGGTCATATTTGTCAAAAGAACCAATATTCCCATCTACATCAAGTACGAAAAAGAAGCCGAAAATAAACACATAAAGCTTGTGAGAACGGTTATGAAATGGGTAAAGAGACAAGGGAACAAGTTCTATTCGAGTGTGCGCCCGAGTGCCATAAAATTAAAGGAGCTCCAAGTTTGGGGTCGGATAGCATCTCCAATTTTGGTTGGCCTCCCTCCAGAGCATTTTTTCGAGCCTAAAATCATCTAGCACTAAGCTGCGGCAACACTAATAACCATTTTTTTATAAAAATATTCTATTATCTCCACAATTACCAACAAATATTTAGGGATGAAAACAAATTAAAAATGTATTAAAATTTAAATATTCATGTTATTAATTAGTTATAATATAACTAACAAACGTAAAATATTTTATTATACACAATTACAAAAAAAATTTAATACATAAACATTTATATACACAAATATCAAGTCAATATTATATATAAATATGTATGAAATAATCCCACGTTGTATAAGATAGTTTAAACATAATACACTTGGAAAGGAGTTTTAAATTTTTTGACAAAAAGAACTTTTCAAATTTTAGCCGAAAAGAACTTTTCAAAAAACATTTAAAGCTTTATAATTAAAAGTAGAGATCTTAAAATTAAAATGATATACATAAAAAGAATTTTTCAAAAAGCATTTATAGCTCTATTATTAAACGTAGACTACATCCAAAAAATTGGATGACAGCGTACTTGTTTACTACTTGTACGACCATTTCGGTCATGGTATTATTGGGCAAGTGGACTTGTTAACTAGCTAGTTGCTTCTACCGCTAAACAAGTTTCGTATAAATAGCTGCCGTAGTTCAATCATTTTTATTACACAAAACAATTAACACAGTCCTAGACTACTGGCTAAGCAAGAAAACAAGGCATCCCATACCCAGCAAGCATATAATACGTACATAGAATGAAGATTTCAGTTTTTTCCATCTTGTCAGTTGCTTTTCTTCTATTTGTTTTACCTTTCTTGTCGACAGCTAACTCCGAGTATTCTCCGAAAGATTTTGTTCAATGTCTAACCCGTTCGAGCTCAACTTCTATATCTGAAGTTGTTTATACCTCCATAAATTCTACTTACACATCCGTCTTACGGTTCTCCATTAACAACCTCAGGTTTGACACACCAACCACTCCTAAACCAGTAGTTATTGTCAAACCCGTGGACGAATTGCAAATCCAGGCTGTCATTTATTGTTGCAAGAAACATGACATTCAAATGAGGATTCGAGGCGGGGGGCATGATTATGAAGGCCTCTCGTATGTAGCACAAGTACCGTTTGTGTTGCTTGATATGATCAATCTTCGGTCAGTTGATGTTGATCCTGTGGCAGCTACTGCTTGGGTTCAATCTGGAGCAACACTTGGGGAATTATATTATCATATTGCTCAAAAGAGCAGTACACTTGCATTCCCGGGTGGAATTTGGTCAACGGTTGGTGTTAGTGGACTCACAAGTGGCGGAGGGTATGGCGTTTTGAGAAGAAAGTATGGCCTAGCTGCTGACAATGTACTTGATGCACGGTTGATTGATGCCAACGGAAGAATTCTTGATAGAAAATCAATGGGAGAAGATCTCTTTTGGGCTATCAGAGGAGGTGGGGCTTCTAGTTTTGGTGTCATTCTTTCTTGGAAATTGAAGCTAGCTTATGTTCCAAAAATCGTTACTGTATTCCAAGTTGAAAGAACTTTAGAGCAGAATGCAACCGAAGTACTTCACCGTTGGCAAACAGTTGCACCAAAGCTTCCCAAAGACGTTGAAATCCGAGTGGCGGCAAACACTATTTGGAAGCACTTGCCTAATGAAGCTTCAAAAACAGTACAAGAAGATGACTCTAGAAATGCCGTAGACGCTAAAACTATCAGCGTAAAATTTATAGGGTCGTTTCTTGGCCAACCAAAGGGATTACTTTCCATTATGAACGAGAATTTCCCTGAGTTAGGCTTGGTGGCAGGGAATTGTACTGAAGTTACTTATATTCAAGCAGCGCTCATTTTCTCTCTTTTCTCATATGACGATGCTCCTGCACGCTTGTTGGATAGAACTGCATATAAAATCCCTTTCAAAGCAAAATCGGACTTCGTGGACAAGCCTATTTCAAGACAAGGCCTTGATGGGTTGTTCAAAATTCTTCTTCAAGCTGTGCCGGGAAGAACAAATTTCCTTTTCACTTCTTTCGGTGGAAAAATGGATGAAATTTCCGAATCCGCAACTCCATTCCCTCACAGAGCCGGAACATTGTACATGATGTACATGAGAGTGCGGACAGATGGAGACACGTCCAATGCCATGAGATGGATTAGAGGCTTATACAAATACTTGACTCCGTATGTTACCAAGTCTCCGAGAGCTGCATACGTAAATTATAACGATCTAGATCTGGGAGTAAACAATCTACAAGGTACTACCAGCTACAAACAAGCAAGTGAATGGGGTAGAAAATACTTCAAGAACAATTTTGACAGACTGGTTAAAGTCAAGTCCAATGTGGATCCGGATAACTTTTTTAGGCATGAGCAAAGTATCCCTCCCTTTTCCTAGTTTGATAAATATTCAAATCCATTGATGGAAGCTGAGGTTATATGCATGTGTATATAGACCCCGACAAACTCTATTGTATTCATTTTTTAATGTAAAGGTTGATTTTTTTTAGAAAAATATACGGTTATTCATCTATTTTTAAAAGATTTTAATTTTACAACTTCGCTCAATTTTATTCTTGTGACTATTAATTATATATGCATATGCGTATGTAAGAGGGACACGAGTAGTTTTGGTATTCATATGTATCTCAACTTTTATAATTGACACGTTCATTCATCGTTGAAAAAAATACTAACAAAATATTTACAAATATAAAAAATGACCAAGTACATGAAGTCATGAATTTTTGTATAATTAATAATTTAGAAAACTTATTACACAGAGTAATGGAGTGCACACGATCACCTCAGTGGTTCAATTCGGAACATGATGGCCGACATAGCCACCTCTCACCACATCGTTAAGTGTAAAGACACGACTTTAATTGCGTTCATATATTTTCATATAAGTTGAGAGTATAGATCGATGTGATCGAATGTGCGTGACTGTTTTAATTAGTTTATCCGGTACTAGAGCTTTCTAGTTATCGTAATTTTGAAACCGGTTATTCCTATTATTATTTCTCTTTTCTAAATTTATTTTTAGCATATATTCTTTATGATATTACCTATTGCTTTTCCCTGCCATTTTTTCTTTGAGGAGTCCGATGTTTCATCCAAAATTTTATGTAATGCCCATGTTCAAATAATCCATTTGTTAGGGTAGCTTTTTTTTAAACCTCGCGTCTCCACAAACATAATGGAGTTAGGTACGTTGGAGGAAAAATGATAGAGCATGGTTTTATCTCCCATTTTTTTATCATTAAAAAGCTAATTAGAGTTATCGATGGAACAAAATTTTTTATTTCCAAAATAACTATGAACCCTGTGAAGTTATTTTTTCAGATTCGAACATTGAAATTTTTCCGACTAGCACATTTGGGAGAATTTCCCCTTTCCGGCCGAGATTTATTACCGGAAACACTTAGACAATTTTATTAATGACGCGAGGGAAATGGTAAAGATTATCCTAATTTTAACATATTAGAAATCTTACATAGACACTTGGTTTATTCTTTGGTTTATTGTTGTGAATATTTTTATTACTAATTAAACTTTTTAGCCTCCCATATTTTTTAATGGTGCCGGTGATCAAAACATATGCATTTCTAGGTAGTCGCTACAGTACTAGTGCAACACAATCAAAAGAGGAACCCGGTCATATTTGTCAAAAGAACCAATATTCCCATCTACATCAAGTACGAAAAAGAAGCCGAAAATAAACACATAAAGCTTGTGAGAACGGTTATGAAATGGGTAAAGAGACGAGGGAACAAGTTCTATTCGAGTGTGCGCCCGAGTGCCATAAAATTAAAGGAGCTCCAAGTTTGGGGTCGGATAGCATCTCCAATTTTGGTTGGCCTCCCTCCAGAGCATTTTTTCGAGCCTAAAATCATCTAGCACTAAGCTGCGGCAACACTAATAACCATTTTTTTATAAAAATATTCTATTATCTCCACAATTACCAACAAATATTTAGGGATGAAAACAAATTAAAAATGTATTAAAATTTAAATATTCATGTTATTAATAGTTATAATATAACTAACAAACGTAAAATATTTTATTATACACAATTACAAAAAAAATTTAATACATAAACATTTATATATACAAATATCAAGTCAATATTATATATAAATATGTATGAAATAATCCCACGTTGTATAAGATAGTTTAAACATAATACACTTGGTAAGGAATTTTAAATTTTTTGACAAAAAGAACTTTTCAAATTTTAGCCGAAAAGAACTTTTCCAAAAACATTTAAAGCTTTATAATTAAAAGTAGAGATCTTAAAATTAAAATGATATACATAAAAAGAATTTTTCAAAAAGCATTTATAGCTCTATTATTAAACGTAGACTACATCCAAAAAATTGGATGACAGCGTACTTGTTTACTACTTGTACGACCATTTCGGTCATGGTATTATTGGGCAAGTGGACTTGTTAACTAGCTAGTTGCTTCTACCGCTAAACAAGTTTCGTATAAATAGCTGCCGTAGTTCAATCATTTTTATTACACAAAACAATTAACACAGTCCTAGACTACTGGCTAAGCAAGAAAACAAGGCATCCCATACCCAGCAAGCATATAATACGTACATAGAATGAAGATTTCAGTTTTTTCCATCTTGTCAGTTGCTTTTCTTCTATTTGTTTTACCTTTCTTGTCGACAGCTAACTCCGAGTATTCTCCGAAAGATTTTGTTCAATGTCTAACCCGTTCGAGCTCAACTTCTATATCTGAAGTTGTTTATACCTCCATAAATTCTACTTACACATCCGTCTTACGGTTCTCCATTAACAACCTCAGGTTTGACACACCAACCACTCCTAAACCAGTAGTTATTGTCAAACCCGTGGACGAATTGCAAATCCAGGCTGTCATTTATTGTTGCAAGAAACATGACATTCAAATGAGGATTCGAGGCGGGGGGCATGATTATGAAGGCCTCTCGTATGTAGCACAAGTACCGTTTGTGTTGCTTGATATGATCAATCTTCGGTCAGTTGATGTTGATCCTGTGGCAGCTACTGCTTGGGTTCAATCTGGAGCAACACTTGGGGAATTATATTATCATATTGCTCAAAAGAGCAGTACACTTGCATTCCCGGGTGGAATTTGGTCAACGGTTGGTGTTAGTGGACTCACAAGTGGCGGAGGGTATGGCGTTTTGAGAAGAAAGTATGGCCTAGCTGCTGACAATGTACTTGATGCACGGTTGATTGATGCCAACGGAAGAATTCTTGATAGAAAATCAATGGGAGAAGATCTCTTTTGGGCTATCAGAGGAGGTGGGGCTTCTAGTTTTGGTGTCATTCTTTCTTGGAAATTGAAGCTAGCTTATGTTCCAAAAATCGTTACTGTATTCCAAGTTGAAAGAACTTTAGAGCAGAATGCAACCGAAGTACTTCACCGTTGGCAAACAGTTGCACCAAAGCTTCCCAAAGACGTTGAAATCCGAGTGGCGGCAAACACTATTTGGAAGCACTTGCCTAATGAAGCTTCAAAAACAGTACAAGAAGATGACTCTAGAAATGCCGTAGACGCTAAAACTATCAGCGTAAAATTTATAGGGTCGTTTCTTGGCCAACCAAAGGGATTACTTTCCATTATGAACGAGAATTTCCCTGAGTTAGGCTTGGTGGCAGGGAATTGTACTGAAGTTACTTATATTCAAGCAGCGCTCATTTTCTCTCTTTTCTCATATGACGATGCTCCTGCACGCTTGTTGGATAGAACTGCATATAAAATCCCTTTCAAAGCAAAATCGGACTTCGTGGACAAGCCTATTTCAAGACAAGGCCTTGATGGGTTGTTCAAAATTCTTCTTCAAGCTGTGCCGGGAAGAACAAATTTCCTTTTCACTTCTTTCGGTGGAAAAATGGATGAAATTTCCGAATCCGCAACTCCATTCCCTCACAGAGCCGGAACATTGTACATGATGTACATGAGAGTGCGGACAGATGGAGACACGTCCAATGCCATGAGATGGATTAGAGGCTTATACAAATACTTGACTCCGTATGTTACCAAGTCTCCGAGAGCTGCATACGTAAATTATAACGATCTAGATCTGGGAGTAAACAATCTACAAGGTACTACCAGCTACAAACAAGCAAGTGAATGGGGTAGAAAATACTTCAAGAACAATTTTGACAGACTGGTTAAAGTCAAGTCCAATGTGGATCCGGATAACTTTTTTAGGCATGAGCAAAGTATCCCTCCCTTTTCCTAGTTTGATAAATATTCAAATCCATTGATGGAAGCTGAGGTTATATGCATGTGTATATAGACCCCGACAAACTCTATTGTATTCATTTTTTAATGTAAAGGTTGATTTTTTTTAGAAAAATATACGGTTATTCATCTATTTTTAAAAGATTTTAATTTTACAACTTCGCTCAATTTTATTCTTGTGACTATTAATTATATATGCATATGCGTATGTAAGAGGGACACGAGTAGTTTTGGTATTCATATGTATCTCAACTTTTATAATTGACACGTTCATTCATCGTTGAAAAAAATACTAACAAAATATTTACAAATATAAAAAATGACCAAGTACATGAAGTCATGAATTTTTGTATAATTAATAATTTAGAAAACTTATTACACAGAGTAATGGAGTGCACACGATCACCTCAGTGGTTCAATTCGGAACATGATGGCCGACATAGCCACCTCTCACCACATCGTTAAGTGTAAAGACACGACTTTAATTGCGTTCATATATTTTCATATAAGTTGAGAGTATAGATCGATGTGATCGAATGTGCGTGACTGTTTAAATTAGATTATCCGGTACTAGAGCTTTCTAGTTATCGTAATTTTGAAACCGGTTATTCCTGTTATTATTTCTCTTTTCTAAATTTATTTTTAGCATATATTCTTTATGATATTACCTATTGCTTTTCCCTGCCATTTTTTCTTTGAGGAGTCCGATGTTTCATCCAAAATTTTATGTAATGCCCATGTTCAAATAATCCATTTGTTAGGGTAGCTTTTTTTTAAACCTCGCGTCTCCACAAACATAATGGAGTTAGGTATGTTGGAGGAAAAATGATAGAGCATGGTTTTATCTCCCATTTTTTTTATCATTAAAAAGCTAATTAGAGTTATCGATGGAACAAAATTTTTTATTTCCAAAATAACTATGAACCCTGTGAAGTTATTTTTTCAGATTCGAACATTGAAATTTTTCCGACTAGCACATTTGGGAGAATTTCCCCTTTCCGGCCGAGATTTATTACCGGAAACACTTAGACAATTTTATTAATGACGCGAGGGAAATGGTAAAGATTATCCTAATTTTAACATATTAGAAATCTTACATAGACACTTGGTTTATTCTTTGGTTTATTGTTGTGAATATTTTTATTACTAATTAAACTTTTTAGCCTCCCATATTTTTTAATGGTGCCGGTGATCAAAACATATGCATTTCTAGGTAGTCGCTACAGTACTAGTGCAACACAATCAAAAGAGGAACCCGGTCATATTTGTCAAAAGAACCAATATTCCCATCTACATCAAGTACGAAAAAGAAGCCGAAAATAAACACATAAAGCTTGTGAGAACGGTTATGAAATGGGTAAAGAGACAAGGGAACAAGTTCTATTCGAGTGTGCGCCCGAGTGCCATAAAATTAAAGGAGCTCCAAGTTTGGGGTCGGATAGCATCTCCAATTTTGGTTGGCCTCCCTCCAGAGCATTTTTTCGAGCCTAAAATCATCTAGCACTAAGCTGCGGCAACACTAATAACCAGTTTTATATAAAAATATTCTATTATCTCCACAATTACCAACAAATATTTAGGGATGAAAACAAATTAAAAATGTATTAAAATTTAAATATTCATGTTATTAATAGTTATAATATAACTAACAAACGTAAAATATTTTATTATACACAATTACAAAAAAAATTTAATACATAAACATTTATATATACAAATATCAAGTCAATATTATATATAAATATGTATGAAATAATCCCACGTTGTATAAGATAGTTTAAACATAATACACTTGGTAAGGACTTTTAAATTTTTTGACAAAAAGAACTTTTCAAATTTTAGCCGAAAAGAACTTTTCCAAAAACATTTAAAGCTTTATAATTAAAAGTAGAGATCTTAAAATTAAAATGATATACATAAAAAGAATTTTTCAAAAAGCATTTATAGCTCTATTATTAAACGTAGACTACATCCAAAAAATTGGATGACAGCGTACTTGTTTACTACTTGTACGACCATTTCGGTCATGGTATTATTGGGCAAGTGGACTTGTTAACTAGCTAGTTGCTTCTACCGCTAAACAAGTTTCGTATAAATAGCTGCCGTAGTTCAATCATTTTTATTACACAAAACAATTAACACAGTCCTAGACTACTGGCTAAGCAAGAAAACAAGGCATCCCATACCCAGCAAGCATATAATACGTACATAGAATGAAGATTTCAGTTTTTTCCATCTTGTCAGTTGCTTTTCTTCTATTTGTTTTACCTTTCTTGTCGACAGCTAACTCCGAGTATTCTCCGAAAGATTTTGTTCAATGTCTAACCCGTTCGAGCTCAACTTCTATATCTGAAGTTGTTTATACCTCCATAAATTCTACTTACACATCCGTCTTACGGTTCTCCATTAACAACCTCAGGTTTGACACACCAACCACTCCTAAACCAGTAGTTATTGTCAAACCCGTGGACGAATTGCAAATCCAGGCTGTCATTTATTGTTGCAAGAAACATGACATTCAAATGAGGATTCGAGGCGGGGGGCATGATTATGAAGGCCTCTCGTATGTAGCACAAGTACCGTTTGTGTTGCTTGATATGATCAATCTTCGGTCAGTTGATGTTGATCCTGTGGCAGCTACTGCTTGGGTTCAATCTGGAGCAACACTTGGGGAATTATATTATCATATTGCTCAAAAGAGCAGTACACTTGCATTCCCGGGTGGAATTTGGTCAACGGTTGGTGTTAGTGGACTCACAAGTGGCGGAGGGTATGGCGTTTTGAGAAGAAAGTATGGCCTAGCTGCTGACAATGTACTTGATGCACGGTTGATTGATGCCAACGGAAGAATTCTTGATAGAAAATCAATGGGAGAAGATCTCTTTTGGGCTATCAGAGGAGGTGGGGCTTCTAGTTTTGGTGTCATTCTTTCTTGGAAATTGAAGCTAGCTTATGTTCCAAAAATCGTTACTGTATTCCAAGTTGAAAGAACTTTAGAGCAGAATGCAACCGAAGTACTTCACCGTTGGCAAACAGTTGCACCAAAGCTTCCCAAAGACGTTGAAATCCGAGTGGCGGCAAACACTATTTGGAAGCACTTGCCTAATGAAGCTTCAAAAACAGTACAAGAAGATGACTCTAGAAATGCCGTAGACGCTAAAACTATCAGCGTAAAATTTATAGGGTCGTTTCTTGGCCAACCAAAGGGATTACTTTCCATTATGAACGAGAATTTCCCTGAGTTAGGCTTGGTGGCAGGGAATTGTACTGAAGTTACTTATATTCAAGCAGCGCTCATTTTCTCTCTTTTCTCATATGACGATGCTCCTGCACGCTTGTTGGATAGAACTGCATATAAAATCCCTTTCAAAGCAAAATCGGACTTCGTGGACAAGCCTATTTCAAGACAAGGCCTTGATGGGTTGTTCAAAATTCTTCTTCAAGCTGTGCCGGGAAGAACAAATTTCCTTTTCACTTCTTTCGGTGGAAAAATGGATGAAATTTCCGAATCCGCAACTCCATTCCCTCACAGAGCCGGAACATTGTACATGATGTACATGAGAGTGCGGACAGATGGAGACACGTCCAATGCCATGAGATGGATTAGAGGCTTATACAAATACTTGACTCCGTATGTTACCAAGTCTCCGAGAGCTGCATACGTAAATTATAACGATCTAGATCTGGGAGTAAACAATCTACAAGGTACTACCAGCTACAAACAAGCAAGTGAATGGGGTAGAAAATACTTCAAGAACAATTTTGACAGACTGGTTAAAGTCAAGTCCAATGTGGATCCGGATAACTTTTTTAGGCATGAGCAAAGTATCCCTCCCTTTTCCTAGTTTGATAAATATTCAAATCCATTGATGGAAGCTGAGGTTATATGCATGTGTATATAGACCCCGACAAACTCTATTGTATTCATTTTTTAATGTAAAGGTTGATTTTTTTTAGAAAAATATACGGTTATTCATCTATTTTTAAAAGATTTTAATTTTACAACTTCGCTCAATTTTATTCTTGTGACTATTAATTATATATGCATATGCGTATGTAAGAGGGACACGAGTAGTTTTGGTATTCATATGTATCTCAACTTTTATAATTGACACGTTCATTCATCGTTGAAAAAAATACTAACAAAATATTTACAAATATAAAAAATGACCAAGTACATGAAGTCATGAATTTTTGTATAATTAATAATTTAGAAAACTTATTACACAGAGTAATGGAGTGCACACGATCACCTCAGTGGTTCAATTCAGAACATGATGGCCGACATAGCCACCTCTCACCACATCGTTAAGTGTAAAGACACGACTTTAATTGCGTTCATATATTTTCATATAAGTTGAGAGTATAGATCGATGTGATCGAATGTGCGTGACTGTTTAAATTAGATTATCCGGTACTAGAGCTTTCTAGTTATCGTAATTTTGAAACCGGTTATTCCTGTTATTATTTCTCTTTTCTAAATTTATTTTTAGCATATATTCTTTATGATATTACCTATTGCTTTTCCGTGCCATTTTTTCTTTGAGGAGTCCGATGTTTCATCCAAAATTTTATGTAATGCCCATGTTCAAATAATCCATTTGTTAGGGTAGCTTTTTTTTAAACCTCGCGTCTCCACAAACATAATGGAGTTAGGTACGTTGGAGGAAAAATGATAGAGCATGGTTTTATCTCCCATTTTTTTTATCATTAAAAAGCTAATTAGAGTTATCGATGGAACAAAATTTTTTATTTCCAAAATAACTATGAACCCTGTGAAGTTATTTTTTCAGATTCGAACATTGAAATTTTTCCGACTAGCACATTTGGGAGAATTTCCCCTTTCCGGCCGAGATTTATTACCGGAAACACTTAGACAATTTTATTAATGACGCGAGGGAAATGGTAAAGATTATCCTAATTTTAACATATTAGAAATCTTACATAGACACTTGGTTTATTCTTTGGTTTATTGTTGTGAATATTTTTATTACTAATTAAACTTTTTAGCCTCCCATATTTTTTAATGGTGCCGGTGATCAAAACATATGCATTTCTAGGTAGTCGCTACAGTACTAGTGCAACACAATCAAAAGAGGAACCCGGTCATATTTGTCAAAAGAACCAATATTCCCATCTACATCAAGTACGAAAAAGAAGCCGAAAATAAACACATAAAGCTTGTGAGAACGGTTATGAAATGGGTAAAGAGACAAGGGAACAAGTTCTATTCGAGTGTGCGCCCGAGTGCCATAAAATTAAAGGAGCTCCAAGTTTGGGGTCGGATAGCATCTCCAATTTTGGTTGGCCTCCCTCCAGAGCATTTTTTCGAGCCTAAAATCATCTAGCACTAAGCTGCGGCAACACTAATAACCAGTTTTATATAAAAATATTCTATTATCTCCACAATTACCAACAAATATTTAGGGATGAAAACAAATTAAAAATGTATTAAAATTTAAATATTCATGTTATTAATAGTTATAATATAACTAACAAACGTAAAATATTTTATTATACACAATTACAAAAAAAATTTAATACATAAACATTTATATATACAAATATCAAGTCAATATTATATATAAATATGTATGAAATAATCCCACGTTGTATAAGATAGTTTAAACATAATACACTTGGTAAGGACTTTTAAATTTTTTGACAAAAAGAACTTTTCAAATTTTAGCCGAAAAGAACTTTTCCAAAAACATTTAAAGCTTTATAATTAAAAGTAGAGATCTTAAAATTAAAATGATATACATAAAAAGAATTTTTCAAAAAGCATTTATAGCTCTATTATTAAACGTAGACTACATCCAAAAAATTGGATGACAGCGTACTTGTTTACTACTTGTACGACCATTTCGGTCATGGTATTATTGGGCAAGTGGACTTGTTAACTAGCTAGTTGCTTCTACCGCTAAACAAGTTTCGTATAAATAGCTGCCGTAGTTCAATCATTTTTATTACACAAAACAATTAACACAGTCCTAGACTACTGGCTAAGCAAGAAAACAAGGCATCCCATACCCAGCAAGCATATAATACGTACATAGAATGAAGATTTCAGTTTTTTCCATCTTGTCAGTTGCTTTTCTTCTATTTGTTTTACCTTTCTTGTCGACAGCTAACTCCGAGTATTCTCCGAAAGATTTTGTTCAATGTCTAACCCGTTCGAGCTCAACTTCTATATCTGAAGTTGTTTATACCTCCATAAATTCTACTTACACATCGGTTCTCCATTAACAACCTCAGGTTTGACACACCAACCACTCCTAAACCAGTAGTTATTGTCAAACCCGTGGACGAATTGCAAATCCAGGCTGTCATTTATTGTTGCAAGAAACATGACATTCAAATGAGGATTCGAGGCGGGGGGCATGATTATGAAGGCCTCTCGTATGTAGCACAAGTACCGTTTGTGTTGCTTGATATGATCAATCTTCGGTCAGTTGATGTTGATCCTGTGGCAGCTACTGCTTGGGTTCAATCTGGAGCAACACTTGGGGAATTATATTATCATATTGCTCAAAAGAGCAGTACACTTGCATTCCCGGGTGGAATTTGGTCAACGGTTGGTGTTAGTGGACTCACAAGTGGCGGAGGGTATGGCGTTTTGAGAAGAAAGTATGGCCTAGCTGCTGACAATGTACTTGATGCACGGTTGATTGATGCCAACGGAAGAATTCTTGATAGAAAATCAATGGGAGAAGATCTCTTTTGGGCTATCAGAGGAGGTGGGGCTTCTAGTTTTGGTGTCATTCTTTCTTGGAAATTGAAGCTAGCTTATGTTCCAAAAATCGTTACTGTATTCCAAGTTGAAAGAACTTTAGAGCAGAATGCAACCGAAGTACTTCACCGTTGGCAAACAGTTGCACCAAAGCTTCCCAAAGACGTTGAAATCCGAGTGGCGGCAAACACTATTTGGAAGCACTTGCCTAATGAAGCTTCAAAAACAGTACAAGAAGATGACTCTAGAAATGCCGTAGACGCTAAAACTATCAGCGTAAAATTTATAGGGTCGTTTCTTGGCCAACCAAAGGGATTACTTTCCATTATGAACGAGAATTTCCCTGAGTTAGGCTTGGTGGCAGGGAATTGTACTGAAGTTACTTATATTCAAGCAGCGCTCATTTTCTCTCTTTTCTCATATGACGATGCTCCTGCACGCTTGTTGGATAGAACTGCATATAAAATCCCTTTCAAAGCAAAATCGGACTTCGTGGACAAGCCTATTTCAAGACAAGGCCTTGATGGGTTGTTCAAAATTCTTCTTCAAGCTGTGCCGGGAAGAACAAATTTCCTTTTCACTTCTTTCGGTGGAAAAATGGATGAAATTTCCGAATCCGCAACTCCATTCCCTCACAGAGCCGGAACATTGTACATGATGTACATGAGAGTGCGGACAGATGGAGACACGTCCAATGCCATGAGATGGATTAGAGGCTTATACAAATACTTGACTCCGTATGTTACCAAGTCTCCGAGAGCTGCATACGTAAATTATAACGATCTAGATCTGGGAGTAAACAATCTACAAGGTACTACCAGCTACAAACAAGCAAGTGAATGGGGTAGAAAATACTTCAAGAACAATTTTGACAGACTGGTTAAAGTCAAGTCCAATGTGGATCCGGATAACTTTTTTAGGCATGAGCAAAGTATCCCTCCCTTTTCCTAGTTTGATAAATATTCAAATCCATTGATGGAAGCTGAGGTTATATGCATGTGTATATAGACCCCGAGAAACTCTATTGTATTCATTTTTTAATGTAAAGGTTGATTTTTTTTAGAAAAATATACGGTTATTCATCTATTTTTAAAAGATTTTAATTTTACAACTTCGCTCAATTTTATTCTTGTGACTATTAATTATATATGCATATGCGTATGTAAGAGGGACACGAGTAGTTTTGGTATTCATATGTATCTCAACTTTTATAATTGACACGTTCATTCATCGTTGAAAAAAATACTAACAAAATATTTACAAATATAAAAAATGACCAAGTACATGAAGTCATGAATTTTTGTATAATTAATAATTTAGAAAACTTATTACACAGAGTAATGGAGTGCACACGATCACCTCAGTGGTTCAATTCGGAACATGATGGCCGACATAGCCACCTCTCACCACATCGTTAAGTGTAAAGACACGACTTTAATTGCGTTCATATATTTTCATATAAGTTGAGAGTATAGATCGATGTGATCGAATGTGCGTGACTGTTTAAATTAGATTATCCGGTACTAGAGCTTTCTAGTTATCGTAATTTTGAAACCGGTTATTCCTGTTATTATTTCTCTTTTCTAAATTTATTTTTAGCATATATTCTTTATGATATTACCTATTGCTTTTCCCTGCCATTTTTTCTTTGAGGAGTCCGATGTTTCATCCAAAATTTTATGTAATGCCCATGTTCAAATAATCCATTTGTTAGGGTAGCTTTTTTTTAAACCTCGCGTCTCCACAAACATAATGGAGATAGGTACGTTGGAGGAAAAATGATAGAGCATGGTTTTATCTCCCGTTTTTTTTTATCATTAAAAAGCTAATTAGAGTTATCGATGGAACAAAATTTTTTATTTCCAAAATAACTATGAACCCTGTGAAGTTATTTTTTCAGATTTGAACATTGAAATTTTTCCGACTAGCACATTTGGGAGAATTTCCCCTTTCCGGCCGAGATTTATTACCGGAAACACTTAGACAATTTTATTAATGACGCGAGGGAAATGGTAAAGATTATCCTAATTTTAACATATTAGAAATCTTACATAGACACTTGGTTTATTCTTTGGTTTATTGTTGTGAATATTTTTATTACTAATTAAACTTTTTAGCCTCCCATATTTTTTAATGGTGCCGGTGATCAAAACATATGCATTTCTAGGTAGTCGCTACAGTACTAGTGCAACACAATCAAAAGAGGAACCCGGTCATATTTGTCAAAAGAACCAATATTCCCATCTACATCAAGTACGAAAAAGAAGCCGAAAATAAACACATAAAGCTTGTGAGAACGGTTATGAAATGTGTAAAGAGACAAGGGAACAAGTTCTATTCGAGTGTGCGCCCGAGTGCCATAAAATTAAAGGAGCTCCAAGTTTGGGGTCGGATAGCATCTCCAATTTTGGTTGGCCTCCCTCCAGAGCATTTTTTCGAGCCTAAAATCATCTAGCACTAAGCTGCGGCAACACTAATAACCAGTTTTATATAAAAATATTCTATTATCTCCACAATTACCAACAAATATTTAGGGATGAAAACAAATTAAAAATGTATTAAAATTTAAATATTCATGTTATTAATAGTTATAATATAACTAACAAACGTAAAATATTTTATTATACACAATTACAAAAAAAATTTAATACATAAACATTTATATATACAAATATCAAGTCAATATTATATATAAATATGTATGAAATAATCCCACGTTGTATAAGATAGTTTAAACATAATACACTTGGTAAGGACTTTTAAATTTTTTGACAAAAAGAACTTTTCAAATTTTAGCCGAAAAGTGTTGTAAATATGTAAATTTGGAAATAAGCTGGGAACAAAAGATGTTCTATTTCTCACGACTTGAAACTGAGATACAAGCAGGATATATATATATACCCTGTTAAACAACTAAAACAAGCTAGAAAATAGCAACTACATTCCTACACTTACTCCACTACTTCCATACCCCTACTAACATTAAACTACCCGTGAGACTCGCTCCATTCTGCAGCCACGCACGACTAGAGCCCAGACCCACTTGCAACGTTTACAAACAACGTTTTACAAAAGAAGTAACTAAAACATATTTAACTAACTAAAACGATATGATTATAGAATTAAAACCCAACAATCTCCCCCTTAATTCTATAATCATCTATCAATTCATCAGCTACCCGTATGGCATGCTTTGAACTGCAACAGCCCATATGGCTTCTACTTCATGCCTGCATTGCAAATATATTGATCCAGCCCGTGTGGCCTTTCTGTGCCCATTTGACACCACTGATCACAGCCCTTTTGGCTTCCTTATTTGCTCGTTTGGCAACTTATTTCCTGCCCATGTGGCATTCTTATTACAGCCCTTATGGCTATTATTCACAAGCCCGTATGACTTGTGTTTGTTGGCCCATATGGCCTTTACAGCAAAGCCGGTTCATCGTCAAGAAACTGTGCTAAATTGGCTTCTTGACAGTGTTCTTTCTTTCGTCGTGGTTTGTCACACTCTGAAGCGAAATGACCGTAAACGTTGCAATTGAAACACTTTATCTTGCTCTTGTCCAGTCTGCCCTTCCATTTCTGAGTTAACAGGAGTTGTTGTTGCCCACTTTGCTCACTCCTACCTCGCATTCTTTCTTCATGGGCCTTGAGACGTCCCACCAATTCCTCGACTGTCATTGATTTGATATCTCCAAACTGCTCAATGTTTGAAGCTATTTGAAGGAATTTATCAGGAACAGCACGTAGTATCTTCCTTACTACACTTGTTTCTTCCATCGTTTCACCAAGAACCCGGATATTGGTCACAATGCCGCTCAGTTTCATGCAGAAATCATCTATCTTCTCTGAGTCCTTCATGGTAAGAGACTCAAATTCTCCTTTCAAGGTCTGCACTTTTGCCTCCTTCACACGCTCCACTCCCATACACATTGTTTTGATCGCCTCCCAGGCTTCCTTAGCAGTTTCTTTCTCAGTAATGGTCAGCAATATGTCCTCTGGCACCCCCTGGTAAATTGCTGCAAGTGCCACCTGCACCGTTCTTTCATCAACGGCTACCTTGGGATCCTTTTGTTCGATAGCTCCCCAAACTCCTTGTGCCTTCATGAATACCTTCATTTTTAGAGACCATGCTGTATAGTTACTTCTCGTTAGCATGGGATAGTTCAAACCCACAACTCCTTCCTTCATCTTTGGCGTTTCCATGGCTTCCTGTGTATGTAGTGGTTGATATTTAGGTATGTACAGGATGTAAATGCGGCTCTCTGTGTGTGTGTTTTTTTTTAAATGAAAGACCTAACCTGGTTATGCTCTGATACCATGTTGTAAATATGTAAATTTGGAAATAAGCTGGGAACAAAAGATGTTCTATTTCTCACGACTTGAAACTGAGATACAAGCAGGATATATATATATACCCTGTTAAACAACTAAAACAAGCTAGAAAATAGCAACTACATTCCTACACTTACTCCACTACTTCCATACCCCTACTAACATTAAACTACCCGTGAGACTCGCTCCATTCTGCAGCCACGCACGACTAGAGCCCAGACCCACTTGCAACGTTTACAAACAACGTTTTACAAAACAAGTAACTAAAACATATTTAACTAACTAAAACGATATGATTATAGAATTAAAACCCAACAAAAAGAACTTTTCAAAAAGCATTTATAGCTCTATTATTAAACGTAGACTACATCCAAAAAATTGGATGACAGCGTACTTGTTTACTACTTGTACGACCATTTCGGTCATGGTATTATTGGGCAAGTGGACTTGTTAACTAGCTAGTTGCTTCTACCGCTAAACAAGTTTCGTATAAATAGCTGCCGTAGTTCAATCATTTTTATTACACAAAACAATTAACACAGTCCTAGACTACTGGCTAAGCAAGAAAACAAGTCATCCCATACCCAGCAAGCATATAATACGTACATAGAATGAAGATTTCAGTTTTTTCCATCTTGTCAGTTGCTTTTCTTCTATTTGTTTTACCTTTCTTGTCGACAGCTAACTCCGAGTATTCTCCGAAAGATTTTGTTCAATGTCTAACCCGTTCGAGCTCAACTTCTATATCTGAAGTTGTTTATACCTCCATAAATTCTACTTACACATCCGTCTTACGGTTCTCCATTAACAACCTCAGGTTGACACACCAACCACTCCTAAACCAGTAGTTATTGTCAAACCCGTGGACGAATTGCAAATCCAGGCTGTCATTTATTGTTGCAACAAACATGACATTCAAATGAGGATTCGAGGCGGGGGGAATGATTATGAAGGCCTCTCGTATGTAGCACAAGTACCGTTTGTGTTGCTTGATATGATCAATCTTCGGTCAGTTGATGTTGATCCTGTGGCAGCTACTGCTTGGGTTCAATCTGGAGCAACACTTGGGGAATTATATTATCATATTGCTCAAAAGAGCAGTACACTTGCATTCCCGGGTGGAATTTGGTCAACGGTTGGTGTTAGTGGACTCACAAGTGGCGGAGGGTATGGCGTTTTGAGAAGAAAGTATGGCCTAGCTGCTGACAATGTACTTGATGCACGGTTGATTGATGCCAACGGAAGAATTCTTGATAGAAAATCAATGGGAGAAGATCTCTTTTGGGCTATCAGAGGAGGTGGGGCTTCTAGTTTTGGTGTCATTCTTTCTTGGAAATTGAAGCTAGCTTATGTTCCAAAAATCGTTACTGTATTCCAAGTTGAAAGAACTTTAGAGCAGAATGCAACCGAAGTACTTCACCGTTGGCAAACAGTTGCACCAAAGCTTCCCAAAGACGTTGAAATCCGAGTGGCGGCAAACACTATTTGGAAGCACTTGCCTAATGAAGCTTCAAAAACAGTACAAGAAGATGACTCTAGAAATGCCGTAGACGCTAAAACTATCAGCGTAAAATTTATAGGGTCGTTTCTTGGCCAACCAAAGGGATTACTTTCCATTATGAACGAGAATTTCCCTGAGTTAGGCTTGGTGGCAGGGAATTGTACTGAAGTTACTTATATTCAAGCAGCGCTCATTTTCTCTCTTTTCTCATATGACGATGCTCCTGCACGCTTGTTGGATAGAACTTCATATAAAATCCCTTTCAAAGCAAAATCGGACTTCGTGGACAAGCCTATTTCAAGACAAGGCCTTGATGGGTTGTTCAAAATTCTTCTTCAAGCTGTGCCGGGAAGAACAAATTTCCTTTTCACTTCTTTCGGTGGAAAAATGGATGAAATTTCCGAATCCGCAACTCCATTCCCTCACAGAGCCGGAACATTGTACATGATGTACATGAGAGTGCGGACAGATGGAGACACGTCCAATGCCATGAGATGGATTAGAGGCTTATACAAATACTTGACTCCGTATGTTACCAAGTCTCCGAGAGCTGCATACGTAAATTATAACGATCTAGATCTGGGAGTAAACAATCTACAAGGTACTACCAGCTACAAACAAGCAAGTGAATGGGGTAGAAAATACTTCAAGAACAATTTTGACAGACTGGTTAAAGTCAAGTCCAATGTGGATCCGGATAACTTTTTTAGGCATGAGCAAAGTATCCCTCCCTTTTCCTAGTTTGATAAATATTCAAATCCATTGATGGAAGCTGAGGTTATATGCATGTGTATATAGACCCCGACAAACTCTATTGTATTCATTTTTTAATGTAAAGGTTGATTTTTTTTAGAAAAATATACGGTTATTCATCTATTTTTAAAAGATTTTAATTTTACAACTTCGCTCAATTTTATTCTTGTGACTATTAATTATATATGCATATGCGTATGTAAGAGGGACACGAGTAGTTTTGGTATTCATATGTATCTCAACTTTTATAATTGACACGTTCATTCATCGTTGAAAAAAATACTAACAAAATATTTACAAATATAAAAATGATAGAGCATGGTTTTATCTCCCGTTTTTTTATCATTAAAAAGCTAATTAGAGTTATCGATGGAACAAAATTTTTTATTTCCAAAATAACTATGAACCCTGTGAAGTTATTTTTTCAGATTCGAACATTGAAATTTTTCCGACTAGCACATTTGGGAGAATTTCCCCTTTCCGGCCGAGATTTATTACCGGAAACACTTAGACAATTTTATTAATGACGCGAGGGAAATGGTAAAGATTATCCTAATTTTAACATATTAGAAATCTTACATAGACACTTGGTTTATTCTTTGGTTTATTGTTGTGAATATTTTTGTTACTAATTAAACTTTTTAGCCTCCCATATTTTTTAATGGTGCCGGTGATCAAAACATATGCATTTCTAGGTAGTCGCTACAGTACTAGTGCAACACAATCAAAAGAGGAACCCGGTCATATTTGTCAAAAGAACCAATATTCCCATCTACATCAAGTACGAAAAAGAAGCCGAAAATAAACACATAAAGCTTGTGAGAACGGTTATGAAATGGATAAAGAGACAAGGGAACAAGTTCTATTCGAGTGTGCGCCCGAGTGCCATAAAATTAAAGGAGCTCCAAGTTTGGGGTCGGATAGCATCTCCAATTTTGGTTGGCCTCCCTCCAGAGCATTTTTTCGAGCCTAAAATCATCTAGCACTAAGCTGCGGCAACACTAATACCAAGTTTTATATAAAAATATTCTATTATCTCCACAATTACCAACAAATATTTAGGGATGAAAACAAATTAAAAATGTATTAAAATTTAAATATTCATGTTATTAATTAGTTATAATATAACTAACAAACGTAAAATATTTTATTATACACAATTACAAAAAAAATTTAATACATAAACATTTATATACACAAATATCAAGTCAATATTATATATATAAATATGTATGAAATAATCCCACGTTGTATAAGATAGTTTAAACATAATACACTTGGTAAGGACTTTTAAAATTTTTGACAAAAAGAACTTTTCAAATTTTAGCCGAAAAGAACTTTTCCAAAAACATTTAAAGCTTTATAATTAAAAGTAGAGATCTTAAAATTAAAATGATATACATAAAAAGAATTTTTCAAAAAGCATTTATAGCTCTATTATTAAACGTAGACTACATCCAAAAAATTGGATGACAGCGTACTTGTTTACTACTTGTACGACCATTTCGGTCATGGTATTATTGGGCAAGTGGACTTGTTAACTAGCTAGTTGCTTCTACCGCTAAACAAGTTTCGTATAAATAGCTGCCGTAGTTCAATCATTTTTATTACACAAAACAATTAACACAGTCCTAGACTACTGGCTAAGCAAGAAAACAAGGCATCCCATACCCAGCAAGCATATAATACGTACATAGAATGAAGATTTCAGTTTTTTCCATCTTGTCAGTTGCTTTTCTTCTATTTGTTTTACCTTTCTTGTCGACAGCTAACTCCGAGTATTCTCCGAAAGATTTTGTTCAATGTCTAACCCGTTCGAGCTCAACTTCTATATCTGAAGTTGTTTATACCTCCATAAATTCTACTTACACATCCGTTCTCCATTAACAACCTCAGGTTTGACACACCAACCACTCCTAAACCAGTAGTTATTGTCAAACCCGTGGACGAATTGCAAATCCAGGCTGTCATTTATTGTTGCAAGAAACATGACATTCAAATGAGGATTCGAGGCGGGGGGCATGATTATGAAGGCCTCTCGTATGTAGCACAAGTACCGTTTGTGTTGCTTGATATGATCAATCTTCGGTCAGTTGATGTTGATCCTGTGGCAGCTACTGCTTGGGTTCAATCTGGAGCAACACTTGGGGAATTATATTATCATATTGCTCAAAAGAGCAGTACACTTGCATTCCCGGGTGGAATTTGGTCAACGGTTGGTGTTAGTGGACTCACAAGTGGCGGAGGGTATGGCGTTTTGAGAAGAAAGTATGGCCTAGCTGCTGACAATGTACTTGATGCACGGTTGATTGATGCCAACGGAAGAATTCTTGATAGAAAATCAATGGGAGAAGATCTCTTTTGGGCTATCAGAGGTGGTGGGGCTTCTAGTTTTGGTGTCATTCTTTCTTGGAAATTGAAGCTAGCTTATGTTCCAAAAATCGTTACTGTATTCCAAGTTGAAAGAACTTTAGAGCAGAATGCAACCGAAGTACTTCACCGTTGGCAAACAGTTGCACCAAAGCTTCCCAAAGACGTTGAAATCCGAGTGGCAGCAAACACTATTTGGAAGCACTTGCCTAATGAAGCTTCAAAAACAGTACAAGAAGATGACTCTAGAAATGCCGTAGACGCTAAAACTATCAGCGTAAAATTTATAGGGTCGTTTCTTGGCCAACCAAAGGGATTACTTTCCATTATGAACGAGAATTTCCCTGAGTTAGGCTTGGTGGCAGGGAATTGTACTGAAGCTACTTATATTCAAGCAGCGCTCATTTTCTCTCTTTTCTCATATGACGATGCTCCTGCACGCTTGTTGGATAGAACTGCATATAAAATCCCTTTCAAAGCAAAATCGGACTTCGTGGACAAGCCAAGCCTATTTCAAGACAAGGCCTTGATGGGTTGTTCAAAATTCTTCTTCAAGCTGTGCCGGGAAGAACAAATTTCCTTTTCACTTCTTTCGGTGGAAAAATGGATGAAATTTCCGAATCCGCAACTCCATTCCCTCACAGAGCCGGAACATTGTACATGATGTACATGAGAGTGCGGACAGATGGAGACACGTCCAATGCCATGAGATGGATTAGAGGCTTATACAAATACTTGACTCCGTATGTTACCAAGTCTCCGAGAGCTGCATACGTAAATTATAACGATCTAGATCTGGGAGTAAACAATCTACAAGGTACTACCAGCTACAAACAAGCAAGTGAATGGGGTAGAAAATACTTCAAGAACAATTTTGACAGACTGGTTAAAGTCAAGTCCAATGTGGATCCGGATAACTTTTTTAGGCATGAGCAAAGTATCCCTCCCTTTTCCTAGTTTGATAAATATTCAAATCCATTGATGGAAGCTGAGGTTATATGCATGTGTATATAGACCCCGAGAAACTCTATTGTATTCATTTTTTAATGTAAAGGTTGATTTTTTTTAGAAAAATATACGGTTATTCATCTATTTTTAAAAGATTTTAATTTTACAACTTCGCTCAATTTTATTCTTGTGACTATTAATTATATATGCATATGCGTATGTAAGAGGGACACGAGTAGTTTTGGTATTCATATGTATCTCAACTTTTATAATTGACACGTTCATTCATCGTTGAAAAAAATACTAACAAAATATTTACAAATATAAAAAATGACCAAGTACATGAAGTCATGAATTTTTGTATAATTAATAATTTAGAAAACTTATTACACAGAGTAATGGAGTGCACACGATCACCTCAGTGGTTCAATTCGGAACATGATGGCCGACATAGCCACCTCTCACCACATCGTTAAGTGTAAAGACACGACTTTAATTGCGTTCATATATTTTCATATAAGTTGAGAGTATAGATCGATGTGATCGAATGTGCGTGACTGTTTAAATTAGATTATCCGGTACTAGAGCTTTCTAGTTATCGTAATTTTGAAACCGGTTATTCCTGTTATTATTTCTCTTTTCTAAATTTATTTTTAGCATATATTCTTTATGATATTACCTATTGCTTTTCCCTGCCATTTTTTCTTTGAGGAGTCCGATGTTTCATCCAAAATTTTATGTAATGCCCATGTTCAAATAATCCATTTGTTAGGGTAGCTTTTTTTTAAACCTCGCGTCTCCACAAACATAATGGAGTTAGGTACGTTGGAGGAAAAATGATAGAGCATGGTTTTATCTCCCGTTTTTTTTATCATTAAAAAGCTAATTAGAGTTATCGATGGAACAAAATTTTTTATTTCCAAAATAACTATGAACCCTGTGAAGTTATTTTTTCAGATTCGAACATTGAAATTTTTCCGACTAGCACATTTGGGAGAATTTCCCCTTTCCGGCCGAGATTTATTACCGGAAACACTTAGACAATTTTATTAATGACGCGAGGGAAATGGTAAAGATTATCCTAATTTTAACATATTAGAAATCTTACATAGACACTTGGTTTATTCTTTGGTTTATTGTTGTGAATATTTTTGTTACTAATTAAACTTTTTAGCCTCCCATATTTTTTAATGGTGCCGGTGATCAAAACATATGCATTTCTAGGTAGTCGCTACAGTACTAGTGCAACACAATCAAAAGAGGAACCCGGTCATATTTGTCAAAAGAACCAATATTCCCATCTACATCAAGTACGAAAAAGAAGCCGAAAATAAACACATAAAGCTTGTGAGAACGGTTATGAAATGGGTAAAGAGACAAGGGAACAAGTTCTATTCGAGTGTGCGCCCGAGTGCCATAAAATTAAAGGAGCTCCAAGTTTGGGGTCGGATAGCATCTCCAATTTTGGTTGGCCTCCCTCCAGAGCATTTTTTCGAGCCTAAAATCATCTAGCACTAAGCTGCGGCAACACTAATACCAAGTTTTATATAAAAATATTCTATTATCTCCACAATTACCAACAAATATTTAGGGATGAAAACAAATTAAAAATGTATTAAAATTTAAATATTCATGTTATTAATTAGTTATAATATAACTAACAAACGTAAAATATTTTATTATACACAATTACAAAAAAAATTTAATACATAAACATTTATATACACAAATATCAAGTCAATATTATATATATAAATATGTATGAAATAATCCCACGTTGTATAAGATAGTTTAAACATAATACACTTGGTAAGGACTTTTAAAATTTTTGACAAAAAGAACTTTTCAAATTTTAGCCGAAAAGAACTTTTCCAAAAACATTTAAAGCTTTATAAGTAAAAGTAGAGATCTTAAAATTAAAATGATATACATAAAAAGAATTTTTCAAAAAGCATTTATAGCTCTATTATTAAACGTAGACTACATCCAAAAAATTGGATGACAGCGTACTTGTTTACTACTTGTACGACCATTTCGGTCATGGTATTATTGGGCAAGTGGACTTGTTAACTAGCTAGTTGCTTCTACCGCTAAACAAGTTTCGTATAAATAGCTGCCGTAGTTCAATCATTTTTATTACACAAAACAATTAACACAGTCCTAGACTACTGGCTAAGCAAGAAAACAAGGCATCCCATACCCAGCAAGCATATAATACGTACATAGAATGAAGATTTCAGTTTTTTCCATCTTGTCAGTTGCTTTTCTTCTATTTGTTTTACCTTTCTTGTCGACAGCTAACTCCGAGTATTCTCCGAAAGATTTTGTTCAATGTCTAACCCGTTCGAGCTCAACTTCTATATCTGAAGTTGTTTATACCTCCATAAATTCTACTTACACATCCGTCTTACGGTTCTCCATTAACAACCTCAGGTTTGACACACCAACCACTCCTAAACCAGTAGTTATTGTCAAACCCGTGGACGAATTGCAAATCCAGGCTGTCATTTATTGTTGCAAGAAACATGACATTCAAATGAGGATTCGAGGCGGGGGGGCATGATTATGAAGGCCTCTCGTATGTAGCACAAGTACCGTTTGTGTTGCTTGATATGATCAATCTTCGGTCAGTTGATGTTGATCCTGTGGCAGCTACTGCTTGGGTTCAATCTGGAGCAACACTTGGGGAATTATATTATCATATTGCTCAAAAGAGCAGTACACTTGCATTCCCGGGTGGAATTTGGTCAACGGTTGGTGTTAGTGGACTCACAAGTGGCGGAGGGTATGGCGTTTTGAGAAGAAAGTATGGCCTAGCTGCTGACAATGTACTTGATGCACGGTTGATTGATGCCAACGGAAGAATTCTTGATAGAAAATCAATGGGAGAAGATCTCTTTTGGGCTATCAGAGGAGGTGGGGCTTCTAGTTTTGGTGTCATTCTTTCTTGGAAATTGAAGCTAGCTTATGTTCCAAAAATCGTTACTGTATTCCAAGTTGAAAGAACTTTAGAGCAGAATGCAACCGAAGTACTTCACCGTTGGCAAACAGTTGCACCAAAGCTTCCCAAAGACGTTGAAATCCGAGTGGCAGCAAACACTATTTGGAAGCACTTGCCTAATGAAGCTTCAAAAACAGTACAAGAAGATGACTCTAGAAATGCCGTAGACGCTAAAACTATCAGCGTAAAATTTATAGGGTCGTTTCTTGGCCAACCAAAGGGATTACTTTCCATTATGAACGAGAATTTCCCTGAGTTAGGCTTGGTGGCAGGGAATTGTACTGAAGTTACTTATATTCAAGCAGCGCTCATTTTCTCTCTTTTCTCATATGACGATGCTCCTGCACGCTTGTTGGATAGAACTGCATATAAAATCCCTTTCAAAGCAAAATCGGACTTCGTGGACAAGCCTATTTCAAGACAAGGCCTTGATGGGTTGTTCAAAATTCTTCTTCAAGCTGTGCCGGGAAGAACAAATTTCCTTTTCACTTCTTTCGGTGGAAAAATGGATGAAATTTCCGAATCCGCAACTCCATTCCCTCACAGAGCCGGAACATTGTACATGATGTACATGAGAGTGCGGACAGATGGAGACACGTCCAATGCCATGAGATGGATTAGAGGCTTATACAAATACTTGACTCCGTATGTTACCAAGTCTCCGAGAGCTGCATACGTAAATTATAACGATCTAGATCTGGGAGTAAACAATCTACAAGGTACTACCAGCTACAAACAAGCAAGTGAATGGGGTAGAAAATACTTCAAGAACAATTTTGACAGACTGGTTAAAGTCAAGTCCAATGTGGATCCGGATAACTTTTTTAGGCATGAGCAAAGTATCCCTCCCTTTTCCTAGTTTGATAAATATTCAAATCCATTGATGGAAGCTGAGGTTATATGCATGTGTATATAGACCCCGAGAAACTCTATTGTATTCATTTTTTAATGTAAAGGTTGATTTTTTTTAGAAAAATATACGGTTATTCATCTATTTTTAAAAGATTTTAATTTTACAACTTCGCTCAATTTTATTCTTGTGACTATTAATTATATATGCATATGCGTATGTAAGAGGGACACGAGTAGTTTTGGTATTCATATGTATCTCAACTTTTATAATTGACACGTTCATTCATCGTTGAAAAAAATACTAACAAAATATTTACAAATATAAAAAATGACCAAGTACATGAAGTCATGAGTTTTTGTATAATTAATAATTTAGAAAACTTATTACACAGAGTAATGGAGTGCACACGATCACCTCAGTGGTTCAATTCGGAACATGATGGCCGACAAAGCCACCTCTCACCACATCGTTAAGTGTAAAGACACGACTTTAATTGCGTTCATATATTTTCATATAAGTTGAGAGTATAGATCGATGTGATCGAATGTGCGTGACTGTTTAAATTAGATTATCCGGTACTAGAGCTTTCTAGTTATCGTAATTTTGAAACCGGTTATTCCTGTTATTATTTCTCTTTTCTAAATTTATTTTTAGCATATATTCTTTATGATATTACCTATTGCTTTTCCCTGCCATTTTTTCTTTGAGGAGTCCGATGTTTCATCCAAAATTTTATGTAATGCCCATGTTCAAATAATCCATTTGTTAGGGTAGCTTTTTTTTAAACCTCGCGTCTCCACAAACATAATGGAGTTAGGTACGTTGGAGGAAAAATGATAGAGCATGGTTTTATCTCCCGTTTTTTTTTATCATTAAAAAGCTAATTAGAGTTATCGATGAAACAAAATTTTTTATTTCCAAAATAACTATGAACCCTGTGAAGTTATTTTTTCAGATTTGAACATTGAAATTTTTCCGACTAGCACATTTGGGAGAATTTCCCCTTTCCGGCCGAGATTTATTACCGGAAACACTTAGACAATTTTATTAATGACGCGAGGGAAATGGTAAAGATTATCCTAATTTTAACATATTAGAAATCTTACATAGACACTTGGTTTATTCTTTGGTTTATTGTTGTGAATATTTTTATTACTAATTAAACTTTTTAGCCTCCCATATTTTTTAATGGTGCCGGTGATCAAAACATATGCATTTCTAGGTAGTCGCTACAGTACTAGTGCAACACAATCAAAAGAGGAACCCGGTCATATTTGTCAAAAGAACCAATATTCCCATCTACATCAAGTACGAAAAAGAAGCCGAAAATAAACACATAAAGCTTGTGAGAACGGTTATGAAATTGGTAAAGAGACAAGGGAACAAGTTCTATTCGAGTGTGCGCCCGAGTGCCATAAAATTAAAGGAGCTCCAAGTTTGGGGTCGGATAGCATCTCCAATTTTGGTTGGCCTCCCTCCAGAGCATTTTTTCGAGCCTAAAATCATCTAGCACTAAGCTGCGGCAACACTAATAACCAGTTTTATATAAAAATATTCTATTATCTCCACAATTACCAACAAATATTTAGGGATGAAAACAAATTAAAAATGTATTAAAATTTAAATATTCATGTTATTAATAGTTATAATATAACTAACAAACGTAAAATATTTTATTATACACAATTACAAAAAAAATTTAATACATAAACATTTATATATACAAATATCAAGTCAATATTATATATAAATATGTATGAAATAATCCCACGTTGTATAAGATAGTTTAAACATAATACACTTGGTAAGGACTTTTAAATTTTTTGACAAAAAGAACTTTTCAAATTTTAGCCGAAAAGTGTTGTAAATATGTAAATTTGGAAATAAGCTGGGAACAAAAGATGTTCTATTTCTCACGACTTGAAACTGAGATACAAGCAGGATATATATATATACCCTGTTAAACAACTAAAACAAGCTAGAAAATAGCAACTACATTCCTACACTTACTCCACTACTTCCATACCCCTACTAACATTAAACTACCCGTGAGACTCGCTCCATTCTGCAGCCACGCACGACTAGAGCCCAGACCCACTTGCAACGTTTACAAACAACGTTTTACAAAAGAAGTAACTAAAACATATTTAACTAACTAAAACGATATGATTATAGAATTAAAACCCAACAATCTCCCCCTTAATTCTATAATCATCTATCAATTCATCAGCTACCCGTATGGCATGCTTTGAACTGCAACAGCCCATATGGCTTCTACTTCATGCCTGCATTGCAAATATATTGATCCAGCCCGTGTGGCCTTTCTGTGCCCATTTGACACCACTGATCACAACCCTTTTGGCTTCCTTATTTGCTCGTTTGGCAACTTATTTCCTGCCCATGTGGCATTCTTATTACAGCCCTTATGGCTATTATTCACAAGCCCGTATGACTTGTGTTTGTTGGCCCATATGGCCTTTACAGCAAAGCCGGTTCATCGTCAAGAAACTGTGCTAAATTGGCTTCTTGACAGTGTTCTTTCTTTCGTCGTGGTTTGTCACACTCTGAAGCGAAATGACCGTAAACGTTGCAATTGAAACACTTTATCTTGCTCTTGTCCAGTCTGCCCTTCCATTTCTGAGTTAACAGGAGTTGTTGTTGCCCACTTTGCTCACTCCTACCTCGCATTCTTTCTTCATGGGCCTTGAGACGTCCCACCAATTCCTCGACTGTCATTGATTTGATATCTCCAAACTGCTCAATGTTTGAAGCTATTTGAAGGAATTTATCAGGAACAGCACGTAGTATCTTCCTTACTACACTTGTTTCTTCCATCGTTTCACCAAGAACCCGGATATTGGTCACAATGCCGCTCAGTTTCATGCAGAAATCATCTATCTTCTCTGAGTCCTTCATGGTAAGAGACTCAAATTCTCCTTTCAAGGTCTGCACTTTTGCCTCCTTCACACGCTCCACTCCCATACACATTGTTTTGATCGCCTCCCAGGCTTCCTTAGCAGTTTCTTTCTCAGTAATGGTCAGCAATATGTCCTCTGGCACCCCCTGGTAAATTGCTGCAAGTGCCACCTGCACCGTTCTTTCATCAACGGCTACCTTGGGATCCTTTTGTTCGATAGCTCCCCAAACTCCTTGTGCCTTCATGAATACCTTCATTTTTAGAGACCATGCTGTATAGTTACTTCTCGTTAGCATGGGATAGTTCAAACCCACAACTCCTTCCTTCATCTTTGGCGTTTCCATGGCTTCCTGTGTATGTAGTGGTTGATATTTAGGTATGTACAGGATGTAAATGCGGCTCTCTGTGTGTGTGTTTTTTTTTAAATGAAAGACCTAACCTGGTTATGCTCTGATACCATGTTGTAAATATGTAAATTTGGAAATAAGCTGCGAACAAAAGATGTTCTATTTCTCACGACTTGAAACTGAGATACAAGCAGGATATATATATATACCCTGTTAAACAACTAAAACAAGCTAGAAAATAGCAACTACATTCCTACACTTACTCCACTACTTCCATACCCCTACTAACATTAAACTACCCGTGAGACTCGCTCCATTCTGCAGCCACGCACGACTAGAGCCCAGACCCACTTGCAACGTTTACAAACAACGTTTTACAAAACAAGTAACTAAAACATATTTAACTAACTAAAACGATATGATTATAGAATTAAAACCCAACAAAAAGAACTTTTCAAAAAGCATTTATAGCTCTATTATTAAACGTAGACTACATCCAAAAAATTGGATGACAGCGTACTTGTTTACTACTTGTACGACCATTTCGGTCATGGTATTATTGGGCAAGTGGACTTGTTAACTAGCTAGTTGCTTCTACCGCTAAACAAGTTTCGTATAAATAGCTGCCGTAGTTCAATCATTTTTATTACACAAAACAATTAACACAGTCCTAGACTACTGGCTAAGCAAGAAAACAAGTCATCCCATACCCAGCAAGCATATAATACGTACATAGAATGAAGATTTCAGTTTTTTCCATCTTGTCAGTTGCTTTTCTTCTATTTGTTTTACCTTTCTTGTCGACAGCTAACTCCGAGTATTCTCCGAAAGATTTTGTTCAATGTCTAACCCGTTCGAGCTCAACTTCTATATCTGAAGTTGTTTATACCTCCATAAATTCTACTTACACATCCGTCTTACGGTTCTCCATTAACAACCTCAGGTTGACACACCAACCACTCCTAAACCAGTAGTTATTGTCAAACCCGTGGACGAATTGCAAATCCAGGCTGTCATTTATTGTTGCAAGAAACATGACATTCAAATGAGGATTCGAGGCGGGGGGCATGATTATGAAGGCCTCTCGTATGTAGCACAAGTACCGTTTGTGTTGCTTGATATGATCAATCTTCGGTCAGTTGATGTTGATCCTGTGGCAGCTACTGCTTGGGTTCAATCTGGAGCAACACTTGGGGAATTATATTATCATATTGCTCAAAAGAGCAGTACACTTGCATTCCCGGGTGGAATTTGGTCAACGGTTGGTGTTAGTGGACTCACAAGTGGCGGAGGGTATGGCGTTTTGAGAAGAAAGTATGGCCTAGCTGCTGACAATGTACTTGATGCACGGTTGATTGATGCCAACGGAAGAATTCTTGATAGAAAATCAATGGGAGAAGATCTCTTTTGGGCTATCAGAGGAGGTGGGGCTTCTAGTTTTGGTGTCATTCTTTCTTGGAAATTGAAGCTAGCTTATGTTCCAAAAATCGTTACTGTATTCCAAGTTGAAAGAACTTTAGAGCAGAATGCAACCGAAGTACTTCACCGTTGGCAAACAGTTGCACCAAAGCTTCCCAAAGACGTTGAAATCCGAGTGGCGGCAAACACTATTTGGAAGCACTTGCCTAATGAAGCTTCAAAAACAGTACAAGAAGATGACTCTAGAAATGCCGTAGACGCTAAAACTATCAGCGTAAAATTTATAGGGTCGTTTCTTGGCCAACCAAAGGGATTACTTTCCATTATGAACGAGAATTTCCCTGAGTTAGGCTTGGTGGCAGGGAATTGTACTGAAGTTACTTATATTCAAGCAGCGCTCATTTTCTCTCTTTTCTCATATGACGATGCTCCTGCACGCTTGTTGGATAGAACTGCATATAAAATCCCTTTCAAAGCAAAATCGGACTTCGTGGACAAGCCTATTTCAAGACAAGGCCTTGATGGGTTGTTCAAAATTCTTCTTCAAGCTGTGCCGGGAAGAACAAATTTCCTTTTCACTTCTTTCGGTGGAAAAATGGATGAAATTTCCGAATCCGCAACTCCATTCCCTCACAGAGCCGGAACATTGTACATGATGTACATGAGAGTGCGGACAGATGGAGACACGTCCAATGCCATGAGATGGATTAGAGGCTTATACAAATACTTGACTCCGTATGTTACCAAGTCTCCGAGAGCTGCATACGTAAATTATAACGATCTAGATCTGGGAGTAAACAATCTACAAGGTACTACCAGCTACAAACAAGCAAGTGAATGGGGTAGAAAATACTTCAAGAACAATTTTGACAGACTGGTTAAAGTCAAGTCCAATGTGGATCCGGATAACTTTTTTAGGCATGAGCAAAGTATCCCTCCCTTTTCCTAGTTTGATAAATATTCAAATCCATTGATGGAAGCTGAGGTTATATGCATGTGTATATAGACCCCGAGAAACTCTATTGTATTCATTTTTTAATGTAAAGGTTGATTTTTTTTAGAAAAATATACGGTTATTCATCTATTTTTAAAAGATTTTAATTTTACAACTTCGCTCAATTTTATTCTTGTGACTATTAATTATATATGCATATGCGTATGTAAGAGGGACACGAGTAGTTTTGGTATTCATGTGTATCTCAACTTTTATAATTGACACGTTCATTCATCGTTGAAAAAAATACTAACAAAATATTTACAAATATAAAAAATGACCAAGTACATGAAGTCATGAATTTTTGTATAATTAATAATTTAGAAAACTTATTACACAGAGTAATGGAGTGCACACGATCACCTCAGTGGTTCAATTCGGAACATGATGGCCGACATAGCCACCTCTCACCACATCGTTAAGTGTAAAGACACTACTTTAATTGCGTTCATATATTTTCATATAAGTTGAGAGTATAGATCGATGTGATCGAATGTGCGTGACTGTTTAAATTAGATTATCCGGTACTAGAGCTTTCTAGTTATCGTAATTTTGAAACCGGTTATTCCTGTTATTATTTCTCTTTTATAAATTTATTTTTAACATATATTCTTTATGATATTACCTATTGCTTTTCCCTGCCATTTTTTCTTTGAGGAGTCCGATGTTTCATCCAAAATTTTATGTAATGCCCATGTTCAAATAATCCATTTGTTAGGGTAGCTTTTTTTTAAACCTCGCGTCTCCACAAACATAATGGAGTTAGGTACGTTGGAGGAAAAATGATAGAGCATGGTTTTATCTCCCGTTTTTTTTATCATTAAAAAGCTAATTAGAGTTATCGATGGAACAAAATTTTTTATTTCCAAAATAACTATGAACCCTGTGAAGTTATTTTTTCAGATTCGAACATTGAAAATTTTCCGACTAGCACATTTGGGAGAATTTCCACTTTCCGGCCGAGATTTATTACCGGAAACACTTAGACAATTTTATTAATGACGCGAGGGAAATGGTAAAGATTATCCTAATTTTAACATATTAGAAATCTTACATAGACACTTGGTTTATTCTTTGGTTTATTGTTGTGAATATTTTTGTTACTAATTAAACTTTTTAGCCTCCCATATTTTTTAATGGTGCCGGTGATCAAAACATATGCATTTCTAGGTAGTCGCTACAGTACTAGTGCAACACAATCAAAAGAGGAACCCGGTCATATTTGTCAAAAGAACCAATATTCCCATCTACATCAAGTACGAAAAAGAAGCCGAAAATAAACACATAAAGCTTGTGAGAACGGTTATGAAATGGGTAAAGAGACAAGGGAACAAGTTCTATTCGAGTGTGCGCCCGAGTGCCATAAAATTAAAGGAGCTCCAAGTTTGGGGTCGGATAGCATCTCCAATTTTGGTTGGCCTCCCTCCAGAGCATTTTTTCGAGCCTAAAATCATCTAGCACTAAGCTGCGGCAACACTAATACCAAGTTTTATATAAAAATATTCTATTATCTCCACAATTACCAACAAATATTTAGGGATGAAAACAAATTAAAAATGTATTAAAATTTAAATATTCATGTTATTAATTAGTTATAATATAACTAACAAACGTAAAATATTTTATTATACACAATTACAAAAAAAATTTAATACATAAACATTTATATACACAAATATCAAGTCAATATTATATATATAAATATGTATGAAATAATCCCACGTTGTATAAGATAGTTTAAACATAATACACTTGGTAAGGACTTTTAAAATTTTTGACAAAAAGAACTTTTCAAATTTTAGCCGAAAAGAACTTTTCCAAAAACATTTAAAGCTTTATAATTAAAAGTAGAGATCTTAAAATTAAAATGATATACATAAAAAGAATTTTTCAAAAAGCATTTATAGCTCTATTATTAAACGTAGACTACATCCAAAAAATTGGATGACAGCTTACTTGTTTACTACTTGTACGACCATTTCGGTCATGGTATTATTGGGCAAGTGGACTTGTTAACTAGCTAGTTGCTTCTACCGCTAAACAAGTTTCGTATAAATAGCTGCCGTAGTTCAATCATTTTTATTACACAAAACAATTAACACAGTCCTAGACTACTGGCTAAGCAAGAAAACAAGTCATCCCATACCCAGCAAGCATATAATACGTACATAGAATGAAGATTTCAGTTTTTTCCATCTTGTCAGTTGCTTTTCTTCTATTTGTTTTACCTTTCTTGTCGACAGCTAACTCCGAGTATTCTCCGAAAGATTTTGTTCAATGTCTAACCCGTTCGAGCTCAACTTCTATATCTGAAGTTGTTTATACCTCCATAAATTCTACTTACACATCCGTCTTACGGTTCTCCATTAACAACCTCAGGTTTGACACACCAACCACTCCTAAACCAGTAGTTATTGTCAAACCCGTGGACGAATTGCAAATCCAGGCTGTCATTTATTGTTGCAAGAAACATGACATTCAAATGAGGATTCGAGGCGGGGGGCATGATTATGAAGGCCTCTCGTATGTAGCACAAGTACCGTTTGTGTTGCTTGATATGATCAATCTTCGGTCAGTTGATGTTGATCCTGTGGCAGCTACTGCTTGGGTTCAATCTGGAGCAACACTTGGGGAATTATATTATCATATTGCTCAAAAGAGCAGTACACTTGCATTCCCGGGTGGAATTTGGTCAACGGTTGGTGTTAGTGGACTCACAAGTGGCGGAGGGTATGGCGTTTTGAGAAGAAAGTATGGCCTAGCTGCTGACAATGTACTTGATGCACGGTTGATTGATGCCAACGGAAGAATTCTTGATAGAAAATCAATGGGAGAAGATCTCTTTTGGGCTATCAGAGGAGGTGGGGCTTCTAGTTTTGGTGTCATTCTTTCTTGGAAATTGAAGCTAGCTTATGTTCCAAAAATCGTTACTGTATTCCAAGTTGAAAGAACTTTAGAGCAGAATGCAACCGAAGTACTTCACCGTTGGCAAACAGTTGCACCAAAGCTTCCCAAAGACGTTGAAATCCGAGTGGCGGCAAACACTATTTGGAAGCACTTGCCTAATGAAGCTTCAAAAACAGTACAAGAAGATGACTCTAGAAATGCCGTAGACGCTAAAACTATCAGCGTAAAATTTATAGGGTCGTTTCTTGGCCAACCAAAGGGATTACTTTCCATTATGAACGAGAATTTCCCTGAGTTAGGCTTGGTGGCAGGGAATTGTACTGAAGTTACTTATATTCAAGCAGCGCTCATTTTCTCTCTTTTCTCATATGACGATGCTCCTGCACGCTTGTTGGATAGAACTGCATATAAAATCCCTTTCAAAGCAAAATCGGACTTCGTGGACAAGCCTATTTCAAGACAAGGCCTTGATGGGTTGTTCAAAATTCTTCTTCAAGCTGTGCCGGGAAGAACAAATTTCCTTTTCACTTCTTTCGGTGGAAAAATGGATGAAATTTCCGAATCCGCAACTCCATTCCCTCACAGAGCCGGAACATTGTACATGATGTACATGAGAGTGCGGACAGATGGAGACACGTCCAATGCCATGAGATGGATTAGAGGCTTATACAAATACTTGACTCCGTATGTTACCAAGTCTCCGAGAGCTGCATACGTAAATTATAACGATCTAGATCTGGGAGTAAACAATCTACAAGGTACTACCAGCTACAAACAAGCAAGTGAATGGGGTAGAAAATACTTCAAGAACAATTTTGACAGACTGGTTAAAGTCAAGTCCAATGTGGATCCGGATAACTTTTTTAGGCATGAGCAAAGTATCCCTCCCTTTTCCTAGTTTGATAAATATTCAAATCCATTGATGGAAGCTGAGGTTATATGCATGTGTATATAGACCCCGAGAAACTCTATTGTATTCATTTTTTAATGTAAAGGTTGATTTTTTTTAGAAAAATATACGGTTATTCATCTATTTTTAAAAGATTTTAATTTTACAACTTCGCTCAATTTTATTCTTGTGACTATTAATTATATATGCATATGCGTATGTAAGAGGGACACGAGTAGTTTTGGTATTCATATGTATCTCAACTTTTATAATTGACACGTTCATTCATCGTTGAAAAAAATACTAACAAAATATTTACAAATATAAAAAATGACCAAGTACATGAAGTCATGAATTTTTGTATAATTAATAATTTAGAAAACTTATTACACAGAGTAATGGAGTGCACACGATCACCTCAGTGGTTCAATTCGGAACATGATGGCCGACATAGCCACCTCTCACCACATCGTTAAGTGTAAAGACACGACTTTAATTGCGTTCATATATTTTCATATAAGTTGAGAGTATAGATCGATGTGATCGAATGTGCGTGACTGTTTAAATTAGATTATCCGGTACTAGAGCTTTCTAGTTATCGTAATTTTGAAACCGGTTATTCCTGTTATTATTTCTCTTTTCTAAATTTATTTTTAGCATATATTCTTTATGATATTACCTATTGCTTTTCCCTGCCATTTTTTCTTTGAGGAGTCCGATGTTTCATCCAAAATTTTATGTAATGCCCATGTTCAAATAATCCATTTGTTAGGGTAGCTTTTTTTTAAACCTCGCGTCTCCACAAACATAATGGAGTTAGGTACGTTCGAGGAAAAATGATAGGGCATGGTTTTATCTCCCGTTTTTTTTATCATTAAAAAGCTAATTAGAGTTATCGATGGAACAAAATTTTTTATTTCCAAAATAACTATGAACCCTGTGAAGTTATTTTTTCAGATTCGAACATTGAAATTTTTCCGACTAGCACATTTGGGAGAATTTCCCCTTTCCGGCCGAGATTTATTACCGGAAACACTTAGACAATTTTATTAATGACGCGAGGGAAATGGTAAAGATTATCCTAATTTTAACATATTAGAAATCTTACATAGACACTTGGTTTATTCTTTGGTTTATTGTTGTGAATATTTTTATTACTAATTAAACTTTTTAGCCTCCCATATTTTTTAATGGTGCCGGTGATCAAAACATATGCATTTCTAGGTAGTCGCTACAGTACTAGTGCAACACAATCAAAAGAGGAACCCGGTCATATTTGTCAAAAGAACCAATATTCCCATCTACATCAAGTATGAAAAAGAAGCCGAAAATAAACACATAAAGCTTGTGAGAACGGTTATGAAATGGGTAAAGAGACAAGGGAACAAGTTCTATTCGAGTGTGCGCCCGAGTGCCATAAAATTAAAGGAGCTCCAAGTTTGGGGTCGGATAGCATCTCCAATTTTGGTTGGCCTCCCTCCAGAGCATTTTTTCGAGCCTAAAATCATCTAGCACTAAGCTGCGGCAACACTAATAACCAGTTTTATATAAAAATATTCTATTATCTCCACAATTACCAACAAATATTTAGGGATGAAAACAAATTAAAAATGTATTAAAATTTAAATATTCATGTTATTAATTAGTTATAATATAACTAACAAACGTAAAATATTTTATTATACATAGGGCTGTAATTCGAGTCGGGTTTTTTTGAGCTCGACTCGAGCTCGACTCGATTAACTCGGCTCGACTCGCCTCGAACTCGTTATCGAGCTCGAGCTCGAACAGGTTTTCGGGCTCGATTAAAAACTCGAGTCGAGTCGAGTATTTTTAGGCTCAACTCGGGCTCGACTCGATAAGGCTCGAACTCGAACTCGACTCGGCTCGAGCTCGAACTCGATTAATTTTTTTATAATATATAATTTAATTTATTTAAATATTTTAATTAGTTGATTTCTAAATATATAATATATTAAAATTTGTAGTGTTCTTGAATTTATAAGTTATTTATTTTTTAAAATTTTAATTTAGAAATTTGAGACCAAATCTTATTTTTAAAGTCATTTTTCATTTTGAGTTAAAAAAATATCTGTTTGTGTAATAAATCATAAAATGACTTACAATTGAAAAAATTATGTAATTTTATACCTTTTTTAAAGATTAAAATTTAATTTAGAAATTTGAGACCAAATATTATTTTTAAAATAAAAAGTAAGTTATTTATTTTTAAAAATATTAATATACACTAAGAGCCCAGTTTAAAGTTATTTTTCATTTTGAGTTAAAAATGTCTGTTTGTGTAATAAATCATAAAATGACTTAAAATTGAAAAAATTATGCAATTTTATACCTTTTTTAAAGATTAAAATTTAATTTTAAAACTAGCTTATAGCCCGTGCAAAACACGTGTGAGATTAATAAATTATATATTAGTTATTTTATATGATTTAAATATGTAATTTAAAATTAAAATTATAGATATAATATAAAAGTATAGATAATATAGATATAACATAGTGATAAAATTTAATTAATGTTAATAAAATAATATTATTGTTTTAAAATTCATAAAATTTAATATTCATAGAATATAATTTAAATATAATATAATATTATTCTATCCGTGATGAGTTGTATAAAAGGAGGACTATCAGAGTTATAGTTGTATATAAGGTGTTGATGTCGGTCTTCTAATTTGAACATACGGGTATTAATGAAAACTGGTTGTTCTAGTTTGAGCAAAGTTCTTCTAATTTGAGTAGAGCTTGTGTTTTGATAAATAATTTGTGTTATGCGATTAAAATAGAGAAATAGATGGAAACTAAAAAAATGCATATTGTTTATCATAAACTTTAATGATATATTAAATAAAAATTATAGGATAAACTTTAATGATATATTAAATAAAAATTATAGGATAAGTAGGATTCATAAAAAAAATATAGAATATAATTTTAATATAATATTATTCTATCTTATTATCATATCTTGTATAAAGGGAGGATTAATAGAGTTAGAGTTGTATGCATGATTATATTCTTTTTAAAATTATATTTTATTAAAATTAAATGGTTAAGATTGTTTCTATGATTCACATAAAATTGAATGGTTAAGATATTTTCTATGGTTCACCCAGTACCATACCGATGACCAAAACTTTTAATTTTTCGATTATAATAATATAGTATAGATTTGAGACCAGATCTTATTTTTAAAATAAAAAATAAGTTATTTATTTTTAAAAAAATTAATATATACTAAGAGCCAATTTAAAGTCATTTTTTATTTTGAGTTAAAAAATGTCTGTTTATGTAATAAATCATAAAATGACTTAAAATTGAAAAAATTATGTAAGTTATAAGTAACATATAAGTATAACCAAGGTACCTAAATATTTAATGTAATTTCATATTATTATTTCACATTTAATGTTCAAATTAACCAAATTGACTAATAATTAACAATTTTTTTTACAATTTTGAAAATTAAAATTTTAAAGTAAATTATATATACTTTTTAGTAATATATTAGTATAACTTTTAAATTTTCTCTAATTATATAATATTCGGTTAAAGTTTAGTCAATTTTACAATAAAAATCAAATAATCCACTTAACTTGGATAAAGCTATTTTTTCCAAAAAAAAAAAGAAGAAGCTCAATAGGCTCGAAGCTCGATTAAAGCTCGAAAACTCGTTAAAAGCTCGTTAAACTCGAAAACTCGTAAAAAAGCTCGTTAAGCTCGAAAACTCGCGAGCGGCTCGAACTCGACTCGAATACTACCCGAGTCGAGCTCGAACACATATTTTAGGCTCGAATAATTTTCGGCTCGACTCGACTCGACAAAAAAAAGCTCGAGCTCGACAAAAAAAAGCTCGAACTCGGCTCGACTCGGCTCGAATTACAGCCCTAATTATACACAATTACAAAAAAATTTTAATACATAAACATTTATATATACAAATATCAAGTCAATATTATATATAAATATGTATGAAATAATCCCACGTTGTATAAGATAGTTTAAACATAATACACTTGGTAAGGACTTTTAAATTTTTTGACAAAAAGAACTTTTCAAATTTTAGCCGAAAAGAACTTTTCCAAAAACATTTAAAGCTTTATAATTAAAAGTAGAGATCTTAAAATTAAAATGATATACATAAAAAGAATTTTTCAAAAAGCATTTATAGCTCTATTATTAAACGTAGACTACATCCAAAAAATTGGATGACAGCGTACTTGTTTACTACTTGTACGACCATTTCGGTCATGGTATTATTGGGCAAGTGGACTTGTTAACTAGCTAGTTGCTTCTACCGCTAAACAAGTTTCGTATAAAGAGCTGCCGTAGTTCAATCATTTTTATTACACAAAACAATTAACACAGTCCTAGACTACTGGCTAAGCAAGAAAACAAGGCATCCCATACCCAGCAAGCATATAATACGTACATAGAATGAAGATTTCAGTTTTTTCCATCTTGTCAGTTGCTTTTCTTCTATTTGTTTTACCTTTCTTGTCGACAGCTAACTCCGAGTATTCTCCGAAAGATTTTGTTCAATGTCTAACCCGTTCGAGCTCAACTTCTATATCTGAAGTTGTTTATACCTCCATAAATTCTACTTACACATCCGTCTTACGGTTCTCCATTAACAACCTCAGGTTTGACACACCAACCACTCCTAAACCATAAGTTATTGTCAAACCCGTGGACGAATTGCAAATCCAGGCTGTCATTTATTGTTGCAAGAAACATGACATTCAAATGAGGATTCGAGGCGGGGGGCATGATTATGAAGGCCTCTCGTATGTAGCACAAGTACCGTTTGTGTTGCTTGATATGATCAATCTTCGGTCAGTTGATGTTGATCCTGTGGCAGCTACTGCTTGGGTTCAATCTGGAGCAACACTTGGGGAATTATATTATCATATTGCTCAAAAGAGCAGTACACTTGCATTCCCGGGTGGAATTTGGTCAACGGTTGGTGTTAGTGGACTCACAAGTGGCGGAGGGTATGGCGTTTTGAGAAGAAAGTATGGCCTAGCTGCTGACAATGTACTTGATGCACGGTTGATTGATGCCAACGGAAGAATTCTTGATAGAAAATCAATGGGAGAAGATCTCTTTTGGGCTATCAGAGGAGGTGGGGCTTCTAGTTTTGGTGTCATTCTTTCTTGGAAATTGAAGCTAGCTTATGTTCCAAAAATCGTTACTGTATTCCAAGTTGAAAGAACTTTAGAGCAGAATGCAACCGAAGTACTTCACCGTTGGCAAACAGTTGCACCAAAGCTTCCCAAAGACGTTGAAATCCGAGTGGCGGCAAACACTATTTGGAAGCACTTGCCTAATGAAGCTTCAAAAACAGTACAAGAAGATGACTCTAGAAATGCCGTAGACGCTAAAACTATCAGCGTAAAATTTATAGGGTCGTTTCTTGGCCAACCAAAGGGATTACTTTCCATTATGAACGAGAATTTCCCTGAGTTAGGCTTGGTGGAAGGGAATTGTACTGAAGTTACTTATATTCAAGCAGGGCTCATTTTCTCTCTTTTCTCATATGACGATGCTCCTGCACGCTTGTTGGATAGAACTGCATATAAAATCCCTTTCAAAGCAAAATCGGACTTCGTGGACAAGCCTATTTCAAGACAAGGCCTTGATGGGTTGTTCAAAATTCTTCTTCAAGCTGTGCCGGGAAGAACAAATTTCCTTTTCACTTCTTTCGGTGGAAAAATGGATGAAATTTCCGAATCCGCAACTCCATTCCCTCACAGAGCCGGAACATTGTACATGATGTACATGAGAGTGCGGACAGATGGAGACACGTCCAATGCCATGAGATGGATTAGAGGCTTATACAAATACTTGACTCCGTATGTTACCAAGTCTCCGAGAGCTGCATACGTAAATTATAACGATCTAGATCTGGGAGTAAACAATCTACAAGGTACTACCAGCTACAAACAAGCAAGTGAATGGGGTAGAAAATACTTCAAGAACAATTTTGACAGACTGGTTAAAGTCAAGTCCAATGTGGATCCGGATAACTTTTTTAGGCATGAGCAAAGTATCCCTCCCTTTTCCTAGTTTGATAAATATTCAAATCCATTGATGGAAGCTGAGGTTATATGCATGTGTATATAGACCCCGAGAAACTCTATTGTATTCATTTTTTAATGTAAAGGTTGATTTTTTTTAGAAAAATATACGGTTATTCATCTATTTTTAAAAGATTTTAATTTTACAACTTCGCTCAATTTTATTCTTGTGACTATTAATTATATATGCATATGCGTATGTAAGAGGGACACGAGTAGTTTTGGTATTCATATGTATCTCAACTTTTATAATTGACACGTTCATTCATCGTTGAAAAAAATACTAACAAAATATTTACAAATATAAAAAATGACCAAGTACATGAAGTCATGAATTTTTGTATAATTAATAATTTAGAAAACTTATTACACAGAGTAATGGAGTGCACACGATCACCTCAGTGGTTCAATTCGGAACATGATGGCCGACATAGCCACCTCTCACCACATCGTTAAGTGTAAAGACACGACTTTAATTGCGTTCATATATTTTCATATAAGTTGAGAGTATAGATCGATGTGATCGAATGTGCGTGACTGTTTAAATTAGATTATCCGGTACTAGAGCTTTCTAGTTATCGTAATTTTGAAACCGGTTATTCCTGTTATTATTTCTCTTTTCTAAATTTATTTTTAGCATATATTCTTTATGATATTACCTATTGCTTTTCCCTGCCATTTTTTCTTTGAGGAGTCCGATGTTTCATCCAAAATTTTATGTAATGCCCATGTTCAAATAATCCATTTGTTAGGGTAGCTTTTTTTTAAACCTCGCGTCTCCACAAACATAATGGAGTTAGGTACGTTGGAGGAAAAATGATAGGGCATGGTTTTATCTCCCGTTTTTTTTATCATTAAAAAGCTAATTAGAGTTATCGATGGAACAAAATTTTTTATTTCCAAAATAACTATGAACCCTGTGAAGTTATTTTTTCAGATTCGAACATTGAAATTTTTCCGACTAGCACATTTGGGAGAATTTCCCCTTTCCGGCCGAGATTTATTACCGGAAACACTTAGACAATTTTATTAATGACGCGAGGGAAATGGTAAAGATTATCCTAATTTTAACATATTAGAAATCTTACATAGACACTTGGTTTATTCTTTGGTTTATTGTTGTGAATATTTTTATTACTAATTAAACTTTTTAGCCTCCCATATTTTTTAATGGTGCCGGTGATCAAAACATATGCATTTCTAGGTAGTCGCTACAGTACTAGTGCAACACAATCAAAAGAGGAACCCGGTCATATTTGTCAAAAGAACCAATATTCCCATCTACATCAAGTACGAAAAAGAAGCCGAAAATAAACACATAAAGCTTGTGAGAACGGTTATGAAATGGGTAAAGAGACAAGGGAACAAGTTCTATTCGAGTGTGCGCCCGAGTGCCATAAAATTAAAGGAGCTCCAAGTTTGGGGTCGGATAGCATCTCCAATTTTGGTTGGCCTCCCTCTAGAGCATTTTTTCGAGCCTAAAATCATCTAGCACTAAGCTGCGGCAACACTAATAACCAGTTTTATATAAAAATATTCTATTATCTCCAAAATTACCAACAAATATTTAGGGATGAAAACAAATTAAAAATGTATTAAAATTTAAATATTCATGTTATTAATAGTTATAATATAACTAACAAACGTAAAATATTTTATTATACACAATTACAAAAAAAATTTAATACATAAACATTTATATATACAAATATCAAGTCAATATTATATATAAATATGTATGAAATAATCCCACGTTGTATAAGATAGTTTAAACATAATACACTTGGTAAGGACTTTTAAATTTTTTGACAAAAAGAACTTTTCAAATTTTAGCCGAAAAGAACTTTTCCAAAAACATTTAAAGCTTTATAATTAAAAGTAGAGATCTTAAAATTAAAATGATATACATAAAAAGAATTTTTCAAAAAGCATTTATAGCTCTATTATTAAACGTAGACTACATCCAAAAAATTGGATGACAGCGTATTTGTTTACTACTTGTACGACCATTTCGGTCATGGTATTATTGGGCAAGTGGACTTGTTAACTAGCTAGTTGCTTCTACCGCTAAACAAGTTTCGTATAAATAGCTGCCGTAGTTCAATCATTTTTATTACACAAAACAATTAACACAGTCCTAGACTACTGGCTAAGCAAGAAAACAAGGCATCCCATACCCAGCAAGCATATAATACGTACATAGAATGAAGATTTCAGTTTTTTCCATCTTGTCAGTTGCTTTTCTTCTATTTGTTTTACCTTTCTTGTCGACAGCTAACTCCGAGTATTCTCCGAAAGATTTTGTTCAATGTCTAACCCGTTCGAGCTCAACTTCTATATTTGAAGTTGTTTATACCTCCATAAATTCTACTTACACATCCGTCTTACGGTTCTCCATTAACAACCTCAGGTTTGACACACCAACCACTCCTAAACCATAAGTTATTGTCAAACCCGTGGACGAATTGCAAATCCAGGCTGTCATTTATTGTTGCAAGAAACATGACATTCAAATGAGGATTCGAGGCGGGGGGCATGATTATGAAGGCCTCTCGTATGTAGCACAAGTACCGTTTGTGTTGCTTGATATGATCAATCTTCGGTCAGTTGATGTTGATCCTGTGGCAGCTACTGCTTGGGTTCAATCTGGAGCAACACTTGGGGAATTATATTATCATATTGCTCAAAAGAGCAGTACACTTGCATTCCCGGGTGGAATTTGGTCAACGGTTGGTGTTAGTGGACTCACAAGTGGCGGAGGGTATGGCGTTTTGAGAAGAAAGTATGGCCTAGCTGCTGACAATGTACTTGATGCACGGTTGATTGATGCCAACGGAAGAATTCTTGATAGAAAATCAATGGGAGAAGATCTCTTTTGGGCTATCAGAGGAGGTGGGGCTTCTAGTTTTGGTGTCATTCTTTCTTGGAAATTGAAGCTAGCTTATGTTCCAAAAATCGTTACTGTATTCCAAGTTGAAAGAACTTTAGAGCAGAATGCAACCGAAGTACTTCACCGTTGGCAAACAGTTGCACCAAAGCTTCCCAAAGACGTTGAAATCCGAGTGGCGGCAAACACTATTTGGAAGCACTTGCCTAATGAAGCTTCAAAAACAGTACAAGAAGATGACTCTAGAAATGCCGTAGACGCTAAAACTATCAGCGTAAAATTTATAGGGTCGTTTCTTGGCCAACCAAAGGGATTACTTTCCATTATGAACGAGAATTTCCCTGAGTTAGGCTTGGTGGCAGGGAATTGTACTGAAGTTACTTATATTCAAGCAGCGCTCATTTTCTCTCTTTTCTCATATGACGATGCTCCTGCACGCTTGTTGGATAGAACTGCATATAAAATCCCTTTCAAAGCAAAATCGGACTTCGTGGACAAGCCTATTTCAAGACAAGGCCTTGATGGGTTGTTCAAAATTCTTCTTCAAGCTGTGCCGGGAAGAACAAATTTCCTTTTCACTTCTTTCGGTGGAAAAATGGATGAAATTTCCGAATCCGCAACTCCATTCCCTCACAGAGCCGGAACATTGTACATGATGTACATGAGAGTGCGGACAGATGGAGACACGTCCAATGCCATGAGATGGATTAGAGGCTTATACAAATACTTGACTCCGTATGTTACCAAGTCTCCGAGAGCTGCATACGTAAATTATAACGATCTAGATCTGGGAGTAAACAATCTACAAGGTACTACCAGCTACAAACAAGCAAGTGAATGGGGTAGAAAATACTTCAAGAACAATTTTGACAGACTGGTTAAAGTCAAGTCCAATGTGGATCCGGATAACTTTTTTAGGCATGAGCAAAGTATCCCTCCCTTTTCCTAGTTTGATAAATATTCAAATCCATTGATGGAAGCTGAGGTTATATGCATGTGTATATAGACCCCGAGAAACTCTATTGTATTCATTTTTTAATGTAAAGGTTGATTTTTTTTAGAAAAATATACGGTTATTCATCTATTTTTAAAAGATTTTAATTTTACAACTTCGCTCAATTTTATTCTTGTGACTATTAATTATATATGCATATGCGTATGTAAGAGGGACACGAGTAGTTTTGGTATTCATATGTATCTCAACTTTTATAATTGACACGTTCATTCATCGTTGAAAAAAATACTAACAAAATATTTACAAATATAAAAAATGACCAAGTACATGAAGTCATGAATTTTTGTATAATTAATAATTTAGAAAACTTATTACACAGAGTAATGGAGTGCACACGATCACCTCAGTGGTTCAATTCGGAACATGATGGCCGACATAGCCACCTCTCACCACATCGTTAAGTGTAAAGACACGACTTTAATTGCGTTCATATATTTTCATATAAGTTGAGAGTATAGATCGATGTGATCGAATGTGCGTGACTGTTTAAATTAGATTATCCGGTACTAGAGCTTTCTAGTTATCGTAATTTTGAAACCGGTTATTCCTGTTATTATTTCTCTTTTCTAAATTTATTTTTAGCATATATTCTTTATGATATTACCTATTGCTTTTCCCTGCCATTTTTTCTTTGAGGAGTCTGATGTTTCATCCAAAATTTTATGTAATGCCCATGTTCAAATAATCCATTTGTTAGGGTAGCTTTTTTTTAAACCTCGCGTCTCCACAAACATAATGGAGTTAGGTACGTTGGAGGAAAAATGATAGAGCATGGTTTTATCTCCCGTTTTTTTTATCATTAAAAAGCTAATTAGAGTTATCGATGGAACAAAATTTTTTATTTCCAAAATAACTATGAACCCTGTGAAGTTATTTTTTCAGATTCGAACATTGAAATTTTTCCGACTAGCACATTTGGGAGAATTTCCCCTTTCCGGCCGAGATTTATTACCGGAAACACTTAGACAATTTTATTAATGACGCGAGGGAAATGGTAAAGATTATCCTAATTTTAACATATTAGAAATCTTACATAGACACTTGGTTTATTCTTTGGTTTATTGTTGTGAATATTTTTATTACTAATTAAACTTTTTAGCCTCCCATATTTTTTAATGGTGCCGGTGATCAAAACATATGCATTTCTAGGTAGTCGCTACAGTACTAGTGCAACACAATCAAAAGAGGAACCCGGTCATATTTGTCAAAAGAACCAATATTCCCATCTACATCAAGTACGAAAAAGAAGCCGAAAATAAACACATAAAGCTTGTGAGAACGGTTATGAAATGGGTAAAGAGACAAGGGAACAAGTTCTATTCGAGTGTGCGCCCGAGTGCCATAAAATTAAAGGAGCTCCAAGTTTGGGGTCGGATAGCATCTCCAATTTTGGTTGGCCTCCCTCCAGAGCATTTTTTCGAGCCTAAAATCATCTAGCACTAAGCTGCGGCAACACTAATAACCATTTTTTTATAAAAATATTCTATTATCTCCACAATTACCAACAAATATTTAGGGATGAAAACAAATTAAAAATGTATTAAAATTTAAATATTCATGTTATTAATAGTTATAATATAACTAACAAACGTAAAATATTTTATTATACACAATTACAAAAAAAATTTAATACATAAACATTTATATACACAAATATCAAGTCAATATTATATATAAATATGTATGAAATAATCCCACGTTGTATAAGATAGTTTAAACATAATACACTTGGAAAGGAGTTTTAAATTTTTTGACAAAAAGAACTTTTCAAATTTTAGCCGAAAAGAACTTTTCAAAAAACATTTAAAGCTTTATAATTAAAAGTAGAGATCTTAAAATTAAAATGATATACATAAAAAGAATTTTTCAAAAAGCATTTATAGCTCTATTATTAAACGTAGACTACATCCAAAAAATTGGATGACAGCTTACTTGTTTACTACTTGTACGACCATTTCGGTCATGGTATTATTGGGCAAGTGGACTTGTTAACTAGCTAGTTGCTTCTACCGCTAAACAAGTTTCGTATAAATAGCTGCCGTAGTTCAATCATTTTTATTACACAAAACAATTAACACAGTCCTAGACTACTGGCTAAGCAAGAAAACAAGGCATCCCATACCCAGCAAGCATATAATACGTACATAGAATGAAGATTTCAGTTTTTTCCATCTTGTCAGTTGCTTTTCTTCTATTTGTTTTACCTTTCTTGTCGACAGCTAACTCCGAGTATTCTCCGAAAGATTTTGTTCAATGTCTAACCCGTTCGAGCTCAACTTCTATATCTGAAGTTGTTTATACCTCCATAAATTCTACTTACACATCCGTCTTACGGTTCTCCATTAACAACCTCAGGTTTGACACACCAACCACTCCTAAACCAGTAGTTATTGTCAAACCCGTGGACGAATTGCAAATCCAGGCTGTCATTTATTGTTGCAAGAAACATGACATTCAAATGAGGATTCGAGGCGGGGGGCATGATTATGAAGGCCTCTCGTATGTAGCACAAGTACCGTTTGTGTTGCTTGATATGATCAATCTTCGGTCAGTTGATGTTGATCCTGTGGCAGCTACTGCTTGGGTTCAATCTGGAGCAACACTTGGGGAATTATATTATCATATTGCTCAAAAGAGCAGTACACTTGCATTCCCGGGTGGAATTTGGTCAACGGTTGGTGTTAGTGGACTCACAAGTGGCGGAGGGTATGGCGTTTTGAGAAGAAAGTATGGCCTAGCTGCTGACAATGTACTTGATGCACGGTTGATTGATGCCAACGGAAGAATTCTTGATAGAAAATCAATGGGAGAAGATCTCTTTTGGGCTATCAGAGGAGGTGGGGCTTCTAGTTTTGGTGTCATTCTTTCTTGGAAATTGAAGCTAGCTTATGTTCCAAAAATCGTTACTGTATTCCAAGTTGAAAGAACTTTAGAGCAGAATGCAACCGAAGTACTTCACCGTTGGCAAACAGTTGCACCAAAGCTTCCCAAAGACGTTGAAATCCGAGTGGCGGCAAACACTATTTGGAAGCACTTGCCTAATGAAGCTTCAAAAACAGTACAAGAAGATGACTCTAGAAATGCCGTAGACGCTAAAACTATCAGCGTAAAATTTATAGGGTCGTTTCTTGGCCAACCAAAGGGATTACTTTCCATTATGAACGAGAATTTCCCTGAGTTAGGCTTGGTGGCAGGGAATTGTACTGAAGTTACTTATATTCAAGCAGCGCTCATTTTCTCTCTTTTCTCATATGACGATGCTCCTGCACGCTTGTTGGATAGAACTGCATATAAAATCCCTTTCAAAGCAAAATCGGACTTCGTGGACAAGCCTATTTCAAGACAAGGCCTTGATGGGTTGTTCAAAATTCTTCTTCAAGCTGTGCCGGGAAGAACAAATTTCCTTTTCACTTCTTTCGGTGGAAAAATGGATGAAATTTCCGAATCCGCAACTCCATTCCCTCACAGAGCCGGAACATTGTACATGATGTACATGAGAGTGCGGACAGATGGAGACACGTCCAATGCCATGAGATGGATTAGAGGCTTATACAAATACTTGACTCCGTATGTTACCAAGTCTCCGAGAGCTGCATACGTAAATTATAACGATCTAGATCTGGGAGTAAACAATCTACAAGGTACTACCAGCTACAAACAAGCAAGTGAATGGGGTAGAAAATACTTCAAGAACAATTTTGACAGACTGGTTAAAGTCAAGTCCAATGTGGATCCGGATAACTTTTTTAGGCATGAGCAAAGTATCCCTCCCTTTTCCTAGTTTGATAAATATTCAAATCCATTGATGGAAGCTGAGGTTATATGCATGTGTATATAGACCCCGAGAAACTCTATTGTATTCATTTTTTAATGTAAAGGTTGATTTTTTTTAGAAAAATATACGGTTATTCATCTATTTTTAAAAGATTTTAATTTTACAACTTCGCTCAATTTTATTCTTGTGACTATTAATTATATATGCATATGCGTATGTAAGAGGGACACGAGTAGTTTTGGTATTCATATGTATCTCAACTTTTATAATTGACACGTTCATTCATCGTTGAAAAAAATACTAACAAAATATTTACAAATATAAAAAATGACCAAGTACATGAAGTCATGAATTTTTGTATAATTAATAATTTAGAAAACTTATTACACAGAGTAATGGAGTGCACACGATCACCTCAGTGGTTCAATTCGGAACATGATGGCCGACATAGCCACCTCTCACCACATCGTTAAGTGTAAAGACACGACTTTAATTGCGTTCATATATTTTCATATAAGTTGAGAGTATAGATCGATGTGATCGAATGTGCGTGACTGTTTAAATTAGATTATCCGGTACTAGAGCTTTCTAGTTATCGTAATTTTGAAACCGGTTATTCCTGTTATTATTTCTCTTTTCTAAATTTATTTTTAGCATATATTCTTTATGATATTACCTATTGCTTTTCCCTGCCATTTTTTCTTTGAGGAGTCTGATGTTTCATCCAAAATTTTATGTAATGCCCATGTTCAAATAATCCATTTGTTAGGGTAGCTTTTTTTTAAACCTCGCGTCTCCACAAACATAATGGAGTTAGGTACGTTGGAGGAAAAATGATAGAGCATGGTTTTATCTCCCGTTTTTTTTATCATTAAAAAGCTAATTAGAGTTATCGATGGAACAAAATTTTTTATTTCCAAAATAACTATGAACCCTGTGAAGTTATTTTTTCAGATTCGAACATTGAAATTTTTCCGACTAGCACATTTGGGAGAATTTCCCCTTTCCGGCCGAGATTTATTACCGGAAACACTTAGACAATTTTATTAATGACGCGAGGGAAATGGTAAAGATTATCCTAATTTTAACATATTAGAAATCTTACATAGACACTTGGTTTATTCTTTGGTTTATTGTTGTGAATATTTTTGTTACTAATTAAACTTTTTAGCCTCCCATATTTTTTAATGGTGCCGGTGATCAAAACATATGCATTTCTAGGTAGTCGCTACAGTACTAGTGCAACACAATCAAAAGAGGAACCCGGTCATATTTGTCAAAAGAACCAATATTCCCATCTACATCAAGTACGAAAAAGAAGCCGAAAATAAACACATAAAGCTTGTGAGAACGGTTATGAAATGGGTAAAGAGACAAGGGAACAAGTTCTATTCGAGTGTGCGCCCGAGTGCCATAAAATTAAAGGAGCTCCAAGTTTGGGGTCGGATAGCATCTCCAATTTTGGTTGGCCTCCCTCCAGAGCATTTTTTCGAGCCTAAAATCATCTAGCACTAAGCTGCGGCAACACTAATAACAAGTTTTATATAAAAATATTCTATTATCTCCACAATTACCAACAAATATTTAGGGATGAAAACAAATTAAAAATGTATTAAAATTTAAATATTCATGTTATTAATTAGTTATAATATAACTAACAAACGTAAAATATTTTATTATACACAATTACAAAAAAAATTTAATACATAAACATTTATATACACAAATATCAAGTCAATATTATATATATAAATATGTATGAAATAATCCCACGTTGTATAAGATAGTTTAAACATAATACACTTGGAAAGGAGTTTTAAAATTTTTGACAAAAAGAACTTTTCAAATTTTAGCCGAAAAGAACTTTTCCAAAAACATTTAAAGCTTTATAATTAAAAGTAGAGATCTTAAAATTAAAATGATATACATAAAAAGAATTTTTCAAAAAGCATTTATAGCTCTATTATTAAACGTAGACTACATCCAAAAAATTGGATGACAGCGTACTTGTTTACTACTTGTACGACCATTTCGGTCATGGTATTATTGGGCAAGTGGACTTGTTAACTAGCTAGTTGCTTCTACCGCTAAACAAGTTTCGTATAAATAGCTGCCGTAGTTCAATCATTTTTATTACACAAAACAATTAACACAGTCCTAGACTACTGGCTAAGCAAGAAAACAAGGCATCCCATACCCAGCAAGCATATAATACGTACATAGAATGAAGATTTCAGTTTTTTCCATCTTGTCAGTTGCTTTTCTTCTATTTGTTTTACCTTTCTTGTCGACAGCTAACTCCGAGTATTCTCCGAAAGATTTTGTTCAATGTCTAACCCGTTCGAGCTCAACTTCTATATCTGAAGTTGTTTATACCTCCATAAATTCTACTTACACATCCGTCTTACGGTTCTCCATTAACAACCTCAGGTTTGACACACCAACCACTCCTAAACCAGTAGTTATTGTCAAACCCGTGGACGAATTGCAAATCCAGGCTGTCATTTATTGTTGCAAGAAACATGACATTCAAATGAGGATTCGAGGCGGGGGGCATGATTATGAAGGCCTCTCGTATGTAGCACAAGTACCGTTTGTGTTGCTTGATATGATCAATCTTCGGTCAGTTGATGTTGATCCTGTGGCAGCTACTGCTTGGGTTCAATCTGGAGCAACACTTGGGGAATTATATTATCATATTGCTCAAAAGAGCAGTACACTTGCATTCCCGGGTGGAATTTGGTCAACGGTTGGTGTTAGTGGACTCACAAGTGGCGGAGGGTATGGCGTTTTGAGAAGAAAGTATGGCCTAGCTGCTGACAATGTACTTGATGCACGGTTGATTGATGCCAACGGAAAAATTCTTGATAGAAAATCAATGGGAGAAGATCTCTTTTGGGCTATCAGAGGAGGTGGGGCTTCTAGTTTTGGTGTCATTCTTTCTTGGAAATTGAAGCTAGCTTATGTTCCAAAAATCGTTACTGTATTCCAAGTTGAAAGAACTTTAGAGCAGAATGCAACCGAAGTACTTCACCGTTGGCAAACAGTTGCACCAAAGCTTCCCAAAGACGTTGAAATCCGAGTGGCGGCAAACACTATTTGGAAGCACTTGCCTAATGAAGCTTCAAAAACAGTACAAGAAGATGACTCTAGAAATGCCGTAGACGCTAAAACTATCAGCGTAAAATTTATAGGGTCGTTTCTTGGCCAACCAAAGGGATTACTTTCCATTATGAACGAGAATTTCCCTGAGTTAGGCTTGGTGGCAGGGAATTGTACTGAAGTTACTTATATTCAAGCAGCGCTCATTTTCTCTCTTTTCTCATATGACGATGCTCCTGCACGCTTGTTGGATAGAACTGCATATAAAATCCCTTTCAAAGCAAAATCGGACTTCGTGGACAAGCCTATTTCAAGACAAGGCCTTGATGGGTTGTTCAAAATTCTTCTTCAAGCTGTGCCGGGAAGAACAAATTTCCTTTTCACTTCTTTCGGTGGAAAAATGGATGAAATTTCCGAATCCGCAACTCCATTCCCTCACAGAGCCGGAACATTGTACATGATGTACATGAGAGTGCGGACAGATGGAGACACGTCCAATGCCATGAGATGGATTAGAGGCTTATACAAATACTTGACTCCGTATGTTACCAAGTCTCCGAGAGCTGCATACGTAAATTATAACGATCTAGATCTGGGAGTAAACAATCTACAAGGTACTACCAGCTACAAACAAGCAAGTGAATGGGGTAGAAAATACTTCAAGAACAATTTTGACAGACTGGTTAAAGTCAAGTCCAATGTGGATCCGGATAACTTTTTTAGGCATGAGCAAAGTATCCCTCCCTTTTCCTAGTTTGATAAATATTCAAATCCATTGATGGAAGCTGAGGTTATATGCATGTGTATATAGACCCCGACAAACTCTATTGTATTCATTTTTTAATGTAAAGGTTGATTTGTTTTAGAAAAATATACGGTTATTCATCTATTTTTAAAAGATTTTAATTTTACAACTTCGCTCAATTTTATTCTTGTGACTATTAATTATATATGCATATGCGTATGTAAGAGGGACACGAGTAGTTTTGGTATTCATATGTATCTCAACTTTTATAATTGACACGTTCATTCATCGTTGAAAAAAATACTAACAAAATATTTACAAATATAAAAAATGACCAAGTACATGAAGTCATGAATTTTTGTATAATTAATAATTTAGAAAACTTATTACACAGAGTAATGGAGTGCACACGATCACCTCAGTGGTTCAATTCGGAACATGATGGCCGACATAGCCGCCTCTCACCACATCGTTAAGTGTAAAGACACGACTTTAATTGCGTTCATATATTTTCATATAAGTTGAAAGTATAGATCGATGTGATCGAATGTGCGTGACTGTTTAAATTAGATTATCCGGTACTAGAGCTTTCTAGTTATCGTAATTTTGAAACCGGTTATTCCTGTTATTATTTCTCTTTTCTAAATTTATTTTTAGCATATATTCTTTATGATATTACCTATTGCTTTTCCCTGCCATTTTTTCTTTGAGGAGTCCGATGTTTCATCCAAAATTTTATGTAATGCCCATGTTCAAATAATCCATTTGTTAGGGTAGCTTTTTTTTAAACCTCGCGTCTCCACAAACATAATGGAGTTAGGTACGTTCGAGGAAAAATGATAGAGCATGGTTTTATCTCCCGTTTTTTTTATCATTAAAAAGCTAATTAGAGTTATCGATGGAACAAAATTTTTTATTTCCAAAATAACTATGAACCCTGTGAAGTTATTTTTTCAGATTTGAACATTGAAATTTTTCCGACTAGCACATTTGGGAGAATTTCCCCTTTCCGGCCGAGATTTATTACCGGAAACACTTAGACAATTTTATTAATGACGCGAGGGAAATGGTAAAGATTATCCTAATTTTAACATATTAGAAATCTTACATAAACACTTGGTTTATTCTTTGGTTTATTGTTGTGAATATTTTTATTACTAATTAAACTTTTTAGCCTCCCATATTTTTTAATGGTGCCGGTGATCAAAACATGTGCATTTCTAGGTAGTCGCTACAGTACTAGTGCAACACAATCAAAAGAGGAACCCGGTCATATTTTTCAAAAGAACCAATATTCCCATCTACATCAAGTACGAAAAAGAAGCCGAAAATAAACACATAAAGCTTATGAGAACGGTTATGAAATGGGTAAAGAGACAAGGGAACAAGTTCTATTCGAGTGTGCGCCCGAGTGCCATAAAATTAAAGGAGCTCCAGGTTTGGGGTCGGATAGCATCTCCAATTTTGGTTGGCCTCCCTCCAGAGCATTTTTTCGAGGCTAAAATCATCTAGCACTAAGCTGCGGCAACACTAATAACCAGTGGCAACACTAATAACCAGTTTTATATAAAAATATTCTATTATCTCCACAATTACTAACAAATATTATTAAAATTTAAATATCCATTTTATTAATTAGTTATAATATAACTAACAAACCTAAAATATTTTATTATACACAATTACAAAAAAAATATTTAATACATAAATATTTATATATACAAATATCAAGTCAATATTATATATAAATATGTTTGAAATAATCCAGTTGTTTGCACGTTGTATAAGATAATTTAAACACACACTACAAGAAAAAAGGCTTCATGCAAGGGTTTTTTCCCGTTGTCTAAAGGCCACAAATCTCGTTGTATTTTGAGATGCCGTCTGAAATGCATCTCAGACAACGATACACAATTGTTGTGCAAAACAAAGTTAGACAACACAGACGCGTTTAATTGCATTGTCCAAGAGCTAGAAAAAACGGTGCTATTAAAAAAACATGTTGTCATAAGTGGTCTGTAACAAGTGTTTATCAGTTTCTTCGTGTTGTAAGAAAGACATTATGACAATGTTTTTATTTGATTATATAACTTAAATATTCATTTATTTGGTGTTTACACAACTCTATTTATCATAAATGTCTTGTACTAGTTCCCTCTACTCAAAACTTTATTTGTAAAGCATTGTTGGTAATCTATTTAAACAACAGTTTTAGATTTTACTATATTGTTTCTGTTTCTATTTGACAACGGTTATGTGAGATCCTTCCATTGTCTCTAAAAGGTGTAGACAATGGTGTTTTTGAAATAGCGATTGTTTCAGTTTTATAGGCACAATGCTTTCTCTAGCAATGACATTGTATGAAATCTTTTGCACAATAGTTATGTTCTTCAACTATATTGTTTCTGTTTCTATTTGACAACGGTTATGTGAGTTCTTTCCATTGTCTGTAAAAGGAGTAGACAATTGTGTTTTTAAAATAGCAATTGTTTCAGTTTTATAGACACAATGCTTTCTCTAGCAATTGATTTGATTCATAATAATTCATATTAAAGTAGCAGGATTGGCTAAGAACACATTAGACAATGGTTTATTTATACAATCGACATGCCAGAAAATTACCAATACAAAATTCCATCATTCACCATACATCATTAAAACTAAGTTCACCCTCACAACCAAAAGACCACCAACACCACCATTCACCACAACCAATATTCACCAACAAAGACCAACAAATATTCACCATTACAACCGACTAAGTAAAAGATATACATCCATAAAAAAGATAAGAAACACAGATCATTCATAACAAAGGAGAATAATATTTTGGGATGAACATATCCACAAAAGAGACTGCATGCAAGTTACCACATAAAACTCCCAAAAGTTTGATATGTTCAACCAAAAATATCCAAAAGTACTACCAATTAAGTTACTGATTTTGAAGCACCTAACAAGCGTGGTGCTTCATGAAATACTTTGCCCAGTCAGTCTTAATTTCATTCATATCGTTGATGCTATAAGCCATGTTGCTTCTCCGCATCCACTGAAAATCAGACAATGTTAGCGTAAGTCACATATTTTATCAGAAAACAATAGGGCATCGACAAAAAAATATAAAAAATTACAATTTTTACCTTTGCAGTAAAATTGAATTCTTTATCTTCGCATATTTCTTTCATATAACGCATCACAAATACACCACAATCAGTGCTCCCATGCTGGAGAGGAACATCCTGGAAGATACGTAAAAATATATTACACGCCTACATATAGTACATATTATACTTGCATAAATCAGAGAAAATGGATAAAAGAAATATAATTAAACAATTCATACCGCCATATTCTACCACGGTATTTTCTTCTTTGAAATCTTCTTCTCTTTATCCTTGTAAGTTTTGATGCCACTAACACAATATAATATGAATCAACATTAACAGATTTTTTCTTAGAAATTGCTAAACTGATTCCAAATCAAATATAAAGTTTTGTGATATACTAACTTATCAACCACTTCTAACCATTCTTCACTAGCAATCTTGCGTTTCAGCGGGTCCATATGGTAAACAACTTGTGATTCTGGAACACACGTCATAGATATATAAATACTAAATTACACAATCATAATGCAAAAAAGATAAAAATTGAAACTAAATCAGATTACAAGTGAAATATAAAAACGTGTACTCACACATGCTAGCATTCCACTAATGTGAGTGATCTTTCACGAAATTCGCTACTTCTTTGAAGCGATACTCGAACTGAAGTTATGAGATATCATGTTAAGTGAAAGTACTATTGAAGGTAGACTGCAAAACACCATAATAAGTAAACACAATAATTTGAATATGATTAAGCGTACAAGACAGAATAAATACAGAGGATTTTTAACTTACAAGATGATGCACCCATGGATCTTCCTTGTTGATCTCAGGCCCTTTTCTTGGTACTTTTTCTGAATATTCCATTATACCAAGCTCTAATAATGGAAAGGCAGGAATTCCATATATGTAGTTTTCTTGTTCATTTACTAGTAAAACCTATTATAAACAACCATTAAACCAAATGCAGAAGTTGTGTCAAATATCCAAAGCACAATCTATTGAGCAAGAATAAGTAATCAATTTCAATCGTAAGCGGGCAACACGCCCAACCAAAATGCATATAATGATAAGGTTGACCTATGTAAAAGTAAAGCACTTGAGCTAAATATCTAATACCCAACAACTATCAAACTGATGATGTAAGAACTCTAGGCTTCTACAATTCACTTATTATGAAACTAAAAACACTATCAATTAAAATAATAACACAAAAATGAATTGACAATACATATACAAACTCAGAATATTTTGATTGCAAATAGCACACATGATATTTCAGTGAGTATAGGAGTCCCAAAATAACTAGAAGAGAGATAATACAAATACATATAACGCAAAGAAATTAATTTCATAAGTTAACTCCCAAGTAATCAGATGAATAGGGAGATTTAAAATGTTAAATTAACACCCAAATCAATAACAATACCATCAAATTTAAATTCAAGGCCGGGAAATGACAAACTCCAACCCATTGCCATGAATATTTGAGAAAATATCATCTTTAGACTTTTCTACGGGATATTCTTACATATGCAAAATCACCCATTAGACTAACAAAAATGAACAAACAATGAAAACCCAAAAATTACTAATTGAAACAAATAAATAATCAAATTAAAGTAACTGAAAACTCACTTAATTACTAATTGAATCTTTAGATTTGATTAGATTAGAATTTTGAGATTTAACAAACTATTTGAAACTGTGTGTGTGAGAGAGAGTTGATGAAAGTAGGCACTTAATCTTTAAAAACTAATTGAAGTTATGTGAGAGAGATTCGATTTTGGGTTTTAGTTGTGTTGCAGATAGGTGAGAACTAGCCGCAGAGGTGAGAGATAAGGTTCAAACTAAGTGATGGGAGAGATGAAATGTGAGAGACTGGTTTCTGTTTGTATAATTAGAACGGCCTCGAGAGAGATCTGGAAAGGAGGCGAAGAGCTTGAGGTGAGGGAGATTAGGGTTTAGAATTGTGAGAGGGAGATGTGAAAAGAAGATAAAGAGGGGGAATAAATTTGGTTAAGGGGAAAATTTTTTGGTAAAGGGAAAAATATTAATATATTAATATATTAAATTTTAAGTTTTATGTTCTTTATTATAAATATATAGTTATATGTTATTTATTTTCATTTTATATTGTATTGAAGTAATATATAATGTTTGTCAAATATTTTTTATTTTTTATGTTTTATAGTTACTATTATCATCATTTTTAAATTTTTAATTATTTCATGGAATCTTCTTACTATCAAATCGTCTTAACTCGCTTATCATTTACAATAATATTTTTATTTTCATATATATATATATATATATATATATATATATATATATATATATATATATTACAATATTAAAATTAAATATCTTCTAATTAATTATTAGTAGAATTAGTAAGATTTATTTTAATTTTATAATTTTTTATATGTTTGAGAATTTGTTTTAATAAATTTTATCTATGTGGGATCCCATTTTGTTAAAAAAAATATACAAAACAAATTTCAAATATTTTAATTTTTTTATACAACACTAATACAATTGGTCTATTGATCTTAACATCCCTAGGAGTGGATCTTTAAAAAAATTATATATTTAAGATGGTGATAATCATAGTTTTATAACAAACATTATAAATTTAATATAATATCTATATTATAAATATAATATAATATATATATAGTTTTATACCCAACTTTTTTTGAGGATATGTACTTAGTACTCACAAACTATATACATTTATACATATCTATATTATAAATTTATTTTTCAAGTAATTGGGTACAACAATGGGCTTGGCATTATATGTTTTTTTTAAAAATATATATAAACTAACATTGTCTGATCAGCTGCATTATCCAAAAAAACATATAATATCAAACCCATTGTTGGCACCATGAGCAAGCTCACCTATGAGCAAACTTATATAAAATATATGTAATTTATTTTTAATTATGAAATATATAATATAAGACGGAAAATGTTATTTTTATATTTTAAACTAGTTTTGGTTTTTGTACCCTATAACATGAAAAATATATTTAATACTATGCATATGTACAAATTTGTATCAATCCTTTGTAATAAGAACATAGTTTTATAGTTCAAACAAGAGTACGAGTATGTGTTTTATATTTGCAAGTGATGATGTAGTGCATAACAATTTTTATTATCTACACGATTAGCTTGGTATTAATTTTAATTTTTTTTGACGATCCAACTATACAGATATTAATATCTATGAATATTAGTCATGTATAAAAACATTTAAAAAAAATTATTTTTATTTTGTATATTTTTTAACAAAACAAGTCGAACACCATAAATTTTGTCTTATTGTAAAAAGGTAATTTTTAACCTATAGTATATAGCAGACAACCGTTTCTTAAACACCAGTGTGTTGTATGAGTAGACACGACACAACAATTACACACGTAATACCGTTGTATGAGAAACTATTGTCTGAAATAGACTAACATAATGCTTTCGGCAAAACCAGTTGTAGGTGAGTATGGTAGACAAGTGTTTATAGAGAGGAAACCCTTGTATATTTAATTATCTTTTTTAAGAGATAAAAAGTCTGATTTCATTAATCAATTTTGGTTTTTGTACTCTTTGCTTTAAAAATATAATTATATTATGCATATGTATAGATGTGTATGGTTATTTTTTAATAGAAAGTTATTTTTGTAGTTAATACAAGAGTATGAGTATGTGTTTTATGTTTAAAAGTGAGGAGGTAGTGCATAGAATTTTTGTAATATATATCATTAGCTCGGTATTAATTTAAAATTATTGTTTTCGATGATCCAACCGTACGGATGTTAAGATCTATCCATTTTAATTATTTATAAAAAAATTAAAAAATATATTTTTTTTATTTTGTATGCTATTTTAAGAAAACTAGTGAAGATCATAAATTTTGTCTTATAGTAAAAAGGTAATTTTTGTCTTGTAGTGTCTAACAGATAACGGTTTTTAAACATATGTGTGTTGTATGAGTGAAAATAAAACAATAGTTATACATGTAATACCGATTTAAGAGAATCTATTGTCTGAAATAGGCTCACACAAGGCTTTAGGAAAAAACTCGTTCTATGTAAATGGTGTAGACAACACTTTATGGGGAGGAAACGGTTGTATAATTAATTGTCTAAGTAATACTCTAGAAAAATATATATCTTTTGTGCCACGTAGCACATTAATGAAGTAACACGTGTCTTATTAGTATACAAAATTATATGCTTCAGATAATGGTTTTGATGTTACATTGTTTGAAGTATGATTAATTGTACATTATCGAAAACACTTGTCTAAGTCAAACAACGGTTTTATGTTCCATTGTGTGAAATATAATAAAACAAGTATAGTTACAAACGGTTGTCTAAAGCTAATCATTTGCACAACATAACAATCAAAAAGACTTGTCTGATATCATTTACAAGACAATGGTTTTGTAAATGTTCGTTAAATTGTTGTAATGAATCCGGTTCACACAACATTGTTTCAGTGACGAAAATAAATGCTTGTCTGTTTATTTCGGCCAACAATTTTTCCAGTAACCGTTGTCTGATAGGTGTTGTCTGAGACTGTTTTTCTTGTAGTGATAATACACTTGGTAAGGACTTTTAAAATTTTAGACAAAAAGAACTTTTCAAATTTTAGCCGAAAAGAACTTTTCAAAACACATTTATAGCTTTATAATTAAAAGTAGAGATCTTAAAATTAAAATGATATACATAAAAAGAATTTTTCAAAAAGCATTTATAGCTCTATTATTAAACGTAGACTACATCCAAAAAATTGGATGACAGCATACTTGTTTACTGCTTGTACGACCATTTCGGTCACGGGTATTGGGCAAGTGGACTTGTTAACTAGCTAGTTGCTTCTACCGCTAAACAAGTTTCCTATAAATAGCTGCCGTAGTTCAATCATTTTTATTACACAAAACAATTAATACAGTCCTAGACTACTGGCTAAGCAAGAAAACAAGTCATCCCATACCCAACAAGCATATAATACGTACATAGAATGAAGATTTCAGTTTTTTCCATCTTGTTAGTTGCTTTTCTTCTATTTGTTTTACCTTTCTTGTCGACAGCTAACTCCGAGTATTCTCCGAAAGACGTTAAAAAGATAAAAGCTGATATTATAATGGCTGATTGGTCATGTCAACTGAAAAGTGAATACATTTCGATATGTCTTGTCATATAGCTGTAAAGTAAAAGTAAAGTTCTGCAAAGTTGAAAAAATCGACATGTCTTGTCAATTATTAACAGTGCAAAGTAATTCATGTATGTTATCACATGCAAACCGAAGTTATGTTTCTTATTTCTCTATAAATAATCATATCTGAATTCATGTAAATGTACTTTTATAATTATAGCAAAATCAAATGGATAGGGGGAAGAAACCAATGAATCCTGAAGATCTAAATCAAGGTAAGAAGGGAGTAAAAGGATACGTGAGCTAATGGTACCCTATACTAATCATTTTCAGAGTTTCAGAGTTTGAATATACTTGTACACTTTCTTATTAAACATTTTCATAATATATTGTAGGTATAAGATGCATCAAATGGATAAGGGAAAGAAACCGATGAATCCGGGAGATGTGAGTGAAAATGGGGGTGAGAAAGCTATGCTCAAGAAATTTATGAGTCTAACTGGGGTTACAAGCCTGAAAAGTATTGTGCAGTCGGTTGGGAGGATCTCTAAAGTTGAAAGGGAGAGAAGAATGCATGACTATCAAACGAGGAGTTTGGAAAAGAAAAAGGCCCGAGTCATGAAGGCACGACGAGAAAGGATTGGTAAAGACTGGGTACCAACCCAGTTAGAATATTGGCACTTCTCTGCTGATGTGGGTCCTATAATGGATGAGAGTCTTAATGCAAAGTGGAAGGTGAATGCTGATAGAAATGCTAATCGCATCAGTGAAACTGAAAGAAGAGCAGCGCTAGACAAAATCCATCAAGACTATCGCGTCAAATACAAGGAAATTGATGAACGCGAGTTTGTTGACTGGTGGGCATCTCATCCAAATGGTGAAGATGAAGATGACAGTTCTGACTAATGAATTATGAAGATGCAAAAAATATCCTGACTTTTTCATTTTAATTTTATTTGTGTAATGTTTATGTTGATTGTCTTCTATAGCTTTCATGTATTCTATGTACCTTTCATGAATTTCCAATGTTTATGTTTATGTAACTTTTCAAGCATTAATCATTAAGTAAGTTTTCATATTATTTACGTAAAAGTTGCAATGATTAATCCTTAAAAAACGGGAAAAATATCAACTTTTTCATATTTTTGGTGTTTTTGAAGCCCTATTTAGGGGGTTTAAAAGTGGTTGTCAACAATTCTAACTATAAAATTTCTCATTCTTACTACTAATTTGAAGTGCCTACTTTAGTAGTATGTTGTGAAATGTATAAAATTAAGTCCACAAGTTACAATTATTGATCCCTAGAAACGGAATAAAATCAATTTTTTCATAATTTGGGTGTTTTTCAAGCCATTTATAGGGGGTTTAATAAAAGTTACAATTATTAACATGTTGTGAAATGGAAAAGATAAAGTCCATAAGTTTTAATTATTAGTCCCCAAAATGGAAGAAAAACAACATTTGCTTCAAATACAATTTATTTAAACGACATTCAGTACACAATCAATGTTACAGGGACATCAAAGATAACAGTAAATGGAACAATAAGGCAAACTTACAATATATGACTGCATGTAAAACATTTCCTACCTTGACCTTTAACACGTCTACCTGGTTGCTGCCTCTGTTGCACTTCATCGTCATGTGTTCTTCTACCACCGGACTCTGGAGATGAGAATGCATTACTCTGAGATGCGAAATTTGCAAAACCATGAACAGACGTGTGGTAACCATGTGCAGAAGCGGGATGTGGTACATGAGACTCTAACTGGCTACTACCAACATCCCATCCGCTAACACCCATCTGTGACTGAATAGGTGAACTATAAATACCTCCATCCCCCTGAGACTGGACAGGGTCAGGTGTCTGTGAACCCCAACCCCCTAAACCACCAGAACTGTCCTGTATCCAAGAATCCCAATCACCTCCAACCGTCTGAGTCTACACAGGGTCACATGTTTGTATCAAAGCATCCCAACCAGAACCTGATGATGTGCCCTCTATCGTACCTCTCCAACCGCCATCACCACCCATCTGTGACTGGTGATATGAAGGACCCCTTGTCCAAGCTCCCCATCCACCTACTAAGTGCGAGGCCGATGCTTGTGAAGATCTAGGAACATCTGAAGACCCGGGTCCTCTCGAGACATGATCATAATACGTCGCGGGCTCAAGATCAACATGGACATCCTTCGGCCTACCCCTAGGTCTACCTGTAGCAGTGTGGCATCGGGTACCACGACGACCTCTATCCACTGCTGGCGCCTATAGAGGCAGTGTGTGGAGGTATCTACCATAACCAGTAGATGTCATGCGCTCGCTCAAAATATTATGTGCCTCATCCACATGAGGATCACTAGGGTCAACGGCATGATAGGCTTGTGAAATCCCCTCAACCTATATGAAATTTCACAATTCAAAAACATTAAGGGATTAATATGTACACAGACAATAAATAAGAAATTATACTACAAACTATGAACAACTTACATAGTACTGCGAATACTGATGTGAACCCTGAAATCCCTGCTGCTCGGACCAGTACCTAGGATGTAATATGAATCGCCAGGTCACACTATCATACCAAGTCTGATAATATGGTGTCACTCCAGGTAGACCCTCCGTAATCGCACGGTAATGGCCGGGGCTGAGTGACTGACTAAGTCGTGACTCCTAAAGCTGAATGTAATCACCACGGATGAATATCCAATCTACTATCGCATTGACAGTGCTATGTAGTCTATGATGGTTTTCCTCTGGCGATATCCGGGGTATGTCCTGATGGAACCCAAACTGCCTAGTCACCCTGTCCGTGTAGCACCACTCCACAATCTCGTTGCATATCAGTGGACACCTTGATGACCACCGTCTCCGCCCAACAACAGATGGGAGAAGCCGAGAACTAAAACCTCTATACGGCCTCCACAATATATAATCATCTGTACCCATGCAATCCAGCTCATAACGGAAAATACGCGCCTGTGAACGAGGCACGCTAATCATGTTCAACCGTACCTTCCACCTGAAATATATTTACACCACATATAAGACATTACATAAAGACCGACTACAACAAAAATAGTTATTAACTGTATTAGGGTTAAATAATACCTCATGCTCAGGGGATAATCCATATATACATCATCCCGGGGTGAAGGGGCTAGGGATGGAAAATGCTCCCAAATCCATACCTAAATACATGACACAATAATATAAGTGCATGAATGCTGCAACCAAGGAAATATTAAAAAGAAAGTTTAGTCTAAGTACCTGCAACAATGTCATACACCCGTATATATCTGATTTGTCTCCAATAGAAGCAGAACACATCCCCCTGTATAAATAGGCAAGTGCTGCACTGCCCCAACTATAAGTGTGAATCTGTGTATGATCTCGTACATAGTGAAGGAACTGGAACGGGATCTGGTTCCCTGAAGAGTGCGGAAATACAGATCCGATAATGAGAAGCATGTGAGCCCGTGTGTGGAATAACAACTCCCTCTCATAATCATCGGAATCCATATCAAGTCGCTCACAACTACCAAAGTGATCAACCAACCATCTGATCATCATGTCGTTTCTATTCAATTCTTCTACTGTGGGGTACATACTCAATACCTCACCATACATGCGGCACTATTCACCTATACTATGATCTACAAATGTGTGAATCACATGAGCTCCACAAGTAGGAAGCCCTAAGATATGATAAACATCCTCAAGAGTGATGGTAGTCTCTCCAAAACGGAAATGAAAGGTATGAGTCTCAGGCCGCTATCTCTCCACAAAGGCTGTGATCAAACCCCTATCATGTGTAAATGCCCATATCTGATATACTCCATTAAAACCAAATGACGAATTAACTGCATGTATCTCTGGTGGCGGTGGGTACTCTCTAACGGTATCCCAATACTTATTAAAGTTCACCCTCAAACGCAAATCAACAAGATCCTGTAGTTAATATACATATATATATATATATATACATATAGAAATTAATATACATATACATATACATATACATATACATATACATATACATATACATATACATATACATATACATATACATATACATATATATATATATATATATAAATTACTTGTCCATCCCAATGCAACTGTGATCGATACTCGGACTGCTGAGTAAGTAAAGACTCGTTTATAGGACTAGGGTGATAATTAACTGAATCCATATTTTTTCTGCATTTAATTTAAATCAAATAATCATTAATATTAAAGTTACAAACTTATTAATAATTATCAACTCAATCTAAATCAAAAATTATATGTATATGTTATTAATTTTTCTATTATAATCCTCTTATAATAATAATATTCACTTTTCGAATTTAGAATTTCATAATAATTATTATTTTTTAGGATAATAATAACCTAATATATATATATATATACACACACACACACATATAACATGTTATCAATAAATATTATTCATTTATCTACTAATTATAATTTTTAAGATATAATATTATATAAAATTAACATAATATTATAATAATTTATTTTATAATATTCTTTTAATCAAAATCATTGTCATTTTATATTATTGTCAAAATCATTGCCATAATATTATATTAAAATAATATATTTTATAATATAATACTCTTTAATATTAAGAGAGTTAATATTATTATTATAATTACAATTTATTAATATTATAAAATTTTATATTAACATTATAATGTAATCCTCTTTTAAAAAGAAATGATTATCATTTTATTAAGAAATATAATTTATCTATATTAATAAATACTAAATACAAATATATATTAATTTAATTTATTTTTATTTAATTAGTTCAACGCCTATATTTTCTAAGGGAAATTTCATCAAACATGTTATGATCCGACAAAGTATATAATTATACCTATATTAATGATATCATTTCAACAAAATAATAAAGACAATAATTGTACCTAGATTATACCTAGATTAATATTAAAGTTACTGACTTATTAATAATTATCAACGCAAAGCCGGTATCAATATTATTATAACATTTTAATATTATATTTTATAATATAATTCTCTTTTGTTAAGAAATTTAATATTATTATCATAATTATAATATTATAATATTAATATTAAAATAATATATGTTATAATATAATCCTCTTTTAATAAAAATACTTATCATTTTAATAAGAAATTTAATATTATTATCATAATTATAATATTATAATATTAATATTAAATTAATATATGTTATAATATAATCCACTTTTAATAAAAATACTTATCATTTTATTAAGATATTTAATATTATTATCATAATTACATATATTAATATTATAATCTACTATTCTCTATATTAGTAAATATTATCTGATGTTTTTAAATTTAATTATCTATTAACTTTTCTAATGTCTTACTTATCGATTAATATTAATTATAACATATATTACATATAATAATATTAGAATCTATTATTCTCTATATTAGTAAATATTATTTATTACCTTTAAATTTAGTTATCAACTCAAAATTATTTATAACAACCAATTCCACTAATTAACAAATCCATTATAACAACCAATTACACTAATTAACAAATTCATACATTGTCTCAAGCACACCTTACATACATTTCTTAATCAACTAATAATGCATGATCGCCAAAGTATCGGGCGGTCTTCACCAACACAAGCAATCGAACACCAATATATATATATATATACACACACATGAATCGAATTAAAAGCATAGTATATATTTGAATACAAGATTGTACCTAGTGTTCTTTCAACTAATAAGCTTGATTCTCCGCCTTATTCAGTAATGAAGGTAAGTTGAAGACTTCTCATTGGGGGATGATGAATTGCTCTAGCAGTGCACCAAATGATGTGTCGGTCTTCAAATCTCCGCTTGCAGTCAAGCTTCTGTGGGCTGTTATTTGTGGTTTGTATGTTTTAAAGCATAAAAAACGACAGCGTTTTGCATGAAACCGCCAAATAACTTGGCGGTCATCAAATGAATTTTTCATTTGATGAAAGCCATATTATATTGCCATCATTGCACTGTCAAACTTTTATTAACAAATATAGTGACACCCATTCTACATGACGGTTATGACTAAATTTTCATCCCAATTTGTAGTTTCGATGACCGCCAGGCATTTAAGTGTGCTATTTCTGAGAACTTGAACGAAGCTGTCCCATTTTTGAAAACGAACCGGTCTGCTGTCCTACAAATGAAACAGATCCCTTGTTTACTACTTGTATGACCATTTCGGTCATGGGTATTGGGCAAGTGGACTTGTTAACTAGCTAGTTGCTTCTACCGCTAAACAAGTTTCCTATAAATAGCTGCCGTAGTTCAATCATTTTTATTACACAAAACAATTAACACAGTCCTAGACTACTGGCTAAGCAAGAAAACAAGTCATCCCATACCCAGCAAGCATATAATACGTACATAGAATGAAGATTTCAGTTTTTCCATCTTATCAATTCCTTTTCTTCTATTTGTTTTACCTTTCTTGACGACAGCTAACTCCGGGTATTCTCCGAAAGATTTTGTTCAATGTCTAACCCGTTCGAGCTCAACTTCTATATCTGAAGTTGTTTATACCTCCATAAATTCTACTTACACATCCGTCTTACGGTTCTCCATTAACAACCTCAGGTTTGACACACCAACCACTCCTAAACCAGTAGTTATTGTCAAACCCGTGGACGAATTGCAAATCCAGACTGTCATTTATTGTTGCAAGAAACATGACATTCAAATGTGGATTCGAGGCGGGGGGCATGATTATGAAGGCCTCTCGTATGTAGCACAAGTACCGTTTGTGTTGCTTGATATGATCAATCTTCGGTCAGTTGATGTTGATCCTGTGGCAGCTACTGCATGGGTTCAATCTGGAGCAACACTTGGGGAATTATATTATCATATTGCTCAAAAGAGCAGTACACTTGCATTCCCGGGTGGAATTTGGTCAACGGTTGGTGTTAGTGGACTCACAAGTGGCGGAGGGTATGGCGTTTTGAGAAGAAAGTATGGCCTAGCTGCTGACAATGTACTTGATGCATGGTTGATTGATGCCAACGGAAGAATTCTTGATAGAAAATCAATGGGAGAAGATCTCTTTTGGGCTATCAGAGGAGGTGGGGCTTCAAGTTTTGGTGTCATTCTTTCTTGGAAATTGAAGCTAGCTTATGTTCCAAAAATCGTTACTGTATTCCAAGTTGAAAGAACTTTAGAGCAGAATGCAACTGAAGTACTTCACCGTTGGCAAATAGTTGCACCAAAGCTTCCCAAAGACGTTGAAATCCGAGTGGCAGCAAACACTATTTGGAAGCACTTGCCTAATGAAGCTTCAAAAACAGTACAAGAAGATGACTCTAGAAATGCCGTAGACGCTAAAACTATAAGCGTAAAATTTATAGGGTCGTTTCTTGGCCAACCAAAGGGATTACTAGACAAGCCTATTTCAAGACAAGGCCTTGATGGGTTATTCAAAATTCTTCTTCAAGCTGTGCCGGGAAGAACAAATTTCCTTTTCACTTCTTTCGGTGAAAAAATGGATGAAATTTCCGAATCCGCAACTCCATTCCCTCACAGAGCCGGAACATTGTACGTCATGTACATGAGAGTGCGGACAGATGGAGACACGTCCAATGCCATGAGATGGATTAGAGGCTTATACAAATACGTGACTCACAAAAGGAAGCTTGGGACCTAAGCTTGGTCCTGAGCAGATCAGAATTTTCAGCAATTAAAGTCGGGGCCTGTGTCTGAGAGTCAAGGCCTGAGCCTGACGGGAAGGGAAATTTAATAGCTTTCTTATTTTATTTTAAAAACTCTTTTTGACACTTTGTAGTCCACTTAAAAAGCTCATCCAAGTATATAAACACTATTATTAGGGTTTAGGAGGGAGTGCGGTATTATTGAGGGAGAGATAGAGAGAGAAACTTTGAGAGGGAGATTGGGCAAGGATTGAAGTGATTTAATCTAAGATTTCTTCGAGTTGTATTTTCTTTACTCTAAACTCTTGTAATCATGGTTTTGCTTATTAATATATTCTTGTTTTCTTCATTGATTATGGGTAACTAATTCCCGAATCCGGGAATTAATTAGTATTCTTTGGTTCTACATGTTTGTTTGATTTTATTGTGACTTCTCTATGTTTGCTAATCTATCATTGAAGGCTTAACTCAGTTAAGGGAGTCGCGAACCCTTAGCTGCATCTTTAGGGATTAATATGTGAATTATGAGACATATAATTCTTGGTTTTTAATAGTTTATAATTCTTCTTTGTTTGATCATAGGAGTGGCTTTCAAGGAATAATTTTAGGCACTATATTGTATCTCGGGAGGGAACAATATAAATATTAGAAGAATTATTTATAGCAAAGTTAGAGACTTTTGTGTTGTGATATATGAGACATTCATTAGACCAATTGGAGAACAATAATTTTTGGATTACTTTCCCATATCATTAGTTATTAGTTTTAATTGCTTGGTAGTTTAGTTTAGTTGATAGTAAAACACACCATTAAATATTCTCCAAAACCTCTAAATAACAAGAAATTGGTTATCTGAGTTGATATTGAATTCAGTCATTCCCTGTGAACGAACTTCTAGTGAAATACACACCAACAAATTGGTGTCGCTGTCAGGAAAGGCAGCAATATTAAGTTTAGGTTTAGAGTTTTTTATTGTTTAAATTATATCAGATTTGTTTCCAAGATCTATCTTATTGGTGTTCTTCTTTTCAGGTACTGTATCTTGCATGAGACGTTCTAAGAGTGCAACGGATTTGAAGTTTGATCCGGAAATCGAGCACACTTTTCGAATCAGGAGGCAAGAAGCAAGACAAAGGAAGGAAGAAGACGATATGGATGATCAAAATGTTGAAGTTGTTATTATTGATGATTCATCTATTTGGGATCATGAAACTCATAATCCCGCAAATTGCATGTATAAGACTCCTGAGATTAATGCTACTTAATATAACATTAATCCAAGCCTCATTCAGATGGTGAGAAACTCTGCCTTTGAAGGTGATATTGAGATAGAGGATCCACACTGTCATCTAGAGCGTTTCATATAAATGTGTGGTTCATTCAGGATCAATGGAGTGACAGCTGACCAGATTCGTCTACACATATTTCCCTACTCTATTAAGGGAAGAGCTTTGGAATGGTTTCAGCAGCTTTCAGAAACTTCACTTGCTACTTGGGAAAGTCTTTCTAATGAGTTCCTGTCCAGATACTATCCTTCAGACAAAACTCGACAAATGAGGGCTATGATTCTGAGTTTCAAAGCACAACCAGGAGAAAGTTTGTATCAAGCATGGGAGAGATACAAGGCACTGTTGAGACAATGCCCACATCATGGTTGCACCGAGTGGATGATCGTGAGCATTTTTTATGGAGCTATGAATGCAAATGTTCATCTAAGTCTAGATGTAGCTGCAAGAGGAGACTTTAAAAAAGCACCTGTGCATCAAGCTAAATCACTTCTGGAATAATTGGCATCAAATAATTATGTTTGGGCACCTAATGGGGCAAGTTCGGCAAAGTCAGCACAAGAAACAGAGATGATGAACTTGATCACTCTTAAATTGGATGCTCTTACTCAAGAGGTGCGTGGACAAAGGGTCAATGTTAAGGCAATCTCATCTCTAATGGAAGGATATAATGACTATGGTGTCAATCATTCTTCACATGTTCCTCAATTTTCTGAGGAGATTTCTTTTATTCAGGGAAGACAATCATGGCCAGCGCAAAATAATTCCTATTACACTCCAAATCAAAACCATCCCCGGGGTTTTCCGCCACGTTAATCGTATCACGCACCACAACAAATTTTAACTCCGCTGAAAAAGAAGAAGGAATCTGCTGATTGGGAAGTTGCACTAAGCAAGATGATACAAGGGACTAGCGGGGCTTTTGTAAATATAAAGACCAAATTTAAAAAGGTTGGGTCAAGACTTGATCAGATGGCGTCTTCACAAAAGATGTTAGAAGTGCAAATTAGCCAGATTGCTAATAAAATTGGTGTGCGTGAACAAGGGCAACTATCGAGTCAACCTGATGTGAATGTCGAAGAGCACTGCAAGGCTGTCACTTTGAGGAGCGGAAGAGTATTACCTGAAATTGAAGTTTCAAAATCAAAGAATTCACTTCTTCCCCCTAAAAAAGAAAAGCATATCAAGATGAAGTGGAGATTTCTGAAAACAATGATGAGCCAAAAGAGAAAGAGACCATGCCTAAAGATCCAATCAAACCATACGTGCCTCCACTACCTTTTCCCCAAAGGTTAAAGAACTGGAAATTAGAAAAACAATATGAAAAGCTATTAAAGATGTTTCGAGAGATTCATATCAACATCCCATTTGTTAATGCTTTGGCTAAAATGCCCCTTTAATTACGTAAAATTTATGAAAGAGGTGTTGTCGAATAGGCAGAAGCTAGAGGAGGTCGAAACAATAACTCTTAATGAAGAATGCAGTGCAGTCATTCAACTCAAGATTCCTCCTAAACTCAAGGATCCTGAGAGTTTTTTCTTGCCATGTACCATTGGGAAAGTTGAAGTAAAAAGAGCTTTGTGTGATTTAGGGGCTAGTGTGAGTTTAATGCCACATTCTTTTTATAAAAGGCTTGGATTATGAGAGTTAAGGAAGACGGAAATCTCACTTTAACTTGCGGATAGAATAATTAAATATCCATTGGGTGTTCTTGAGGAAGTTTTGGTGAAAGTGGATAAATTTATCATTCCATGTGACTTTGTAGTTTTGGAGATGAATGAGCATGTAAATACTCCAATTATCTTGGGAAGACCATTCTTGGCTACAGCTCGAACAAAAATAGATTTCAGAGATGGTAAACTCTCATTGAACGTGGGTCAATAGAAGGTTGAGTTTGATCTCAATCAAGCAACTAAAAAGCATTTTCTTGAAGCGAAGGCTTATGTGGTGGATAGTACCAGGGAGCTTGTGGAGAACAATGAACAATCTATTCACGCAGTGGAAGTCGAGATTGTTTCAAAATTTCCACCATAAAAATCGGAAGAAGCACAGGCATCAAGCTAATGATGTTAAATCAGCGCTGCTTGGGAGGCAACCCAATGAATTATATTGTTTAGTTTATAGTAGATTCGGTTTACCTATGTGTCTAATAGATATTCTTGTGTGTCGGGACTATGCAGGTGGACGAGACAATGTTTTGACAAGTACAAAACATTGGAGGCTTCGAACGAAGTTTTAAGGGCTTTCTTGGAGATACTTTTCAAGGGAGTACTTCTTATTCTTGCTCATGTTAAAAGTCCATTATTGAATTAATTGTCTCTATATATTGTTATGGGTTTGTGTATGTTGTTCCTTGGGGACAAGGAATATGCTAAGTAGGGGGTGTGTTTCTAGTATATGTTTATGTGTCTTAGTATTGGTGTGTGGGTTATATGGTGGCGTAGTAGTGACATAATAAGAGCATGTTTATGATTCATGATTAAATTAGAAACTTATTCCATTGCATAACATAGCATGATCCCATATTAGTAGTAGTCCATGTTAGTAACCTATGATGATATCGTGTGCAACTTGTTTATTCTTATTAAGACTTGTTATGATCTTACATGATTAATGTCACTATTGCAGAGTATATTTGTTAACACTAAAAGAAACTATTATGCTCTTAAATTGATATTGAGACAGACTTGTGTTTTGAGGGAAATCGCTTATTTTGATTGGAATTTTGACTATTCACTTTTGAGCTTAGTATGTAAATGCTTGATTTTGGGTGAAACTGTGGGGTGCAAATGCCTAAAAAAATAAGGAATAATTTGCAATAAAAATCAAGTACTCCTTGGAGACCAATGGGTGGCAAGATATAATGTTATATGAAAGGGACGACCCGTGTACATGTGTTGGTATTAAGTGCAATTGTACTAGAAATAATTTTTTCTTGGTGACTTTTCACTGTCCTTGGTTACTAGAGAATTACTTGATTAAAAAAAAAGTATGGAGCAAAAGAAGTCTTATGGTGGTCGTAACTCACTTACCCTGAGAAGCGTCCCGACCTTTGGATTGGAAAAAAGAAAAAGAAAAAAAATAGCAATAAAAAAAAGGCATAGAAACCCTTTGTTCAACTTAAATGATGGCTATAGTTCTAAGCAATTAAGTGTTTCAATCTATTCTAGTACTCAACTTGGGGTATGATTACTCGCATGTCATGTCACATTAAAGTTTGAGAGCATGTTTTTCAGCTAAGCACACATGCACACTCTCTATTTTAGTGTGTACTATGCGGTGATATAGTGATTAATTAGGTTTAATTTAGTTAAACTTGTTGCCTACCCTGAAGGATATTACTGACTTGGCATATGATATGATGTTTGGGATCTTGTATACTTGCATTCATTTAGTTGTATTCATACAGGTAGTTGTAGTTTTGCATTATGTGATGTAGATGGATTTTGTGGGTACATTCACTATAGGCCCTCACGAGACCTCACTCGTCCACTAGGGCTACCTAGGAGTTTAAAGGACTTATTGCATATGCTAAATGCAACTGTGATCACCTACGAAAGTGTTACTAGTTAGACATGTATATGTTTTTCATTAGTTTTACTCGAGGACGAGCAAAGGTTAAGTAGGGGTATTTGATATATGACTAATGTATACATATTTTGCATCATAGTCCACCTCATTAATCTTTGTTTTATGATGTTTTAGTCCTTTAATCTTATAATTAGTCGTTATATATCTTGGATGGAAGTTAAGTGTTAGTTTTCTATTTTATAGGAAACTATGAAAGAATATGAGTAATTGGCGAAGAGTGCGTGATGATAGAAGGCAAATGAAGGAAGCTCAGGACCTAAGCTTGGTCCTGAGCAGATCATAAATTGCAGAAAAGGGAGCTCATGACCTGAGCTTGGTCCTGAGCAGATCAGAATTTTTAGCAACTGAAGTCAGGGCCTGAGTCTGAGAGTCAGGGCCTGAGCCTGACGGGGAGGGAAATTTAATAGCTTTCTTATTTTATTTTAAAACTCTTTTTGACTCTTTGTAGGCCGCTAAAAAAGCCCATCCAAGTATATAAACACTATTATTAGGGTTTAGGATGGAGTGTCGTATTATTGAGAGAGAGAGAGAGAGAGAGAGAGACTTTGAGAGAGAGATTGGGTAAGGATTGAAGGGATTTAATCCAAGCTTTTCAAGATTTCTTCAAGTTGTATTTTCTTTACTCTAAACTCTTGTAATCATGGTTTTGCTTATTAATATATTCTTATTTTCTTTACTGATTATAGGTAACTAATTCCCGAATTAGTTAGTATTATTAGTATTATTTGGCTCTATATGTTTGTTTGATTTTATTATGACTTCTCTATATTTGCTAATCTATCATTGAAGGCTTAACTCAGTTAAGGGAGTCGCGAACCCTTAGCTGCATCTATAGGGGTTATAACGAATCGGGAGAGGATTTATAATTCTAGTACATGATATGATAGACATAGTTCAATTATTAGATTGGGAGATCAATATGTGAATTATGAGACATATAATTCTTGGTTCGTAATAGTCTATAGTTGTTCTTTATTTGACCATGGGAGTGACTTTCATGGTATGATTTTAGGCACTATATTGTATTTCGGGAGGGAACAATATAAATCTTAGAAGAATTGTTTTTAGCAAAGTTAGAGACTTTTGTGTTGCGATATATGAGACATTCATTACACCAATTTTGAAGAACACTAATTCTTGGATTACTTTCTCATATCGTTAATTCTTACTTTTAATTGTTTGGTAGTTTAGTTTAGTTGATAATAAAACACACCATTAAATATTCTCCAAAACCTCTAAATAACAAAAGATTGTTTATCTGAGTTGATATTGAATTCAGTCCTTACCCCCGAACTTCTACTAAAATACACACCAACAGTTTGCGCCAAGTGCCTTAAAATTAAAGGAGCTCCAATTTTGGGTTCGGAGAGCATGTCAAATTGAAAGATTAGTGGACATAATATATATGGTTGACATCTCCGGAGCATTCTTTTCGAGCCTAAATTCATTTAGCACAAATCGACAATCTCGTTTATCGTGGCTGCGACAACAATAATAACTAGTTTTAGATAAAAATATTATATTATCTCCAACTAATAACTATTTAAAACCATACTAAACTCTCTTATTCCAATTGTATATATGATATATTATGTATATGCATATGTAATTAATATGTAACAGGGACAAGAGTAGATTTGGTTTTTTATGTTAGCATACTCGGCCTAAATGTGAAATTCATATGTATTTGGACTTTTATAATTATGGCCAATTTTATATAGTGTTTAAAAATTACAGTTGAAGGAGGAGTAGGGATAGAGGGAGTAGTTTATTATTATGGTAAAGGGACAGGAGTTGAGCAAATAAGCCCTTAATTTTTAGAATATCCAAATTAGTAGTTATAGTTAAATTTTATTAACTATAATTAAATATATGTTTAAAATTTAGAAAATTATAATATTTCATTTTAAAATATTATAAAATTAAAATAGGTTATATTATATCATCAACATGGGGGATAATATTGCTCTATAATTTGAGTGAAATGATTTTTATAATTTTATATACTAACATAAATTCTTAATTTTTAAACTTAAAGTTAAAAATAGAAGTGATTGTTTGATTGTGTTAAACATGATCAAGATATAAGTTTAAATTATATAAAAATTAATAATAAAATTAAATATTCATGATAAAGTAATTTTAAAATATAAATATATTGTTTAGAAAAATTATAGTAAATAAAAAAAGAAATATTTGTGTATACAATAATGTTACAAATTAAAATTTTTATTTATATTTTAATTAGTAGTATTATAATAATTATATGAATTCTAAATTAATATATATTTTATGTAATCGTATTAGTAAATATTTGGTCAAATATATTTTGATGCTAACATATTATTTTATAAAGTGTTATTGTATTTAATTTTATGCGATTGCAATTTGATTTCAATATTTAAATTTTTTTTTGATTAAATTTATCCCAAGTTAATTAATAAAAAATAATGTTAACAATTTTAAAATAATTCTATAATAAATCAAATTTATATAATAATATTTAAAAATTAAATATCAATTTCTCCAAAATTCAAATAAATATGTGACCTTATTTATTGAAATTTTTTTGCCCCAAACTCATGTTATAATATAATCTATTTTAGTCTTATAAGATTTTAAAATAAATTTTATACTGAAATATCATTTTTTTTAAAATTATAAAATTTTAAACATATATGTAATCATAATTAATCAAATATTATCTAAAGTGTTATTTTAAACTTACATTTTAAAAGTTAATTATTTATTTAAAGGGTGTTTGCCCAATATGTCACAAATCTATCTATTATATAACACTATAACATTAAGTTTTGTGGAAACATTTTATTTAGTATAATTACTATTATGCCATTGTATTAAATACATAATTTACTATTTTAACCATTTGAGATTCATTAATTACTACGATTACAATACTAATTTTATTATTATTATATATATAACAACTATAGATACATACAAACTTTAATATAATCCTACATGCTCTCCAACTCTTCATCTCAATTTAATAAATTTTTTTATTAAGAATACATCATTTTATAATTAATAAATAAAAAATTATGGAAACATTCATAAGTAATTCCGTATGTAATTATTATAAAAAAAATAATGTACATAAATACGAATTATCAAATCATATTTTATAAAATTAAAAAAAATTATATGTTAAACTAATGTATAAATATAATTTTAATTTTAAAGTTAGCCTATGTCGTGTGTAAGAGCTTTTATGTATATAATTACAATAAATTCTTTTAAGCGGTGATTTTATTTTACGTCATCGGTTACATAAGATTAGTCATAAATTACAAACGATTACGATATTAACTTTTTATTATATAATACTACAAAAAACTTTTTTAAGTAGTGATTTTATTATATAATTTTATACACTCTCCAATTATTAGATATTCACAATGTGAAGAATTGATAGTAGGCATCATGCCAATCAACAATTGTTGTCGAGTATTGAGTAAGGTATCGTTCACAGGGAAGGACTGTTATCAATATCAATTTAAGATATATTATTCCTTACAATTTAGAAATCTGGAGAATAAGTTTTAGATGTGTAATTATCAACTAAATTAATCTACTAAACAACTATATAATAAATATGAGAGAACATAATCCAGGAATAAGGTTTCTTCAATTGACTATCATGAATTTCTAATTTGTGTCCCTTATTTTGCTAAAAATAATCCTTCTAGTGATTATAAAGTCCTCTCCCAAGGTAAATTATAATGTCTACAATTATCTCTTGAGCGTCACTCACATGGTCAAACAAAGTACATTCATAGACTATTAAGCACCCAGAATTACAAGTCTCATAATTCGCATATCAATCTCCCGATCTAATACTTAAATCATGTCTACAATATCACGTACTAGAATTACAGCTCCTCTCCTGATTCATTAATAATTCATATGGATACAATTAAAGGTTGGACTCTAATGTTGAAATTCATAGCTGCATTTGATTCCTGTTTCTGGGCTGCTCTAGTTGAAGTATATGTTGGACCATCTCTGAATTATAGATTTTTCAATTATCTTTTTGTGGGCTGTAAAATCACCCAATTCTGACTTCTAGAACTCAAGTTATTGCCGAAACAGTGAACTGTGTATAAGTTAGCTGCCCATTAAATTTGAATTTACTTCTAATTCATCTCCAAATTAGAGTCCTAATTCGATGCTCTTTAATAAACCAAAGACATAGACACACAAGCTTTAATATGACAAGTCATGCGAGTTAATAGCTCACAAGTTGAGTACTAGAATAGATCTTAAACACTTCATTACTTAGAACTAGCCATCATTCAAGTTTAACAAGTGATTTCTATATCTTATTTTTCTGCTATAAGACATTTTTTTTATTGCTCGGTCTAAGGTCAGGACGCTTCTCAGAGTAAGTGAGTTACGACCATCATATGACTTCACTATCTCATTCTTTTTTTTAAGTCAAGTAATTATCCAGTAATCAAGGGTAGTGAAAAGTCACCAAAAAAAAATTATTTCTAGTACAATTGCACTTAATACCAGCACATGTACATGGATCGTCCCTTTCATATGACATTGCATTTTCCACCCATTGATCTCAAAGGAGTACTTAATACTCTGTTTGCCTCTTTTTTTAAAACATTTACACCCCACAGTTTCACCCAAATTTAAGCATCTATGTACTAAGCACAAAAAGGAATAGTCAAAATTCTAATAATCAACAAATGGCTACCCCTCAAGAAACAAGTATATTTAAGCCTCAACTCAAAGAGCATAATGCTTTTGTGTCAAGGATAAGTTCTGCACTAGTGAAACTACACATATAATATTATCAAACGTGGTCATAACAAGAAATAATTATAAACAAGTTACACATATTATCATCATAAGTTACTAACTTAAACTACTATTAATATGGGATCATGCTATGTTATATATGCAATGCAAATATTTTTGAAGTTAAACATGAATCATAAGCATGCATTTCACATTATCATCGAATTATTTTATAAGGCTAGAATTATATTTAGATTCACAAAAAAAAAATCAATTTTTTGTGATTTTTTAATAAATAAATATATACATATATTACAATATTGTGAACACATCCTCACACTTAAATGGTTCATTGTCCTCAATGAATTACTAACAGAAAAGAAAATAAAACAAACTAAAAAAATCCTAAAATAAAATACAAAAAGAAAGAAAGAAAAGAAAGGGGGGGAAATAATATACAAAGAAAAGTTAGAAGTATTTCCCTAATACAATTGCATGAAGTGACATTTCAGGAAAGAACTCAAAAAGCAGAAGCATTCAATGAATTTAGTTGTCCAGCCTCTCGTTAAATAAAAGATATGGTAAATTTCTAGCACACGTGATATGTTGGTGCAATGGTTGATGTCTTGCTCTTATAACTTGGAGGACAAGGGTTCAATTCCCTTTAACACCATAATTTTCTAATCTTTTTAACACGTAGACTGCAAGAGCGGGGAGAGTATTTTCTTATCACTCTTTTTTTCCATCTTGCATTTTATTTTATATTCCTGAAGTACTTCACACAAAAATTATCAAAGCATCTTGTGGGAGTCCAACAAAATAAAAACAATAAAAATGAAAATATCTAACCTAAAAAAATACAAAAATAATATTACTAATAATAATAATACATAAAATACAAGAAAATTACTAACCATACAAAAATCATGGGTTGTCTCCCAAGCAGCGCTTCTTTAACGTCGTTAGCTCGACATATATATTCAAGTAATATAACTAATGAGGTGAAAAAGTAAATAGAGGCACATACCTACGAATTACAAATAAAATTATTATGTGCATATATACCTTTGATCCATAAAAATAAGAGATAATTTTTAGGATCTGCTTAAGAGACTCAGAAAAATCAAAGTAGTTAGAAAAGTCATCAGAATAAGTAACATAAGTACGACTCACAAACTCTTCCCAAATTGGATCATTGTATTTCAAAGCAAGATTTTCAAACTTTTCGATCTCAATTACCTTCTTAATTATAATCGGACACCCAACAATATCTAATTTCACATCTTCTACCAATTCATTAAGCACAATGTTATCTTCTAAATATGGTAGAATTTCAATCTCATCCAATTTATCAGTATCAAGTATGGGACAATTATCAACTAAACAAGTAGGTTCGTCAGACACAAAATTTTCATCAATTACTAAATAAGAATCACAAGTAGTCAGAAAATTGACACAATGAGGAACATGAAGACAACTGTTATGCATCACAGGTTGAAGTTCAATAATAAAACTATTTCTTTTAGCATTCTCCTCATACCAAGCTCGCGACTCTACTGTACATGGAATGTTATTTTTATTAGCAATCTCAAAAGTTGGGTCATCAAAGTTTTTAAAAAAGTCCCAAAGAAAGCAAAGAAGGTTTAGATTGAATTAAGCTCTTATCAACACCATTACATGTATATGAATCATGGTATTGATTTTCAAATGTATATGAAAAATCTGTGTTATGAATGTATGGAGCACAATATGAGTTTTCAGAATAGAATTAATTCACCTGATATGGATCAAAATCCTGATAAGCATTAAAGTCTTGAAAAGAATTGAAGTCTTGATATCTTTCTTGCTCGCTGAAAAAGTTCTGAGCGTTATTCCAACCAAAATTGTTATTCATGTCTCCGCAACTCAAATATCTTCAACTGTCTACCTCGAGCTCACCTTTCACAACCAAAGATGGTTCATCTTTTTAGGGTTTCCACTTTTGGCATATCTATAGCTGGTATCCGGCATGTAGATAGCTAGGGTGCCGCTCCTCCCACCTCAGTTTATGCAATTGGGGTTTCTGAACACTAGGCTAACAATAGTTTTTATGTGATAAGGTCAATTATGATGTTGCTGCTTTCAGGGATGTTGATGTAATTTGGATCGTTTGGGATGTCTTCGATTTCGTTTTTAGCTTCAAGAATTTTTAAATTCTGTGTGTTAAACGATCAGGAAATAAATTAGCTAATTATTTTTAGTATGTTATTTATTTTCCAATCTAGTTGTATCGACAGTTGGGGGTTTGTCCCGACTATGTTCTGTTCTATTTAATGAAAACTGTCATTTGTTCGTCAAAAAAAGCAAAAAAAACAAAAACAAAGAAAAGAAGAAAAAAAATATGTACGAAGATAAAATCTAAACTATAAGAAACAATTAACTCAAAATCAATAGGCGCCATTTTGTTGTCGGGTAATGAGTAAGGTATCGGTCGCAGGGAATGACTGTTATCAATATCAATTTCAAATATATTATTCCTTACAATTTAGAAGTGTGGAGAATAAGTTTTGGATGTGTAATTATCAACTAAATTAATTTAATAAACAACTATATAATAAATATGAGAGAAGATAATCCAGGAATAAGATTTCTCCAATTGGCTATCATGAATGTCTAATTTGTGTCCCTTATTTTGCTAAAAACAATCCTTCTAATGATTATAAAGTCATCTCTCATGGTAAATTATAATGTCTACAATTATCCCTTAAACGTCACTCCCATGGTCAAACAAAGTATATTCATAGACTATTAAGCACTAAGAATTACAAGTCTCATAATTCGCATATCAATCTCCCGATCTAATACTTAAATCATGTCTATCATATCATGTACTAGAATTACAACTCATCTCCCGATTCATTAATAATTCCTATGGATACAATTAAAGGTTCGTGACTCCTATAATTGTGTTAAGCGTTGAATGACAGATTAGCAAAGCAGAGAAATCACAATACAATATTAAATAAACATCTCAAATCAATGAATACTACCAAATTCCCGGATTAAGGGATTAGCTACTCATGATGGATAAAAACTTATATATATATATATATATATATATATATATATATATATATATATATATATATATATATATATTAATAACACAAACCATGAACATAAGAGTTTAAGTACAAAGAATACAACTTGAAGAACTCGTTTGAAGTCTGGATGAATCCCTTCAATCTCCCTCTGAAAATGTTTCTCTCCCTTTCTCTCAAAAGTACGGCTAACTAATAATATATGATATTTTATAATATCTAGTGTCTCTAATAATATAAAACCCTAATATATATAAGATTTTTAATGTTTTACAAGGAAACACAAGCAATTTCCTATAATGAGTTGGACTCTAATATTGAAATTCGAAACTGCCTTTGAGGCCTGTTTATGGGCTTCTCCATTTAAATATGTGTGTTGAATCACCTCTAAATTATAGATTTTTCAATTATCTTCGCGTGAGCTGTAAAATCACTTAATTCTAACTTTTAGAACTCAAGTTATGGCTCAAACAATGAACTGTGTGTAAGCTGCCCATTAAATTCGAATTTCCTTCTAATTTATCTCCAAATTAGAGTCTTTATTTTCCGATTCTTTTAACTTTAGTAATTCTTTATTTCCTGCAATAAAATATTAAATTCTAATTAATAAATTTCCAATTATGTATTATGATAATAAAATCCTATAAAATATATATAAATATATACTCTATCAACAATCAACTAATTAATATATCTTTTACTATCAATGCATCATTTTACAATCAACAATTAAAGAATCGGGAGTACATTCATGAAGAATTTAGTATGTAAGTATTATCGAAAATAGTGTGTATAATACACATTATCAAACTATATCTCATAAAATTTAAAGAATAATACGCTAAAATAATGTATAAATATAACTTACTTTACCTTTACTTTTAGAGTAGCATGTACATTTACCGGGTATAAGAGCTAGTATCATATAATACAATAACATTAAGTTTTGTGTAAACATTTTACTCAGTATAATTACTATTATATATCCTTTAAATTCAGTGTGATTGTTATTGTTATATCATTTAAAACATTAATATCACCCACCACTACAACACATCCTACTTTTTTAACAGATTTTTTGTATTAATCCGTCAAAAATGAAGCATTGAAATCCCGTGTCACTGCAATTATGACGACTCTTAAAGTGTAGTAATCTCATGACAAATGTGAGCTTGGTGAAATTGATATTTCCGGGATATATTAGGGCATCAATATTGTGCAAATTACTATAAAACTTTTTGGCTTCGGCGTTCGGCTCCTCAGGATTCCAATGATCTTGTCCACCAAAAGCAACCCTCAACATTTCATATTGATCAAATACATCTTCATGATCAATGTTCTTTTCTTGATTTCTCATCCCACTAGCTTCGCCATGAAAATGCCATAATTTGTAACTCTCGAGAAATCCGGTGGCAAACAAGTCAAACTCAACCTCTTCAATACTTTTCAAGTGCATATTTTTACATGTTTTACATGGACAAAGAATTTCACCATTCTCTTGCGTGCAATTTTTTTGTGCAAATGCTAAAAAAAATTAACACCTTCACAATATTCCTCCGTCCAACCATATCCATTGGGATTAATTCTACGGTTGATCCAATTTCGATCACAATACATCTACAATATGACATGGATAAACAAGAATCACATTTTTTGTTGTACATATGCTATAATAGAAAATATATAAATTCATCATGTAATTTAATAAGAATGAAAAATATACAAATGTGGTAATAATAACAACAATGACATTTATGTATGAGACCCGCATTTTTTATACACATACATAATAGTTAACAATAATAAAGATTTAAATTGATCCTATAATTGCATAATAATAAAAATAAATTATAGGTTAAAAAGAACACTCACAATGATTAACGATATGTTTGAGTTGAAGTCTCACATTAAATATGCTGATTAAGAGCAGAAAGAATGGAGAAAAAAATGAAGAATGGTAAAAACTTGCAATGATAGAGCAGCAAGAAGCAGTGAGCAAAAAGTAAGGCTTTTAACAGTACTTTTGACTGACCTACGCTCAATCCATCAAAAGCAATTTTAAAATATTATAATTTTGTACGACTTATTTATGAGGCAAGTGAGAGACTGGCGAGTGTAATAATTTTGCACATAAACTTGTGACGACTAGTGTTTATTCTGTCACAAGTTCTTAATTTGTGACAGACCGTCAACATGCAGTCACAAGTATTGTTTGACTTATTACATAAAAGATATATTTATTATAATAATATTTGAACTTCTGACTGTCTATAATATCGGTCAAAAGCTAATCTACTTCGCGAGAATTTTTATGAATAAAAAATTGGTTAGCGCTAAAAAATATTAATAAAAAATTATGTTTTGACGAAATTATAAGTTTGTCTAAACATAGATGTCAAAAGATTAGTATATGTCAAATGTTCACCCTCCCTCCCGATCCGTCAAAAGGTTGTCGTCAAAAAAATCCTGATTTGTTGTAGTGCACATCACAAAACACATATAATTAACATATATCCAAAAAATAATAAAATTGTAAAATATATAACTAATATATATCTTAAAATCATAAGATATGTGATCAAGCACATAAACAAAAATCACAAATCATATCAATATTATATATTTCAAAGTATATAATTGATAAAATTATATAACTCATAAGTGATAAATTTTATGGAATTTTTTAATATAACATATTCTTTAAAAATCATCACACTATACCTCATTTTATTTAAAAAATAATACATTAATAGTCTAATATACTCAAATAGAATATAAAATAAAAAATTATTCCAAGAAAAAAGAATATAAAATAAAATTTAAATTTTAGATATTGCTTGTGCCTTGCACGGGTGTAAGAGATAGTTGGAACTATAATGCCCCAAGTGACACATTTGAAAAAAAATGACCTCAAATAGTACTTCGAAATTTTACATCGTGCATTGTTTTGACTTTACTATTTTTTATTTTTGTTTTTAAGTGCAAATGCAAGATGATCATGTGTTTAAGGGGTTTGGTTTTATTTTCATTTTAACGCCACTTTAATTATGTGGTGTTTTAAGATCTTTTAACGCCACTTTATGTGGTATTTCAAGTTTCAAAACACGTCATGTAGCGTTACCGGTTAATAAAAAATATAGTCAAACGCTACATCCTTTTCCAAACGTTACACGATGTGGCATCTTACGGTGCTATTTGGAACCTTATTTTCCAATTGTGTCATTTTAAGTATTTTATCTAAAAAAATGTGTCATACATGTCCTTCTCTCTTATTTAAACCATATTTAAGAAAGGACTTATTAACTCTTATTTAAACCATATATACTATCTTATTATAACCAAATTAGAGATTTTTTTTTAAAATACTGAGGTGAACCATAGAAAATATCTTAACCGTCCAATTTTAGGTGAACCATAGAAACAATCTTAACCATTTAATTTTAATAAAATCCAATTTTAGAAAACTATAGAAAATATCATAACCGTCCAATTTTAGGTGAACTATAAAAACGATCATAATCATTCAATTTTAATTAAAAAATCTAATTTTAGAAAGGACATATATCATACATCTAATTCTATCCCCAATAGTTCTCCTTTTATACAATTATTCACGGATAATATTATATTCTATATTTTCTATTTTAAGAATTCTATTTATCCTATAATTTTTATTTAATATAATTTACTCACATTCAACTCAATTTTATCACCATTCAAACTTTTTTATTTATTTAAAATTATGAATTATCATTAAATTTTATGAATATTAACATATAAACATCATTATATAGAAAAATGTAAAAAAATTAATAATAAAACAAATTATTATATTAAATAAAATATTTAAATTATATAAAATAATTAATATAAAATTTATCAATAGAGGTAGTACACTTATTTTTGGCCAACACGAGAATTGAGGAACCTAAAACCCTAATTTCATTGTACATTCCCAACTCCATCAAACACATGGAAGAAGAAGACACCGCCATGGAAGTTGAAGAAACCTCACCAATCCCAAGAAATTCAAACAGAGTTGCTCTCAAAAACTCCATTCAAACTAACTTCGGTGACGATTACGTCTTTCAAATCGTTAACAAGTAACCCACCACTTTTTCTTTCTTTATTTATTTATCGTGATTAAAAATAAGTTGTATTATCAATATATTGTAGTTATTAAATTTATCGAATATATGTAGTTTTTGATTTACTTGTGGAGTGTATGGTAGTTTTACTGTATTTGGGGGGAATGTGGCAGGGATGATTGGAGTTCGATGGCGGTTTCGTTATCGACTAATACTGTCAAGTTATATTCACCCTCTACGGGCCAGTTTATTGGGGAATGTAATAAAATGCATTCTTCTACGATTAATCAAATTATGTTTTCGGGTGATATATTGCATTCTTGTTCGTCTGATGGTACGGTTCGAGCTTGGGATACTCGGTCGTTTCAAGAGGTTTGTAGTTTTGTTTTATTGTTAGTGATGGTTGTGTTCTTATGTGTGTGTGTGTATTGAAATGTTTGTATGATATGGTTGTGGTGTAGATTTCATGTTTAAGTGCTGGACCGTCTGAAGAGGTGTTTTGTTTCTCGTTTGGTGGAGTTGGTGATAGTCTTCTTGCAGCAGGTTGCAAGTCTCAGGTATTGATTGTTTAGGAATTGTTTGTGTAGGTGGAATTATTTGTTTGGTTATGTCAAAATACTACTAATTAGTTTAAACCGACTTGTAAGTGATTTTTGTTCAAAAATTCATTGGAGTGAATCTTAAAGGAATTGGTGTTTGGGATGAAACCCAGATACTGATGTCTTCAACATTTATCACATTTCATGAATATATTTTTTTAATAGTGAAAGACTAAAAAGTCTCTAAAATTCCATTTACGACAGCTACATATTTTTTATGGGCAATGGCTAAAAGGACAATTGTAGCCCTTTTTTTTAAGAAAGAAGTCTGAGAGTGATATAGAGCAAACTTAAAGGTTTTCCTTGCAATTTAGCCTTCGGAATAATATAGCATTTTTGTTCTTTTTCAAAATATTATTTTGTTCGGCTACAGGTCTTTCTCATTAACTTCTGGTTTGTTGGGTGCACTTTTTCCCATCTCTGACTAGGCTAAAGTGGGAGAGAAGTTGGATTAGCATACTCTGTTGCAGGAGATGCTTAAGTAACAAAATACATAAATTTGTATATTGTGTAGCATTCAGCTGGAACCTGTTACTTCATTGACTTTTGGAAAGGTGTTTATTTGTAATTAATTGATTGATTTCATGCAGATACTCTTCTGGGACTGGAGGACAAGAAAACAGGTTGCCTGCTTGGAGGAATCCCATATGGATGATGTCACTCAGGTGGTTGCACATCACAGTTCATTTTCATGTTATGTGTGGTAACTGAATTTGCATTGTTTTGACTGAATTGAAAGTGATAAATGTGTTACCTTACACCTCTATAATACTGATCAAGTTGTGGAGTGAGGTCCCTACTTTGTTATGTAGGTTTTCAGTTTTAAAATTTAATTTCTAAATATCTGTGTGTTTCAAGTCGATGGGATATTGAAGGTTGCATACAAAAGAGAGTGCTTCATGTTTTAAGAGCTTTTACCTTTGGGCTGAATATAATGCATTGATCTTTAAATATGTTACACACTCTTTAAGAATGTACTGTATGACATTCGAAATAGGTTCAGTTGCTTAATAAGTATATAATATCGTGTCTGAAAGTTCTCTTAACTTTTGTATTATAAAACTCTGCAATTGTGAGTTCTACAGAGTTTTATAGCGGTGGTAGCTTACCATCTAGTTTCATGCAGCCTGGTTATGAGGTGAAATGTTGCTGCATTCTCTAAGAGAGTTCCATAGGTTGTGGGAAGCCTTTTTTTTGCTTATTCAAATTTTGCTTTTTTCTGTACCTCACTGTTTTCTTCACCTGCAAGTTGAACCGGGATGCTATATCCCAAAGTATGACAAATACTAAATTTCTGCATCACTGATGGTGATGAGCTTATTACAGTTACAAACAACACTGAAGAAATGCCTGTTTTTTTTTGTCTCGATAGATTCATTTTGTCCCCGAGAATCAGAACAAGCTTGTTTCTGCTTCCATTGATGGTTTGATGTGTATTTTTGATACAAGTGGGCAAATCAATGACGATGATCATTTGGAATCGGTAAGTACTTGCTTCTTGTTTTTTTCCCTCTTTTTTATACTACTCTTACAATTGGTGAAGGATAGGTGAAATACATTATATTTGTTTTCATTATTAGCAGACAAGTGGTGCTTTGACCTCATGACCTGCTTGTACTTGCAAATTGGTGATATAACTTGTGCGTTTAAATTTATTGATAAATTTACGTTTGATGTTGGATTTTTTGCTGTGTCTTAATAAATTGATAATGGGTTGAATAATGAAGAAAACCTATACTAAAATATAGTTTAGGATACTAGTCCATGTCCCAGACTCATATCTTTATTAGTTTCCTTTCTCTATCGAGTTTTGTTTTCTTGTTTTTTACTACAAACAAGTGGTACTGTGTCCTCTTATTTATTAAAATCTGCTTTTTATTTGTCTTATATTATAAAACTTTATTTTTGCATCCAGTAATTTCTTTTGTGATGCATTTGTTTGTCTTTTAAGTTCAACTTCATAATTTATGAACCTCATTTGTCAAGACCATTTAAAAAACTCCTCTTCTACGAATGCATATCTAAATTAACATTAATGCAGGTGTATCTTAAGTCTTAATTATTTTCAATACATATCTGATTTCTCATTGCTTGCTTAGATATTTTTCAATTGATCCAGTAAGCAACAGAATTGCATCTTTCCCTTTCCTTCTGTTTTTCGTATCATCTCGTTGTGATCAGCTTCATAATTTAATAATTCATAAAGCTCTCTTGTAAAATTATTTAAATAAAACCTGTTTCCTTCAAATGCATTTCTAAAGTTACATTAATCAAGAGTGCAGGTGCATCTTAAGTATTTTCAGTACATCTCGGGTTGCTCACTGCTTGATTGGATGTTCTCTAATTTGACCAATAAGCTACTGCATCAATTTATTTTCCTCTATTCTTATGTTACATTTTATCATGACTCGACATGATTTTTGAACCTCACTTGTCAGAACAAATTAAAAATCCTGTCTTCTATAAATGAATCTTAATTTTTTCGAGTACACCCTAGTATTAGGATATTGATGCAGGACAACCTAGGAAGAAGCCCAATGAGACATGGATTGAACAGTATAAGACTAATTCTGGCATCCGTGTTTCCTCGGACTTCTTCCTACGCTGTTCTGCATCGGATATGCTCAACTATCACTATGTTTCTAATTAATAATGTTGTATTGCTTCTAGGTGATAAATGTGGGAACCTCAATAGGTAAAGTGGGATTTTGTGGAAAAAGGAATCAAAATTTGTGGTGTTTGACTCACATTGAAACATTAAGGTATTCTTATGGAAGAGATTTGATTTTCTTTGCAAAATGAAAAAGAGAGAGAGAGAGGGAGAGAGAGAGAGAGAGAGAGAGAGAGAGAGGAGTTTTGATGAACTTATGCATGTCATTAATACATAATAAGCTTGCTAAGTTCTCATTACTGCAAGGAGATGATTTCTGCAATAATCCTTCAACAATAATCAGACTTTATGGGGCTATTTTATTATTTGTGTCTCAATCTCTTATAAGTCATTGTAATAATGCTTGACAAAACTAATTTAAACGAGGTTTTATTTCCACTGCTCTGAAGTTTAGAGATTGGAAGTGTTAATTGAATGAAGTCAACCAAATTACTAGTAAAATTGCTGGTGTAAGTCTTCCCATCAGTGTCCGCAGGATATATTTACCCGCATAAATTTGCTTCTCTGCGTTAAGGGTGTGTCCACTTGGAGGGAATGGAATGAGGAAGGAATGGAATAAAAAATTAGGAACAAAAATTATGGAGAAAGAAAGAATGTAGAGGGAAATAGTGAATAAAAATGAGTGAGTAAAAGTTTTCAATGATAAAGATTGGAGAGAAAATGAATGAGGAGGAGAGTGGAGCGTTCCTTTCAAAATTGGCGGGTTAGACTTGTAATTTAAATTGTAAGAAAAAGAATGAAGGAATAAAAATTATAAACATCTCTCCAATCATCCCAAAAAAGAGTATAAATGTCATTACATTCTCTTTCTATTCCATTCCATCCAAGTGAACAAAACCTAAGAGAAAAGTATCACTGATATTTCCAAGTGTCTGATATGGTTAGATGTATTCTAAAGCTTAATGCTTACTGCTTCAACCTTTCTGGCCTTCAGTGTTTGGGATTGGACAGACTCAAGACTTGAAGCTAACTTCGAGGATGCTCGTCCATTGGCCTCAAATAGCTGGGCATCAGAACATGTAAGTGTGTATTATTAATCAAGAACATTTAGTCTTCGTAGAGTTGCATTCTTGCCCATGGTTACACTTAGCATGGATATTACTTTTTGTAGATATATTTGTGGTGTGGATGATACAATACGCATTAATGAACATTTTGAAATCTCTACTAATATGTAACACAGGACAAGAATAGGTGTCACCTTTGAGTACTTAAAAATAAATTGAACAGTTATAACATACCTCCTCTTCTAACTGAAGCTTGGTTGTCGTAGGTTGATTATTTTGTGGATTGTCACTATTCCCGTGAGGATGATAGTCTATGGGTTATTGGTGGCACAAATAATGGCACATTGGGCTATTTCCCTGTAAAATATAATGGAAGCAGGGAAATTTTGGCTCCTGAAGCTGTTTTTCATGGTGGCCACACAGGCATTATCAGAAGCATATTACCTGTATCTAGCATCAAATCTCCAGCCTCCCAAGGTCGGGGTATATTTGGCTGGACAGGTGGTGAAGATGGCCGCTTATGTTGCTGGTTATCAGACGAGACTTGTGATACAAATCGATCATGGATATCAAGCACATTAGTCATGAAGACAACGAAATCTTTGAGAAAAAACAGACGCCAGCCTTATTAAATAAAGGTCCAAGAAGATGACTTTGCATGTTGTAATGTTTCATTCTGCATGACAGCAATGCTATTTGTTCTTTCCAAGATAATATGTAGTACAGAGGGGAAGATGATTATAGAGTCCTATGCTTTGAGATATATATATTTGGCCTGCAAACATATATTTCCTGACGTGTTTGCATAGAACACAACTGTCAACAGCTTCCTCACGGAATCTTATTCAACAGTTACAAATTTAAACCAAATTGCATGATTCAAGCTTCAGCGTACAGGGTTTAAAAGTTCTGTATTATGCCTGTTGTACTAATTTTGTGCAGAAAATATTTTACATTTCTACTCATTGGCGGCCTTTATAATTTGTTACTTTACTTTTTAAAGTTTCTATTCCGCTTTGATCAAACTAGTAAAGCTTGTCAACAAGCATCTGAATTTAAAGAAAAGAATGTTTGGTTTTGATAAATAATATAATTGTCAAATTATTCGAGGGGTAATTGCGATAATCTCTTCAATGGAAATTTTAACATCAGTAGCATTGCTTCCAAAGTGTATCGATAATAAGAAATTATACTGAATCAAGTTATATCAGAAAATATCTGTAGTCAATTGTATTATAACGATATATACCCCTGCTTAGTTTCATTCAATAGTCACCAGAGATACTGCTAGATTAGGGTGGGGCTATAAAAGATAATCAGAGTTGGTGATAACTCACCAAAAATAGAATAATTGGAAATGTAAAATTTGAAGAGGCCAAAAAATGTATAAAAGACAAAGGCCCTGTATGCTATGCAGGCCGCCTCGTTCAATTTATTTCCTTGGAATGGAAATAATATGAGAAGAGAATTTACGTATCTGCAACTAGAAATCCCCATCTTGTATTTTCAATATTCTTCATGATCTCCTCAATGATATGGTCCAAAGAAGATCAGAATCAGATTGCACGGTTATGATCTCACCTTTGACAATATTAGATGTGCTAATTAGCCCACCAAATCTCATTTCTGTATTATCTGCATGAATACAGTTCGTATAAATGTGCATTAGATTTGATAAAATGGGTGCCAGGAATACAGTTAAATATGAATGAAAAAACTGATACATTATGTTGAGGCTGGAACCTACAAACATGAAAGAAGGGTCTAACCACTTTATTGCAAGTATATGATTATGAAAATGTAGTCTTATCAAGGGAGTATATCGTTCTCTTCTGATGAAAGATGTACATGCAATGTTCATGTACAACGCATTGCCTGATGACATAAACAACTGCATCACATTGATTTAAGCACTTACCGAGGTCCCATTGAAGCCCTGTGGTGGTAGTACTTCTGGAAGGCGTACCAATTGGTATTAGTCCACAATGTGGGCCTTCAACTGAACTCTGGATATGAATTTCATGATGACGATCCCTTGGAAGAAGTTGAATTATGGAATCTTCAGATAGAAGGATTATCTGTATTGATGAAAAATGACATATAACATTGATATTTCCAATCTCATGGTCGAACCTTCCACCAAGTGCTCCAGCAACTAGAATGCATAACTGGAAAAGTAAATTATCATTATTTTAAGGGATTCCATCATGTCAATATGAATACGCATGCACACTACTGGTTCCTTTCAGTAAATGTATGCCATTTGTCAAGGCTGTCACATTAATGGAATCCAAACCAAAAAAAGCTGCAAGAATAAAAATGAAACGCAATCCAAAAACTCAGACTTAAACTAGAGTTCCACTCTGCCACTGTTTGGAAGAGCTTAGGCACAATTAGTGTAAGAGTAGACCGAGTAGGGCATCCACTGTTCTGCTGTTCAAATATTTAATTCACCAGCTTAAACTATGATGCCTGAGTGCCGTATAAGCTAAATTTCACGTCTTAGAATATTCAAGTACAAACACTTTACTAGATCAACACATTCTACATATAAACATTCCCATTTCAAGATATACAACTGTGCAAAAAGAGTAAAATGAAACTGACAGTTTTTTCTTATTTTGGGGATTAGTGCTAGAGGAACCAAATTGAGCACCAAAACTTTTTCCCAAATGACGTGGCTGAATCGGAAATTTTAATTGGCTTTCTTTATGTGAATTCAATGGGGTTTATGTCATTTAATATTGCTAAAACCAATTAGAATGTTCCATGTGGCATTTTGGGGGGGCGGAGGCATCTTGGGTACCAATTTAGGACCCCCAGCATTTTCCTTTGCGAACAGACTGATAATATAACTACCAGGAAAAAGCTGTAATTCTCAATAACTAAAGCTAGAATTTATCCTTTCATTTGGTATATGGAAACAATTTAGATAAAGAAATTATTTTTTAATGATTACGGTGGGATTTTTTAAGCTTTCAAATCTCTAATGTTTGGTTAGAAAAGAAAAAGGCAAGCCACCTACATGAAGTCTTGTTCTTACATGTACACTTAAGAGCTTAACATATACAAGCATTGCACAATTTATGTTTAACCATACAAAACCAATGACAATAAATTGGATGTATGGATATAAATTACAGGTAGCTTACAGTATCTTCGGTATCTGTATGGAAATCACGAATAAAGGCAACACATTTATGCAAATCAGTGGTATCCTGGTCATGAGATTCATCTACAATCTCAGTCCCCTGCACAACAAGTTATAAATATTATAAGATATATCTTTCCAAACCACTATTTCTGATGCTTTCATCAAGTTGTTTTGATGTGTGTGTAATTTATGTCAGAGAGAGGACCGTAAATATCATTATATTTATGCAGGTTAAAAACTATCAAAAAATATCACAATGTCTTTAAAATCATACAACTATAAGTTTGCCATAATACATCATTTAACTGCTTCCACTACGTAATTACTTGAGGAATAACTAACATGTTCTACATTAAAACGTGCGCCATACTGCCATTAATAGAACTCCAATTTACTTAAATACATATAGACATAATGCTGGCTACAATATGTGACATGACGAAAAGCTTTTGATACATTGTCATCAAATTCATGTCGTTTCTAGCTCTCAAAGCGCTTTTATCCCCGGAAGATTAATCATTGATAATATCATGATTTCTTTCGAAATCATGCACTACTTAAAACGTAAGAGTTTGGGAAAGGTAGGTCAGATGGCTGTAAAATTAAATATGAGTAAGGCCTACGATCGGGTTGAATGACCTTTCTTGGAAGCTATATTGTTAAAGATGGGATTTAATCCACATTGGGTGTCTCTGGTTATCGCTACTGTGAATTCGGTTCACTTCTGGGTTCACTCTAATAGGCATGTTATCGGGCCTGTTAACCCTTCAAGGGGTATACGACAAGGAGATCCTTCATCTCCTTATCTTTTCATCTTGTGTGCAGAAGGTCTGTCAGCTCTTATTCGAAGTGTTGAGGCTTGGGGATTGTTAAAAGGATGCAAAGTAGCTAGAGGTGCCCCTATCATTTCACATATGTTTTTTGCAGATGATACTTACTTATACTGTCGACCTTTGGATACAGAGGCAGCCAAAGTTGTGGATTTGCTTAAATGTTTTGAGCTTGCATCGGGCCAAAAGGTGAATTTTGCTAAATCCTCCATATTTTTTAGTAAAGCTTTGGGATAAAAAAATTTAATACATGGTATGTGTAACACCAGTAACCAGTGTAAAATAAATGTACATCATGGATCAATAATTACCGATTTGCGATTAATACTTTCTTAAATAATTTACTTACTAGTAGCATGATCTAGATACTTGGCACAAGTACGTCTAAACCATATGCTTCTACTTATCTAGTTAACACTGAACAATTTCAAGATGTTGTTTAGTGTATTATTTTTGTAGTCGAGTTCTAAATGTTACCAAGCGTATTGAGGACATATTGAGTAAGTAGCACGTAAAGTGTAGTAATATAGCAAAACTAATTATAAGTCAGATAAATTTCTTTGCAAGGTACAATAAGACTACGTAAACACTCTATAACTACGCATAAATGCATATATTCACTACCATGCACGTTAACTTTATCTAAATGGAACACAGTATAACCATACCATATTTCTGTAAAATTCTAATACTTCCGTACGTATCGAATCCATGTCTCCTTTTATCACATCAGGCTTGTACCTAAAACACAAAACCGTGAATATAGACATATATTAATGTTCCTATCATCCGTCTCATACGACTCAACATAATTAGAAAAACAAACCTATTCCGAACATCAGAAGGTGTTTCATGAGGAAAAAGCAGAGGCAAATCATCGTAAACACGATTAGCACCTCCATCAGCACATACACGAAGCTCAGCTGCAAACACATTACTATCACTATACCGAAACCTCAATTACAACAATTTATTAATATAACTAACTAATCATCATCCTAAAATAGAAATAACTACACGAAAGATAAACCTAGAGCTTACAAATTTAAAGATTACAAGTAGAGTAAAATTCGAGAGTATCACTTGATCGAGATTAAAAATACAGTAATTGTATTGCGAGATAATTAATTTAACAATGTTCGAGCGTACCGTGGTTCCACAAGAGCGGAGTGAACTTAGGGAGGCGTTGATTGAGCAAAACAAGCGCGTATTTCAGGCCGTCGCCGGCGGGAATTTCCGGCAAGAGAAATGATGAAGAATGAATCATAGCGTCCAATGCTAGAGGCTAGAGAGAAATGGACGATAGTTATGTATTGAATGTATATTTTTGTGCGTGTGTCGGTGTGTGTATATATTGGAATAGAAAAAGAGTAGAATTGTCAAAGTAAACTTAGCAATTGGACCCAGTAGTCCGATAAACGCAGCGTATATGTGAATCACAATGATACTTGGCCCACCGTTAACTCGAATGAAATGGACCTTGCATTCCAAACTTTTTGGTGACAAATATTTATTATTTTCTCGTATAATAATACGGTCAATAATTTAATAATAATAATAATATACCCTGTATGCACAAAAGACCTCACTGATAAAAATAAATCACCTCATAAAAGTCTGATGAAAGTAAATAACTATTGTGTGCCCGTGGGCACACATCAGAAATACTCATAATAATAATTCAGTTTTATTCATTTAATAAATAATTTTTAAATATATTTTTAAATTTATATAATAAAAAAGTCAAACGAGCGTGATGACTTTATGGTCCTTTGTTTGTTCATGGTATAATTAATTATCTCTTCTATTTACCATTTTTTTAATAAAATCGAGATCTAATCTTTTTTGAAAAATATCTTGTTGGTACCTTGTTATCAAGGTTGTTAGTCGTGCCCGTCTTTTTGATATGTTAGTATTTTATGTTTTGATGTTTTTGTGTGTCTTTTTCTGAGAAGGATTTATATGGTATTTTAGGAGATTTGTAAGACTCGCATCGAATCTGGGACGGTGGTGGATATCGCAAGAGATCGCCTTTCACAATAAAAAAATGTTCATATTTTGAGGATATTTGTTCCTCCAATATCAGTTAATGTAACTGATAGTTCTGACATTGTGATACAGATGACACTTATGTGAAGGTCAATTGTGATACTACTAGTTTCACAGCTGATGTAAGTTGGATTGCTCGAGATGTCATTGTAATACTTTTTAGATTAAAGAATTTGAATTACTTAATATGATAAACGATCTGAAAACAAAATAGCCATTTGTTTAGCTCTTTCTTTGTTTCACAATCAGGTTGTTGTTGACAGTTCAGAGGTTTGTTCCGGCTGGGTTACATTGTTTTAATAAAATCCTTTTATTTGTCAAAAAAAAAATATCTCAATTTGTTGCGGAATATAATTCCACGTTATTTAAAACAAATTCAAAACTAATTTTATATGGTGATAAAATTACTGATGTCGAGATGATTGAAAATACTATCTCAACTTTTCACCCCAACACTATGATACTAGCGCAACAATACAGAGAACGTAATTTTTAGAAATATAGTGAATTGCTAATAGGTTAAACACCTTTCTAAAGCACCAATCCAAATGGACAGGTAAGCTTTCGCTAGCCCAGACACCAACGAATGAATATTTCAAGATTTGTTTGTTTTAGGTTCTCTTCCTAGTTGAACGCGAAATCCTAGGGCTAATGTCTAATTAATTTCATTAAAAAGGCTAGGGTATGCAAATTGATAATTTTCGTGGTTGTGGGCCAAAGAAAGAGTGATGAAATCCCTCTCCTTATCTTATGATGGGGTTTTGCCCTTAAAATTTATTTAAATGATGCAACACACAAGATGAGATATAAAAGCGGTAAATAATTATATATGCTCTAAACTACGTGTTCTACTCTAAAGGAAAAAAAATTTAACGTACCTTGGGCCCTCCAGCAATCACCACAATTTACGATACGAAAAATGAAAAACAAGAAAATAAAATCTAGATGATGTGCTCCTAAGTGATTAAATGCATGATGAAACAAGTGTGTATTTAACTAACTAGTTATTTTTAGTTTTTTTATAACTACGTGATGAAAGACGAAAATAAGGAGATACGGGTTACCGAAAAACGCTTTCTGAAAAAATTTTCGAGTCTTAGTAATTTCCGCATTCCAACGAGCTTTCTGAATCTTCAATTTTCTGAAAAAACAAACAAAGAGAGCAAGTAAAACTTATTAGAAAAATTAAAAATCATGGTGCGAAAAATAATTATAGTCCCCGACAGCGGCGCTAAAAACTTGATGTGCTAAAAATATTTAATTTAGAAATTATCGCAAGTGCACGATATCGTTTTAGTATTTTAAGATTCGAACCACAAAAACTAAATTAATTTCGCGATCCTTAAAATTTAACTTAGGCGAATTAGAAAATTTAATTTCAAGGTGAATTTTGTTTATACTAATAAAAGAAAAAAAACAAGTAAGCTAGTAAACTATATCTAGAAAATTTAAAGATCCTATTTTAACACTACTAAAATTATATCTAAAACTAAAAAAAATATTAAACTACTAATAGAGAGAAACCTAAGCTTAAATTATTAAATCCACTAATAAAATTGAAATTTAAAAATGGGTTTAATATTAAAAGTAAAATAAAGATTTGAGGCTTCAAGGCTCAAACATAAAAGACAAGAATAAGATGAAAATTAAAGATGAAAGCAATTAGAACTATAAGCTCCATTAAACAACTAATAAATAAAAGTAGATCTAAATGGCCCAACTACAAAAATAATAAAAAGTAGATCTATGTAATAAATCAAACCTATTAATAAAATTGAAATTTATTAGAGACTTAACTATCAAATATAAAAAAGTAATTAGATCTAATAGATTTAAAATAAATGGGCTCTTTTCATTTCCTCAATCTTAACTTGTGGTACTTTGAAAAATTCATAGCACAAAATAAAATGTAGATGAAAAATATTAGGAATATAAAAGTAGAGAAGAAGATACAAATAAATGAGAATAAAAAGTAGATCTAAAAGTTATGTGAATCAAACTCACTAATAGAATTGAAATCTAATAGGGGTTCACCCATAAAATATAAAAAGGAAAGTAGATCTAAAAAGATTAAATAAAAGTGCTCCTTTCATTTCATAAATACTCATAATAATAAGTCTATTTGATTCATTTAATAAATAATTTTTAAATATATTTTTAAATTTATATTTAAAAAAGTCAAACGAGCGTGATGACTTTATGGTCCTTTGTTTGTTTATGGTATAATTAATTATCTATTCTATTTACCAATTTTTTAATAAAATCGTGATCTAATCTTTTTTGAAAGAGATCTTATTGGTATCTTGTTATCAAGGTTGTTAGTCGTACCCATCTTTTTGAGATTTTAGTATTTTATGTTTTGATGTTTTTGTGTGTCTTGTTATGAGTTTCGGTAGTTTTTCTGAGAAGGATTTATATGGTATTTTAGGAGATTTGTAAGACTCGCATCGAATCTGGGACGGTGGTGAATATCGCAAGAGCTCGCCTTTCACAACAAAAAATTGTTCATATTTTGAGGATATTTGTTCCTCCAATATCAGTTAATGTAACTGATAGTTCAGAATATTGTGATACAGATGACACTTATGTGAAGGTCAATTGTGATACTACTAGTTTCACAGCTGATGTAAGTTAGATTGCTCGAGATGTCATTGTAATACTTTTTAGAAGAATTTGAAAGTAAATAACTATATACAAATTTTACAACTATATAAATATTACAACACGTTATCAGCACGAGTCTCTGTCCAACTGAAACTTATTTAAAAAAGGAGGTATGATCTAACCTTGCTTATCTTATTAAATTTATTTATATTACCTATTTCTATAAAGATGGCTCTGTCATCAAGTATTATTCAAAAGTTCAATGGTCGGCTATGCCGCCGTAACTTTTGTACTAAACTATTTCAAAAGTTCAATAATCGACTATATTGTCGTAACTTTTGTAGTAGTTTATATTATATTATTATACATGTTTTTTTAATTGTTTAAATATTAATGTGTTATATTATATCATGTTTTAAACATTTACCAGAATGGAAAACCTTGCAAAATTAGAGTTTGTTGCATTGGATGTTTCTGAGAATAATTATATGTCATGGGTGCTCGATGCAGAATTACATCTTAGTGCTAACGAGTTAAAAGATACTATTGAGTCCGGAAAAACCCCGACAATTGAACAAAATGCAAAAGCTATTATATTTCTTAGGTATCATATTCACGAAAATTTAAAATCGGAATACCTGACAATTAAAAATCCGCTCACTCTTTGGAATAATCTCAAAGACAGATTAAATCACCAAAAACTTGTTTATTTACCGTTGGCCCGATATGACTGGATTAATTTAAGGCTACAAGATTTTAAATCTGTTACGGAATATAATTCCACGTTATTTAAAACAAATTCAAAACTAATTTTATGTGGTGATAAAATTACTGATGCTGAGATGATTGAAAACACTCTCTCAACTTTTCACCCCAACATTATGATACTAGCGCAACAGTACAGAGAGCGTAATTTTCAGAAATATAGTGAATTGCCAAGAGGCTAAACACCTTCCTAAGGCACCAATCCAAATGGCCAGGTAAGCTTTCGCTAGCCTAGACACCAACGAATGAATATTTCGAGATTTGTTTATTTTAGGTTCTCTTCCTAGCTGAGCGCGAAATCCTAGGGCTAATGTCTAATTAATTTTATTAAAAAGGCTAGGTTATGTAAAATGATGATTTTCGTGGTTGTGGGCCAAAGAAATAGTGATGAAATCCCTCCCCTTATCTTATGATGGGGTTTTGCCCTTAAAATTTATTTAAATGATGCAACACACAAGATGAGATATAAAAGCGGTAAACAATTATATATGCTCTAAACTACGTGTTCTACTCTAAAGGAAAAAAAATTAACGTACCTTGGGCTCTCCAGCAATCACCACAATTTACGATACGAAAAATGAAAAACAAGAAAATAAAATCTAGATGATGTGCTCCTAAGTGATTAAATGTATGATGAAACAAGTGTGTATTTAACTAACTATTTTTTTTATTTTTAGTTTTTTTATTTTTTTATAACTACGTGATGAAAAGACGAAAATAGAGAGATACGGATTATCGAAAAACGCTTTCTGAAAATTTCTTTGAGTCTTAGTAATTTCCGCGTTCCAACGAGCTTTCTGAATCTCCAAGTTTTTGAAAAAACAAACAAAGAGAGCATGTAAAACTAATTTGAAAAATTGAAAATTAAGGTGCGAACAATAATTATGGTCCCCGGCAGCGGCGCTAAAAACTTGATGTGCTAAAAATATTTAATTTAGAAATTATCGCAAGTGCACGATCTCGTTTTAGTATTTTAAGATTCAAACCACAAAGACTAAATTAATTTCGCGATCCTTAAAATTTAACTTAGGCGAATTAGAAAATTTAATTTCAAGGTGAATTTTGTTTATACTAATAAAAGAAAAAAAAAACAAGTAAGCTAGTAAACTATATCCAAAAAATTTAAAGATCTTATTTTAAAACTAAAAAAATTATATCTAAAACTAAAAAAATAAAAATTAAACTACTAATAGAGAGAAACCTAAGCTTAAATTATTAAATCCACTAATAAAATTGAAATTTAAAAATGGGTTTAATATTAAAAGTAAAATAAAGATTTGAGGCTTCAAGGCTCAAACATAAAAGACAAGAACAAGATGAAAATTAAAGATGAAAGCAAGTACATTTATATGCTCCATTAAACAACTAATAAATAAAAGTATATCTAAATGGCTCAACTACAAAAATAATAAAAAGTAGATCTATGTAATAAATCAAACCTCTTAATAAAATTGAAATTTATTAGAGGCTTAACTATCAAATATAAATAAGTAATTAGATCTAATAGATTTAAAATAAATGGGCTCCTTTTATTTTCCCAATCTTAACTTGTGGTACTTTGAAAGATTCATAGCACAAAATAAAATGGAGATGAAAAGTATTAGGAATATAAAAGTAGAGAAGAAGATGCAAATAAATGAGAATAAAAAGTAGATCTAAAAGTTATATGAATCAAACCCACTAATAAAATTGAAATCTAATAGGGGTTCACCCACAAAATATAAAAAGGAAAGTAGATCTAAAAAGATTAAATAAAAGTGCTCCTTTTATTTCCCCAAGCTCAACTTGGTGGATTTTGAAAACTATCATAGCACAAAAGATGAAGACGGAGACTAGCATAAAAGAAAATATGACTTATAAAAGATGAAGATGAAAACTAACATAAAAGAAAATAAAGATTTACATTAATATGAAAAGTGTTTACAATATTTGAGAGAGCTAAAACTCATATCTAGAAAATTAAAAGAGAGGTTACTATTAAAACTAGAGTAAACTAAAGATAAGAATACAATGGGAAATGAGAAGTATTTATAGGACAAAATTAGGGTATTGGGTAAATTCTAACTCTTCATCTCTATCCATCCAGTTTTCCTTTGCTTTGACTCCAAGCATAACTTGGTGGCTTGAAAATAGCTTGATGGCTTGACTCAAATTTACTTATTTTCCTTTCTTCCTCTTTTCTCCCATTTTCTCCCATTTTCTTCTTTTTTTCTTATTTAATCAAATATCTATAAAATTATGAAAATGCATCAAATTAATTAATTAAAAATACTAAGAAAAACACTAAATAGGTATAAAAATATGCAAAAATATGCACTAATTAGAACCCTTACATGTAACAGACACAAGTGCTAAACTTTATTACGACCTAGATAATTAGTTTTTATGTATTTGGTTTATGTGTAATATTTTTTTTATGTTTTTGTTTTATGTATGTAAATATTTGTTTTAATGAAAATGTTGTCTATTTTCACACAATTCTATAAAATTCAAAATATTTCTCACAGTTGACTAAAACCGATTCATATGTGTGGACGATTTTGGGTACATTAAACATAATAGAAGGTTTCGGGAAAACTAGTTTTTTTCTACCAAATGAGACACAAATTCATATACCTAATGCCCTCTATACTAGTAAATCCACTAGAAATCTTATGGGTTTCAAGGATATTCGTCTTAATGGTTTTCATATTGAAACCACTAATGAAAATGAAAAGGAATATCTTCTTATCACTTCAACTAGCTCAGGCTATAAGAAAATCTTAGATAAATTACCCTCAAACTCTACCGGACTATATGCTATAAAGATTAAAGTCGTTGAATCTCATACTATCAAAGTTCCCAAAATCATAAATCCAAAATCACTTAACCTTTAGCATGAAAGACTTGGTCATCCAAGAGTGTCCATGATGCGTCATATTATTGAAAATTCTACTGGACATCCTCTTAGGAATCAAAAGGTCATACCATGTGATGAACTTCCTTGTTCAGCGTGTTCTATCGGAAAACTGATTATCTGACCATCTCCTGTCAAACTTCAAACCGAGTCTCCAAATTTCTTAGAAAGAATTCAAAGAGATATTTGTGGTCTTATTCATCCACCTTCTGGTCGTTTTAGATACTTCATGGTTTTAATTGATACTTCAACTAGATGGTCCCATGTTTGTCTACTTTCAATCCGAAATGCAGCCTTTGCAAAATTACTTGATCAAATAATCAAATTGCGAACTCAATTCACTAATCATCCTATTAAATCAATTCGTCTAGATAATGCTGCAGAATTTACATCTTCAACCTTTAATGATTATTATATATCGGTAGGAATCTCAATCGAACACCCAATTACCGACGTGCATACACAAAATGGTTTAGCGGAATCTTTAATTAAGAGACTTCAGTTTATTGCATGTCCCTTACTTCTTAGAAATAAGTTACCTACTTCTGTTTGGGGTCATGCTATACTTCATGTTGCAAACCTAATAAGAGTTAGACCATCTGCTTATCATAAAAAATCACCCCATCAATTAGTTTTTGGATAAATACCTGATATTTCCCATTTTAAGATTTTTGGTTGTGCGGTATATGTCCCAATTTCACCACCACAAAGAACTAAAATGGGAACACAAAGAATATTAGGTATATATATTGGTTTTGATTCACCATCTATCATAAGATATCTTGAACCAATAACTGGTGATATCTTTACTGCTCGATATGCTGATTGTCATTTTGACGAGTCTCTGTTCCCCTCATTAGGGGCAGATAATGTTTTGTTTAAATTAAATTCCGAGTCATCATGGAATGCATCAGGATTTAAATCTATTGATCCACGTACTAATCAATGTGAAATTGAGGTTAAAAGAATTATTCATATATAAAATATTGTTAATCAAATGCCAGATGTTTTTAATGATTCTAAACTTATTATGAAATCATATATACCCGCTGCTAATGCTTCAACGAGGGTTGAAATCCCTAAACAAAAATTAATTCCTAAAGAATTGATTGGTGATTCAAAACCACACCAGAAGCGTGGTAGATCTGTTGGTGCAAAAGATATTGTACCACGAAAATGGAAATTAATTGGACCTGCCCCAGAAGTGACAAGCATTTCAGAAAATACCCCAGAAGTGGTATTATCTCCTAAAGAGGTACAAGCCCCTGAAGTGGCTGTAACAAAGAACCCTGAAGTGGTATTGTCTTCTGAAAAGGATATTGTTCCAGAAGTGGCACATGCTTCCATAGAAGCAAAGGTAGCTGAAAATTACGAAATCTCGATAAGTTATGTACATAACGAAAAATTATTGGATCGTGGGAGTACTGAAATTGATGATGTATATACTTTTTCTATGGCATGTGATATTATGATGAACTCTGATCCTGAACCACAAAGTGTGGAAGAATGTCGACAAAGAGATGATTGGCCAAAATGGAAAGTTGCAATCCAGGAAGAATTGGATTCCTTGCGCAAGAGAAATGTATTTGGACCTGCAGTCCAAACACCAGCTGGTGTAGTCCCTGTTGGGAATAGATGAGTATTTGTATGAAAATGAAATTAGAGAAATGAAATTGTGAGATATAAAGCCCGGCTAGTATCCCATGGATTCTCTTAAAGGCATGGATTTGATTACTAGGAAACATACTCTCCTGTTATGGATGGAGTTACATTTCATTTTCTGATGGGTATGACATGTATGGAGAAATTGGAAACACGTCTCATGAACGTTGTGACAACCTACCTATATGGATAACTTGATAGTGATATTTATATGAAATTCCCGGAAGGATTAAAATTAGATAAAACTAAGCCTCGACATTTATATTCTGTTAAATTACGACGATCATTATATAGTTTAAAGCAATCTGGTCGTGTGTGGTACAACAGGCTTAGTGAATATTTATTGAATGATGGGTATATTAATAATCAAGTGTGTCCATGTGTTTTTATCAAAAGGTCATAAACTGGTTTTGTTATTATTGTTGTATATGTGGATGATTTAAATCTTGTTAGTACTTTTGAAGATATTACTAATGTTGCTAACTATTTGAAAAATGAGTTTGAAATGAAGGATCTTGGAAAGACAAGATTTTACTTAGGTATACAGGTGGAACACTTATCTTCAGGCATATTAGTTCATCAATCAACCTACACAGAAAAGGTGTTGGATCAGTTTTATATGTACAAATCTCATCCATTAACGACGTCAATGGTTGTTCGATCACTTGAACCTAATAAAGATCCATTTCGACTTAGAAAGCCAGATGAAGATACTCTTGGACCTAAAGTTCCATATCTTAGTGCAGTGGACGCTCTTATGTATCTTGCAAATAATACATGACATGATATTACATTTGTTGTAAATCTATTGGCGAGATTCAGGTTTAATCCTACCAAAAGACATTGGGATGGAGTCAAACATATAATGAGATATCTTCGTGGGACTGTTGATCTTGGATTATTCTTTCCAAAAGATTCGAATTCGCAGCTAATTGGATATGCAGATGATGGGTACCTGTCAGATCCTCATTTTAGACGTTCACAAACCAGATATGTATTCACATACTATGGTACTGCCATTTCTTGGAAGTCTATGAAACAAACTATGACGACAACCTCATCAAATCACGTAGAACTGTTAGCGATCTATGAGACAAGCAGATGATGTATTTGACTGTGATATGTTATTCAACATATTCGGGAATCATTGGCTTATCAGGTATTTCAGATAATCCTACAATTATGTTTGAAACTAATTCAGCCTGCATTAAGGATATATCAAAGGAGATCGAACAAAACATATCTTGTCAAAATTCTTCTACACTCACGAACTCCAACAAAATGGTGACATTGATATACAACAAATTCGCTCCTGTGAAAATCTGACAGATCTGCTTAAAAGTCATTGCCTACATCAACTTTTGAAAAGCTGCGAAATAATATCGGGATGCGAAGATTGAGAAATATGATACATCAAGATGTCAAAGTATGAGGTGTTTCATTGAGGGGAAGACTGTAATCTTTTTCTTTCGTCAAGGTTTTATCCCACTGGATTTTTTCTTGCAATATTCAACGGGACAATCAATCTCTACAAGACTCATATTTGACAATCAAAGGGGAGTGTTACGACAATTGTCAAAGAAGACATGCACATATTTTAATATACACAAATATTGTCCTTGGGCAGTAAGTTTTGTATTCACGTTTCCTGAGCAAAATATAACTTATTGTATTAGACTTGCAAGGCGGTTAAATCAGATATAGGGGGTATTTGGTTTAACTTATAAGTAATAAGTTACTTTTTTTAAAAAAGTATTTTCATTTTTTTTTGAAAATTAATATTTGTTTTAGAAATTTAAGACCAAATCTTATTTTCAAATTTAAAAATAAGTTACTTATTTTCAGAAAAAGTACATATATACCAACTTTTTCAACTTATAAACTGACTTAAATGCCAACCAAACAGACCCATAAATAGGACATTCCACCCCTCATTTCACAACTCACTTGAAAGAAGAAAGATCAATATATATACATATACAACGTTTCTCTCCTTGCTATTATAATATAGTAATATTTATTATACAAATTTTACAACTATATAAATATTACAACATATATATATATAAGGGCATTACTTTTTTGTTTTTTTAAGTTATTTTATACGTAAAAAGAAAAACATTTTATTAAATAGTTAATATCTATTTTTTATCTAAATTTTGAAGAGAAAGAGAGTACTTTTATTATTTAACAAAATAATAGCTAGCTGCCTAGGTTCATAATTAGTTTCCAAGTCACTTTCTCTGTGAATTATATTTATTAGCTCGTGCTTAGATCAAATTTTTAATATTATTTGAATTTATTTTTATAATATTAATTTAAATTTTATTTAATATTATATATATATATATATATATATATATATATATATATATATGTGCAATTTTTCACATATTTTATTTGTACTTGTATATAACAGATATAATATTTATGTATTTTATTTAAAAATATATTTTAATTAGAAAATAATACAATATGTGTTTTATATAAATAATATTATTATTATTTAAAATTAGGTACAATAATAACAATCTGACTCAAATATCAACTACCAAATTTTTAATATTTCGATTTTAATAATATAGTATAAATATGAAATATATTGAGACATATTTTAATAACTTATTTATTTATATATTTAAATTTTCATTATCATATTCATAATAATGGATTTTATTATAAGATTTATTTTCATAAGTTTTTATAATATTATAAATATTTGTTTTTCTTGAATATTTAGTACATATTATTTTTGATTTATTTAAAAGCAAATATGATAAGCATATTCTGAAAAAATTATTTAGTGGACACATTTTAATTTTATAAATTATTATTGTATTTATTTTTCATAATTTCTAATTTAATAATTTCATTAATCAAAATTTATTTCTAATTTTTGTATAAATTTATTTATATTTATATATGGTCCTAAATTGATTAAAAAAAGTATTCATTAATATATTTAACAGAATTATTAATTTAATCCTTTTTTTGAAATTGGGGCAAAAGAATGTATCAATTATTAAAAATATATTTATCATTCTACTTTTTTTTACGTGAAGCGAAAAATTTATTAAAACATTGGAAACTAGTCGGGACAAATCCCGAACCGTCAACTACAACCTGATTGTGAAATAAAAAATGAGTTAAACAAATAGACGTTTTGTTTTTGAATCGCTTAACACGTAGAATATCCAAATTCTTTAATCTAAAAATATTACAACGAAATCTCGAGCAATCCAACCTATATCAGCTGTGAAACTAGTAGCATCACAATTGACTTTCACATAAGTGTGTCATCTGTAACTCAATATTCAGAACTATCAGTTACATCAATTGATATTGGAGGAACAAATACCCTCAAAATATGAACAATTTTTTGTTGTGAAAGGTGAGCTCTTGCAATATCTACCACGTCCCAGATTCGATGTGAGTCTCTTACAAATCTCCCAAAATACCATATAAATTCTTCTAAGAAAAACTATCGAAACTCATAACAAGACACAAAAAAATATCAAAACATAATAAACTAACATCCCAAAAAGATGGGCATGACTAACAACCTCTATAACAAGGTACCCAACAAGATCTCATCCAAAAAGGATTAGATCTAAATTTTATTGAAAAAACTGGTAAATGGAAGAGAGGATGAGAGAGCGAAGGAGAATTAATCGGTGAAAGGGGATCATGTAGGATTCGAACCTACGACCAGTCAGTTAACAGCCAACCGCTCTACCACTGAGCTACTGAGGAATAATAAGAGATTAGATCTCATAGAGTTCAATCCGGGATTACCGGAATAGAAACTACCACATGTAGCATGTATATCATAGTCATAATCTTTTTTATCCTTGTTCAGAAGAAAGGGAACGCTAGCCAGAAGTTTAACCACACAGGTAGCGTGTCCACGCTTACGGCTTTTGATCGTCACTACTTATGGACCCGAACATGGGTGATCTATCCATGACCAGGATGGCTTGGTGAAACTAAGTGGAGGTCCGAACCGAATGATGTTGAAGAATCAGCGGGTGAGTTATGGTTAGAGGTGAAATGGCACTCGAACCTAGAGCTAGCTTGTTCTCCCCAAAATGTGTTGAGGCGTAGCAATTGACTGGACATCTAGGGGTAAAGCACTGTTTCGGTGCGGGCCACGAGAGCGGTACCAAATCGAGAAATTCTAGATCTCTACTAAAAAAAGACAAAAAACGCCATAAATGAAAACAAACACATTACTTTGCATCTATAGACACTTATTTAAACCTTATAGAGTCGAAAGACTCCTCTAGTCTCTCCGCAGTTGACACGATCAACAGCAGCTTGCCGTGATTGAATGAGAATGGATAAGAGGCTCGTGGGATTGACGTGAGGGGCAAGGATGACTATATTTCTGGGAGCGAACTTTGGGTGAATATGAAGCGCATGGATACAAGTTAGGCCTTGGAATGAAAGACAATTTCGAATCCGCTTTGTCCAGGAACAAGGAAGCTATAAATAATTATTTATTTTGTACCCTTTGATCAATGAGAAAATGGGTCAAATTAGAAATGATCAAATCTATAGGACTTAAGGAATGATATAAAAAATAGGGGGAAATATTCAATAAAAAAAAGTAAACTAAGTAAATATAGAAGAAACTAGATTACAAATGAACAAATTCAAATTTGAAAAGAATCTTCCTGTGAAGAATGAGGGGTAAATGGATTGATCGGGAACCTTTCAAATATAAATAGAGAATGCAGTAATTAGAAAGATTGTGATAATCATCTTTTTCTAGAGGGATCATCTATCAAGCAAATATTTTTTAATGTATTAAAGCAAAGAGTTGCATATATGTTAGGGATATAATTTTTTATAATTTAATTCAAATCTTAGATCCATTAATTTTTTCATCTTTCATAAATGAGCCGAAAAGTTCTGGATGACAAAGAAGTGGCGGTTAGATTGTAGAAACGAGAGTCTGACACTCAAAACTAGAACCCTAGTAAATTTTATTTTTATCATTCTACTTTATTACATTCATTATTATTAAACTTTTTTTTTGAAAGCATTATTAAACTTTCTTTTAATTTTTGAGACTTAAAACAAAATAATTTATTCTTAAATATAAATATCTTAGTAATAAATTTATCTGATTATCACCCACTCAGCTATCTGCCTATCTCAAAACTCTGAACTCTCTCACTCTCTCTCTCTCTCCACACTCTCTTCTTCACTGCTGACTGCTTAATTAAAGTATTAATATCGCTAGCTTCTTCCAGGTTTCTCGTATACATACGGTATATGTATATATATGGGCTTTCAATTATTTGCATATTGTGAATGCCTGTGTAAACCATAATTTTAATTTGATGAATTTGAATTTGAATTCCGTTAACCGGGTTCAAATTGTATGATTCGAACGGCCGTCAAGTGTTTGATGAAATGCCACATCCAGACTTTATAATCTTATTAGTATTGTATGATTATGGAGATTCAGTACTGTGATAATGCAACTGTCTTTGTTTTTTTGTTAATTTCAAGCGGGCTCTTTTTTTTTTTTGGACAGTAAGCAAAGGCCTTGTATTCTGATAATGGGCTACTACTTTTATTTTTCATAGGTTCAGTCATACTAATGAGTTTCTATTTGGCAGGAGAAAGGAAAGTTATTGGTGAATAACTATTTACAAATCAAATGGGGAACCATCAATTTTCAATAAACTGATGATTGATTTTCGTTCAACCTGCAAGTATGTTATTATGTTTATTATCTACAGATGTCTTGATTCCTATGTCTTTGCATGTGAAATATCTGATAATTGATTTTCGTTCATCCTGCAAGTTTGTTGTTATGTTTATTATATATATACATATCTCTATTACTTTTTCTTTGCATGTAAAACATCTGATGATTTGATCTAATTCTCAACTTCTTATATATGAACTCTAACTCTAGAATTCTATCTTCCATTTAAATGCACAATCTATATCACATGTCATGCCTGTTGGTTACACTTTTTATATCTGCAACTCTACTCTATCAAGTGTATTCTGTTGTTTGCGTCAAGCATAATTTTAAAGCATGTTATATTATCTATACAAATAGTTAATTTGGTAAAATATAGAGGACATGAAAGTAAAACGACAAATAGTTAATAAAAAATTAAGTTAATGCATATAACAGAGAGGTCCACAAAAAGATAAAAAAAGAGTATGTTTTATATGCAAAACAATTAATTAGTTTCATAGCTTGTAAAAAATAGAAATTATATATGAAGATATATTAGTGTTGTCAAAATCGCGCCGCGGCGCACCTAAGTTGCCTCGACGCATCCCCTTCTTCGAGGCACGTGACTCATTTACAGAGTCGAGAGGTGCAACACAACAATTTTTCTTTTAATAATTTATTCATATATTTTATCTGTTTTATTTATATAATCATTTTTTATGTTACCAAATGAATAAAGAAATAAAATAGATAAATATATATTTATTTATTAAATAAATTTGGTCATATGATAAATGAATATTATGTTATTTAAATAATTAAAAACATCAAATAAATAATTTATTATTTAATTTATACTCCTTACGATTCTAAAAAACAAAAATAGTTCATACATATTAGTCAATCCTAACTTTTTTCTTTCTTGTATTCACATGTACAAATTCTATAGTATTTTCTCTGTTACTTATGTTGCTTTTGCTTTCAACGGGAGACTAAATTATTGTGTTACTATAATTGTTGTACTTTAAAACTGAAATTGTTCTTATTTAATGACTCTCTATTTATAATATATTCATTTCTATCGGACTAATAATTCATTTATAATATATATATTTTTGTTTTAATTCATTTGTATTGGATTAATAATACCTAGGGAAAGGGTAGTACTATTTAGTAAAGTATAAAATGATTGCAAATTGAAAATACTATATAGTCCCACATTTGATTCTTGGGGGAAAACATAGCCAAGACTTGTCACTTGCCCTACTTGTACTACTCAGTTATGGATAACAACCAAGATGATCAATACCTGAAGAATGTCTAGGTAAATATTTCGGTATTGGTCGACATTTGGATGGAAGCACATTGTCTCAAACTTCACCAGGGGAGGCTTGAAAGGATAGTCGAGGGGAAGTCTCAAAGAAAGCGTGTACGATAAACCCTCATACTGTATATAGTTCCTCTACCACATTCAATGGTACCCATCCAAATGAAGATGCTCTCCCCTTCAGGGAAAGGGAAAGCAGATACTCCAACATCACTGCTTATCTGTATGTGATAAAAGAAGTTATCAGTTGCCTACAAAAAAAACTTCTAGAAAAATGCCAATTACAAAATAGACAGAGTTCAATAATAAACTGATATATCAAAGGATAAATGTGTATAGAGATCAGAAAAAATCAACAAGGTGGCATCATGTAAGAATTAAGAACTATCAATTATAATACTGTTAGCCTTAAAGCTATAGTTCCAACTTCTGCATATTATCAAGTATGTATAGTAGAACCTTCCACATAGGAAGTACAGCATTAACTTAAAAACAAAACAAAAGAAGATTATGATGCAGGGACCTACAAATACACTTCAGTCTTCACACATTAATCCAAGTTAATATTACTACCTATTTTAAAGAAGCAAAGCTTTTACAGTCTCTGCCTTAGTTACAAGCTATTAAGGGAAATAAACCAAGTAAACATAAAGCTGTATATTTAAGGCACACCTCATCCCTAACTTAGACCATTGTTTATGAGTTCTAAAAACAGTCGATGGGAAGGGATGCGAAGAAAGTTAGATCACATTTTTTTTAAATAATTAACAATAATCATTCAACATTCTCATCCAATCACTCCACCCCCCCCCCCCCCCTCCAAGACAGAAAAATATAAAACTTAAGGGATCATCTGCCATTACAAACCATATTTGTACAGAAACATACATTTTTAATTATTTCATCTATTCCATGACCAAAACCGGGGGTGGAAATATGTTTGGTTTCATTAAATAGAAATTAAATGTGGGACTAACGGGACGACTCTTTTTTATAATATATGTGTTTTTTGCTTGCTATATATATGATCTTTTTACATTGTGCGCGCGCCTCGCCACCTAGGCTCCATGGGACCCTGTGCCTTGGTGCGCCTCTCGCCTTAAATAAAACTAAGAGATACAATGAACATATATGCACAAAGTCGGCACAAACCTTGCAGTATGACAGTCTATCTACCAATCGTGTTACACACTCACTAGGTTAAGAGTCATACAATTTTATGTGTCTTTTGTTAATCAGAGTCATTACGAGTATTATGTAATTAGAATTATACTCTTAATATCATACAGTATATCATGCATCCACCTAATATGCTAATTTTTCAATTGCACTTGTACATGATAGTTGGATGTTCTGTATTGTCAGAATACAATTCTCAGGTTTTTCGGATTCATGGAGTAGATTTCGATTATAAGAGGTTGTCCATATCGAATTCTCATTGTTAGACATCAAGTTATTTAGTTGTGCTTGCTCAATATTGTCAAGAGTTATATTTAATATCCGAATTTAAATAACGATTGTCGAGATTTATTTTATATTTTAGTTGACTCTGATTAATAGTCCAAAACAGAGCCTAAAAAAGTGTGAGCTGTTACAATTAGTGTCAATACTGAACTCATGTTTGCCACCATGCTGTTTCCCATAAAAGCTGCCAAACTTTTTGTCTTGTCCAAAAGACAAAGTTACAACCCCAAGAATTTGAAACTTAAGCTGTCTAAATCCTGGATGCAGTATATATAATGAAAGTACATACGGTACTTACTCTGCATGTATTTTTGCACAGGCTAAGTGAAATTTATTGAGAACTCTTTTAGAAACAGAGAACATGTATGCACTTGTGCAAAGCATTTATTTAGTTAATTATAGTGGATTAGTTTCTAACTCTTCTGATGCCGGATTTCAAGTTGAGTGTCCAAAATATCCTGGATTCTGTTTAGCACAACAGCAGAGGAAACGGGAAAGAGAAATTCAAATGGAAAAGGGAAGAGATATGGAAAAAGGAGCAGAAAGGAAGCTATTTGAATATCCCTTCATTGAGATATATTATAGCCCTCAGAAAGTAAGTCTGGTTTTGTCATACTAATATTTTGATCATATTATTCTTGTGTTATATGGCAAAAAAAGTTAACGGGGGAAGGAAGCGAAGATAGAAATAAGTCCTTTTCGTAAAACTCTATTATTGAATAATTTAAATTGGTGCAGTATATGTATATGGAACATTGTCCTGGGAGTCGCTAGTTTTAAAATGGTGTCTCTACTTGACTCACTATAATCAGCATAGCAAAGGGTACATTCTGTTACCTAACCGACCAAATATATCCATTATGTTCCATTCGGAAGTGGATTTTTGGGAGGGTGGGATGCATGTAGACCTTAATCCTCCTCTTTACACTCTAGGAGGGAGGAGAGAGGCTGTATTGAAAATTTTGAAGATTCCCGGAAATTTTAACAGCTGGTGACTAGACCGACGTGTCTTGTAAATTGGAGTTGACGTAGGTTTGTTACAATACTAGAGGTCCAATTAAGAGTTAATGAACATTTTCGTAGATAAAAATAAGCTTTGAGAGTTATTTGAGGGAAAACCCAGTTCATCAGCTCTGAACTAAATGATCTCATGTAATCATCGAACTGAAGACTGCCTACAAAATTGTTGGGTGAAGAATAGAGAAACAGTGTCATGCAAATCAATCGAAGGGCTGAATTAATTGAATTAGGTATGTATTTATACATATATAAAAGAGAGAAGAGTTGATGAAGAACCCTATTTCTTTATCAGTTGACACGTTGCAATTTAAAGGGATGACGGTTTTAAGTTGAAGCGGGTTTCAACCTCAATGCCAGTGTGAAATCATACTCAGGTTTAGCTAGCTGTTATCGTCAAATGTCAACTTCTATGACTATTTTAACAAATCAATTGACCCTTTGATGATTATGTGAGTGTGAGTGAGACCAATATAAATTGAGCGACACACTTGAGTGGCTTCGTAGACCTTTTAGATTAATCCTTTTAACATGGATAACTATTATTGTTGTTGCTATTATTAAATCTCTGTTCTGTTCATAAATTTGTTGTTTATGTAATGAACACAGTGCTATTGGTTATGAAGAGTGCTCTATGTTGCTATCTGAACATTTTCATTAGCATCTACTTTTAACTTTCTAAACCTGTAAAACAGAGGAGGCTATTGGAGTTTCTCTGTATTTAGTAGGTCTTTTGAAATATCATATACGAATCAGCTTATGTTTGTTTGAAGGGATTATAGTTCAAGGATTGTAATCCCTACATTATAGTCCTATCACTATAATTCTTGGATTATTAGTCCTTTAAATAGCCCAAACTCATGTTTGTTTTTCACAGAATTTTTATAAGGATTAATGCATGAAAGTAAATTTTATCCTTCCTGAATCAAACAAGTATAATATGTTAAGTTATACATTTGAGGGTATTTTTGTTTATATAAAATTAATTCCTCATAATATGTGGTCTAGACCAAGCATTATTTAATCCCCCTCTTATAGTTGTTTTTTTATTACTTTGCCAATTTTACAAAGCAAACATGGGATTATAAAATTCACAAGATTATAATCCAATCCGTGCATAAGTGTAACACCCCCTTCCCAAAATGAGATGAGGGGTTACTTTTCAAACCACAAACCTGTATACAGAATGCTAAAATATACCTTATAATAATTAAATAGGCCCAATAAGTCTCCAAAATAATATTAAAACCTCCAAAACAATTCAAAGCGATAAATGCGAATTAATCCAAAACCTCTAATAATAATCAATGTCTAAAAAGAAATGCGAGAATTTCAAATGTCCTAATAAATGGAATAAAGGTAGCTCTCCATCGCACAACCCAAGGTCCTCGTAAGTACCTGGCAGGAGAAAAAATACGGCATGAGCCAAATGCCCAGTGCAGATTGGAATACAGTTTATAAAACAAAAACAAGATATTTAATTTGAAAACAATAAATAAACTTTAATTTTAAAGACAAAGCTGAAGCAAAGAGGGGTTATGATATTTCATACCGACATCAAAATAAATAACAGATACACAAATCATAGGGTACCTGATGCGTGCAACAAACCGGATAACGTGTACGTCATATACAACGTCATCATCAAACATCAAATCACAAATCAAAACTCTGGGTGCACTCGCACCCATGTATCCTCAAACAAATATCAAAATGGTCAAAGATCGCCTCCTGAGCTAACAGAAGGAGGATACGTCGTGACCAATCACACTACCCCGGAAGTGTCATGGTACCGCAATGACATAGTTGTAGTACCCCTACAGTTGGTTGAGTCGGTATACCCTATATCACTCTAAGGGTTCAAATAAAATAATTTTCACAATTTTAAAATCACCTGAACAGATAGTTCAAATATTCCACGCAGATATGTAACATACATAATTTTCGAAAATCGCAGAGACAAATATTTAAATATTTCAAAACAGATTTTAAAATAATTTTCAGAAGATCAAAATAGTTAAAACGAATAATAACGGAAGGAAGAGATTTATGAACGGAACGAATCAAATATAATTATTCCTAAAACGAATAGCACTGAATAGAAAATGGACGAAATCCGTATCTCGAAAATAGCAATCTCAAACACTAACTAAAATCCGCAAAAATCCACTAAGCTCCCGGCTCCCGATCTAAAATATCATAAATAAATTTTATTATTATCTATATTAGTTAACTATTAAAGATAACAAATTATTAAAATAACAATGGGATATAGGATAAATAATTATTAACTATAGAACACTCACTGCAACCCTTAATAACTTTGAAACATAATTTACATGACTCTAATTATAAAAACTTGATTTCTTGTATGACTCGCTCAATTGTATACCATGTATTATATAATCCATAAACTCGAATATGACTAAACTAGTTAACTGCTTATTCACCTGGTCAGAACTCAAGACTAACATGCCTATTACATACATGTGCAGGCAATCAAAATATTTAATAATTAATCATATACGAGGGTACAACACAATAACCAAGGACATATGATAAGTATAAAGATTATAACACTTACTCCTTTTACAAAATATGCAAAATGAATACAATCCCCTGTTTCTCTTTCTCCTTTTATGACCTTTTCCTTCTATTCTCCAGTTAGACTTACAGCTGCGCCGTAATCTATTTTTAGGGTTTTAATAGAATTCACGGATATTTACAAGGGCCGAGTGTGTATATATAGACTCATAAATAAAAATAATCTAATTACTAATTATATTCTAAATCAAATTTTATTAAAAACAAATTTTATTATAAGTCAAATATTATTAAAAATAAATATTATTAAATAGTCTTACTAATTCTAATTCTAATTAATAATAATACTAAATAAATAAATAATACGGATATTACAATAATCTTCTCAAACAAACATATCCTTTGCCTTGTTATACAATTTTTTTGGTGAATTAGAGTCTTTATTCGTTTTCAATAGAAATTTTAATACTCATACACACGTCTTCAAGAGCATCTTCAATAGGGTTGTCAAGGAGGTTGCCAAACTTATGTGGCATGACAACCTTAGTTGCCTACCTATTGGAGTTGAGAGGTTGCCTATCAAGGTTGTCAAATATTGGCAACTTCCCAAACTAGTAAAAAGTCATATAAAACATCTAAAGGTATATATTGCTCTACCTACTTTTATATTGAACTAAATATTAGATTAATATAGAGGGATCACATGGACAACCTTTTGAAGTTGCTAATTATTGGAGTAAAACTTTAACAAATGTTGCCAAGAGTGATATGGATGTGAGAGAAAATTAAAAAAACAATATATTTGATGATTTGTCATGGTTTGGCAATCCTCTTAGCAACCTTTATTGGAGATGCTCTAATGAGACTTGAACCCTGGACCACCTGTTCGTAAGAAAATACACTAGGAAATGGCATGTAGTGCCTTTTACATTCCAGGTGCTTCTTATCAACGCCTTAGGAGTTCTATATCTTGTTTAGATAACCAAAGTAAATTAGTTTTGCACAGATGGCCAATGAGATGGACAATATTGCCATATCTGATACAATGAAATTAAGAAGAATTAAGCAAAAGGGATAACATAAAAGCAACTATGACATACATGGGCTGCAATGGTTTTGTAGCACTTTTCAAAGATGGCTTCTTGTTTCCGTACTATATAGGAATTACTTTATATATATTAGGTCTATAATCATGCATTGTTAAATTTTTTTTATATGTTTGGTTCAGGCAGCAAGTCAAGGAAAGGCTGGTAGTCCAAATATCACAAAGTACAAAACAAAACTTTTGCCTGCAAGTCCTGGAAATTATACAAAGTTTTTTTTGCTAGTTTCTATATGATTACGAAGGTGTGCATTTTCTTCATCATATTTTCTGGTGAAAAGACTATTGATTTATCTCTACCTTTGAGGCCTTTGTATTAAGTTTCCTGTTACAATGAGTCCACACATAAAATGCATATATTCATTATCTAGAATAAAGAAAATAAATGTAACCAAATTTTTCATAAAAAATTTAACTATTACCTTTTTGGTATATTTGTATATTAAACGTAGATTATTGAATAATATATTCATTTATCGATAAATATATTATCCAAATGAATACATATTTATTTATCATTACTAAATAATCTCGTTAAATAAATATATTTTTTTAGTACAAAGGATATTCATTTATTAAGTTAATCATGCAAAATGAACCAATCAGTTAATTTTTGTCACTTTTTGGTTCATTTGAGGGGGCATTATTAATTTCCACCCTTTCCTTTGATGATTATTAGTCCCCAACCAATTAATATTATTATTCTGTTGAATAGTCACAATAAACTAAGTTTAGAAAAAGGATAGCTAATAATATATAGTGTTCAGATTATTATCCTTGTAAAACAACATAGACCTGGTTGGTTTTGGTTCCAGTCCATGTCCATCCAACTAAAGTGAATGTTATAGTACAAAATTATATATGATTGATATGTATGTGATATGGTCCATTGCAGTTTAACTATGACGTCAGTGCCTATGGGTTTAGAGATTTTTTCAAACGCTATAAAAGCACAGATATCATCTGATCAGGCCCAGTAAAAACTGTGAACTACTGGGTAAGCATCTTGCAATGGAGTTTAGTTGGTAGAAATGAAAAAGTTATGTACTTAGATAGAATATCATACGGCTTTATTTTATTTATTAATAATAATATAATACCTTTTATTTATTCAACAGCAGCATAAGCAGGTTGCAAGGTTCTCTTAGTTGCTGAAGAGGTATATTTTTAGTTCCCACCTTTCATTCCCATCAACAAGACCATCTTCATTTATACTGCTCTTCCTCAAAAGCAGAATAATAAGCATGTAGAGACAGTGAAGGCTCTGACAATGCTGAAAGGGAAGAGGTGATGAAGAGAAGTCGGGAATATATGGTGTTGACATTTTGTGGAATAGACAACGTGAATCAAAGAAGCACAGCTGCTTTCTACATATTATCTCTGTTATCAACTCTTATTGTAGTATCAAGCTTTTAGTTTTCAGCAGCTGTGTCTCTGGTACTTCTTTGATCTATTATCATCAACCTTGTAGTTCCCCGGATGCAGCAACGAAGTGCTGAAGTTTATTTAAAAAATTCATTTTCCCTTATTTAAATATGTTAATTATATTATTAGTTGTTAATAAGATATTATTCTAAAGCTTAATGTACCCTTCCTGTTGGCCAAATGAAAATGGTGGCCTCACGTTAATTCTGATATCATATTTTTTCTAAATTTTTTTTATTGTGTTTCAACAAATAAATTTTGAAATCACGTTAATTTCAAAAGTATATATCAATTAAAAAATTGTGCTAAAATAAAATTAAAAAAAGAAATGAAAGTATATACATCTTGTTATTAACTCAATTGAACAATTAAAAGAACACGATTTAATGGTAAGGATTTTTGTGGGAAGATTAAGATCGGAGAGAGGTCTTAATTATAAGTGAGAGCACGGCCGTTGTATTTATTTATAAGAAAAAGTGTTTAAAATTTAAATCAGCATACAATTTTCCCCTTGTACGTGATTACAAATTTTATAATAGCTAATGTGATCAAGTCTCACATGTAATTTAGCTGAGTCGAGTTGCCTTGCTAGTCAGTAGGAGGCATTAAGTTTAATCCGTTTGGATAAATTTAAAAGAGTAAAGTGCACTTCGTGTACGCGTAATTTGTGTGTCAGACCATTTGGGATACCACACTTAAAAAACTATCACGTGCTATACTGCATTTCTTAACTTTTTACGGTTTGTTGTTTTCCGTTAAATTGGGCTAACGCCGTGACTTTTCGTAAGGGTATTTTTGTATGTTTAATTTATAAGGGCTTAAAACACATTACTCACTTGTTCATTTCTATTACACACACCTCTCCCATATCTCCCGCGCATTTGTGAAAATTTGATCGAAGCTTAGCTGCTGCAATGGTATGGTGTATCAGAGATCGTAAGGATTCTGATGTCTACAAACCTAGAGAGGATCCCGATTATGGAGAAGGTACTTGTTCAAAACTTAATTAGGGTTTATGTGTGATGCAATTAGGGGTATGAATTAGGGTTATCATTCTAATGCATATATATGATGTAACTAGGGGATATTTGGTTAAAATATCATGTGTAAAGCCTATTTGTGTATGTTGATTCCATGTGAGTTGAATATTATATGTTTATGTGGTCCCTTGTGTCGTGCTTTTCATGTGTATTGCTACTATTTTTCAAAAAATTTTGTTGGTGGTCCCTTATGTTATATTTCCATGTTTGTAACTTTCTTGTTTCTTATATTCTACTGGTCCTACGTGTTCCTATGTCTGTAAATTTTCACCTTTTGTTACAGACTATCCAAATCTGTTTACTATAAAACCTTTTCATTGAGGGAAATTGACTGAAAATCCTAAGGAATATATATGTGGAGTAGTGGATTATATTGACTTGTGCGATATTGACACTATGAGTCTTGTTGAATTGATGTCAATGTCAAAAGAATGTGGTGCGGTAGGCGGTCACACATTCTTTTTCAAGTGGCCAGGAACTGACATGGATAAGGCTTTGTGGTCTTTAGAGACTGATAGTGAAATAATGGAGATGTGTGAATTAATGCCACTTGAGAGAGTCATATATGTGTATTCATTGACTATAAAACCAATTCTAGCTGTGGATATTGATGGACTGCCTACACAAGAATTTGCACTTTCTCAAGATCTAGACATTCAATATGTTGATAATGCCACATACCCGGTTCTTAATGGTGGGGGGAATTTGGAGAGTGATGGGGATAATGACAAGGATTACATTCCAGAAAAGGATCCAGATGAGTTAAGTGACTGTAGTTTTCATTCAAATTCATCCAATCTTGGCAGCACTGGTGAAGAAGTCTGCAATCTTTGGAAGGAAAGACAGAGAAAGAGTAAAGAAAAAGAAAAAAGGAAGGTCAAACAAGACAAAGGTAAGGAAAAAGTTAATGAGGATGGTGGTGATGCAAATATGACTGTGCAAACATGGCACAAGAAATTGGTAATGAGGCTGAAGATGTAAACATGGCAGGTGCAACCAAAGATAGTGAAGGGAAATGTCATTGAAGATGAAGGAGGGTATGTATCTGATTTGTCTAGTAACTATGCAGATAGTGAAGAAGAAATGATGGCCTGCAATGGCACTGATGAAGATGAGATTTCATATCCAGTCTTTAACTACAAGACAGAAATGAAAGAACCAAAATTCCAGTTGGGTATGATGTTTGCAACTTCTAAGATTTTTAGAGATGCAGTAAAAAAGCAAGCAATAATGGAGAGGAGACCAATCAAACATTGCAGGAATTATGGTAAAAGAGTGAAGTTTATATGTGAAGGAAGCTGTGAATGGAAAATATATGCTTCAAAGATGCAAAGGACTGACACCTACCAGATAAAGGTGTATAATCCAAAGCATACATGCACACAGACTTTCCACCAGAAATAGATAAATTCTAGATGGATTTCTGAACAATATGAGGATGATATAAGGATGAATCCCACATGGCCTTTACAATCATTTCTGAATAAAGTGGTGAATGACTGGAATTTTCATGTTTCAATCTATGAAATAGCTAGGGTTAAGAGAAAAGCATTGAAGAAGATTAATGGTAAACATGTTGATCAATATGGAAAATTATGGGAATATGGTACTGAGCTGTTGAAAGTTATGCCTGATAGTACTATACAATTGCTACTTGAAGAACAAGAAGTGAATGATGGAAGAAAGAGGTTTAAGAGATTTTACACATGTTTTGGGCCATTGAATATATGGTTTAGGGCTGGCTGTAGACCTCTCATTGATTTGGATGGCTGCCATTTGAAGGGGCCATGTGGAGGTCAATTACTAGCTACAATTGGTATAGATGCCAATGATGGCATGTACCCCATAGCTTGGGCAGTTGTTGAAGCTGAAAACAATGAGAGTTGGAACTAGTTTTTATAGAGTTTGAAGGTTGATCTTCATATTGAAAATGATGGAGGACGGGCATTTATATTAGACAAGGAAAATGTGCTTATCTTTACCTTATTCATTATGCACTTTATTTTAGTATAATGTAGCATGCACTTTATTTTAGTATAAATAATGCAGTTTATACCTTATTTTGTAGGGCCTTATAAATGCACTAGAAGCTGTTTTTCCTAATGATGAGCACAAATTCTGTGTGATGCATTTATATAGAAACATGTGGAAATATCATAAAGGAATAGGTGTTAGAATGTGTTTGTGGTTGGCAGCTAGGGCCACCACATACTATACATTCAATAAGCACATGGAAGAACTAAAAAAGGTAAATACTTTATACTAGTCATTGTTCTTTTATGTCCGCCATGTGATTAATTCATTTTTTGCAGTTGTCAAAGAAATGTTATAAATGGCTACAAGAGAAGCCTAGAACACAGTGGAGTAGGAGTGCATTCAGGGTAATTTGCAAGAGTGACATCTTTGTTAATAACCATTGTGAAGTATTTAATAGTACCATCAGGAAATATAATGTAACATCCCGTATTTTTTTCAATAATATATTAAGCTATTTAATTTAATATTAAGAATAATATTAGTGATTTATTACTAATATTATTATTTGAATATGAATATAGATATTTTATAATTAGGATATTATTTTAGAGATTATTGGTTAAGAGGAAAAAAAGAAGAAATAGAATAGAAAGAAAATGAAAAAAGGGTTAGGGTTTTGTAAGTTACGTAAGAAAAAGTTGGGGAGCCATAGAGAAGATATAAGAGAAAGAAAAAGAGAAGGAGAGGGAGAAAAGAATGAAGAGGAGATGAAAGGGCTCAAGAAGATAGTTTATAGTTTGAATTAGGATTCATGTGATGGGGTCATATGGATTTCTTGATAATCATTCATAACTTTGATTTTTAAGGTACAGATACATTCTACACACTCTCTTTGTTATCGTATCGTTAATGTACGGATATTTTCGTTATACTCTCTATCTTGTTATGACGCTACCCACTTTGTTTGTTTGATCTCTTGATAATCTGATTTCTTGTTAAATTTGTATCTGATTAATTATTTGTCGAATTGTTAAGATTTTATTGTGCCTGGAAAGATATTTTGATTATCTACAACTTCCGTTCTTTAAATTTTCTGAAATTCGGTCCGTAACTATGTTAAAATCTGTCTTTTGTGCAATCTGATGTGTTAATTCACGTTTATATGCTGTAACTTTAAATATTCATAGTAAACTGAAATTGTTTTCGATTTTTGTGAGAAATATCATTCTAGAAAGGCCTTTTCGAGCTCTTCGTTCTTTGTTCACATTCCGCTGTCAAATTATGTGATCTCGTTGTCGTAAATATCAAAATACTACTGTAATTAGGTGTTAATTCTGTTCTAACAGCTCATATTTGTTTGTTTTCTGCATTTGTTACTTCTTCGTTTTTGACGAGTCTTATCATTCTAGAAATGTCTCAGAATTGTCTACAAGTTTCGTGTTTTATGCTTTTTGATGTGCTAAAAATATACATTTTAAATTGCAAGTGCACAATTCACATCGTTTTAATAATTTAAAGATTCGTTCCGCAAGGACTAAAATTATTTTTACAAAAACTTTAATTTTCAATTTAGGCGAATTAGACCAATTAATTTTGAGATGAGTTATTAACCAAGGACAACAAAAAAAGGAATGATAATAAGCTAATTAAAAATTCAAGTAACGAAACTAACTAAAATTTAAACATTAATTAAAATACTTGACAAATAAAAAAAATGGACAAAGGAAGACTAGTGCTTTTAAATCTAGATCTACAAACTAAAGACCATAATTAATACTACTAAAATTAGATCTAAAATTCAATACAACTCAAAAGCAAAACTACATCTAAAATATCAAACCATTAAAGCTATTTTAACAAATCTAACAACTAAACCCAACAAGAAATAAATTTAGCTCTAAAATGTCAAACCCACTAATAAAATGGAGATTTAAAAGGGGTTCAACTACAACATAAAAAGAAAAGTAGATTCAAGAACATTAAACTAAATAGGCTCCTTTCAATTCTCAAGTACTTTACTTTTTTACTTGATGAAATTGAAATGGGTCATAGCCATAAAGGTGAATGAGACAAGTAAAATATAAAAGTAGATCTAAAATTTAAAGAGCTAAGTTTTAACACTACCAATAACTAGATCTATATCTAAAATATTTAAACAACTACAAGTAAATATCAAACCCAACAACCAAAACTAGTTCTACAATCTAGAATAAAAAAAACAACTAATAATAATAAATTTAGAGATCTAAATCATTGAACCCACATTTAAAATAGAGATTTAAAGGGGCTTATGACATGATAATAAACAATAAAACTAAGGAGTAAAGTAGAGAGATAAGTAAACTAGATCTAGAATATTAATCTAAAAGGCTCCTTTCATTTCCCAAGTATACAACTTGTGGTACTTAGAAAGATATCATAGCCATAAACTTAAAGAAGATAAGATGAAGACTAACATAAAAATAAATTAAGACTTAAAGAAGATAAGATGAAGACTAGCATAAAAGAAAATAAAGACTTGCATTAATATGAAAAGTGTTTACAATATTTGAGAGAGCTAAAAACTAGATCTAGAAAATTAAAAGAGAGGCTACTACTAAAACTAGGGTAAAAACTAGAGATGATTACAATGAGAGAATGAGATGTATTTATAGGCTAGGACTAGGGTTTTGGGTGGTGTTGGGTCAATCCCCACCATTCAAATGAGGTGTTTGTTGGTAAAATCTACACCATTGATTTTTGATTTCATCCACCAACTTGCTCTTTTGTCTTTTTCTCCTCTTTACTTTGTTGGCTTCCTTTTCTTCCCTTTTTTGCCCTTTCTAACCCATTTCTTCTCCTTTAATTATTTAATTTACTTATCTGCAAAATAAGGAAAATGCAATAAATTAACTAATAAAAATACGAAAGCGAGCAATAAAATAGGCATTAAAATATGTAAAATTATGCACTAATCAAATGCCCCCATACCTATCTTTTGCTCGTCCTCGAGTAAAATCAACAGTTAAAAAGCAAACTAAGAAAAGTTCTAGGCTCCTTTTCGTAGGCGTGACGGGTAATTTTAGGTTTACCAACCCGTTAAACTCATAGACGATCTCTACAAGAGGAGTGTTGTCTCCTAAGGGTTTACAGAAGATATACCCATAAAATCTGTGAAATAATTCCTGCAATTGTCCCGACTCAATTTTCACTCTAGTTTTCAATGGTGTAAACAAAAAGATTTTATAGGGAAAATACATGCCTTAGCAGACTTTTCTAATAATAGTCGAATTGTAGGTAACTTCAATCTACTGGTATCGAATCTAAATGTTTACAAAAAATCTCAAGGTGTGTAGTGAATTTAAGGCCTCTGATAGATGAACTGCATACGAATATTTTCTCTTTTTCAACCAATATTGAACTGACCCAATCTCTATTAAAACAAGTATCTAGCCAAATATCACAAATTCATATATATAACCCTTTTTTTTCTTTTTTTTCTTTTTTTTTTAATCGACTGTATAGTGTCTGTTTTCTTAGGCTTTCTATGTTACCCATGTAACGAGCTTTGGGTCAGTGACTCCCAAACCAGTTGGTCTTAGGGCACTAGGTTTTAAAATACCCCAACGGACTTAATTACTCGAGTAACAAAGGCCACAAAACAAGACTAGTCAATTCTACTTGTGCCCATCATCTCATCTATTTATTTTGAGGAATATTGGGTATTGAAGTAGTTTATTCTTTCTTTTTCTTTTTTTTCTTTTTTTTTTATTTTCATCCTTTTCTTTTTTTGGCTATATATTTATTTTTCGCAAAAATTTGATTCGACATTGTTCTAACATGCGGGTTCTCTCTCAGGTATCGAATAACATCCCTATACAATCTTTCCAACAAAGGTCTTGTGCATATGTGCCGTCTTGAAATTTGGTGTAAAAATCGTTCGACACCAGTTTCATAAAGAAAACCTTACTCGACTAAGTTCAAATTATCTAAAAGGCATTATATATATAATTTTTTTAAAAACAAATGCTAACACCAACTAGTCCTAAAGTTCAAATAGAGGGCAGGACAACTCAACCTAAATATTTCTATTTTTGGATTTTGGATTTTCTATTTTTTTTTTATTTCTTTTTAATTTTAACATTACTAGCACCCTCCCCCATACCTAAATCATGCATTGTCCCCAATGTATGCAAATGAGAGAGATATGATAAAATAACATGAAGAGATAATACCTGACATGGGATGACGGAGAAACAAAACTAGTTTATTCTGAAAACTTACTTTATTCAAAGATCGACAAGGTGGATGACCTCTTCCTCGAGATCAATTGGCAATTCTAAAAATGGTTTGAGCCTTTGTCCATTAACTTTAAATATGTCACCATTAATAGGATTTTCAATTTCAATAGCACCGTGAGGAAAAACTGTTTTAACAATGTATGGTCCTTCCCACCTAGATCTCAACTTTCCAGGAAAGAGATGCAACCTAGAATTATATAAAAGAACTTTTTGACCGGGAGAAAAGGATTTTCTCAAGATGGATTTATCATGAAACACTTTAGTTCTTTCTTTATAGATTTTAGCATTTTCATAGGCATCATTCCTCATTTCCTCTAACTCAGACAATTGTAACTTCCGATGACTACTAGCAGTGGATAAATCAAAATTTAACCCTCTAATGGCCCACATGGCCCTATGTTCAAGTTCAACAGGGAGATGACACGCTTTACCAAACACTAGTCTGTAGGGAGACATACCCAAGATCGTCTTGAAAGTAGTCCGATAGGCCCATAATGCATCTATCAACTTAATGGACCAATCTTTCCTATTCGAGTTGACAGTCTTTTCTAAAATTTGTTTGATTTGCCTATTAGAGACTTCAACTTGACCACTAGTCTGAGGATGATAAGGGGTGGCCAATTTATGCGTGATGGAATACTTTTTCAAGAGAGATTCAAATTGATGATTTTTAAAGTGCTTGCCTTGGTCACTAATGATAGCTCTAGGTGTGCCAAATCGAGAAAAGATATTCTCTTTTAAGAATTTAAGGACGACCTTGTTATCATTAGTCTTAGTTGATATGGCTTCGACCCACTTAGACACGTAATCAACCGCTAAGAGAATGTAGAGATTACCAAATGAATTAGGAAAGGGCCCCATAAAATCTATTCCCCAAACATCAAAAATCTCAATGACAAGGATTGGACTCATTGGCATCATGTTTCTTCTAGTGATCTTTCCTAAATGTTGACACCTACTACAAGCGGAACAGAATTCGGCGGCATCCTTAAACAAACTAGGCCAATAAAAACCACACTGAAGTATCTTCGCGGCTGTTTTCTTAGCACTAAAATGACCTCCACAAGCTTGGTCATGACAAAAGGACAGTACGCTCCTAACCTCATGGTTTGGAATACATCTCCTAATGATTTGGTCTGGGCAATGTTTAAAAAGATAAGGGTCATCCCAAAAGAAGTGTTTGACTTGAGAGAAAAATTTTGATTTATCTTGCTTAGACCAATTGGAAGGAATTTCACCGGTGGCAAGGTAATTGACAATATCGGCGAACCAAGGAGGACTAGAGATTGAAAGAAGGTGTTCATCGGGAAAATATTCATTTAAGGGAAAGTCAATAGTGGAATCCACTACTAATCGAGAGAGATGATCGGCAACAACATTTTCTGAACCCTTCTTATCCCTAATTTCTAGGTCAAATTCCTGAAGCAACAAGACCCATCTAATCAATCGGGCCTTTGAGTCTTTTTTGGAGAAAAGGTATCTAAGGGCTGCGTGATCGGTGTAAACAATGATTTTGGAACCGATAAGATACGACCGAAACTTCTCAAGGGCAAAGACTACTGCTAAGAGCTCTTTTTCAGTTGTGGAGTAATTAAGTTGAGCATCATTTAAGGTCTTGCTAGCATAGTAAATGACATGAGGTATCTTATCTATTCGTTGACCTAACACCGCCCCTACCGCATAATCCGAAGCGTCACACATTAACTCAAAAGGTTGATTCCAATCGGGGGACTTGATGATCGGGGCTGAAGTCAATTCTTTCTTAAGTTGGTCAAAAGATTGAACACACTCACTAGTAAACTCGAATTTGACCTCCTTAGAAAGAAGGTTGGTCAAGGGTCTAGCCTTCTTACTAAAATCTTTAATGAAACGTCGATAGAAACCGGCATGTCCTAAAAAGGAGCGAATTTCTTTGACAGATTTTGGTGGCGGGAGATTAGCAATAAGGTCGACTTTGGCCTTATCAACTTCGATTCCCTTTTCAGAAATTTTGTGACCAAGAACAATTCCTTCCTTAACCATGAAATGACATTTTTCCCAATTAAGAACGAGGTCGGTTTCCTTACACCTTTTTAAGACTAAGTCGAGATGGTGTAGACACTGATGAAAAGAAGAACCAAAGATGGAAAAGTCATCTATAAAGACTTCTAGAAAGTCTCCTATCATGTCAGAAAAGATTCTAGTCATGCACCTTTGAAAGGTAGAAGGGCCAGTAGTTAGGCCAAAAGCTAATCGACGATAAGCGAAGGTTCCGAAAGGGCAAGTGAACGTGGTCTTTTCTTGGTCCTCGAGAGCAATGGGGATTTGGAAATACCCAGAATAACCGTCTAGAAAGCAATAGTAAGAATGACCCGCTAACCTTTCTAACATTTGGTCCATGAAAGGTAAAGGAAAATGGTCTTTTCTAGTGGCGGTATTGAGCTTCCTAAAATCTATGCACATTCTCCAACCTGACTGAACACGAGTAGGAACTTGCTCATCATTTTCGTTGGTTACTATGGTAATACCTGACTTTTTAGGCACAACATGAACGGGGCTGACCCAAGAACTATCAGAAATGGGATAGATTATCCCATTATCGAGGCATTTAAGGATTTCTTTCTTAACAACTTCCATCATGGCAGGGTTCAATCTCCTTTGAGGTTCTCTAACAGGCTTAGCATCATCAACTAAGTGAATCCTATGTTGGACAATAGCCGGACTAATTCCTTTGATATCTGAGATACTCCACCCTATCGCTTCCTTATGTTCTCTAAGCACACTTAAAAACTCTTTCTCTTGTGACTCGGTCAAATTAGAGGCAATTATAACCGGAAGAGAATTTTTAGGTCCTAGAAAGGCATATTTAAGAGTGTTAGGAAGAGGTTTGAGTTCTAATTCTGGCGGGCTTGACTCAATGAGTTCACTAGCTTCGAAAAGAAGGCTAGGTGTGATCTCCTGATTAGTTGTAGAAATGGTGGACTCTAACATTTGGTTGACCTCATTTGTGTAATTGGAAATATCCCAATCCTGACCAAAGTGTTTTAAACAAAAGTCAAAAGCATCACTAGGAGTCATGAGATCTTGATCAACTATTTCATCAATTAAATTGATTCACATCGGTTGATCAAAATCATCGGATTGTTTTCCAACATGAAAAATATTTAAGTCTATGGTCATATTCCCAAATGTTAGTTTCATTAATCCATTCCTGCAATTAATCAAGGCATTAGAAGTGGCTAGAAAAGGTCTTCCTAAAATGATAGGAATTTGGTTCTTAGGGTTCTTGACCGGTTCAGTTTCTAAGACCACGAAATCAACAGGAAAGACAAAGTCACCTACTTTAATTAACACATCTTCAACAACTCCCTTAGGAATTTTGACAGAACGATCCGCTAAATGAAGTGTAACATTTGTCTTTTGAAGTTCTCCTAAACCTAGGGCTTGATAGACAGAAAATGGAAGAAGGTTCACACTAGCTCCTAAGTCAAGCAAAGCTTTATCGATGAAGGTATCGCCTAAGACACACGAAATAGTAGGACAACCGGGGTCCTTATATTTTACAGGAATTTGATTTGAAAGGATCGAACTAACGTGTGATGTCAAAAAGGCTTTCTTCGGGACATGATTGGTACGCTTATGAGTACACAACTCCTTTAGACACTTAGCATAAGAAGGAATTTGTTGGATGGCATCTAAGAGAGGAATGTTTATCTTGACTTGCTTAAAGACTTCCAAAATCTTGTCTAATTGGTCCGTTTGCTTAGATGAAATGAGTCTTTGGGGATAAGGGGCTTTGGGTTTATAGACTCTTTCACCCGGTTCTTCAGAAGAAGGTTTATTGATCGGTTCACTTGTGGATTCTTGACTTTTCGAATTCTCAGATTTTTCTCCACTTGGACCCGGAAAAGGATGACTTGGTTCAGAAGTCGATTCCTCATCCTCACGAAACTTATCACCCACTTGGTTATCAACTTGCTTGCCAGACCTTAAGGAAATAACTGCATTCACATTGTCATGAGGTCTTTGGTTCATGGGAAACTTAGGATTCACCTCGGGTTGACTAGGAAATCGGTTCTTCTCCCGCTCACAAATCGTGCTAGCTAACTGACTCATCTGAACCTCTAACTTAGAGATGGCTTGAGAATTGGAATTTAAGATTTGCCTATCTTGGGTCATGGTTTGCATGAAGGTTTATTGAGATTGAGTCAAATTCGTTTGTGATTTCAACAACGCCTCAATACTCTTTTCTAAGGAACTAAGTCTCTTATCCGAATCATTAAAACCGGGTGGGTTCAACGGTGTTTGAGTTGAGTTTGGATAAGGACCAAGACTTTGATTTGAGTAAGAGTTAGAATTGGGCTTTTGAAAGTTGGGTTGAGACAGTTGATAGTTTTGACCTTGGTTCCATGAAAAGTTCGGGTGATTTCTCCACCCGGGGTTGTAAGTTTGTGAAAACGGGTCATTTCTAGGTCTTGGTTGGAACATAGCATTCACTTGCTCCAACTCTTGAAAATTTTGAAGTGCTTGGTTCGGAGAATTATAGTTCGCACACATAGACATTTGTGAGGAAGATCCGATGGTTTCTAAAGCTTCGAGTCGCTTAGTAAGGGTAGCTAACTTGGCCTCGGTGGCAATCGAATTATTAACTACATGCAAACCCCTAGAAGACGAACTTGGTGACTCATTAGACTTAACAGGCTCCCTAGTGGACTCCCACAACATCGTCTTTTCTGCCAATTCCTCAAAAAATTCCCAACCCTGATCCTCATCTTTTTCCATGAACTTACCTTGACACATAGACTCTAACAAAGCAGTAGTCGGACTATCTAAGGCTTCGTAAACAATCTTACAGAGTCTCCATTTCTCTATTCCATGGTGGGGACATTGAGATAGAAGATTTTTAAAACGGTCAAAATATTTCCAAAATGACTCATTTTCTTTTTGATGAAATTGGTTTATCTCATTTGTGATTTTTGTGGTCTTGTGATTTGGAAAATATTTTTTAAGAAAAATTACCACAAATCCCTCCCACGTTGAAATAGAGTTGACCGGTAGACTATACAACCATTTTTTAGCATTTTCTTTTAAAGCGAAGTTGATTAGTCTAAGCCTAATGGAGTCCTCAGTTAATTGTTGGAGTTTTTGTAAGGCACAAACCTCCTCGAATTCGTGAATAAAAAGATATGGATCATCACCTTCACTCCCGGTAAACTTTGGTAACATGCTAATGTGGTGAGACTTAATCTCGAAATTATTACCATTAACCGGTGGTAAGGTAATACACGAGGGTTGGGCAGAACGGGAGGGGTAACAACGGTCTCTAAGAGAAACAGCCATCTTTACTACGGTTTCACTAACTTCTACGGGTTCAGAATCTGAAGAAGAAGAAGACAACTCAATCGGTCTTACTAATCTAGATGATTCGTTCCTAGCCCAAGCAGTTCGCATAAACACGTAGCAAATAAGTGCAAGAATTTAAACACTCAAAAGAAAATGTGGAAAATCGAAAGAAAGAAAAAATTCTAAATCTAGGGTTCCCTAAAATTAACTAGACCTTGCTCCTAACAACAAGATAATACTAAAACTCATAAAACTAAAAGTACTCGTCCTGATTGGCCAGGTCGGTGCAAGCATTGCCAAGAGGCTAAACACCTTCCTAAGACACCAATCCAAATGGCCAGGTAAGCTTTCGCTAGCCTAGACACCAACGAATGAATACTTCGAGATTTGTTCGTTTTAGGTTCTCTTCCTAGTTGAGCGCGAAATCCTAGGGCTAACGTCTAATTAATTTTATTAAAAAGGCTAGGGTATGCAAGATGAGAGATTAATTGTTGTGGGCTAAGGAAAGAGTGATGAATTCTCTCCCCTCATCTTGTGATTGGGTTTTGCCCTTAAAATTTATTTAAATAATGCAACACACAACGAGTTATAAAAAAACGATAAACAATTATGGATGCTTAAACTACGTGTCCTAATCTAAAGAAAAGAAGGAATTTAACATACCTCATTACTCCAGCAATCACCACAATTTACAAGGTATGAAAAAATTAAATACAAGAATTTAAATCTAAATGATGTGCTCCTAAGTGATTAATGCATGATGCAACAATTATGTATTCAACTAACTAATTATTTTTTAGATTTTTAATTAATTTATTTTTTTGATTTTTTTTATAACTACGTGATGAAATGATGAAAATAGGGAGATACGGGTTACCGAAAAATGCTTTCCGAAAATTTCTTCAAGTCTGGCAATTTCCACGTTCCAACGAGCTTTCCGAATCTCCAATTTTCTAAAAAAAACAAACAAAGAGAGCAAGTAAAACTAATTCGAAAAATTAAAAATTAAGGTGTGAAAAATAATTATAGTCCCCGGCAGCGGCGCCAAAAACTTGATGTTCTAAAAATATACATTTTAAATTGCAAGTGCACAATTTACATCGTTTTAATAATTTAAAGATTCGTTCCGCAAGGACTAAAATTATTTTTACAAAAACTTTAATTTTCAATTTAGGCGAATTAGACCAATTAATTTTGAGATGAGTTATTAACCAAGGACAACAAAAAAAGGAATGATAATAAGCTAATTAAAAATTCAAGTAACGAAACTAACTAAACTTTAAACATTAATTAAAATACTTGACAAATAAAAAAAATGGACAAAGGAAGACTAGTGCTTTTAAATCTAGATCTACAAACTAAAGACCATAATTAATACTACTAAAATTAGATCTAAAATTCAATACAACTCAAAAAGCAAAACTACATCTAAAATATCAAACCATTAAAGCTATTTTAACAAATCTAACAACTAAACCCAACAAGAAATAAATTTAGCTCTAAAATGTCAAACCCACTAATAAAATGGAGATTTAAAAGGGGTTCAACTACAACATAAAAAGAAAAGTAGATTCAAGAACATTAAACTAAATAGGCTCCTTTCAATTCTCAAGTACTTTACTTTTTTACTTGATGAAATTGAAATGGGTCATAGCCATAAAGGTGAATGAGACAAGTAAAATATAAAAGTAGATCTAAAATTTAAAGAGCTAAGTTTTAACACTACCAATAACTAGATCTATATCTAAAATATTTAAACAACTACAAGTAAATATCAAACCCAACAACCAAAACTAGTTCTACAATCTAGAATAAAAAAAACAACTAATAATAATAAATTTAGAGATCTAAATCATTGAACCCACATTTAAAATAGAGATTTAAAGGGGCTTATGACATGATAATAAATAATAAAACTAAGGAGTAAAGTAGAGAGATAAGTAAACTAGATCTAGAATATTAATCTAAAAGGCTCCTTTCATTTCCCAAGTATACAACTTGTGGTACTTAGAAAGATATCATAGTCATAAACTTAAAGAAGATAAGATGAAGACTAACATAAAAATAAATTAAGACTTAAAGAAGATAAGATGAAGACTAGCATAAAAGAAAATAAAGACTTGCATTAATATGAAAAGTGTTTACAATATTTGAGAGAGCTAAAAACTAGATCTAGAAAATTAAAAGAGAGGCTACTACTAAAACTAGGGTAAAAACTAGAGATGATTACAATGAGAGAATGAGATGTATTTATAGGCTAGGACTAGGGTTTTGGGTGGTGTTGGGTCAATCCCCACCATTCAAATGAGGTGTTTGTTGGTAAAATCTACACCATTGATTTTTGATTTCATCCACCAACTTGCTCTTTTGTCTTTTTCTCCTCTTTACTTTGTTGGCTTCCTTTTCTTCCCTTTTTTGCCCTTTCTAACCCATTTCTTCTCCTTTAATTATTTAATTTACTTATCTGCAAAATAAGAAAAATGCAATAAATTAACTAATAAAAATACGAAAGCGAGCAATAAAATAGGCATTAAAATATATAAAATTATGTACTAATCACTTTTATATTCGAGATCATCTTGATAGAGTAAATTACCTTATTTCTGAACTGGGCATATCTCATTTTTATTATTAATGATCTATTTTTGTAAGACATTTGGGTATGTGATATTTAAGTAATGTACTTTCAATTTATTTGTGATATATGTATGATTTAGGAGATTTCGTAAGACCTCCGTCATGAGTGAATAATCTCATGCTTTGGCACCACCTATACGGTGTATTTAAATTGTATGGGCGTGTCGCCGGAGTTATGAGACACGTTGAGTCATGACTATTGTGTATGTGTGTTTTGGCCATTTGGGTAACATTGTGTTTTGTACCATGCAAGCCCCTGTAAGATTTTGGGTAGCATTTGATTTGTTCTATGCAAGGCCCTATAAGTTTTGATGACTACATATTCTGGAGAACCGAAATTTAGGATATCCTGTAAGTGTAAGATTGTCTCTCATATCAGTAAGTATATTGACTTTCAGCTAAATGATTTGAGTATAATTTATAAGTGATAAGAATATATGGTGTAAGTATAAGTTTATTTTTATCAGAATTCAAGTGTATATGTTAATATTGTTCATTTAAGAATCCTTTAATTTTTTTCTTCTCATATTGTTGTTATTACTCATTGTCTCAACATTCAGTTTATATTCATATTGTCATCATTTAACCTTTGTTCACCTTGTCCATTTTTTCTTATATATCCATATATGAGTCTTTCGCTCATTGCCGATCTATGTTTCTTGATTTCCCCCGGCAGGTATTCATTATTAGGTGAGCTACCTTTTGGGAAGAGTGCGAGTTGTTGGTTTTGAGGAGTTGTAACGATTATATTTAGATTTGAATTTGTATAGTTGAGTTATATTTTTATTTTTGGATTGTAAGTTGCTGGATATTGAGCTGTTGTAACTTTTTATTGTATTTTTAGAGCATTTTATTTAAGTGAATAGTTCAGGATTTTAAATATAGGGACCTCCTAATAATTTTTATGCTCAAGTCCATTCAAGTACGAGCCCCCAACGGTTCTTCATCGATCCGTACATGGTACCCACACATATCTATCTCACAAGACCTATACCTCCTGCCAACGTTCACTCCATACTAACGAGTCTTCACCACGCTCATACGATAACAATCAAAAGCAAGATTCAAAATAGCATAAGCTTCAAACATGTCATGATGAGTCATTCTTGGTATTCACGAGTAGCCTTCTGTGTTTAATTAGGGTTTTTTAACAACAATAGGAATGAAAGGGGTAAAGTGTGTATATATAGCTGGGAGAGCCGTTAAAAATTAAACAAGTGAAAATACTCTTATGAAAAGTCACGGCGTTAGCCCAATTTGACGGAAAACAGCAAATAAGAAATGCAGTATAACACATGTAGTTTTTTAAGTGTGATATCCCAAGTGATCTGACACACAAACTACGCGTACATGAAATGCACTTTACTCAATTTAAAATAATTATTCGTAATTCAAAATTACTTAAAAATAAAAAATAAAAATTTTAAGTTAGTGTATGTTTGAATAATTTTATTAATTTGCATGATTCATAAGTTGTTACAAAAATTATTTATAAATTATGTATGTGAATAATAATACTAATTTTAATATGTTATTAATGAATATTGAATTCTTAATATTAGATTGGATTTTGGACAAAACTCTTGCATTACACATAACTAACATAAAAGCTACAATAATAGATAATTTAAATATTATTTTTTGTTAGATTTTATTTATATTACTGATCGTGGAATCATGAATTTTAATATTTTAATTTTAATAAATTATTATAAATATGTTGTATTTATTATATATTAAAAAGTTGGTATTTCTTCAAAGCTAAAAAAAATTATAATACAAAAATATAATAATATAATTTTTCAAATACAAATTCATCCTTCATATGTATTTTAACTAACCTAGAATTTACCTGATTAGCCGATCAAATATATTATTGACTCAATTTTGTATATAAATAACTTTCTAATACTTATAATATATATATCATAATTATATATTATACATGATATTTAAATTTAAAATTAAAATATCATGTATAATATATACATTAACTTAATAAATTAACATATACGCTATATATGATTTTTCTAAATCCACATTTTAACTTAATAAATTAATATATACGCTATATATGATTTTTGTTAAACAGTATGAGTGTTGCAGAAGGGAGGTTGAATGCAATTTGATAATTTATCACTAATCTTGCTAACAACAAACAAGAAGTAAAAATATCAAGTAAGAAATGCAGACAACAATAAGCAAGCAATTAAAGATAGGTGTTTAACTTCAAAAATTACTTTTATTAATTTTTGTTTGCTACAACTGACTGAAAAATAATTTCATCTTCGATAGAAGCAATAACAACGAGTTTACTAATGTTTCTATACTTGCGAAAATTCTGGCTCATTTGCATAAGTAAAAGTACTTGTGAGATATGTGAATTTATACTGAGACACATATCCCACTTACAAGAGTACTTTCCCTTGTTCCTAGAACAAAGCTTGAAATAGAAATTTGTTTTTTCCATTCAAATTTGTCTTCATTCCATTTGTAGATAAATCTGTTATGAGATGTACAGATATCCTTGACTCTTTGAGCACGCTTTATCTTTTTGTTCGCCTTCTCCCAAGTTACAGTAGTAAACTTGACAAACTAGGTAGTAATGTCAAAATCATTACTTGTATTTTCACTATCTAGTCTACTACCTAAAACAGACTGTCAGCTTCACCAAAAAGTTACTGTCAACCTTTAGCTTCTCTTTGGTGACAGTATATTCGTCTCCGCATACTTTGCTGTCAAGCTTTATAGTCTTCTAAAACATGCTGTCTTTCAAAGCTGCTGTCAACTATCCCTGCTAAAGTTGTTGTCAGTAAAATTTGTTGTCTTCAAATCTTCATTCTCCGTCAAGTTTACTGTCAATGGAATAGTTGTTGTCGTCTGTTCCAAATGTGCTATCACTTGAATATGTTGTCGTAGACTTCAGTTATAAAATGTTAATGTCAAATTCTTAACACATGTTGTGCCTGAACACTTTGTGAACTTCTAATTCATGGATCATGTTATTGTATTTGTACAAGACAGTAAATATTGAGACTTACTGTCACCTACTTGGCTTTTAAACATATTGGTACAAGTGACAACAAAACATACTGTCAATATACATATGACAATATATTTTACTCAATTAATTTCTAATTAAACTAAGTAACTTATGGCTGATTACAATGTTAACACAACAATCCCCAACAATTTTACTTTGAAATTTTTATTTTTTATGTAAATTCAAATAATTTTTATATATAATACAAAATTTATTTATAAAATAAAGTTTTGAAAATTAAACTATTTTAAATGGTTCGAGCTTCAATTAATCGATCATATATCTTATAACATTATATTGATTAACTACCTGGTTTTTGAATTATAAATATGTTAATTTTAATGAATGATAAAATTTAAAAATTCTTCCATAAAATAAAAAATATAATTATATATTAACCATATAAAATAACAAAATTATTTTTATAGAAGAAAATAATATATTAAACATATCTTTTTAATTAACATTTTAGTTGGATCAAAAGTTTCTATAAACAATTATATTAAAATTATTTTAATTTAATTTTCTCCTTTTCTCTTAATACAAACTTAATCCTCAAGTTTGTTAGTACTTTTTAATTAAATTTTAATAACAATAACAAAAATAATATTATAGTAGTACTACACTACAACTACGTAACCGCCTTTAGCAACTAGAATAGAAATATATACACACAATAGACACAGGGGTATGTTATGTATATATATATATATATATAAGTAAATCAAAGTAAAGCAAGAAAAACAAGAACCCAAAGTTGTTAAACTCATCTTCCGTAATCAATCACCATCCTCTCATCTTCACCCCCTTTTATATATATCTCTCTCCATATCATATATACCTATACATACAAACATTATTATTGTTATTAATATATAATTAATTAGTTAATTAAACCCTTTCTTGTGTTTGTAATTGAATTGATTCAATCGGAGATGGTGGAAACAAGGCGAGGATCGTCTTCCTCGAAGCGTCCGTTGGGCGACAAGTCATCGCCGATTCCTAATTGCAAACGCTCAAAGGTGCGATCTTTATTGTGTTTTTCGTGTTTTTTCGGGTTTTCGATTGTGTGTTTGTGTGAATTGTGGGTGTTTTGATTGGTTGTCAAGGCGGGTGATGAAACGTCGTCGAATAATGAGGCTAAAACCCTAGATCCGGGGAAGAATTCGGGTGATCAGGAGGCCAAGTCGGTTGATAAGGGGAAAAGGAAGGCTGATGTGGCACAACCGGAGAATTCGACTGATGCGGTTGTTGTTGGGGAGCCCGTGATGTCGTCGTTAGGTGAGGTTTCTTGGTGTTTTTGTTGTTGAATTTTGGTTGGTTTTGATGGGTGGATTGTTTGTGTTTAGGTCAATCTTTGTATAAGGCTAAGACTAGTGGCTCTTTGTTGAATCGAGGCAAGAAACAACAAGTCAAAGTAGCTGATGTTGGAGTTGCATGGGGGAAGCTCATTTCTCAGTATTCCAAGGTTTGTTTTCTGGAAGTCCGATTTTACTTTTACTTGTTTGCACTGTCTTTAGATTCGATTACTTTTGTGATTATTGATTGCAAATTTGGGTTATAGTTATCTATCTATGTATCGAGGTTTTGTGGGGTTGATGGTAGTTAACACTTGATGTACCTACATTTCTGTTGTACTTTATTGTGCATGACAAGAATTAAGAAGAATGAAAACAAGATGAATAAAAGAAGATTGGGTGAAATGATTCATTGGCAAAGCAATTTCATAATTGAATCTTTTAATAATTTTCTTGCTGTTGAATATGACGCGGATCTTGGTAATATCATAAATTATGGGCTTCTTGTTATAATTGAAACATGCTCCACATAAATGGCAGAAGATTCTTGACTATTGCCAGTCTTGTGCTCTGCAACTCAAAATATGAAGCGACTATGTTATCCTCGTGCAATTAACCATTTATATTTTAGTATGCTTGAGTTGTAGTTCATCTTTCTCATCCTATGAATGTAGTTTTATTAATGACCACAGTTAATAGAACATCTCTATTCTGTCTGATATGTTATTAGAACATATCTAACTCTTCCTATGAATGTAGTTTTATTAATGATCACACTTAATAGAACATCTCTATACTATCTGCTATGTTAATAGAACATGTCTATATTATCTACTATGGGATGATTGATCCTATAGGGGGTTTACATGAGTGTGCACTTTTACAGTGAACTTTCGGAACTTTAACAATTTTTTCAACAATCAAAACAATGAAATTGATCCTATAGGGGGTTTGCATGAGTGTATACTTTTACAATGAACTTTCGGAACTTTAACAATCTTTCAACAATCAAAACAATGATTTTAATTTACTCATGGTGGCCTCTAATAGGGTCTCTGGCACTTCCTCTCGCCCATCTCACTATTAAGTCATTAATCATAACAAGTAAATCAATTATGTTTTGCGATGGAAGTTTTCTAGGGTGAATAGTACCAATGAATGAAAACCAGTGTTGATGAACACTGCCAATGAACAGTATATACAATGAATATTATCTGAATGTAAACATTCCTGAATCTCCTAACAGTTAAAAACCGGATATACAAATTCAAGCTCTTGATAAGATAAGTTGGTTGGATTAACTGCATAAAATCCATTATCACCATGGTGATTCAATAAAAAATACTACTCCTAGGATTTTTCAAACAACATAAGACAAGAATTTGTTTGGATTGTAACCCATAATACCTTAAAAAAACAATCAATTTCAACAATCACTCAAAGTCTTCCAATAATAAAAGATTGCATCTCCTTATTAAGGAGTTCCTAAAACTTAAACAAGTAGTAAAATATTAATAAGGAAAGTAGTAAATAAAAGAAACAATTTTTTTATATTACTACTATGACCCAGGATATTCCTAATAATCTGTTTATCTATTATTATTAAACTTAATTTAAAAATAATATCTTTTTTCTGAATAATAACTTAAAATAAATACTAACTAATATCTTAATTCCTTGTCTCTTTTGTTTGTTGTTTTTTATAACCCAAGATATTCCTAATAATCTATTTATTTAATATTCTAATATTATTAAATTTAATAATAAAGCAAATGCGTCCTTAACTTTCTTGCTACTTTGTTCAGCAATATGTCTGTTGTGATAAATACTGACCACTACAGTTGTAATTGTCAAATGAACTGCTGAAGAAAAGATAATAAATGTCACTGTATCAGGATGACAGGATCTGTCTTGAGATCTTAAGAGTAAGCTTATATCTGGTGGAGAAAAAAGAAGGAAAAATGAATTTGATGTAATGCCAGATGGGTTAGAATAAGAAAGTTTGCACACCAGCTGTCGAGAACTAAATCTATGTTTCTTGTTCCTGTGGTCTTCTGTTATGAACCACTTTTTGGTTCTGGTCGGAATCTCTGATCTTCATTTCTTTCAAACTCTCTGTTCTTTAAATGTATATGTTTATATTTTATTTAATTATCAGCTATGCTTGTAAATCTGTTATATATATGTATAGACGTGTAGATTTATTTATGCATCATTGTTAAGCAGACAAAGTATGCTTTTAAGAAATTTGGAGCTCTAACCCTTGGAATCTTTCTTTTACTTCAGAATCCCCACATTGTTATGCGCCAGCCTTTTTTTACTGTTGGTCAAGGTCGTCAATGCGACTTGTCAGTAGAAGATCCATCTATCAGCAAGACATTGTGTGATTTGAGGCATATAGATGCGAAGGTATGCTCCTTATGTATTTAATATATAGATTGAGTGTCACTGAATCTAGATTAGTTTTTTCTAAATGTAGCTGTGAGATTTTTACTATACGTACTTATGTGTTCCTAATAAAAGATACCATCCCAGACTTTTCTTACAATCACTGGTGCAAAAGGGTATGTCAAATTAAACGGGAAGGTTTGCCCTAGGCATACGTGTATCCCTTTGAATGGAGGTGATGAGGTCATTTTCTGTCCATGCAGTCGACAGGCTTATGTATCCTTTTTTCAAAACATTTTGCATATATTTTGGCATTTGATTCTTTCTTCCTTACTAAATGTAGAGTAAATAAATTTCACTTTAGATATTCTCCACGAAGAATCTTCTTAACTTTATTTTCAGATATTTCAACAACTTTCAGATGATAACTCTGTTTCTGATGGCACGCCTCCTTCAGTAAGGGTGTTAGAATCGCATAGTGGTCCAATTAAAGGGTTACATTTTGAGGATGGGGTTAGAGATCCTTCTGCTGTTGCAGGTGCTTCAGTCCTAGCTGCATTATCTAATCTCCCAAAAGAATTCTCCATTCTTCCTCCCCCTTCTCCGCCTGAACTATCCACACTTCTTTCTCCTTGTAAAGTTTCAGATAACTGTAGCGTGGATGCTGATATGGGCTCAGTGGATCACTGTGAGGGGGCTGATGCTTCATTACCCGATAAAACTTCTGTTCTTTCTATGTCTAAAAACACTATTAATCACAACAGCCCTGGTCTGGAAGCTTCTGTTGATGCAAATATAAGGCAGATTCCTGGGGTAACCCATCGACCGACACAGGGTTCACGGATGCTTGCAGGATTGGTCGCACCCGAGTTTGATTTGACCAGTAGCATCTCTAAAATACTTGACTTTCAACAGGAAGTAGGAGAATCCAAGTATATCAGTCCAATATTATTATTAAGGAGGCTTCAACTGTACAAAGATGGCTTACGACAAAGAGTGTTCAAATCCGAGGACATTGATGTCTCATTTGAAAGTTTTCCATATTATTTAAGGTGCAGACTTTTTGTTACTAATAAAGTTATTTCCTAAAGCTAATCCATCAAAATATACTAATAACTAAATTTATATTTGTAGGTATGGTCAATGGTGTATCTCTTAATTTTCAGCTCATGTTTATTATGTTTTTTGGTATATTGAAAGTTACTTTGTCGTTTCTCTACATTCTTTAAAAAAATGAATACACCTTATCTGCAATGAATATTACCGTATCTCCCATAATTTTTCCGAACCAGATTAGGGGTTCATGTCTTATTGTTTTCTGTTTGTTCTCTTTACATAGTTCTTTTTTGCATCTTTTACTTTTTCTTTCCAAAGGCAATAGCCCAGTCAAAGCTGATTTTTCCTCCTAATTTGTATTTTTGTTGAATAATTATCGTATTGTAGTACTATTTGTAAGGCTTGATTGGGTTAGTTAAATATAAAAATTTGGTTTATTAATTATATTTGAGGGTTATATTTATTGCAGTTTTGGCCTTTATTTGTAAGTATCCATCTTTCTCTGCTCTTGAGAATCCCACCTGATAAGAGTTTTGTTATTAAAACTATTAATTAATATCATACTTTACTTGACAGTGAGAGTACAAAAAATGTTCTGGTTGCTTCAACCTTCATACATTTGAAGTGTAATAGATTTTCGAAGATAGCTACCAATCTGCCTACAGTGTGCCCAAGGATATTATTATCTGGTCCTGCAGGTATTGCACGAAAATCCTTTGTTCAAGTTTTTAAATCTGATCAACAAAATTGATTTTTAATCTGTAGATTAGAGATGCAATGAGAATAAGATGAAGCGCCTGTATGAACAGGTTCTTTTTATATCTAGCTGTAATAAAGAAATTTTTATTTAAATATAGTGTCACATAACGATTAATTAATAGAAAAATAAAAGCTTAATCGCCTACTGTTACTTTAATGCCACATTCCACCAAAGGGTTTTTTTTTGGGGGGGGGGGGGGGGTTTGGTTGACAAAGAAGTGAACTTAATATATATTTCTCCCGAACCGTCAAGTTGACAGCATAGACTCAAAACATTTTAAAGATGACATTAATCAGTACAGATAAGGAACAACTAGTTTAATCAATAATTTTTACATGTCCTTGTATACGTTTGAAATTCATATTATCAAATGTTGTTTTATCTCTATCTTTAATTTGTTTCAACATTTCTGGTGCATATAAATATATTAAAAGGTACAACAATTATACATCTGTATCTGGCAAACTTTTAATTCAGTGTGATCTGTTTTATTCTGGTACGAATGATGAGTATTTTCTAGCTATGTTTCTTTTTGCGATATGAATATGCTTTGAAATTTTAATCACGTTTGCAACCATCAGGTTCGGAAATATACCAGGAGACATTGGTTAAGGGGCTTGCCAAACATTTTGGTGCTACACTTATTTTAGCTGATTCTCTTCTACTCCCTGGTGTAAGCTTCTAGATATACCTCATTTAAAAGCATGCCTTATTGATATTATGAGACTGCACTAATGAGCTCTCCGGACAGTGTAGATGTTTTCTAATGAATGCGCTTTGTTCTATTAATGATCCTTCAATTTTATTCAGGGTCCTGCCGCAAAGGAACTTGATCCAGTGAAAGAATGTTCAAGGCCTGAGAGAGCAAGTGTGTTTGCCAAACGCGCTCAGGTCGCTGCATTGCATCTTAAGAAACCAGCTTATAGTCGGGAGGCTGGTGTTACCGGTGGATACAGCCTTGGTTCTCAAGCTCAACCTAAGCAAGACTCATCTACTGCTTCATCCAGAATATACACTTTCAAGAAAGGCATGCAATCATTCTTCCCACTCTAATTTAGTTCATCTTATTTCCATTGAACTTGAACTATTTTGACACAAATCCTTAATATACGAGTAAACAATGTTCTTTGTTTTGACATCCACATCACTATTATCTTCAATACTCTTAAAGTAATTATTGCAGTGCTTAAAATATTGTTATATTGACAGGTGATAGAGTGAAGTATGTGGGTTCTTTACAATCTGAATTTTCACCATTAAGGTACATTTCCTCCCCTTATTGTGATTGTCTTTTGACAGAAAACATGTCTTTATGTTTCACAAACATTAGAGGTAAGGTTCTGCATGTCTTATGAAAACAGCTAATTGCTTACAAAAACAAGTGCATATCTGATCCTGTAAAGTACCTTTGCTTGGTAAAGGCCGTTAATTTAGGGTTTATTGATGTATGTATGCATTATTTACACACATTTTCTGTATTACTTTCTGTGTAGTACAGATTACAGAAAGCAAGCATGCAAAATCGAAGTTTACTTGGAAAAAAATTATTTGTCACTAATAAAAAATATTTCTCCATTATAATGTATCCATATTCCTACAGTAGATTGTAAACACACACACATACATATATAGAGAGAGTTTTTTTGCTACATCAGATTGTTTTATGCACTTGCATCATCGTTTTTAGAACAAAGATAATGTATTGTTGTATATGTACATGCTTATTTGTAGTACCCTAATTCATGTTCAAGCATAGGCATCCTTTGTGGAGCTGGACCTTTCTCTGTCCATCTGTTATGGATCCTTTTGATTCCCCTTTAACCTAGGGTTATAAGCTTTTGGTGAAGACGTTTATCTGAACTCTAAATTGAACTTAAGTACTTCGAGAGATTAAGATGAATATCAACAGAACTATAAATAGATCTCAAAAGATAGAGAGAAATTAAAAGATATCAGGAGCATTATATACTCCCTCAGTCCCACCCATTTGTTTACATTTGGAAGAGGGTGTCCGGCACGCATTTTAAGGTGCATATAAAGTATAGTTCCATAACTTATTTTTTATTTTTTTTCTCTGAATAAAAATTTAAACATTTTAAATTTTTATTCAGAAAAAAAAATTAAAAAAGTTATGGAACTATACTTTTTATGCACCTTAAAATGTGTGCCGGACACCCTCTCCGAAATGTAAACATATGGATGGGACGGAGGGAGTAACAAATTAGGCAAAGTAAATTTAGGAATAGAAAACATGTGCAAGAGAATTTTGCTTTGGAAATAAATTTTAATTTGCTTCCACTAGGTGATGGTTTCGTACATAATATAATAGTTTGAAAGGACTCAGGAAACTTGGCAATGACAATGCTGTTACCTTTATACTCCAGTATTCATGTACTTTGATATCATAACAACCATTGTCTAATAAAATCAGTAGCACAAAAGATTGAACTGCAAGTCTGTAACAATTCTTAACCCTTTTAGATAACCATGTTCCAGTATCTCCATGCTCTATGCTTTCCAAGAAACCCTTTAAATTAATGCCCTAACCTTCGTCTCTTTATTTTTACAAGCAACTGTAAGTGCTATCTCTTTTCTTGGTCTCCACTCTCCAGGCACCCGAGGTCAGTGCCTTAGCTGTTACCTGGACAACTTCTCTTAATTAAAACATCCTTTAGTTTCGAAAACTATTAACTGTCATAAATTTGGTTTTCAACTCTTGGTTTCGGTAACCCATTTTGCTAGTTTTATTTTACTCCAAACTCTGAAAGAAAAAACCATTTTCTAGGTCCGCATGTTTCAACCGTCCCTTGGTTCAGAGTCACTCTTCCTCCAGCAACGCAATTTCGATACTAAATCTTTTGTGAAACTTGTATTGCTGCAGTTCTTAGGTCTGTATCAAAAGTTGGACAATTAAAAATGCTTGTATCGAAAGATTCCATCTCAGTTCTTTCTTGGTCCTATCCTTCCACAAGTACATCTTAAAGAATGATTTATTCCCCACATGTATCGCTGGTCTTTTGATTTTTCCACTGATTCAATCATTTCGTCTATTTTCTGGCCTTTCTTAGCCTTGTCCTTCACCAAATTGGATAAGAAACCGACATTGGATAACTGCTCTCCACCTTTTTTGTCCTTCGTAAAGTTTGTTCTCTCATTGGTAGGATGTAATATGATTATGGAAATAAAATGTCAAACATAATAATTTACTTTTACATTTTTTCCTTTCAGGGGGCCACAATATGGGTTTAAAGGCAAAGTGGTACTTGCATTTGAAGAAAATGGCTTTTCCAAGATTGGGGTTAGATTTGATAGATCAATTCCAGAAGGTAATGATCTTGGGGGCCTTTGCGAAGAAGATCATGGTTTTTTTTGTGCTGGTGAGCAATTCGCCCTCGTCTGGTATATGTACCTAATTTGGTTTTATTCCTCCATTAATCGTCTTTAGTGACAATTGCTATTTCACTGTGCAGCTGCCTCGCTTCGCCCTGAATCTGCCAGTAGCGGTGAGGCTGAATTACTTGCAATCAATGAACTCTTCCGGGTAGCCATTCTTTACTGGCAGAATTTTTTTTGCCTTGTTTATATTAAAAAGAGTAAATTGCCGTTTGATGGCCTATCGTTTAATTTTTTTGGAGTTCAATGACTATTATATAAATATATTTTAATGCAATTTAAGGCCTTTAGTCAAAATTTTCCAAACACTGTTAGACTTTTTATAAATCATACATAGACCGATGGACAAAAAGGTAACTAGCCGTAGTAAATACTCTGGTAACGGGGGCAAGTCATCTACAGTTTCACTTTCACAAATCATACATGCATACATACATACATACAGTATACATACATACATGTATATACTTAGCAAGCTGATTGGCCAGCATACTTGAAAATTTTCCAAAAATATATTGAAATATAAATTGGTTCGACAACTTGTCTGGAAGTTTAATTTAGTTCAGGTGTGGGGGATTGGCAGAATCTTAAACTCACTTCTTCTTAACAAAACTTCGTATTTTTATATTTTTACCATTTGTATGTGCGCGTGTGCTTGTGAATTTTGGGGCTGAACAATTTAATATATAGCTTCAAATTAGTACCGAAACATATGGTGTAAATTATAGATAGATTTCATCTAGATTCTGGCCTGAATCAAACGCCTAATTTTACATCTCATCTTCAACATTTTTAGTTAATATACATTTAAGACTTCATAGAATATTTGGGTGTAAGAATGACTTTATCAGTGTAATATGGTAAATGGATATCTGAAACGATGTTATATAACATCAATGAAGTCCCTAAATTGCATCAAAATCAAAATTTAAGCTATCAATGTGTTTATCTTTATATTATGGCCACTAAACTATAAAAATATTAAACTACATGCCATCAAAGTGCAATTTACTCTTACAAATTTTCCCTTCTTAATATGAGTTGCTCATTAGATGTACTTCTATCTGGGAACGTGTGTGTGTGAGTATTTTAATTTCTTCTAACTGACCTTCGCAAGAAAAACCTGTGAATTTGACATTTTACAGGTTGCTACAGAAGAAAGTAAAAAGTGTGCATTAATTTTGTTTGTGAAAGACATAGAGAAGTCTTTACTGGGGAATACAGAGGCATATGGAGCTTTTAAGAGTAAAATTGAAAGTTTACCTGAGAATGTAGTTGTCATTGCTTCACATACACAAATGGACAATCAGAAGGAGAAAGTAAGTTACTATACTCGTCTATCCCCATTAAAAAAATTCACTGGGTTTGTGGGTGGGATTCTGGGAAGATAAAGTGTTTAAATATGACATTATTAACTTTGCAGTTTCTTGAATAATATGTACTAAAAGTTTAATCATGTTTCAGTACAATCCTGGTAGTCTTCTGTTTACCAAGCTTGGAAGTAATCAAACATCTCTACTTGATGCTTTCCGGGTATGCAATCTATGAGCTTGTCATTTTGTTTTTCACCCCCTATAATTTGTTTTAGTTCTCCGCCATTTTGTGTGTGATTGTTGACTGTAAGCTGTGTGCATATTTGATGATAATTTGTAATTTCATTAATTAGGGGTATATCTTTCTTGATATTTTGTTGATGTGCAGTTATAACATCATTTCCTTTTGTTTCACGTTATGAAAGATATAATATTGGTCAGTCTAATTGCTCAGATGAGCTGCGTAAAAAGAGGCAAGTGGAATAGAAAGATAAAAGTGGGAAGGTTGAAGAAAATGAGAGTGGTTTTTTTAATGATGAAGTTTGGGAAGAATATGACTAGTACTAGTAAGTTGGAATCATCTTGTCAAAAAAGAAGAAGTTGGAATTATCATTGATCCCTGGATTGGTGAAATTTGCCTTACTGTAAATTTATAGGGAAGGAATGAAAGAAAAAATGATATTATAAATAATACCCAAATGTAATCCAAGTTTCATTCCTTTCTCCCTATATCATTATTCAATCAAATGAAGCATTACTGTTTTAATGTTTTCCAAATGTTTAGAGCTTGCTATACTCACCAAAGCATAGCATGATCACTCCACAGATGACAAGCACCTGAGTGTTGAGATACTGCCCACATGTTTTGGTTATAAAAAAGGAAAAATGATTTTGTTCAACACCCATGCTTACTATAATGCTCCAACTGTTGTAACCTATCAAGTCAAGTACACTAGGTCTGTGAAATCCAATATGCTTTTGGTTCCTGCTTTTGGCGAATTATTTTCACGTGGAATAAATTTAATTGAATAATGTAGTAGCTAGTGAAATCTTATCAAACTATACATCAATACATGTATGTAGTCTATATGATGATACATTTTTTGTGCAAAATATGTCTTTCCCATGATCAACCCCCATATAATATTATATAAGATTAATTTAATAAGCAGGGTATAATTGTAAGTTTACAATGAATAAAATGGCTTATTTTTTGTCTCAATTCCATCCCCATGTTGGAGTTTAATATACATAATAAATAGATTTTGTTCTACTAAAATATACTACTCTCTCCGTCCCTATTTACATGTCCATTTTGACTTTTTTGGAGTCAAATTGACTAATTTTTGACTGATTATTAAAAATTATTCTTTTATAATTTAAAAAAACTAAAAAAATACATTTTAAAGTAAATTATATATACTTTTTAACAATATAAAATTTTAATTTTTTTCAATTATATATTATTTTTAAATTACAGTCAAAGATGAGTCAATTTGACTGCACAAAAAACAAAGTGGACATGTAAATAGGGATGGAGGGAGTATCATACATTTTTGTAAAATTGGTGTTCCTCAAACTGATGTAAGAAGTTTATCCTTCAGGGGAGCCTTGGTCGAATGCAAGACAGAAGCAAAGAAACCCCCAAAACAGTGAAGCAAATCACCCGTCTTTTTCCGAATAAAGTATCAATTCAGATGCCTCAGGTGATATTTCATGTTTTATTGTCTTGCACAATTACGATCCTGTTACAATATATGCATATTGTTAATCTAGAAGAAATAAATCAGAGATAAGCAAGAAAAGAGGAGGCAGTAGCAGAAAAGAAATATCTGTATATATGTATTAATTGCCAACTCCAATTATAACAAGGAGGCACTGCCTCTTGTATAGAAATTTAATACTTGGTGGCTACTGTTGTTGCAGTTACCATGGTAGGTGCATGATGTCATGGTGCTGGCATAAGTGCATGATGTCATGCTTGTGCTCCTATCTTAACAGTTTTCAATAAAGCATTTGTAATTAATATTTGTGGATTGTGGCAGGATGAATCACTGCTCTCCGAGTGGAAACAGAAGTTGGATCGTGACGTAGAGACTTTAAGATCACAGTCAAATTTAGTTACCATGCGCTCGGTGAGTAATCAATTGTTAATGTGAAGCAGATTGATTCTGTAAATGAACTTTTCCAGTTATCTTCTGTTTTGATTGTCACTGTAATCTTATTTGTAGTATGCTCATCATGTTCTTACATTAAGTTGCTGTTCTGTTCAAGATGCCAATAATTTAATTTATTGCAATACATCTCCAAAGACTTTACATCTCGTTGTTTTAAATTCAGGAGGCTAAATAGAATTTAATTTGAAGTGTATGTACATATTTGTCATGTATATCACTTTTATATGTTGATTGGTAACTTTCATGTTGCATGCTGGTCGTTTGTCAAAAAAAAAATGTTGCATGTTAGCCATATCCGTAAAAAGTGTTATATTGATTTGTTTGAAGTTGATGTTAAGGTGGGTTGTCAACTGTTAGTCTTTCTTGTACATCTTTTTTACAATTATTTTAAACATGCCTCGCGTGTTCATTATACGTGGTTGTCAGAGACTTAACTTTTATACGTGGTTGTCAGTTGGAAGGAATCTTAATCATTATTGTAGCAAGTAGTTTGGAAGTATATATATAATTAAAGAGAACAAACCTGCATGATCGTGCCATTGATGGAAAAAGAACAATAGGTCACATACTTGCATTCGGTTTTATAACAGAAGCATCAAAGGACTATGATATTATCAGAAATGTTGTATTGATGTTAGAAAATGTCAAAATGAGTTGTACGAAGGTCAGTTTGGGGTTTCATTGACATAATGAAAATAGTGGAGAAGAGTCCGTGTAACTGACTTGGGTATTCAAAAAATAGCAGTAGGTAACTGTGTGAAACAATTTTTTTTTATATGCAACTGTTAGAGTCACCAAAGATCCTCCACAGACTTGGTATATAATATATATCTAGATATATATGAATGTGTTGCTTTTCTATTAGGCTATTTGTTGTGACATTGATTTAAATTTTCCTGGTCCTTGTGTGCCAAATTCTTAATTTTCAGGTTTTAAACAGAACAGCAATCGATTGCCCTGAGCTTGGAGCATTATCTGTGAAGGATGAAACCTTGAATATTGAGAGTCAGTTTACATGTTTATCAGTTATGAATAATAACTTTTGTATTCACTTTGAGTTTGTCATTTACTAGCACTTCCATTGTCAATGTGGAACAGGTGCAGAGAAAGTTATTGGTTGGGCTTTGAGTCATCACTTAATGCATTCTTCCGAAGCTTCCATCAAAGATGCTAAAGTTTTGTTATCCATTGAAAGGTAAAACATCACTAGTGTATATTAAATATGAAAAAATGGGAAGGTTATGGTAGCAAATAAGAACCGTTATACCTTCTTGCTACTCTTTCCATTTGCAAGTATTTAAATTGCTTTCTTGTTTATCTTTGCAGTATTAGGTATGGGCTAAATATTTTACAAGGTATTCAAAACGAAACCAAGGATCTGAAGAAATCACTGCAGGTACAGTCTATGGTTTAATAGTTTGTCTAGTTTGGATTATTAATGATTAGTGATTTACCTAGAATAATTTTTGGGTTTATCTTTGTGAGTTGTGATTTGACCTATAGTCCAGTGTTACTCCAAAGTCCTTACTCGACCTATAGTCTATGTATAAATAACACTAATGCATGTGTATTTTAGGATGTGGTTACCGAGAATGAATTTGAGAAGAGACTGCTTGGGGAAGTTATTCCACCAAGTGATATCGGTGTTACTTTTGATGATATTGGAGCTTTAGAAAATATTAAAGATACCTTGAAGGAATTGGTGATGTTACCTCTTCAAAGACCAGAACTGTTCGGTAAAGGACAGCTAACTAAGGTTTGATTTAGAATATCTATATTTTATAGTGGATATAGATTTCCTTTGTATATCTTAACTTTAGACATCTGCAAGATTTGGGCACTGAACTGTTGCTTCTTTGTAGCCTTGCAAGGGAATACTGCTTTTTGGACCTCCTGGTACTGGCAAAACTATGCTTGCAAAAGCTGTTGCAACTGAGGCTGGTGCAAACTTCATAAATATATCCATGTCTAGTATCACCTCAAAAGTAATTATCCTGATTAGCTGATATCTTCATATTTTCATGATGTGATTTTGTTCTTTCAGAGCTAAATATCTTTTTTTCCTTTTTCTTGCAGTGGTTTGGCGAAGGAGAGAAGTATGTTAAGGCTGTTTTCAGTCTGGCTAGTAAAATTTCTCCTAGTGTAGTTTTTGTTGATGAGGTATTGTGCATGGGAATAAAAAATCTGATGTCTAGCTTTGAGTGAATCATTTAATCTTTTCATATTTGGGTGCCTATTTGTCTTTGGTACTATCTATATAAACATTTGTTTTTGGTTAATACAACATATTGATTTCATCATTTATAGGTTGACAGTATGTTAGGAAGGCGTGAGAATCCTGGAGAACATGAAGCAATGCGTAAAATGAAGAATGAGTTTATGATGAACTGGGATGGTTTGCGCACAAAGGATAAGGAAAGGGTACTAGTACTTGCTGCCACCAATAGACCTTTTGACCTGGACGAGGCTGTTGTCCGAAGGCTACCCCGTAGGTAAGTTTGACATCTTTTATTATTCAAATTTTTATTAGTTTGTTAAAACCTTACCTCTTCCATTACTGTTGTATTACTGATGATATGATCTTATTTGTGAAGATTGATGGTCAACCTCCCGGATGCGACAAATAGGGAGAAAATTTTAAGTGTTATATTGGCAAAGGAAGAACTGGGACCCAGTGTTCGTCTTGAAGAGATAGCTAGAATGACTGATGGATATTCAGGAAGTGATTTAAAGGTATGTTTTGTTGGTGCGATCTAATGATTTGTCTTTGAAATCCTTATTATTTATCAGTATTTTTCTTTATCTATTCTTCTTTTTGTCAGAATCTTTGCGTGACGGCTGCTCATTGTCCTATAAGAGAGATTTTGGAGAAAGAAAAGAAGGTTTGTAACTCTTGAGAATATATTTTTCATGCTGTAGCGATAGTGACTTCTTTGGTGCTAATGAACCAAAATAATTTGGCGATGTCATTTTTTGATAAGATTTATATGCTATTGTGCTGTTGTTTACATTTAAAAATCAGGTTCCTGTATGTTTCCATCACTCTCTCAGTAAGGAAATATTCTTTAATTTTCTTGAGGAAACAAGAACATTTACTCTGTAATGTTCCTTTGATTCTTGATACGACAGGGACTTCAATCTGTAGATTGTAGTACTTGTATGATTATTAATGTACTATTTTTTTCATGTACTATCTAGAGGTACTGTTATGAGTCTTATGACTTTTACTGTGTCTAGGCGTGTTCTTACAAACATTGTTTTTATTACTTGTTTGTGAAACTATCTGTGTATAATATGCTGTTCTGATATCCAACTCCCAGATTTGTTGCTTTTAATACTGTTATATTTACTAAAAAAAATTGAAGTTGGAAGGGCGTAAGCTAAATTAACTTGACGTTTTGACATTTTACATTTATACAGAATATCATTTTTCGTCTTCTCTGCTTCTTTCCCAATACATGTATAGAGAATATTACTTTTCGTCTTTTCTGCTTCTTTCCCAAGGCAAAGTTAGGTTATGTTGACATCTGCTCAGTTTAATGCTTGCTTCCTTTCTGATAAATAGTCGTCCTATCGTGGATGAGCACTTATGTTGGCCTGAGTGTTGTACGCTGCTTTGTTCCTTTTTTTTACTGCTAGTTTTTAGTACATGTACATATGCTAGATTATAGTGTATGTTTTCTGTTACATGCGTGTAATGTAAAAGTTAATGACCTATATACATGTGATTTCAGGAGAAGTCTTTGGCTTTGGCGAAAAATGAACCAGTGCCTGCATTACGTAGCAGTGCTGATATTCGGCCTTTGAGTATAGATGATTTTAAATATGCTCAGGAACAGGTATCGCGAGTGATTAATTATGTGTTGTCATAGTTGACTCTAAATTTTGAGAAGCTTGTAGATAAGTTAACTGCATCTATTTTGACATTATAGTTTGTGTAAGATCCTCCGATATTGTTGGCCTGAATCTTGCACACTTTTCTTTAGCTACTGCTTTATTATCATGCTTGATTTTGGTTTGCATTTACGGTTCCTCTCTTTGCTCAGCAATGAGGAGCGGGAGCTGGAACAAGTAAACAATAAGCATGTTCTAAAATTTTGATTAGGCTGTCTTGATAACCATTCTGTTTTGATTGCGTTCAGGTATGTGCAAGTGTGTCATCTGAGACTGCAAATATGAATGAGCTTCTCCAGTGGAATGACTTGTATGGTGAAGGTGGATCGAGAAAGAAGACCTCTCTTAGTTACTTCATGTAGAGGAGGCAGCCAAATGTATAGCGTTAAACCCTTTTTTTTTATGTTGACGGTGTCAAAAATGTCCAGGGAAGACCAATGCCCCAGAATTCTTTTCCCTGTTAGGCATGTGTATTATATCTCTAGTTCGTAGAGTAATCCTCTCACCCATAGAAGAATTAAGTTGTAGCAGAGTTTTTTCCCCGCCCATAAAAGAATGAAGTTGTAGCCCAACCATGCGTTTGGTCTTTGCTTAGGTATGAGTTTACCATGTACATACAATTTAGACTGTATTAATAAAGTATGTATTAATAATTGAGATTTAAAAGTTTCCCATTGTATACCTAGTAATCTAAACTGATCAACGCAAGTGCGGGGGTACCATGTTTAGCTTGACGCAGGAAGAACTTCATGCAAGGCCATGTTTAACTAGGCAAAACTTGCAGGACAGGAACAGTCGATTTATTGGGGAAGGCTGTACTTTAGCCCTTACTGGGTTCGGCCTTGCTGTTTCTTTGTTTCCGTCGGATGGAAGGCATGGCGGCCTTGCTGTTTCTTTGTTTCCGTCGGATGGAAGGCATGGTGGGGTAAAAATGTGAACCAAGTAAAATAGAGGAAAAGGCTACTAGTTAGGATGGAGGATAAAAAGGAATATTAGTATATGATTACGTTAGTAAAAATTAGTTGGGGCACAGATTATTTAAAAATTATGGAACATTGTTGCCGGCGAGTAACTAATAATCATAAAAGAACATTTCATAATCGTAAGCATATCGTTTGTTCTCCGAGGGTTGCCGGCTTGTATACTAGTGTAGAAAGCTAGGTACGAAAGCATCTAAATTTTTATTCAAAAAAGAAAATTAAAAAAGTAATTTATACAAACAACTCTTTTTTACCTCTTAAAAGTACGTTGAGAAACTCAAATTGATATTTTAAAATGGAGGGAGTAAATTTTTTGTCCATTTTTACTATGTATTACTTTAATGATTTTATTTTATTTTTTAAATGTGACTACAATACAAATATATTTCAAAAAATAAACCCTACTATATGAAGAAATCGTGATTGCACAGATTTATGTATACAAGTATATATATCTATAAGCTTATAATCCGTGCGAAGCACGGGATGAATAACTAATATTTAAGTAATTTTATTTTTTATATTATATTTTATTGATATTTATTATAAAATTTTATAATATTGAGAATTTATGTTAATATAATATTATCGGTAAGTAGTTGTATAAAAGGAGGACTATCGGGGTTAGAGTTGTACTTTATTATACAATGATATTTATATATTAATATTCATAAACTTTAATGATATATTAAATAAAAATTATAAGATAAGTAGGATTCTTAAAATAGAAAATATAGAATATAATTTAAATATAATATAATATTATTTATGAGGAGTTGTATAAAAAAAGGATTACCGGGGATTAGGGTTGTATATATGATATATATATATATATATATATATATATTAAAAGATTTTATTAAAATTGAATGATTAAGATCATTTTTATGGCTCATCTAAAATTAAACGATTAGGATCTTTTCTATGATTCACATTGGACCAAAACTTTTAATCTTTGCGAAGCACGTGATAACTAATATTTAAATAATTGATTTATTTATTTATTTTATTTATTGATATTTAATATAAAATTTTATAATATTAAGAATTTATGTTAATATTATATGTTCTCTTATTTTATATAAATTTATTCTATTTAATATAAATATGTTATAATATAAACCCGTGTTATAATAAAAATAATTTGGTCTAAAAAAATAAAATTTTAGTTAATACAGATATGTATATATTTAAGACCCATATTATAATAAGTAAAATTATATAATTTGGGTTAATGTTATAAATTATATAATTGGGCCTAAGATGTAAATTTTAGTTAATATAGATTTATATATAGTTAAGATCCGTATTATAATAAATAAAATTATATCTAATACATATCTATTTTTTAAGCCCGTGAACCAATATCGACGACCGACCAACTAAAATTTTTGATTTTTCAGTTATAATAATATAGTATAGATTTGTGGGTGTTTTGGGGGTAGGGGCAAGCCTTTTGTTGTGCCGTTAATATCACTGAGTTTGATTTTTCAAAATTATCTGAAAATAGAAAAAAAATATTAAACTTTTATCAATTTCCTCTCTAAATTCTTCTACCCGATTTTATACCAACTCCAAACCTATTTTCAATATTCTGAATACTTCAAACTAAAATTTCTGTGAAAAGAGCATCTTCAACCATGTCAGGTAAAATAAATAGCTAAAATATAATAAAATAATAATTTGTTAAATTATAGATAATTAAAAAAATATTTTATTCCAACCACATTAGTTATAACGGATAGCTATATTTAAAAAAAATATTTTATTATTATAATTATTGAAGGAAAATGAGATGAATATACAATAAGTTTAAAATATCAATAAATATTTGGAGGAAGACGAGGGGGAGAGTTTAGAGAATGAGAAATGGATCAATAAATTTAAAGGATCAAAAGAGAATGTTTATAATTATATTTAACATGCGTGCTTCTTTGGAGTTGTTTTTTGACAGCACATGGATGATATACCTAACAGGTTTTCATAATTAGAGATGATCTAAATAAATATTGCCGAATTGTCCATAAATTTTGAAACTCTTGTAAACATGTTTGTCCCAATTTCATATTAAACTCGTTTTCACTATTCTGAATACTTTAAATCAAATCTCATTTTTACATCTATATTATATTATTAAAGCCGCAAAAGCAAATGTTTAGTTGATTGTCGGTCTGATCCTTTTGTATCTCACTCAACTTCAAATACATATGTTTGTCTCATACTCAATTTTAAACACATTTTTTAATCAATATACTATTATATTTTAATTTTCTCAAAAGTCAACCTATTTAATTTATTTAATATCATAATTTATTAATTAAATTTTATGAATATTAAAATAATATTATTATTTTATTTATATTAATTAAAATTTATTATTGTGCTCTATCTATATTATATATATTCTTATATTATATTACTCTAAACGAACTTTTTTAAATTAAAATATAGAGTTATACTAAAAATATAATAGCATGTTTCAATTTCATCATCGCTCAAATATTTTACTTTATTTTAAATTGTAATTTTATAATAAAAAATTTTGAATATTAAAATTATATTAATATTTTATCTATATTAAATCATACTCTTTTATTTAAATTTTAATTAAAATATTTCTAATATATTTGAAACTCTTTTTATTAATAAAAAATTATTAATGTTTTGCACGGGTTATAAATATAAATATATAATAATAAATATGATTAATATTTTATCTATATTAAAACATACTCTTTTGTTAACTAATATAAATATATAATAATATATTAATGAGACTTTAAATACATTATATAAATATAATTCAAAACTAATTTATCTCATGTACAACATTACATAAAAAATATTAATAACATAAATAATTAAATTAAATATTTAATTCATTTAAAATATATAATATATTATTTATTACTCTTCTCTCGTGCATTGCACAGGTTATACGCTAGTATATAGAAAGTGAATACGTTGATAAATTTAGAGAAATTATCGATCATACTCTTTTGTTTTTTTTACTTTTTGTAGTAGTGTTATTACGTATTTTAAATTTACGAGTGCTATCCATGAAATATATGATTACATTAAATATGTTATTTTATTAATTAAATAATTAATCAAACGTTAATTTTATCAATTTTATAGAAAAAACTCAATATTACCCGTCTCGTTTTAGTTTTTTTTTCTTTCAAATGGTGTCATTTCACCCGCAAGGGTTGACTCAGTTGGTTAAAAAGAGGAATATCATTTTCTTGGTCACATATTTGAATCTCACGGGAGGAGAATGTGTGGTTATGCCATCTGAGTCAGACTACTGTCGCTCTTGTGCGGTTTACCTAGTCCACATGGTTTGCAGGCTATTACGTGAGTCTGTGGGTTAACCCAGTGCACACCCAAAAATGGTAGCGGTTGCGGGTTTTTATAGTAAAAAAAAAGTGTCATTTCGTATTTTTAACTTACGATTGACAGCCTTGATATTCTGTACTAGTTTTTCCTTGTTTAGACTGTTTTTGTTAATTATTTTGAGTATTCTGTTTTCAATAGTATGAGACTATTATAAGTAGCGAGTATCTATTCCGCAGATTTTTTTTATAGTATTTTAACGTTTAGTTAATGTTTTAATTAACATAATGACATTGAAAGTCATATTACTAGTCCTATTTGTAATAAATAGATGACAACTCAACTCAGATAAGAAAGCGAAGTAAATAATAAATATTGAATATAGAGGAAGAACAAAAAAAGCCATGACAGGACAAGAGAAGACACAAAGACCACTACAGCAGAAATGAGAATCAACATTATAATTAGTCATCCGTGAACCAGACCAGTGCACAGGGTGTCAACAATGTCAGTGAAGATTCGTCATCAAAAAGTTCAAGTGGTTAAAAAGGTTATTGTTGAATAACAGAAGAGTCTTATCTACATCAACAATAGTCAAGCCTTTAATTTAATTCTCTATTAATTAATTAAATTAATTAGTTAATTTAATTAGTAAATTAATTCACTCAGAATTAATTTAGTTCTTAAATTAATTAAATGATTAATTAATTTAGAATTATTTTAGAATGACAGAAGGCAGAAGTTGGAAGCTCAAAAGGTTACAGGTTTTGTTTGGAATGCAGTGTACAAGAGTCAGAATCCAAGATTGAATATTTGACTGGGTACATGCAGTGGTGAAAAGAAGTATGGTCTAGTTTAAAGAATCAGATTATTTTAAGGAACAGAGGTACTTCTAATTGCAACTGTAGATACAGCTAAACAGGCCTGACGGTACAGACTTTAAGACAAGACGGAAAAAGAATTGACACGGAAGAAATGCAGAGTAATATATTCTTAAAAGTGGAACCCCGGTTGGAATTGATTTATCATTTCCAAGTCAAAAGGAGTTTGGTTCCAAACCTTCAGGAGACCGCAGCTTAGAGCGTAAGGATTTATTTAATTAATAAATATTTTATTTATTTAGTAAATTATATTTATAAATATCTAAATAATATTAGATATTTATTTTTATAATTTCTGAATTAAATTTATTATTTATTAATTAAAGATTATAAAATGTGCGGGTCTAGAAGCATTTCTACGGGACTAATTAAAGTAACATGCGGCACATTCAAAGAAAAGGGGCAGTGGTTTTGTGTTTCAAAAGAAACTAATCAAGTGTTGCCACTTGTCAAGACAAAAGCAAATGAAAAAGGATAACCAACCAAGTGCTGCCACTTGTCAAGCTCAAGTCAAAAGAAAAGAAAAAGCTTGCCATTTACAAGAGTCATACCGAGAGAATTTCAAGTCATACCGAAGCCCAATTGCAAGTCATACCGAAGCCCAATTGCAAGTCATACCGAGCTTCAATCTAATGAGTCATACCGAAGGATTTCTTTATTGAGTCATGCTGATTTTAATTTTAATTAATTAAGTCATTCTGATTTATTTAATTTAAAAGAAAATCCAGCATGACTTACAATGAGTCATACCGAATTTTGACTGAGTCATACCGAGGAAACGAGTCTTGCCCAGCCTTTTTATGAGTCATACAAGGGTTAATTTTAATAGAAAAAGGTCATAGTGGGATAAGTCATGCTCGCTTTCCACCTCTATAAATATGTGGCCAGGGGCTTCATTTTTCGTAGTAGAAAAACAGTCAAATTCAGCAATTTGTCTGCAACGTCATATTCACAGACTTTCTGTGCTGGTTTGGTTGTAATTCCTAAGTAGAACAATTCATGTCAAATTTGTTCTAGGAATTAAATGTTTATTCTACCGAATATTGTAATACCCATTCAAGTTTAATATACATATTTAACTTGAATCTTGTTTAATTACTTGCTAATTTCTATATCTTAAATGTTCAATCATAAAAATAGAAAGCTAGTAAGTCTGCCTCCCAAACACTACAAAGACTCGAACCCTCAGCTTCAGCAATAATTTAATTCCGCAAATTCTGAAAAGAATTTTAAATTGTTGTCAGTATCGCATTCAACCCCCCTTCAACGATACTTTCGGGACCTAACAATTGGTATCAGAGCAAGCTGATTGATATACAAATCAAGATCCGCAGTCCAGTGAAGCTCAGGGTACCGAAACTGTTTTGAACTCTGAATGTCTAGAGGCCTTGTTAAATAAATTTAGTTTATAAATTTAAATTTAGATAAATTTATTTTATAAATGTTATTTAAAATAAATTTATTTTGTGAATTTAATTTAAATGAGTTTATTATTTAAACTTAAAAAAGTTTCTTTTATAAACTTAATTTAAATAAGTTTACTTTATAAATTTTATTTTAAATAAATTTATTCTTTAAATTTAAATAGATTTCCTTTTATAATTTAAATTCATTTAGATAATTTTATTTTATAGATTTAAATTTAGATAAATTTATTTTATAAATTTTATTTAAAATAAATTTATTTTGTGAATTTAATTTAAATGAGTTTATTATTTAACCTTGAAAAAGTTTGTTTTATAAACTTAATTTAAATAAGTTTACTTTATAGATTTTAATTTAAATAAATTTATTCTTTAAATTTAAATAGACTTACTTTTATAATTTAAATTTATTTAGATAATTTTATTTTATAAATTTAAATTTAGATAAATTTATTTTATAAATGTTATTTAAAATAAATTTATTTTGTGAATTTAATTTAAATAAGTTTATTATTGAAACTTGAAAAAGTTTATTTTATAAACTTAATTTAAATAAGTTTACTTTATAAATTTTAATTTAAATAAATTTATTCTTTAAATTTAAATAGATTTCCTTTTATAATTTAAATTCATTTAGATAATTTTATTTTATAGATTTAAATTTAGATAAATTTATTTTATAAATGTTATTTAAAATAAATTTATTTTGTGAATTTAATTTAAACGAGTTTATTATTTAAACTTGAAAAAGGTTTATTTTATAAACTTAATTTAAAATGAATTTATTTTATAAATTTAATTTAAGTAAATTTATTAGTAAAATTTATATAGATTTAATTTATAATCTAAAAATATTAAAACTTGGTCCATTTTTTCAAAAGGGTTTGTAGTTGAAAAATTCTTCGTTTTGGCTCAGAATTAATTCGCAGAGCATATGACCCGGTTTCGAGAAAAGTGGTCATTTCGTATTAGTAGGTTTATTCCGGAGCATTTGGATTTTATTGTGGATGATACGATTGTTCATGTTATAGTTCCACAAACTGCTCAAATGTAAAGATAGGATAGATTTATTAGTGGGGAACTCTGAAGATTTTTTTTCTGACTCTAATGATCATTCTAGTTTTTGTACTTATACAAAACGGATTTAAGAATCGTTAGAGGTCACAACTGAAGAAACATATGAGGCTACATGTAGCAAGACAAGATCAGGGCTGTGTTACACTATTCAAGGAGCTCCCGAGCATTAAAATAAAAGTCTATTCTGAATCTGTGAAGCTTGACATCTAGTCAGAGTCATATTCAGATATTGATGATGAAACTGAGTTTGCAGAAGGAATCAATGTTAATGATGATAATTCAGATCCTAGTAGTGGAAATGGTAGTGAATCTACACAACTCATGGACTTTAACAGAATCCACTCAGCAAGGTGAAGGATCTTCAACACATCCTAGCAGCAACTCAGGGGGAGCAAATAAAAGAAGGATCTACTAGTCATACTCAACACAATGAAGATCAAAGGAATACATTAAGAACATATCTGCCGAGATAAAGGGTTTGGAGTCAAATTCATTCTTGGAGTCTAGTTCTTAGTGATCCGGATACTAGAGTAAAGACTAGAAGTGCTATGCAAAGTAAATGGTTACTCTTCGGGAAAAAACAATTGTTAAACAGTTGGAATCCTAAAGAAGATTGAAGAAGCACTGATTGATCCAGATTGAGTGATTGCAATGCAAGATGATCTCAATCAGTACGAAGGCAGAATCTACTGAATCTGGAACCCAGGCTACAAGACAAAGTTGTAATTGGTACTGTAAGGGTTTTCAGAAACTGGATGATTTTTGGCATTGTTATGAGGGACAAAGCCAAACTGGTTGCTACAGAAGGTATCGACGATGATGGAAACAGAATCTTCGGGACTTTCAAGATCTAACTAAAGCACCAGAGACGAGACTTGATACTATTAGGGCTGAACAAGTTGATGTACAACAACTCCTGGACTTTGAAGTTTCATATCCACTGGAATTTGTATATCATTCTCTTCACAAAGCTCTCTATGACGGAGGTAAGAGATCAAGCAATCGTCAAGGACATGGTATGACACTCTAACTGCTAATTACTTGAATATGATTTTATATTAGAGTCGTTATACACATATCTCTCTAGAATACAAGGCACACACACACATAATGTTTAGTGCAAGTATACCATGATTATATTATATGTGGGTCTACTGTGCATAAAGACCATATATTTTATTCTCAATATGCCCATGTGTAAGTTTCCACGTGGATACTAGAGAATCTAATCTTATAGCTAAGATATGAATTGTTAGATATCTTAAGGGATTACCAATTCTAAGAATCAGGTACCCTAAAGATACTAGGTTTAACCTAATTGGCTATATAGATATAGATAATGCAGGTTGAAAGAAAGACAGGGAGGTAATTACCAGAAGCTGTCAAACTCCATCAACTCTGCTGGATAATCTCTTCACCACTCACGGAACAAGCGCATGGACACCAGGTATCATTTATATCGAGAGTAGTCCTTAGTAGAATAACTTACAGATATTTGCTAAACAGCTTGATAAATTCATTTTGTCTAAGTTGGTTAGTGAAGTTGGGATATTATTTATATACATATTTATTGGAAATCTCATCTGTAAGGAATTCTTAAATGAGTTCACAAGTATTAAATTTTCCATATTTAAAGGACTTGTGAATTTATTTGAAATCCAGTACCTCGTGCTTATAGCTACTACTTTAATTATCATATTTACAATGTTAAATGCATATGTGGTAATTAGGTGTTCTAGCATAAGTTTGTATATTATCTTAATTGACTTAAATTATGATGTCAGACAATTCGATGTCATATCAGTCTCATGATTTAAATGAATTAAAATAATATACAACATAATTGTTTGTATGATAAATATTTTATGAGTATTAGTTAACGATATCTTGCTTAAATGTTTTGATATTTTTCTCTGATATTTTTTAAATGTTTTGTTACAAATAATTGTGACACTTTTAATATTAGTGACATTATTTAGAATTACTGATCTAAGTAATCAATGCATATTTCAAAAACACTAATATTGGAAAACGGAAGTATTTTCTAAGTTATGCGTATATAAAATTCTCAATATTTTATATACTTAGAAATATTTCCAAAATTATTTTTACTTCTAGGTATCAACCATTTGTAAAATGATTTGTTTTCAAACACTTGTTTCAATGTTTGTTGCACATTGATTCAAAGTACCTAAACAGTGGTTGTTGCTTTGAAGGCCTTCTACTGTATTGCTAAGAATACATCCACCCCTATTGTAATGAAATTTTCTATTTTAAGTTAGGGATAATATCAGGTGGACGAAAATGATGAATATCATAATTGCTTTATGAGTCGGAAAATCATAGTCCTCTATCTGATAAGGATGGTTTGCAAAACTGTTTTCAAATCATACAGTATTAAGGTATAAAGGAAAAGAGTTATTTTAACGAGATATAATTTGGTAAGAGAGTTGAATTTCTTATTTGGTATAAATTCTCGCGTTTTATAATGGGAAGTTTGCCTTATAGGAAATTCATAAATGATAAAAACTTTCTTCTATGATACAACTTTCCCGCGTTTTATTATGGGATATGTATCTTAAAGAAAATTTTGTATCATGCTTTTAAATGATAAATCTTTAGTTCTGACAAAACTATTTTATTGAAAGTACTTTAATGCAATCTATTACCATTCCTTATTATATTTTTCCTTCTCTTTGGGATGAAAAATATGTTTTGGAATGTTAAGGTGATTATCTTTTTATCTCAATTGGTTCTTTCCTGTTAGCCCCTAGTGGCTTTAGAAACTGATCAAGAGGTTGAAAACCCATCAATCTCTTACCCAGGCCATAGTACCAAACACCAATTCATCCACTTCCATATATTAACCCCTGAAGATATAAGGAACTCATGTAAGTTAGAGGTTGATAAGGGAGAAATTGCACTTGATGCAGCAAATAAGGATGATGTCGGAAGTGCACCCACAGCTCTACCTCCAGAGAAGAAAAGGAGTATATAACTGAGGTAACTGTAAGCTCATCTGCATCTTCTCATAAGGATGCAGAGCTGAAAGGGCAATAAAACTGTCTCTGGAATCATTCTCTCTACAGGATGAATCCATTGAAATTCGCTCGTCAGCTAGAGCACTTTGTAATGAGTCAAGCACACCACCGGCATTCACGCTGATGGTAAGCCTAAATAGATATATTCTAGGAACACATTGCAAGGCGTGCACAATGAGAGATACATGCAACATTTTTAGTTTTGTACAGTTTTATTTAATTGGCATTCATACTGTAAATATATATATATATATTTTCCTTAAAAGAATTGAATTTCTTCTTTGGTACAAATTCTCGCATTTTATTATGGGAAATTTGTCTTATAGGAAATTTGTCTTATAGGAAATTCATAAGTGATAGAAACTTTCTTCTCAGATACAATTTTTCTCACATTTTATGAAGGGATATGTATCTTAAAGAAAATTTCGTTATATGTGTGTAAGTTTGTTTTTATTTTGTGTTTATTTTTTTTATTAAATTGGCATATTTTTATTTTATAGTTTATTTCATTTTATTTTTAAATTTTATTTTTGTCTACGAGAAATTGTTCTAAGAATCATAAGTATTAAATGTCAATATTTAAAGAACTTGTGAATTTCTTTACATCTACATTCTCGAACTTACATATATCACTGATAATTGTTATGAGTATAATTGTCATATGCTTGAGTAGCAATTAGTTATGATTTTTGTTGTTAGTGATAATATATATTGTTTATCTGAAAGTCATTAATAATAAAAACATATCTGTGTCCTGCCGAACAAGAGCAATCGACTCGAGGTAAAAGCAGGTAATATCGATCTTGATATATTATTTAATCAATTGATATAAATATATATACAATTGTTATATTGAGCCCTCAGTGGCTATAGGACAAGATCAAGGGATTGAAAACATACAATCTCTAACACAGATCATAGAACTAAACACTCAAACAGATACAACTTCATCTACTAAACCCCTGAAAAGAAAAGTTTATCAACTACAGAGGGTGAGAGAGTAAGTGCCTCTAGTGCACTAGAAAAGAGAAGTATCTATGAGTGTTCCAGCAGCTCTGCCTCTAGTTAGAATATGAAATTGAAACCAAGGCAACTGCTAACTAATCTATATCCTCCCAAAAGGGTATAGATTTGCAAATGGCAAAACTGTTACTAGGTTCATTCTCTCAACAGAGTGAGTCTATTGAATTCGGTCTGTCAATCAAGGCCATTTGTAAAGAGTCAACTTCATCTGGACACATTCAAACACTGCCGACCATAAATGTATATATTCAAATGCACTGTAAGGATTGTCACACACTAAGGATGAATTGACGGAAGCAATTATTCTAAACTTCCATATCAAGGAAGGAAGGATGATTGATGATTCTGACTGAATCAACATGCCTTCACAGGCGTCAGGAGGAAACTTGGATCATGTGCTACATTATAGATCCTTGTCTCCCTCCCCAGATGGAACATATCTGGATTTCTAACGGAATAGATCATCTTAGATGATCAGCAACTCATTGAATCTATTCCTGAAGCAATTCAGTTTTTAAAGTCAAATATTTTAATGGATTCAATTGAGGACGGGGATTTACGAAACCCCATTGCACCACCAGTGACCTCTTTTGAAGGGGCTATGGTGATCTTTCTTGCAGGTACAAACGATTGTGTCATCCGTACTGAAAGAGAGAAATAGTGTTGTGAGGAAAGAGTGAAACACAAGTGAGAAAGAGTGAAAATATATATTCTATGAGTGAAACACTTAGAGAGTATATGAGCGAAACACTTGTCAGAAACACAAAGTAAAATCACACACTAGCACAATTACCAAATCTCATTCCCAATTATCTGTTACAGATTTATAATGTTACTCAACTAAGGGGGATGAAATTTCTTCTATTAATAAGGATTCTGAAGAGGATTACTCAACTAAGGGGGAGAAGTGTTGAACAGTTCGAACTGTTGAACAAGATCCAAAAAGGGAGAAGTAGATCCCAAAAGGGAGAAGTGTTGAACAAGATCCAAAAGGGAGAATTGTTTAACAAAGACTTTTACTAGAAGAGGATTACTCCATTGTTGAAAAGGGGGTATATAACAACATGCTTGGATTGGATCCATTTGATTTTAGAAAATTTTTATATATAGGATTAACTGGATTTTCTAAAATGCATAACATGTCATAGTTTGCATTTTTTATATCTGCGATGGTTTAATGCTGTATGTATGCCATGTCTGTTGTTACCTCTATTAAATTGGTTGGATAATTCACGTAAGGGGAGAATGAATTCACCTTGAGAGAGAAGTGAAGACAGAAGTTGGAGAAATAAAGGAGAAGTGGTAATAACAAGAGAACAAGACTTCATCTCTGCCATCCTAATGGGCAGTAGTGATGAGTCTGAGAAATGAAGATAATACTACTTGTATAATATGTTCAGTGCTAGAGGAACAAACATCTTTCATTTCAGTTACTCAAAGAAATCTGGAAATGCAGAATCTGATCCAGAGAAACCAGCCATTGAAGATCTACCAATGACACCTGATTACAAAAGTTAAACTCTATAAGAAGGTGAAGTTGATACTTCTGAAGCTGGTAATGATAGGTAAGTTAAGATAGAACTTTGTTAAATATGTTCAGTCTAGAGGAATATCTATCTTATTTATCTTTCATAATTGAAATCTGGAAATGTATTATATGATCCAGAAAACAATTTATTATTTACAGTTCTTAAATGTTGTATTTATTTTCTTAGTTGTTAGTTGAGTTATCCTCTAGGAATTTGTGTGTTAAATGTTTAACAACAAATAGGGGGAGATTGAAAGTCATATTACTAGTCCTATTGGTAATAAATAGATGACAACTCAACTCAGATAAGAAAGCGAAGTAAATAATAAATATTGAATATAGAGGAAGAACAAAAGAAGCCATGACAGGACAAGAGAAGACACAAAGACCACTACAGCAGAAATGAGAATCAACATTGTAGTTAGTCATCCGTGAACCAGACCAGTGCACAGGGTGTCAACAATGTCAGTGAAGATTCGTCATCAAAAAGTTCAAGTGGTTAAAAAGGTTATTGTTGAAGAACAGAAGAGTCTTATCTACATCAACAATAGTCAAGCCTTTAATTTAATTCTCTATTAATTAATTAAATTAATTAGTTAATTTAATTAGTAAATTAATTCACTCAGAATTAATTTAGTTCTTAAATTAATTAAAGGATTAATTAATTTAGAATTATTTTAGAATGACAGAAGGCAGAAGTTGGAAGCTCAAAAGGTTACAAGTTTTGTTTGGAATGCAGTGTACAAGAGTCAGAATCCAAGATTGAATATTTGACTGGGTACATGCAGTGGTGAAAAGAAGTATGGTCTAGTTTAAAGAATCAGATTATTTAAGGAACAGAGGTACTTCTAATTGCAACTGTAGATACAGCTAAACAGGTCTGACGGTACAGACTTTAAGACAAGACGGAAAAAGAATTGACACGGAAGAAATGCAGAGTAATATATTCTTAAAAGTAGAACCCCGGTTGGAATTGATTTATCATTTTCAAGTCAAAAGGAGTTCGGTTCCAAACCTTCAGGAGACCGCAACTTAGACCGTAAGGATTTATTTAATTAATAAATATTTTATTTATTTAGTAAATTATATTTATAAATATCTAAATAATATTAGATATTTATTTTTATAATTTCTGAATTAAATTTATTATTTATTAATTAAAGATTATAAAATGTGCGGGTCTAGAAGCATTTCTACGGGACTAATTAAAGTAACATGCGGCACATTCAAAGAAAAGGGGCAGTGGTTTTGTGTTTCAAAAGAAACTAATCAAGTGTTGCCACTTGTCAAGACAAAAGCAAATGAAAAAGGATAACCAACCAAGTGCTGCCACTTGTCAAGCTCAAGTCAAAAGAAAAGAAAAAGCTTGTCATTTACAAGAGTCATACCGAGAGAATTTCAAGTCATACCGAAGCCCAATTGCAAGTCATACCGAGCTTCAATCTAATGAGTCATACCGAAGGATTTCTTTATTGAGTCATGCTGATTTTAATTTTAATTAATTAAGTCATTCTGATTTATTTAATTTAAAAGAAAATCCAGCATGACTTACAATGAGTCATACCGAATTTTGACTGAGTCATACCGAGGAAACGAGTCTTGCCCAGCCTTTTTATGAGTCATACAAGGGTTAATTTTAATAGAAAAAGGTCATAGTGGGATAAGTCATGCTCGCTTTCCACCTCTATAAATATGTGGCCAGGGGCTTCATTTTTCGTAGTAGAAAAACAGTCAAATTCAGCAATTTGTCTGCAACGTCATATTCACAGACTTTCTGTGCTGGTTTGGTTGTAATTCCTAAGTAGAACAATTCATGTCAAATTTGTTCTAGGAATTAAATGTTTATTCTACCGAATATTGTAATACCCATTCAAGTTTAATATACATATTTAACTTGAATCTTGTTTAATTACTTGCTAATTTCTATATCTTAAATGTTCAATCATAAAAATAGAAAGCTAGTAAGTCTGCCTCCCAAACACTACAAAGACTCGAACCCTCAGCTTCAGCAATAATTTAATTCCGCAAATTCTGAAAAGAATTTTAAATTGTTGTCAGTATCGCATTCAACCCCCCTTCAACGATACTTTCGGGACCTAACAATTGGTATCAGAGCAAGCTGATTGATATACAAATCAAGATCCGCAGTCCAGTGAAGCTCAGGGTACCGAAACTGTTTTGAACTCTGAATGTCTAGAGGCCTTGTTAAATAAATTTAGTTTATAAATTTAAATTTAGATAAATTTATTTTATAAATGTTATTTAAAATAAATTTATTTTGTGAATTTAATTTAAATGAGTTTATTATTTAAACTTAAAAAAGTTTCTTTTATAAACTTAATTTAAATAAGTTTACTTTATAAATTTTATTTTAAATAAATTTATTCTTTAAATTTAAATAGATTTCCTTTTATAATTTAAATTCATTTAGATAATTTTATTTTATAGATTTAAATTTAGATAAATTTATTTTATAAATTTTATTTAAAATAAATTTATTTTGTGAATTTAATTTAAATGAGTTTATTATTTAACCTTGAAAAAGTTTGTTTTATAAACTTAATTTAAATAAGTTTACTTTATAGATTTTAATTTAAATAAATTTATTCTTTAAATTTAAATAGACTTACTTTTATAATTTAAATTTATTTAGATAATTTTATTTTATAAATTTAAATTTAGATAAATTTATTTTATAAATGTTATTTAAAATAAATTTATTTTGTGAATTTAATTTAAATAAGTTTATTATTGAAACTTGAAAAAGTTTATTTTATAAACTTAATTTAAATAAGTTTACTTTATAAATTTTAATTTAAATAAATTTATTCTTTAAATTTAAATAGATTTCCTTTTATAATTTAAATTCATTTAGATAATTTTATTTTATAGATTTAAATTTAGATAAATTTATTTTATAAATGTTATTTAAAATAAATTTATTTTGTGAATTTAATTTAAACGAGTTTATTATTTAAACTTGAAAAAGGTTTATTTTATAAACTTAATTTAAAATGAATTTATTTTATAAATTTAATTTAAGTAAATTTATTAGTAAAATTTATATAGATTTAATTTATAATCTAAAAATATTAAAACTTGGTCCATTTTTTCAAAAGGGTTTGTAGTTGAAAAATTCTTCGTTTTGGCTCAGAATTAATTCGCAGAGCATATGACCCGGTTTCGAGAAAAGTGGTCATTTCGTATTAGTAGGTTTATTCCGGAGCATTTGGATTTTATTGTGGATGATACGATTGTTCATGTTATAGTTCCACAAACTGCTCAAATGTAAAGATAGGATAGATTTATTAGTGGGGAACTCTGAAGATTTTTTTTCTGACTCTAATGATCATTCTAGTTTTTGTACTTATACAAAACGGATTTAAGAATCGTTAGAGGTCACAACTGAAGAAACATATGAGGCTACATGTAGCAAGACAAGATCAGGGCTGTGTTACACTATTCAAGGAGCTCCCGAGCATTAAAATAAAAGTCTATTCTGAATCTGTGAAGCTTGACATCTAGTCAGAGTCATATTCAGATATTGATGATGAAACTGAGTTTGCAGAAGGAATCAATGTTAATGATGATAATTCAGATCCTAGTAGTGGAAATGGTAGTGAATCTACACAACTCATGGACTTTAACAGAATCCACTCAGCAAGGTGAAGGATCTTCAACACATCCTAGCAGCAACTCAGGGGGAGCAAATAAAAGAAGGATCTACTAGTCATACTCAACACAATGAAGATCAAAGGAATACATTAAGAACATATCTGCCGAGATAAAGGGTTTGGAGTCAAATTCATTCTTGGAGTCTAGTTCTTAGTGATCCGGATACTAGAGTAAAGACTAGAAGTGCTATGCAAAGTAAATGGTTACTCTTCGGGAAAAAACAATTGTTAAACAGTTGGAATCCTAAAGAAGATTGAAGAAGCACTGATTGATCCAGATTGAGTGATTGCAATGCAAGATGATCTCAATCAGTACGAAGGCAGAATCTACTGAATCTGGAACCCAGGCTACAAGACAAAGTTGTAATTGGTACTGTAAGGGTTTTCAGAAACTGGATGATTTTTGGCATTGTTATGAGGGACAAAGCCAAACTGGTTGCTACAGAAGGTATCGACGATGATGGAAACAGAATCTTCGGGACTTTCAAGATCTAACTAAAGCACCAGAGACGAGACTTGATACTATTAGGGCTGAACAAGTTGATGTACAACAACTCCTGGACTTTGAAGTTTCATATCCACTGGAATTTGTATATCATTCTCTTCACAAAGCTCTCTATGACGGAGGTAAGAGATCAAGCAATCGTCAAGGACATGGTATGACACTCTAACTGCTAATTACTTGAATATGATTTTATATTAGAGTCGTTATACACATATCTCTCTAGAATACAAGGCACACACACACATAATGTTTAGTGCAAGTATACCATGATTATATTATATGTGGGTCTACTGTGCATAAAGACCATATATTTTATTCTCAATATGCCCATGTGTAAGTTTCCACGTGGATACTAGAGAATCTAATCTTATAGCTAAGATATGAATTGTTAGATATCTTAAGGGATTACCAATTCTAAGAATCAGGTACCCTAAAGATACTAGGTTTAACCTAATTGGCTATATAGATATAGATAATGCAGGTTGAAAGAAAGACAGGGAGGTAATTACCAGAAGCTGTCAAACTCCATCAACTCTGCTGGATAATCTCTTCACCACTCACGGAACAAGCGCATGGACACCAGGTATCATTTATATCGAGAGTAGTCCTTAGTAGAATAACTTACAGATATTTGCTAAACAGCTTGATAAATTCATTTTGTCTAAGTTGGTTAGTGAAGTTGGGATATTATTTATATACATATTTATTGGAAATCTCATCTGTAAGGAATTCTTAAATGAGTTCACAAGTATTAAATTTTCCATATTTAAAGGACTTGTGAATTTATTTGAAATCCAGTACCTCGTGCTTATAGCTACTACTTTAATTATCATATTTACAATGTTAAATGCATATGTGGTAATTAGGTGTTCTAGCATAAGTTTGTATATTATCTTAATTGACTTAAATTATGATGTCAGACAATTCGATGTCATATCAGTCTCATGATTTAAATGAATTAAAATAATATACAACATAATTGTTTGTATGATAAATATTTTATGAGTATTAGTTAACGATATCTTGCTTAAATGTTTTGATATTTTTCTCTGATATTTTTTAAATGTTTTGTTACAAATAATTGTGACACTTTTAATATTAGTGACATTATTTAGAATTACTGATCTAAGTAATCAATGCATATTTCAAAAACACTAATATTGGAAAACGGAAGTATTTTCTAAGTTATGCGTATATAAAATTCTCAATATTTTATATACTTAGAAATATTTCCAAAATTATTTTTACTTCTAGGTATCAACCATTTGTAAAATGATTTGTTTTCAAACACTTGTTTCAATGTTTGTTGCACATTGATTCAAAGTACCTAAACAGTGGTTGTTGCTTTGAAGGCCTTCTACTGTATTGCTAAGAATACATCCACCCCTATTGTAATGAAATTTTCTATTTTAAGTTAGGGATAATATCAGGTGGACGAAAATGATGAATATCATAATTGCTTTATGAGTCGGAAAATCATAGTCCTCTATCTGATAAGGATGGTTTGCAAAACTGTTTTCAAATCATACAGTATTAAGGTATAAAGGAAAAGAGTTATTTTAACGAGATATAATTTGGTAAGAGAGTTGAATTTCTTATTTGGTATAAATTCTCGCGTTTTATAATGGGAAGTTTGCCTTATAGGAAATTCATAAATGATAAAAACTTTCTTCTATGATACAACTTTCCCGCGTTTTATTATGGGATATGTATCTTAAAGAAAATTTTGTATCATGCTTTTAAATGATAAATCTTTAGTTCTGACAAAACTATTTTATTGAAAGTACTTTAATGCAATCTATTACCATTCCTTATTATATTTTTCCTTCTCTTTGGGATGAAAAATATGTTTTGGAATGTTAAGGTGATTATCTTTTTATCTCAATTGGTTCTTTCCTGTTAGCCCCTAGTGGCTTTAGAAACTGATCAAGAGGTTGAAAACCCATCAATCTCTTACCCAGGCCATAGTACCAAACACCAATTCATCCACTTCCATATATTAACCCCTGAAGATATAAGGAACTCATGTAAGTTAGAGGTTGATAAGGGAGAAATTGCACTTGATGCAGCAAATAAGGATGATGTCGGAAGTGCACCCACAGCTCTACCTCCAGAGAAGAAAAGGAGTATATAACTGAGGTAACTGTAAGCTCATCTGCATCTTCTCATAAGGATGCAGAGCTGAAAGGGCAATAAAACTGTCTCTGGAATCATTCTCTCTACAGGATGAATCCATTGAAATTCGCTCGTCAGCTAGAGCACTTTGTAATGAGTCAAGCACACCACCGGCATTCACGCTGATGGTAAGCCTAAATAGATATATTCTAGGAACACATTGCAAGGCGTGCACAATGAGAGATACATGCAACATTTTTAGTTTTGTACAGTTTTATTTAATTGGCATTCATACTGTAAATATATATATATATATTTTCCTTAAAAGAATTGAATTTCTTCTTTGGTACAAATTCTCGCATTTTATTATGGGAAATTTGTCTTATAGGAAATTTGTCTTATAGGAAATTCATAAGTGATAGAAACTTTCTTCTCAGATACAATTTTTCTCACATTTTATGAAGGGATATGTATCTTAAAGAAAATTTCGTTATATGTGTGTAAGTTTGTTTTTATTTTGTGTTTATTTTTTTTATTAAATTGGCATATTTTTATTTTATAGTTTATTTCATTTTATTTTTAAATTTTATTTTTGTCTACGAGAAATTGTTCTAAGAATCATAAGTATTAAATGTCAATATTTAAAGAACTTGTGAATTTCTTTACATCTACATTCTCGAACTTACATATATCACTGATAATTGTTATGAGTATAATTGTCATATGCTTGAGTAGCAATTAGTTATGATTTTTGTTGTTAGTGATAATATATATTGTTTATCTGAAAGTCATTAATAATAAAAACATATCTGTGTCCTGCCGAACAAGAGCAATCGACTCGAGGTAAAAGCAGGTAATATCGATCTTGATATATTATTTAATCAATTGATATAAATATATATACAATTGTTATATTGAGCCCTCAGTGGCTATAGGACAAGATCAAGGGATTGAAAACATACAATCTCTAACACAGATCATAGAACTAAACACTCAAACAGATACAACTTCATCTACTAAACCCCTGAAAAGAAAAGTTTATCAACTACAGAGGGTGAGAGAGTAAGTGCCTCTAGTGCACTAGAAAAGAGAAGTATCTATGAGTGTTCCAGCAGCTCTGCCTCTAGTTAGAATATGAAATTGAAACCAAGGCAACTGCTAACTAATCTATATCCTCCCAAAAGGGTATAGATTTGCAAATGGCAAAACTGTTACTAGGTTCATTCTCTCAACAGAGTGAGTCTATTGAATTCGGTCTGTCAATCAAGGCCATTTGTAAAGAGTCAACTTCATCTGGACACATTCAAACACTGCCGACCATAAATGTATATATTCAAATGCACTGTAAGGATTGTCACACACTAAGGATGAATTGACGGAAGCAATTATTCTAAACTTCCATATCAAGGAAGGAAGGATGATTGATGATTCTGACTGAATCAACATGCCTTCACAGGCGTCAGGAGGAAACTTGGATCATGTGCTACATTATAGATCCTTGTCTCCCTCCCCAGATGGAACATATCTGGATTTCTAACGGAATAGATCATCTTAGATGATCAGCAACTCATTGAATCTATTCCTGAAGCAATTCAGTTTTTAAAGTCAAATATTTTAATGGATTCAATTGAGGACGGGGATTTACGAAACCCCATTGCACCACCAGTGACCTCTTTTGAAGGGGCTATGGTGATCTTTCTTGCAGGTACAAACGATTGTGTCATCCGTACTGAAAGAGAGAAATAGTGTTGTGAGGAAAGAGTGAAACACAAGTGAGAAAGAGTGAAAATATATATTCTATGAGTGAAACACTTAGAGAGTATATGAGCGAAACACTTGTCAGAAACACAAAGTAAAATCACACACTAGCACAATTACCAAATCTCATTCCCAATTATCTGTTACAGATTTATAATGTTACTCAACTAAGGGGGATGAAATTTCTTCTATTAATAAGGATTCTGAAGAGGATTACTCAACTAAGGGGGAGAAGTGTTGAACAGTTCGAACTGTTGAACAAGATCCAAAAAGGGAGAAGTAGATCCCAAAAGGGAGAAGTGTTGAACAAGATCCAAAAGGGAGAATTGTTTAACAAAGACTTTTACTAGAAGAGGATTACTCCATTGTTGAAAAGGGGGTATATAACAACATGCTTGGATTGGATCCATTTGATTTTAGAAAATTTTTATATATAGGATTAACTGGATTTTCTAAAATGCATAACATGTCATAGTTTGCATTTTTTATATCTGCGATGGTTTAATGCTGTATGTATGCCATGTCTGTTGTTACCTCTATTAAATTGGTTGGATAATTCACGTAAGGGGAGAATGAATTCACCTTGAGAGAGAAGTGAAGACAGAAGTTGGAGAAATAAAGGAGAAGTGGTAATAACAAGAGAACAAGACTTCATCTCTGCCATCCTAATGGGCAGTAGTGATGAGTCTGAGAAATGAAGATAATACTACTTGTATAATATGTTCAGTGCTAGAGGAACAAACATCTTTCATTTCAGTTACTCAAAGAAATCTGGAAATGCAGAATCTGATCCAGAGAAACCAGCCATTGAAGATCTACCAATGACACCTGATTACAAAAGTTAAACTCTATAAGAAGGTGAAGTTGATACTTCTGAAGCTGGTAATGATAGGTAAGTTAAGATAGAACTTTGTTAAATATGTTCAGTCTAGAGGAATATCTATCTTATTTATCTTTCATAATTGAAATCTGGAAATGTATTATATGATCCAGAAAACAATTTATTATTTACAGTTCTTAAATGTTGTATTTATTTTCTTAGTTGTTAGTTGAGTTATCCTCTAGGAATTTGTGTGTTAAATGTTTAACAACAAATAGGGGGAGATTGAAAGTCATATTACTAGTCCTATTGGTAATAAATAGATGACAACTCAACTCAGATAAGAAAGCGAAGTAAATAATAAATATTGAATATAGAGGAAGAACAAAAGAAGCCATGACAGGACAAGAGAAGACACAAAGACCACTACAGCAGAAATGAGAATCAACATTGTAGTTAGTCATCCGTGAACCAGACCAGTGCACAGGGTGTCAACAATGTCAGTGAAGATTCGTCATCAAAAAGTTCAAGTGGTTAAAAAGGTTATTGTTGAAGAACAGAAGAGTCTTATCTACATCAACAATAGTCAAGCCTTTAATTTAATTCTCTATTAATTAATTAAATTAATTAGTTAATTTAATTAGTAAATTAATTCACTCAGAATTAATTTAGTTCTTAAATTAATTAAAGGATTAATTAATTTAGAATTATTTTAGAATGACAGAAGGCAGAAGTTGGAAGCTCAAAAGGTTACAAGTTTTGTTTGGAATGCAGTGTACAAGAGTCAGAATCCAAGATTGAATATTTGACTGGGTACATGCAGTGGTGAAAAGAAGTATGGTCTAGTTTAAAGAATCAGATTATTTAAGGAACAGAGGTACTTCTAATTGCAACTGTAGATACAGCTAAACAGGTCTGACGGTACAGACTTTAAGACAAGACGGAAAAAGAATTGACACGGAAGAAATGCAGAGTAATATATTCTTAAAAGTAGAACCCCGGTTGGAATTGATTTATCATTTTCAAGTCAAAAGGAGTTCGGTTCCAAACCTTCAGGAGACCGCAACTTAGACCGTAAGGATTTATTTAATTAATAAATATTTTATTTATTTAGTAAATTATATTTATAAATATCTAAATAATATTAGATATTTATTTTTATAATTTCTGAATTAAATTTATTATTTATTAATTAAAGATTATAAAATGTGCGGGTCTAGAAGCATTTCTACGGGACTAATTAAAGTAACATGCGGCACATTCAAAGAAAAGGGGCAGTGGTTTTGTGTTTCAAAAGAAACTAATCAAGTGTTGCCACTTGTCAAGACAAAAGCAAATGAAAAAGGATAACCAACCAAGTGCTGCCACTTGTCAAGCTCAAGTCAAAAGAAAAGAAAAAGCTTGTCATTTACAAGAGTCATACCGAGAGAATTTCAAGTCATACCGAAGCCCAATTGCAAGTCATACCGAGCTTCAATCTAATGAGTCATACCGAAGGATTTCTTTATTGAGTCATGCTGATTTTAATTTTAATTAATTAAGTCATTCTGATTTATTTAATTTAAAAGAAAATCCAGCATGACTTACAATGAGTCATACCGAATTTTGACTGAGTCATACCGAGGAAACGAGTCTTGCCCAGCCTTTTTATGAGTCATACAAGGGTTAATTTTAATAGAAAAAGGTCATAGTGGGATAAGTCATGCTCGCTTTCCACCTCTATAAATATGAGGTCAGGGGCTTCATTTTTCGTAGTAGAAAAACAGTCAAATTCAGCAATTTGTCTGTAACGTCATATTCACAGACTTTCTGTGCTGGTTTGGTTTTAATTCCTAAGTAGAACAATTCATGTCAAATTTGTTCTAGGAATTAAATGTTTATTCTACCGAATATTGTAATACCCATTCAAGTTTAATATACATATTTAACTTGAATCTTGTTTAATTACTTGCTAATTTCTATATCTTAAATGTTCAATCATAAAAATAGAAAGCTAGTAAGTCTGCCTTCCAAACACTACAAAGACTCGAACCCTCAGCTTCAACAATAATTTAATTCCGCAAATTCTGAAAAGAATTTTAAATTGTTGTCAGTATCGCATTCAACCCCCCTTCTACGATACTTCCGGGACCCAACAGACATATTTAGGAAAATCATATATTTAGGAAAATATAAAATTACATCATTTTAAAAAGCCAAAAATATAAAAATATCATTGATAATTTTCCATAAATTTAAAAAAAAACCCAACAATTTTGTAAAGCGAGTGATCGCAATTTTTTTTTATTTACTTTGGAACATGATAACAGTTTGTTGTGTGTTAAAACAAATATTGTATTTTGTTATGTAGATTTTTATTTACATGATAAAAATGTAATTTGAGCCTAGGTATAACAAAAAAAATCTTTATATTGATAATTTTCTTACGTTATTTCGCGTTTAAAAAAGAGCGAATTGGATTTAGTCGTTTAAGACACGAAACATGGAATAATTAAATAAATCGGAAAATAACTGGAATGATTAATTGAATAATCAAGTATTTAATTGGTTCGATGAGCTACTAAACCAGGATTAAATCAATCACGATTAATCACCTACTTTTTAGAACAGGGGTTATTATATGTAAAACACAATAAAAAAAGGCAAAGTAAATATTCAAAAAAAACACTAAAAAGGAAACAAATAAAAGTCCAAAAATTGTGGATGAGAAATTAGTGGAAGTAAAATCAAGAATAAAACACACATATACAAACAAAATAGTTAGATACAAATCCAATCTCTTTACACGTTATCACTAAAATTATCTTGTTATCAACGACGCACAATAAAAATAAAAACCCAGAGCCCAACTTTTTTGCTCTGGTAAAAACCTTATCATTTTCCTCTGCCCAAACCCCTCAAAACCCTAATTTCAATGGAGTCAACTACTGAAGCTGCTTCAAATTCATTGGTTTCTGCTGGCCCATTTACAGGTTCTGTTGAAACTTCTTATTTGGATGAAATTGTTGTTGATGATACTAATGTTTTGAATGGTTGTGATGATATTGATAGTATTAGTAGTGTGAGTGATGGTGGTTTTGTTAGTGGTGAGGAGGATTTTGATGTGGAAAAGAAGAGTTTTTTAGCTGACCCAGATGGTAAAGTTGTTGAATTTAAGTCTGTTGATGTGAATTCTGGTGACCCTTTTGTGGATTTTGATACAACAAGTGTTGGTGGTGAGGAAAAGAGTTGTAAAGATGGGGTTTTGGAGAGTGGGAAAAATGGTGGTGTTGTCGAAAAAAGTTTTAAGGATGTTGTTGTGGAGGGGTTTTCGGGGAATGGTGATGTTGTCGAAAAAAGTTTGAAGGAGGTGGTTGTGGAGGGAGGGGAGGGGCTTTCGGGGAATTTTGGTGATGTTGTGACGGAAGGGGGTTTTGGGGGAGATAAGGTGAGTGAGTTTTCTGAAGGGTTGGGGTTTGGGGTAGAGGAGAATAAGTTGGAGGGTGAGGAAGTGTTGGAGGTGAAGAAAATTGAGGGTGTTAGTGAAGTGGTTGAGAAACATGTTGTTGAAAGCAGTGAGAGTGAGCAAGTAGGTGATGTGGTTGTGGAATCGGGGGATGGTGTTGAGGAGGTTACACACGAAGGAGACACTGTTGTGGAGACTATAAATGTTGACTTGTTGGCGCCTGGTGTTGCTGTTGTTGGGGAAATAGAAGGGAATGGGACAGCTGATAAAAGTATGAGTTTGAATGCTGAGTCTGATCAGGTAAGCGCTGGGTCTGTTGAGGAGGGTTCAGGTGAAATTATCATTGTTCCTGCAGATTCTAAAAATTTGAGCTTGGCTAATGAATCTGATAAATTGGCTGTTGGGACTGTTGATGAGAGTTCAGTTCAGAATATCATCACTCCTTCAGAGTCTGAGTTATCTAAATCGGATGGTGCAAAATTAACCGAGGATGGAGACTCTTTTACGGAAGATATACACGTGAATTCAGATGTGTCTGGAGTGCCAGTTGTTGGGATAGAAACAAAGGAAGTGGATGGGGTTGTGAGCCCTAATATTGGTGCTGATCAAGTACATGGTAAGACTGTTTCTGCTGTTCAAAATGTTAATTTTGCCCACCCGAGTGCTAATATTGTTGAACCAAATAATTTTGCAGATGTTAAAACTACCCTTGAAGGAGACTCTGTTATAGAAAATATACAGGTGGATATGTCAGAACCTGGGGTGGCTGTTGGTAAAATAGAGAAAAATGGTCCAGCTGATGACTGTGTTGGGAAAAATCAAGATAATGAGAAGAAGTCTGTAACTCAGGTTGAGGGAGATTCTGAAGCCACTTCCAAATTAGAGAACCACGTTGAAAGAGTAGAAGTTGTTTCTACCCAGAATTTAGTTGGTGCTGATGGGTTTGACACTGTCGTTGACGCTCCACACCCCGAAAGTAGTATTCCAAACAATGCAGAAGAACATGAACGAAATGATGATTTTAGTGCAAGTGTTCAGGATGAGATACGAGAAAATGGGGCCTCTGAAAAATCCTTTGCAAATGATTCTGCTGAATCAATTCCACTTCAAAACAAAGAACTTGAGGTCAATGATGAAATAAACTTTGGCAAGAATGAAGCAAGTGAGGATGACTTGGAAGACCCAGGATCTGAAGGGGACTCTGATGATATGATTTTTGGAAGTTCTGAAGCTGCAAAGCAATTTATTGAGGAGTTGGAACGTGGATCAGAAGGAAATTCCAACTCTGGTGCAGAAAGTTCTCATGATAATGCACAGAGAATTGATGGGCAAATTGTGACAGATTCCGAAGAAGAGGACACTGATGAAGATGGAGAGGGTAAGGAGTTGTTTGATTCAGCGGCATTAACGGCTCTTTTGAAAGCAGCAACAGGTGCAGGATCAGATGGCGGCAATATAACTATTTCCTCTCAAGATGTTTCTAGGATTTTCTCAATTGAGCGGCCTGTTGGTTTAGGATCCTCAATGCAATCCTTAAGGCCTGCGCCTCGATCAAATCAGTTTAATTTCTTTAATCCTTCAAGTTTTGCTGGTGGTGAAGAATCTGAGAGCAACTTGAGTGCTGAGGAGAAGGAAAAGCTAGAGAAGTTACAGTCGATCAGGGTTAAATACTTGAGACTTGCTCAGAGATTAGGGATGTCTTCAGATGATCCAATTGTATCCCGGGTTTTGTACAGGCTGGCGCTTGATGCAGGGAGGCAAAGTGGTCAGATTTTTAACATTGACAGTGCAAAGCAGACAGCTTTGCAGCTTGAAGAAGATGAGAAAGAAGATTTGGACTTCTCTCTGAATATACTAGTGCTTGGGAAGGCTGGAGTTGGAAAGAGTGCAACCATAAATGCAATTTTCGGTGAAGAAAAAGCTCGGGTTGATGCATTTCAGCCTGCCACAACTACTGTCAAAGAAATCACAGGTGTAGTTGATGGGGTTAAGATTCGGGTCTTTGACACACCTGGCCTCAAGTCTTCAGTAGTGGAGCAGTCTTTCAATCGAAGCATCTTGTCTTCTGTCAAGAAGTTTACCAAAAAAAACCCTGTTGATATTGTCTTGTATGTGGATCGTCTGGATGCCCAAACTCGTGATCTTAATGATATACCCCTATTGCGTACGATTACCAGTTCACTTGGACCTCCTATATGGCGTAGTGTCATAGTAACTCTGACACATGCTGCTTCTGCACCTCCAGAAGGACCATCTGGTTCTCCTCTGAGTTATGATACGTTTGTTACCCAACGGTATCATGTTTTGCAGCAGTCTATAGGGCAAGCTACTGACGATCTACGCATATTGAGCCCGAGCCTAATGAATCCGGTTTGTCTGGTTGAGAATCACGGGTCATGCAGAAGGAATAGAGAAGGACAGAAGGTTCTCCCTAATGGCCAAAGTTGGAGACTTCAACTGATGATACTGTGCTATTCTACGAAAATATTATCCGAAGCAAATTCTATCTCAAAGCCTCAAGTTCCATTTGACGGCCGTAAGCTGTTTGGGTACCGTGCCCGCACACCCCCTCTTCCCTATATGTTGTCCTCCATGTTGCAGTCACGTGTGCACCCAAAGCTTTCCTCTGAACAAGGTGGTGACAATGGCGATTCTGATGTTGACTTGGCAGACTTGTCAGATTCTGACCAAGAGGATGAAGATGAGTATGATCAGCTTCCACCATTCAAGCCTCTTAAGAAATCTCAGCTTGCAAAGTTAAGCGTGGAGCAAAGAAAAGCCTACTTTGAGGAGTATGATTACCGTGTGAAGCTTCTTCAGAAGAAGCAGTGGAGAGGGGAGTTGAAAAGATTAAAAGAGATGAAGATGAAAGGAAAGGATTCTGCAATTGATCATGGTTACAGTGAAGAAGATCCTGATGCTGGTTCTGCAGCTCCAGTTTCTGTTCCGTTACCAGATATGGCCCTGCCACCTTCTTTCGATGGTGATAATCCAGCGCACAGGTATCGTTTTCTGGAACCAACTTCACAATTTCTGGCAAGGCCGGTTCTGGACACCCATGGTTGGGATCACGACTGTGGATATGATGGGGTCAATCTTGAGCAGAGTCTAGCCATTCTCAGTCAATTTCCGGCTGTAGTATCTGTTCAGCTGACAAAGGATAAGAAAGAGTTCACCGTCAATTTGGACTCTTCCATTGCTGCGAAACATGGGGAGAATGGATCGAGTATGGCAGGCTTTGACATTCAGAATATGGGTAAGCAACTTGCCTACATCATCAGAGGTGAAACCAAGTTTAAGAATTTCAGGAAGAACAAAACTGCCGCGGGGATATCAGTTACTTTCTTAGGGGAAAATGTTGTCACTGGGCTCAAAGTTGAGGATCAGATTTCTTTCGGAAAGCAGTATTCTTTGGTTGCCAGTGGAGGTGCAGTCCGATCTCAACGCGAAAAAGCATATGGAGCTAATATCGAATTGCAGCGCAGGGAACTTGATTATCCTATTGGACAAGTGCAGTCCTCACTTGGCTTGTCCATAATAAAGTGGAGGGGTGACTTAGCATTAGGGTTCAACAGTCTAGCGAACTTCTCGATTGGACGCAATTCCAAGGTGACTGTACGAGCTGGAATAAACAACAAGCTTAGTGGCCAGATTTCTGTACGTACAAGTAGCTCTGACCATCTTTCTCTTGCTCTTGCAAGTATTCTTCCAGTCGCAGTTACCATTTACAAGAAACTTTACCCTGTTGGTGAGAAGTACTCGATCTATTAATTCTTGTTTTATTCTGTTGAGCAACTTTTGGTTCAGTGAGGATTGCTCCGGAAAGTAGATGTAAGCATTTTGCAAGAGTACTGCATTTTTTTTTACCAATTCAGAACTGCTTCACATTATCAAGATTATGTTAATTTCCTCTGCAATAAATTTTCTTAACTATAGAATAAGAAATGGAAAACGAGCTTGCCATCCTCCTTGTGTCAGCAATATATTTGTTAAATACTGAGTGCATTGCTCTTTTCATTACATTTTTGTTCTTTTAATTGATTACTGATTCGTTATATGAGTGCTAGCTTCCTGTTTCCATTTTGTTTCATGATATTAATAATTGGCAGGCTAATGACCAAATTGTTAATGTTAATGCTCAAGTTATCCCATTAAATAATATCAATCATCTTTTTGTTTATTTCCTTAGGGTTAATAATACCTCGGGGGAGATGGGTTTAATAGTCCCTTCAGGAAAAGCTAAAAAGTTGAGAAAATTCATCCTTGGAACTGTTTTAATCAATGAAGTGATGAAATGAGTGCTAAATGAAAGTAATTTAGATAATTTAATATCATATAACAAACATAACTTTGATATAACCAAGTTGCCCTAAACATACTATTTCAGCAGTCCAAGGATATACTAGAATTCAATGTCTAGTATCTAGTATGTGAGTTACCTTGTATTGTATGTGTATAAATTTGTAGCACACAACTAACAAGAGGCATTGATAATTATATAGATTCATGGTGTTCACATTTTAATTATAGGATGTGAGTTATGGCAGATCATTAAATTGGGGTTTGAAAATGATTAATATTTAAATTGTGTTGTTATTTCTGTCCGCTGGAATTAATAGAGAAACACTTCTTTACTGTTCATGATAGTGAAGTTCCGAATTTAAAGTTATAGGTCATATTTGGATGTTAGAGGTTTGAGCCAAATTAGAGGTTTGACTAGATGAATCATGTAGTATTAGTGTTTGGTAATTAGCGGTTTGGACTTAATAATCTAATTTTGAAAAAGCTACTTGAATGAGTTTTTTCAATTAGATGATTGTCATGTATCCACTTAAAATACAAACTAATTCAACAACTATTTACCAAATAATTTTATTCAAAACTGCTAATTCAATTCGCTAGTCAAAACAGTTATTTATTCAGTCAGCTGGTTAAAATAACTAATTCAACCCGTTAATAGCGGTTCTAGCCGTTAATTGCCAAACAGAGCAATAAATTTCAGCTTCTTCGTACAAATTGGTATAAAATCACTTAAAACTAGTTGAACTTGAATCTTACTATAGTTTTTACCAAATTTATTGCTACTGGGACTAGATGGACTTTTACAAAACTTATTGCTACTGAGACTAGATGGACTTTTACAAAACTTATTGCTACATAATACAATAAACTAGCGTCTAGCTTGTTGTTCAGTCTTGTGTAGCTTAGTTTGGCTGTTAGACAAAGTGTTTATCAACTAAGAATTAAGTAGATTTTTACTGTGGATAGAACCTGTCAGGTTGGTTTTACTGTGGATAGAAAATTTAACTTTGTCACAGAGTAGGTGTTTCGTTCATGGCAAATTTGGAACTTACGACAGAGTAATAGAGTAGCTATGTGGTTGCAATTCTGTCGACGATAATTCGCCTATATGGTTGGCCTGAAGCTGGGTATAGTTATCAAATCTCGTTGTTATGTCGGGAAGTAGCACACGCAAACTTCACCAAAGATGCTGCGAACACTGCTGTTAGGTACCCATGCTCTACCATTTTGGATAGAGAACAAATTCTTTGTGCCAGGCATGAAACGGAGCCACATTAAATTTAGACATACTTTTTTTTTGTCAGATAAATTTAGACATACTTGTAAAAATCATTCATTTTTAAATTTATATCATCTCCTATCTCAACTTTATAATAAATAATCTAGCCCGATAAAACAATATCATCTTTCTCACTCCACTTAAAATGTCTTTATCGATTTTTCTATATTTTTTCCATCTCCTTTGGACACCTTAGAGTATGTTTGGTGTTAGTGTTAAAAAATGGTGTGATACGAAAAAATGTGAGAAAAAGTACTATTAAAAAATTTTACAGTAATAATTATTTGGTAATATTTTTTGATTTGAGTATATTTGGAGATATAATATAAAAAATAATGTTTTTGAGAGATTTGATAGTTAAACAAGTTATTACTTCTTGTAAAAACTGAAAAACAATTTTTTCCCAAAATTACGGGATCAGTTTTCTCTAAAAACACATTTAGATCAAAAATAAATTTCTAGAAAATTGTTTTTAAATTTTACAAACACTTTTTTACTTAGATTTTCAAGAAAAAACAGTTACTAAGAGCATCTCCAACCCATTACACTATTTTGGTGTGGTTTTTACACCAAAATAGTGTAGAAGTTATTAGTGGTGTACACGGGTTGGTTAAACCGACCAACCCAATCCAAATTGACCTTATTTTATCCGATCCAAACCGATTTTTTTAAATCGAAATGTCTTTGGATTGAAAAACTTTAAACCCGATTTAAATGGGTTGGCTACGGGTTTCGAGAAGAATTTTAGAGTTTGGTTGAAGAAGAATTTTACACCAAAATAGTGTAAAAGTACAAATTTAGAGTTGGGTTGTAGATGGTCTAAAAACAATACCAAACATGTCTTAATCTTCTCATCATTCTTGTTCGTCCCAAAATCCGCATAGCATTTTCGATACCCTTATTAGTTTTCAAGGAGTTAGGATTTATCTGAAGCGTTACAAATGCTACTGTTATGCCCAAATTTCAGCATGTGTTATTTGTGATGGGTTCGTATTTATTGGGCTGAATTTATAGTTGTTCGGGTGGATTATTGTTGTTGTTATTGAATGTTATGTGCCTCCAAGATTGATTTGAAGGTTCTCTGTCATCTATATCTGTCAATGTCAATTGAAGGTCATAGTTCCATATTCCTCGGGTTGCCCTCGTAGGTGAGTTATGGTGTGCTGCTAATCTTGTCTTGGAAGATCCTTTCCACGTACTCAGGCGGGTTGCCCTCGTCTGGAGGCTTAAGACGCGTCCTACATTCGAGGTGAGTCTAGTGCTGACCTCCAGTCAAAGTATCCGGGAAATAGATGTAGTGGACAGTCTAGAGCCCATGGTTTCCGGGTCAATATCGGATTCATGAAGTTCTTGGGCCTTATACTGGGCTTTGACCTACCCAAACAAGCCTTAATGTGGAAACCTCTTCCAAGTAGGTTTCTCTTGCATTTTCCTATCGGGCCTCTACTTTAGCAAGAACTACGTGGGCTTGATCCCCTATAAATAGGGGTACGTAGGCACATTGTTAGGGGTTGGACATTGAGAGCCTCCACCAACTAAAAAACCCTAACAATCTCAGCCCTCAATACTCAACAACCACCACACTCCGACGACTTTTCTGGTAAAAAACACCACCCTAGATCTTGTTATGGCAATGGACCTCAAATTTTGTTGTTATAAATTCTTCCATCAACAGTTAACAATCATTTTAATATTTAAATAAAATAGCAGGTCGGTCCTTGGATAAGGCGACCAAGGCAACCGTCTAGGGCACCATCATCGTAGGGTGTTAAACAATATGAGTGTTGCAGAAAGGGGGTTGAATGCAACTTAAAAAATAATTAGTTTTCTTGCTAACAACAAACAAGACAGTAATACTAGTAAGTAATAAATGCAAACAAACTTAAGCAAGTATATGAAGACAGGTGTTTAATTTCAAAAAATAAATTTTTTTTTTGCTACAACTGACTGGAAAATAATTCCAGCTACAAAGAAATAAGAACAATGAATTTGCTAATGTTTCTTGCTTGATAGAAAACCTAGCTCAGTTGCATTAGAAAAAGTACTTGTGAGACATGTGTATTTATACTAAAATACATATCCCACTTATATGTGCACTTTTTCCTTTGTCCTAGAATAAAACTCAAAATAGAAACTGTGCTTTTATGGTTCAACCTTATCTTCATTCAATTTATAGATAAAGTTGTGCTGAGATGACAGAAATCTTTGACTCCTGGTGCACATCTTGTCTTTTTGCTTGTCTTCTTCCAAGTTGCTTAGTAGGCTTAACAGACTAAATAGTAATGTCTAAATCATTCTTTGTGCTTTCACTATCTAATCTACTACCTGGAACAGTTTGTCAGCTTCACTAAAAGTATACTTTCAACTTCTAGCTCCTCTTTGGTGACAGTATCTTTGGCTCCGCATATGTTGTTGTCAAGCCTTGATAGATCCTTATTGTCTCCAAAAGCTGTTGTCAACTATCCCCGCCAAATGTGATGTCAGTAGAACATGTTGTCTGTGAATCTTCATTCTTCCGCCAAGTCTACTGTCAATGGAATAGTTGTTATCGCCTGTTCCTTTATGTTGTCACTTGAATATGTTGTCGTAGGCTTCAATTGAAGAATGTTATTATCAATTTCTTGACCCATGCAGTGTCTGAACGCTTTGTGAACTTCTACTTCATGGATCATGTTATTGTTATTTGTATAAGACAGTAATTATTGAGACTTACTGTTATCTACTTGACTTTTAAACGTACTGTTACAAGTGACAACTAAACATATTGTCAATATACATATGACAGTACATTTTACTTAGTTAATTCCTAATTAAGCTAAGTGACTTTTAGTTGATTACAATGTTAACACCACAATCCCTAACAATCTCCCCCAATTTATTTTTATGTAAAATAAAGACAAATTTAAAGAGAATTGCAGATGTTAACTCAACTAACATAACTGAAGTGTTTGTATAGAAAAATATTCAGGAAAGATTACAAGTGCAAATTTCTCAAGCTAACACTCCTCTAGACTGAACAAATTTTCATATTTTGCTTGAGCTTCCCTTGTTTTGAGCCTTCTTCTCCTTCAATTCTTAAAGCAAGAATTCCAGATCCCTGACACCAGCCTTTTCTTCTTCTGAGATAGCATAATTAGCTACACACTCCAGTACATGTTTCACTTTTAAGGATGAAAAATCTCTTAGATCCTTTAAAGAGTAGTAGGATTCCACTGGGCCTCTGGTTATGCATAAGAATTTTGATCCAAATATATCTTTCTGAAACCTTGGTAATGGACAAGAATATACCTTGTTGAGTCTTTTCCTATCTTCCCAAGTTTCTTCATCATCCCTGGAATCAATGACCTTTTCTGCAGCCTTACTCAAATTAAATTCAGACACAATTGTTGAGTTTACTGTCATTCCTTTGATTCTCCTCAGGATTTCTGTATTATGAATTTTGAAGTCCTCAACTTTGACCTCAACATTATCAATCAAAATCCTTAAAGGATTTGTAGAGACTAGTGATTGATATGAAGAGGTTCTTGAGTTTGTTTCATTGAATTGAGCAGCTTCGTAATTCTTTGTGGCTTTAGTTATTTTCTTCTTTGTTTTATCCACATCTTTCTGGGTTTTGACTATCTTTTCCTTTCTATCCTTCTCCTCTTTTGTTTCTCAGCTTCATCATTCTTCTTATCTTCATCAAAGAAACTCAAGGCTTTTCTTTTCAAATCAAAGACCTCAAAGTTTGTAATATTGAATAATTGAACTTTAACCAACTCTGCAATCTTTGGTTCTTTCTTCACCAACACCTTGAGCTCCTCAAAAGTAATTGTTTCAGCATTTCCACCAGTATTATAGAAAATTATTTTGTATGGATTTCTGAGTAGACATTACTGAGTTCTTTCATAGTCAACTTTCCTTGCAAACTCCAACTTCTTCTTTTTGTCAATTAAACTATGAATGACTGGGATAAATTTATGCTCTTCAGGATAAGGATATTTGGATAATTGTTCCTCCAACTTGGATAGTAGATCTGAGTTCTTATCCTGAAAAGAATCTATACTCCAGAATTATTTGATCCCGTCTTCATTTTCAAACAATACTCCATCATGATACACTACTGGCCCATGCTCCTTTTCTTCACAATTATCTAGAGGATGAGGCTTGAAAGAATCCATCAACTCCAAGAATTTTCAAATTAGAATCCTTCTAAAGACATGAGTCCTTATATCTGAGCCTTTGATGATCTGTAGCATTCTTTGAACCATGAAGTAATTTGCACTTTCCAATTTATAATCCAGCTCCTCTACTTGTCCTATAGAATAAAATAACTTCACACTACTCAAGGAATTATTATCAGACCATTCAATAACAACCCTATAGATTAACTCTGCTTTGAATTCGGCTATATTATTGATTATTGGTCTTCTAACACCAATGCAATCTTCTTTAGTTTTCTCAGAAATCAGCTTCCATCTGACTCTTTAGGCTTTCTAGCAATGCATGTTCCTTCCTTTCTAGGCATAAAACCTCCATGTGCACCAAGATAGGCTTCAGCTTTTACTCTTGCCTTATTCAATTTGATAGAGATTTTTCTTGACAGTAACTCATTCCTTATATCTTCGTTGACAATATCTTTGGAAGTTTCTGTCAATTCTGTTGTGATAGCATGTTCAGGTTTCTTGACAGTAGGTTCTGGTCCTGTGAAAGTATGTTCAGGTTTCTTGACAGTAGGTTCTGGTCATGTGATAGTACGTTCCACCTTATCACTCCTGACAGTATCTTGTTTGACAACATCTTCATTGTCATCATTAAAACCAAGAATCACTAGCTTCATCAATATTCCTTCAACACCATCTTTATACACCTTATAATTCTCATCATCATCCTTATCCACCTTATTTCCAGCTCTAGAAGATCCTTCACCATTAATGTTGTGTTGGCTAGAGCTACATGCACCTCCATCAGGCTTTCCATCATTATCATCACCATCAAATCTTTTTCCTTGTCTCTCAGCCTTCTTCATTTCAAATCTTTCTACTTCTTCTCTCAGAATCCTCGCCACTTTTGTTATCTCTTCAGTTTGATCCAAATTTGAGAAGTAGTTGAAGGCATCTTTCACAGCTCTAGGCTGGTATTGGCTCACCCTTTCTAGATTCATTATTCTGTACTTTGTGTCTGATGCAAAGCCATATTTGATGTATAGTGGATTGTGAGTGATTTCTAGAAGCTTCTCCTTCACCATACTCAACAAAATCTTCTTCAAATTTTCATTTAAGAAATATTTCTCAATTTTAATCTTGAGTCTAATGGCTTCAATCACTGTAATTTCTTGCCTGCCCAGGTATGACAAAATGATATACCAGCTTAGACATCCTTCAATTCTTACAGTGATCACCCATTTGTTGCTTTTGGACACCAATACTGCTGCACTAGTAATTGATTTCCTCATTGATTTAGAAAATACTTTGGGTTCTCTGTTTGAGTTTCTCCTTAGACTTGTTATCTTTTGATTGTAGTCTGCATCTTGAAATACAACACTATTTTCATTTTCATCCACCATTAATATAGTAGCTTCATCTTCAGATAAATTCTCCTTTTCTTCTAGAAAGTAATCATCAGGATTTTGAGGAATAACCTTGTCCTTTCCTTTCCTAGCTACATGAACAGGAGCCTTTATTGCACCTTATTTGATGACAATGCCTTTCTCCGCCTTTTTGCTTTCTTCTTGTCCTTATCACATCCAAGCTTTTCAGCCATCTCAGTAGCCACCTTGGACAACAATGCCAATTGACTCTCCCCCTGAGATGCAGCTTGTATCTCCTTATTATTCTCAGTGTGAACATCACCATCCACCACCTTCTCAGCCACATCTACAAACACTGAACTCTTCTCCCCCTTAGTTGAGGTAGCAGCTACAAGAGTAGAGAATTGTGAGTTGAACTCCTGAAACTTGTCAAATACAGCCTTGAAACCATCATTCATGATCTACTCCAGACTTGACATCTTATTAATCAGCTTCACCTGGTTTCTCCCAACTATGTCCAGGTTCTTTGAGAGTTTAGACACCTTATGAGAAAGGGATTTCAACCTTTCACCAGCTTGTTTAGAAGATTTTGGGGTTTTGAGGGTTCTTACACTCTCTTGTTTTTCTTGGATGATCTCATCATCCCTCACCAACTCATTCTCAAAGCCTAGTGTCTTTGAAGATTGGGCTCCCACATTTTTCTTTTTCTTGTGGCCATGTTCAAGGCCCTCTCCTTTTTCCTGAGATTTTCCCAGCCCCTCATTTTTATGCTTACTTCTCTTTTCTTTTATCTCTCTTTTTTTCACACCCTCACTCAACCTAAGTGCATGGGACTGAGCAAGTACACCATGCACATGAAATTTAGATTGTACCTGTAGGAGTGTAGAAATGGGAATAGAGTCATCATCAGGAGAAGCTTCAGGCAAGAGAGTCGCTATTTAGAATGACAGTGGTGACAACATATTTTGTTGAGAAGTTACTATCACAAGGACTGATAGTAACTGTGTCATTAACAGCAACAGAGGCTGTGACAACAATCTCTTCTACCCTTTGAGTAGAAGGTTCTCGTGGATTGCTTTGATCAATCTCATCCAACTCTTGGAAGAGTGCATCAACATTTTGATCTTCTATGTTGGCAAAGTGTGATGCACTATAGTTGAATGAGTTATGTTTCACATTTTTTAGCCCTATATTGTGTGTATCTTCAAGAGTATGAGGCTCATGTTAAGTGAGTTCAACATGGTAAGCAGACTTTTTACAGGGTTCCATGGGAGACTGACCAATTTCAATAGATGCCTCATTTTGAAAGGAAACATCTAGAGATGAGTTTTGTTCCCTATTAAGATATGTGCCCTTTTGAGAGGATACAGTCTGGCTTACAGAGGTTGGTACCATTGCCTTCTTTCTTCTAGGCTCATCAGGGACCTATGTGGGTTCTGTGGTCTGATCACCACCCTTATTTGCTGCATCTAGTGCATTTTCACCACCTATTTGTGGAATAGTTTATAACCTAGGGGTAGTGGTCCTCTTCTTTTTAGAAACCTGGTCCTTTTAGGAGGAACCAGGCTCCTGGCTAATAGACTTGGAGAATCTAGATGGCCTAGCATCTTTGAATGGTTTGGAGTGTGGGTTAGTAATGGTGAGGTCAACACCATTCTCATCACTCAAAGAGAAAACATGGAAATCACTAGCAATAGATAAATTTAGTGATTTAATAGTTGAATCCTTGTAATCATAGATAAACAACCCTAACTCAGCATTTAAAGGTTTACTAGTTAAAATAGAGTGGGTGTTTTTCTTCAAAATAGGGGACTCCATACATTGTACCCGATCAAGATTAATTATGCCTACTACAGAATGAATAATAAGCATAAAGAATCTAGGATATTAGATTATCGGCCTTCTGCTATCATTCTTGCCAAGCACTAATTTGAATAGAGGCATCAAAAGCTTTCCTATATCAATCTTATAGTTGTGCACCAGTGAATGCACAATCTTCCTGATGTAAGTTGGGACCTCATTCCATCCTCTTGTTTTGCTTGACATTGCCCTAGTGACAGTATCTAAGATCATGCTCTACTCATTCACCAAATATTTCCTATCCATTCCACCAGATGGATAACAATCATTAGAGTTGGGGCTTGTCTTGGGTCCTGTGTACCCAATCATCTTAAAGAACTTGGCAAGCTGAGCATCACTTGCAGGCTCCTAATGAAAAAGCGAACCTTCATCAGCTTCCACATGGAGAGCAGCATTGACATGACTGGAATCAATGGTGTAAGAGTTACCATTGATCTCAAACTTGATTGAGCTTGAGTCCTGCTCTCCCTCACAAGTTCCAGAGGTCCACAACTGTGACAAACTTGGTATCTCGAACATAAGACTTTGATTTAGAGCATACGAGAGGTAGGAGTTGTTCAAGAAGCCAATAAAGGGTTTGAAGGCTTCACCAGCTTCACCCATAGAAGCCATTGTGGTGAAGTTGTTTTGGGCAAGAGAACAAATAACTTGAGTTCCAGACATGGTTGTAGATTTGAGAGATTAAGAGGTTTAGAGAGAAATAAAATGAAGAAGATGAAGTTTCAGAGAGAGGGGTTGAGATTTTAGAGCGTTTGAGGGTAAGAGAGTTTTAGAAGAAGTAAAGAGTGTAAGATATTTTAACTGTTTGTATATATATGATGTGAAAAAGTAGCTGTCAAGGCTGAATTTCAATCGATTTAATTGACAATTGAATTCCAGATCCACTCCTTTTGATAGTAACTCATGCGCTAGAAATCACAAAAACTCTTGACAATAACATTAGTGGTTAGTATATAAATAAATGAATAACCCTAATATAAATTATTGACATTATGTTATGCGGGGATTTAGAAAACTATACTGTCGATGAATACTGACAATAAGTTTATGACAGTATGTTTCAGTCCCGCATACTATGCTGTCAATACTTCTCAAACGATCGACAATAACATATTATTATATGACAGTATGGATAAAACACACTATCAAGAAACTTGATAGTACTTTTTATTAACCTCATATGAATTAAGTTATTTAAAAATAAACTAGTTAACCTCTCAATAAAATATCATCATGTGTATCCACTGTGATAGAAATCAAAACACCTCAAGAAGTCATTAATTCACAATGAATTTCAGTTAACTAAATTTTTGATCAACTAAACATAATTACATTAATAGGATAAATTTAAAATACCCAATTTACTCACTAGCCTGTTGAATGCCTTTTCATCCAATGATTTTGTGAAAATATCTGCAAGTTACTTCTCTGTGGGCACATAGATCACCTTGATCGTGCCTTCATCCAAATGTTCTCGAATGAAATGATGATTGATGTCAATGTGCTTAGTTTTGGAGTGTTGAACAGGATTCTCAGAAATTGCTATGGCACTAGTGTTGTCACAAAAGATAGGAATTCCTTGCAGAGTCAACCCGTAGTCCAATAATTGGTTTCTCATCCAAAGTAACTGAGCACAACAACTACCAGCTGCAATATATTTAGCTTCTACAGTTGAATTTGACACTGAATGTTGCTTCTTGCTAAACCATGAAACCAATCTTTCTCCCAAAAATTGGCAGCTTCATGTTGTACTCTTTCTGTCTATTCTGCAACCAGCATAGTCTAAGTCTAAATATCTAATTAAGTCAAAACCAGACTCTTTAAGATACTAAAGGCCTAAATATTGAGTGCCTTTTAAGTATCTAAAGATTCTCTTTACTGCCATTAAATGAGACTCTTTTGGATCAGACTAGAACCTTGCACACAATCATGTTACAAACATGACGTCAGGCCTGCTAGCAGTTAGGTAGAGGAGAGAGTCAATCATTCCTCTATACATCTTGTTGTCCACCTTTTTTCTTTTTGGGTCATTGTTAAGTTGAGTTGCTGTTGAGATTGGAGTCTTTGCAGGGGATGAGTCTTCTATATCAAATCTTTTCAAAAGATCCTTGACATACTTAGTTTGGCAAATAAATATTCCATCTTCTTTTTGATAGACTTGAAGTCTAAGAAAGAATGACAATTCACCCATCATACTCATCATATTTGTTCGGCATTAACTTTGAGAATTTTTTGCATAAATCTTCATTTATTGAGCCAAAGATGATGTCATCAACATAAACTTGGACTAGAATGATATCATTTCCATGCTTTTTGTAGAAAAGAGTTTTATCCACAATCCCTCTTATAAAATCATTCTCAAGAAGGAACTTGGAAAGAGTGTCATACAAAGCCCTTGGTGCTTGCTTTAAGTCATACAATGCCTTGTGCAGTTTGTACACAAAATTCTTCATTTTTGGATCTTCAAAGCTTAGGGGTTGTTCAACATACATTTCTTCTTCTAGCTCTCCATTAAGAAAAGCATTATTAATATCCATTTGAAAAACCTTGAAGTTGTTGAATGCGGTAAAAGCCAAAAAGATTCTTAATGCCTCAAGTCTGGTAACAGGAGCAAATGTTTCATCATAATCAATCCCTTCATGTTGACAGTAACCTTTTGCCACCAGCCTTGCTTTGTTTCTTGTGACAGTACCCAATCATCCATCTTATTCCTATAAACCCATTTGGTGCCTATTACAGATTTGTTCTTTGGTCTAGGCATCAATTCCCAAACACAGCTTCTTTCAAATTGATTAAGCTCTTCTTGCATGACATTAATCCAATTTGGATCAGTCAATGCTTCTTCTAGAGTTTTGGGTTTAGTTTGAGAAATGAAACAAGAGTACATGCATTCATTTACAACATTTCTTCTTGTTTTGACTCCAGTTCCTGGATCAGCAATGATTAGATCATTAGTGTGATCCATGTTCCACTTTGTTTCTCTTAGTGAATCACTTGAATTTTTTTTCACTTGGTTGGTTGACAGCATCTTTTACTCTTGAACTGTTGACATCATCAATTTCTTCAAGTCCACTATTCATGGAAACATTCCCAGAAAAATCAGTTATTTGAGCAGTTCATTCATTGTCTCCAGACTGGATAGGAACAATTGTTGGACCCGAAATTGTGTGATAAACTCTTGATGAGTCTTCATCAATCTCTTCTAGATAGCCTTAATTTTCAAAGGCTAAAGGTTCTGTTTCTTGACTTCCTTCAACTCCAGGAAATTTTGTTTCATCAAAGGTGATATTTACACTCTTCTCCACAGTCTTGTAATCAATGATGTAGAATCTGTATGTAGTCTTGTCAATTCCATACCCCATGAAGATTCCTTCAAGTGTTTTAGTATCATATTTTCCTTTGATCTCAGTTGAATCTTTCATGAAGTAGAACTTGCTTCCAAAGACATGAAAGTAGTTGACAGTAGGTTTCCTTCCTGTGAGTAATTCATAGGGTGTCTTTCTATAGGCCTTGTTGACTACAGTTATGTTTTGAGTATTACATGCTATATTTATTGCTTCACCCCAGAAATAAGTAGGAAGTTTTGCTTCACTTAACATTGTTCTAGCAGCCTCAATGAGAGTTTTATTCTTTCTCTTACAATACCATTTTATTGAGGAGTTCTTGGTGCAGAGAATTGTTGAGTGATGTCATTGTTTTTGCAGAAATCATTCATGATACTGTTTTTGAACTCAGTACCATTGTCACTTCTCAGGGTCTGCACCTTGTACTTGGGATTCTTGTCAATAACCTTACCAAATCAATAATCTCTTGAGCAGCTTCATCCTTAATTGTTAGAAACCTCACCCAAGTGTATCTTGAAAAGTCATCAACCATCACTAAGGCATATATTTTTCATGTCAGTGATTGCACATTCACAGGACCAAATAAGTCCATGTGAATAAGTTGAAATGCTTCATTAATTGAACCACTTGGAGTGCTTTTGTGAGTGGCTCTCATTAGCTTCCCCTTTTGGCAATCCTCACACAATCCTTCTTGATAGAATTCAAGTTGAGGAAGCCCTTTCACCAGCTCTCTCTTCATTAGATAATTCATTGCTTTAAAGTTCAAATGAGAAAGCTTCTTGTGCCACATCCAACTTTCAGATGGTGAAGCCTTATTGTAAAAACAGTAGACTTTGTCTTTTCTTACTGAATCCAAGTCAACTATAAAGAGGCTTCATTTCCTTACACATTGCAGTGGTTCTTCTTCTGTCTTCTTGTTGACAATGGAGAATTTTTCTTGATCAAAACCAACTTGGAATCCTCTTTCACAAAATTGAGTTACACTCAATAGATTGTGCTTCAATCCATTCACTAGAGCAATCTTCTCAATCTTCAAATTTCTAACTTCCAGAATGCCATATCCCATTATAAAACCAATGATATTGTCACCAAAGGTTACACAAGGGCCGACCATTTCCATGAACTGTGATAGCAGGGCTTTATCACCTGTCATATGTCCTGAACATCTATTGTCAATGATCCACATGATTCTTTTATTTTTCATGTTACCCTGCAAAGAAAATATTTTATGTTAATTTTGGTACCCAACTCTCATTGGGTCCATTTTGCTTAGCTAGTTCAGAGTTTGACTCTGGATCAGTTGCTTTTCTTTCTTTGAGCATGACTCTTGTAGCTACTCATTCAGTTTTGATAACTGGTTTAATAGCCTTGTTCTTGGGTGGCTTGTTCATCCTAATTTTAGGAGGATTTTGAGTCTTTGCTTTTTTAATTTTAACATTCTTATGCAGACATACTTGATTGTTATGAAAAGACATGTTAAATCAAATACCCATCAAATTAATTTTACATGAAATGCAATCAAAATCACCACAGTGAGATACTTGTCTGTTCTTTAAAGGCATGCTGTGTAAATTTCCATTAACAACGGTAACATTCTTAACACTAGACTTGTTTTTGTTGCAGACATGAGTTAGATGACTAGAAGACCCATAATTGTTGCACAATTTTCTATGAACATTAGGAATATAGCTATAATTATTCTTCTTGTTTATTCTTAGTTTTCCGTTTCTGTTCTTCTTGGTCATAATGACAGTAGGTTTAGAAGTTATTGTCTTATAGTGTTGACAGTAAGTTGAGATGGAACTTTCTTGACAGTATAATTTGATCTTACTATCTTGACAACAGCTTCTGAACTTATTGTCTTGCTAGTATTTACAACATCTTCTAGACCCTGAGTACTGTTAAGGGCAAAACTAACTGTCTTGATGATTTTGACAGTATTTTATCTTAAAGGTACTATTGACAGTATCATTGTCCTCATCAGCTAACTCTTGCTTAAGAATTAGTGATTCCTCGTCAAATTCAAACTCAGCCTTTTTAAATAGAGGGTTCTTAACTCTTTTCAGTATAGAGGGTCTGACAATATGTTTTTCAAAACTAGAGTCTTCATCTACAACATGTTTCTTACCATTTTTCTTTTCATAATTAAATCCTATACCTACTTTTTGATTTTCAGTATTATCAGCATGATATGTTTTAACAATGAAGAAGAATTCTTGTAAGCCTTGATTTTGAGTTCATTCTCAGAAATTTGTTTTCTGAGAAATTCCTCAATCTGGGAAGCACAAACTACCTTGTTTTTAAGAATCTCATTTTCTTGTTGCAAGGACTCAAAAACATTCTATTTAAGTTCTAGTTCAAGATTCTTAATTCTCAGTAACTCGTTAGCACTAGACAGTTTGACAATCTTCTCATTTGCAGCTAGCATGCTTGTATGAATATTGAAAATTTCAGAACTTAAACTTTCAATAGTTTTCATATACTAAGATGTAGTCATATCAACAGTAGTAAGAATGGGTACCTGACTGGATGAAGTAGGTAAATCTTCTTCTGATTTTGCCATGAGAGCAATATTTTCATACTCTTTTTCTTCTTCATCATCAGATTCTTCCCAACATTTTCCTTCAGCTACAAATGTCATTTCTTGTTACTTTTTGAGCAAAACATCATACTTTGCCTTGAGTTCTTCATAGTCATTTTCATTTCTTCTCACTTGCTTTGGATTTTTGCATTCTGTTGCAAAATGTCCCATCTCATTACGGTTGTAATATCTTATCTTTGATCTATCTACCATTCTTGTCATGTATCCACCTTTGCCATTTCCTCTAGGCTCTGAGGTTCCCCCTCTGTTGAACCTGGAGCCTTGTCATTTGGTCTTGAAAGATTTGTTTTTCTTAAACCTCAAGTTTGAGAACTTTCTTTCCATGTAGGCCATAGTTTTATTCTCTATATTATCAAGTTCATCCGAGGTGTAGAACTCATCTTCATCACCATCCTTGAATTCAAGTGTCACACTTTCATCTTCATCAGTTACTTCTTCAATCTTGATCTGTTGATATTGAGATTCCTGTAGCTGCAACATCTTTGGGTCTTGGGCCACTAGACCAGAGAAACTTTTCCCTTTTTTGTATCATTGTACTCAGAAACCTTTTTAGGAACCCAGTGGGCAGGAATTGTATCACCCTCTACTGTGGTTTTAGGTACATATGACTGAGGTATAAAAGGACCATTTTCTAAGATACCAAGATAAAGTGGGTTGGCTGTTTTTATGAAAAGTGTCATCTTTCTTTTCCATAGTGTGTAGTGTTCTTTGTCAAAGCGGGGTATCTTTATGCTGCTTACTTTCTGTGCACTCATTTTTAGATCTTTTCAGGTTATGTATATCTACCCTGCCGCTCTGATACCAGTTGTTAAACAATATGAGTGTTGTAGAAAGGGGGAGTTGAATGCAACTTATAAAATAATTATTTTTCTTGATAACAACAAACAAGAAAATAATACTAGTAAGTAAGAAATGCAAACAAACTTAAGCAAGCATATGTAGACAGGTGTTTAACTTCAAAAAACAATTTTATTATTTTTTATTTGCTACAACTGACTAGAAAATAATTCCAGTTATAAAGAAACAAGAACAATTGATTTGCTAATATTTCTTGTTTGAGAGAAAACTTAGTTCAGTTGCATTAGAAAAAGTACTTGTGAGACATGTGTATTTATATTAAAACGCATATCCCACTTACATGTGCACTTTTTCCTTTGTCCTAAAATAAAGCTCAAAATAGAAACTGTGTTTTTATGGTTCAACCTTGATTTCATTCCATTTGTAGATAAAGTTGTGTTGAGATGACAGAAATCTTTGACTCTTGGTGCACACCTTGTCTATTTACTTGTCTTCTCCCAAGTTGCAGTAGTAGGCTTGACAGACTAGATAGTAATGTCTAAATCATTTATTGTGCTTTCACTATCTAATCAGCTACCTGGAACAGTCTGTCAGCTTCATTAAAAGTATATTGTCAACTTCTAGCTCCTCTTTGGTGACAGTATCTTTGGCTCTGCATATGTTGCTGTCAAGCCTTGATAGATCCTTACTGTCTCCAAAAGTTGCATCAACTATCCCCACCAAATGTGCTGTTAGTAGAACATGTTGTTTGTGAATCTTCATTCTTCCGTCAACTCTACTGTCAATGGAATTGTTGATGTCGCATGTTCCTTTGTACTGTCACTTGAATATGTTGTCGTAGGCTTTAGTTGAAGAATGTTACTGTCAAATTCTTGACGCATGTTGTGCATGAACACTTTGTGAACTTCTACTTCATGGATCATGTTATTGTTATTTGTACAAGACAATAACTATTGGGACTTACTGTCACGTACTTGCCTTTTAAACGTATTGTTACAAGTGACAACTAAACATACTGTCAATATACATATGACAGTACATTTTACTCAGCTAATTCCTAATTAAGCAAAGTGTCTTTTAGTTGATTATAATGTTAACACCACAATCCCTAACATTGGGGTACCAAAAAATTTATATACATGTATTATATATGCGTTTAATTTTTTTTTATTTTTAAAACCTTAAAAAAAATCTATTTCAAGATATCGTCTAGGGCACCTAAATTTCCGGGATCCGCCATTTAAAACAGTTAGGGGAGTAAAAATGAATTGTTAAATTGGGATATGGGCATGAGTTTGAACGATCCAGACTTGATTGATGACTTGATGTGACACTGCGACATGTAGCACCTCAGTTAACTTTGAAGTTGGGATAAGACTTCCTTGGTCAAATCATGCTCCACATGTGGATACTACAGACGTGGTGATGAATGACAATCACAATGACGAGGAAATAGCCGAGGAGGATATGTTTCATGGAGGAATTGTGCAAAGTGATGGTGCCATTTTCGTGGGGATGCTCCGCTCAAAGATATGGATCAATAATATCATGTGTTTTAGGCTCCTGTATTAAAGCAGCTGGTAATTTAGTAACAGGTCAATAGCTTTAGTCGGATTAGAGAATCTCCTATGTAGGTTTGCTAAGAAAGTTGTTCACAAATCATTAAATATATTATTTTTTAATTTTCTCTCACATTCATGTTATTTTTGGCAATATTTATTAAAAATTTGTTCCAATAATTATGCAACTTTAAAGGTTGCTCAAATGGTACATTTATATTAATTTTATATTTAGTTCAATATAAAATGGGCAGAGTAATATACGTTTTACATGTTTTGTATGATTTTTTGCTAGTTTAGGATGTTGCCAAGAGTTGCCAACAATCTTGGTAGACAACCTCTTGACAACCTCTCAACTCTGATAGGAAAGCAACCAAGAATGTCATGTCACATAAGTTTGACAACTAAAATACTCTTATAGGGTTTAAGTTCGTTAAAAACAGAATACAAACTGACACATGTCATTATCATTAAATATGATACATGTCATATGACACATGTTATTTTGTTATTTTAAGTTACTCCCTAATTATGTCACTCCCTAATTTATTTTCTCTTTTTCTCTCATTCTCTCTCACTAGCATTAGAGCCCGTGCAAGGCACGGGGCTCGGGTGAATTTTCATGAATGATAGGATTGTAAGCAGGCATGGGGTGAGGCTTGTAAGGGTAAAAAAGAATGATAGGGTTGTAAGCAGGCATAGGGTGAGGCTTGTAAGAGTAAAAAAAAGGTATTTACACTTTACACTGAATGATAGGGTTGTAAGCAGGCATGGGGTGAGGCTTGTAAGGGTAAAAAAGAATGATAGGGTTGTAAGCAGGCATGTGGTGAGCCTTGTAAGGGTAAAAAAGATATTTACACTGATTTAATTTGCTCAGAATGGAAGGAGTTGTTCTCCTATTATATATATAATAGATTTCATTAAATCTCTCTTAACATTTATTACTTTTTTACCTTTCCAATAATTCTTTATGTTGGATCCCGGAAGTATCGTAGAAGGGGGGTTGAATGCGATACTGACAATAATTTAAAATTCTTTCCAGAATTTACGGAATTAAATTATTACTTTAGCTGAGGGTTAGAGTCATTGTAGTGCTTGGGAGGCTGACTTACTAGCTTTCTATTTTTATGATATAACAATTAAGATATAGAAATTAGCAAGTAAGTAAACAAGATTCAAGTTAAATACGTATATTAAACTTGAACGGGTGTTACAACATTCGGTAGAATAAACATTTAATTCCTAGAACAAATTTGACATGAATTGTTCTACTTAAGGAATTAAACTCAAACCAGCACAGAAAGTCTGTGAATATGACGTTGCAGACAAATTGCTGAATTTGACTGTTTTTCTACTTCTAAATTATGAAGCAAAGCATATTTATAGAGGTTGGAAAACTAGTATGACTTTTCTCATTATGACTTTATTTAACAAGAATTAAGCCTTGTATGACTTTTGAAAAAGCTGGGCATGACTTTTTTCACTCTGTATGACTTTTAGAATTTTCGGTATGATTTTCTTTAATTAAAAAAATCGGTATGACTTATTTTAATTAAATAAAATCTGCTCGGTAAGACTTATTTTAATTAAATAAATCGGTATGACTTATTTTAATTAAATAAAATTAGCTCGGTATGACTTTTGCTTTAGCATCTCTCGGTATGACTTTTGCTTTAGCATCTCTCGGTATGACATTTCTTCCACCCGCCAATTTCTTTTCTTTTCAACTTTGTGTGGACACGTGGCATGCTCCCATTGGTTCTTTTAACAAAAAAATCTCCTGCCATTTCAATTCAAAAACCAAAGGGGCCTATTTCGTCTTTTAGTGAATAGGCTCCGTAGAAATGTTTTTCGACCCGCACAGCTTATAATCTTTGATTAATAAATAATAAATTTAATTCAGAAATTATAAAAATAAATATTTAATATTATTTAGATATTTATAAATATAATTTACTCAATAAATAAAATATTTATTAATTAAATAAATCCTCACGCTCTAAGCTGCGGTCTCTTGATCGTCTGAAACCGAACTCCTTTTGACTTGGAAATGATAAATTAATTCCAACCGGGGTTCCACTTTTAAGAATATATGACTCTGTATTTCTTCCGTGTCATTTCTTTTTCCGTCTTTTCTTCAAGTCAGTACTGTCAGGCATGTTTAGCTGTATCTACAGTTGCAATTAGAAGTACCTCTGTTACTGAAATAATCTGACTCTTTAAACTAGACCATACTTCTTTTCACCATTGCATGTACCCAGTCAAATATTCAATCTTGTATTCTGACTCTTGTACACTGCATTCCAAACAAACCTGTATCCCTTTGAGCTTCCAGCTTCTGTCTTCTGTCATTCTAAAATAATTCTAAATTAATTAACTTTTTAATTAATTTAAGAAATAAATTAATTCTGAGTGAATTAATTTACTAATTAAATTAACTAATTAATTTAATTAATTAATATATAATTAAATTAAAGGCTTGACTATTGTTGATGTAGATAAAACTCTTCTGTTCTTCAACAATAACATTTTTAACCACTTGAACTTTTTGATGACGAATCTTCACTGACATTGTTGACACCCTATACACTGATCTGGTTCACGGATGACTAACTACAATGTTGATTCTCATTTCTGCTGTAATGGTCTTTGTGTCTTCTCTTGTCCTGTCATGACTTCTTTTGTTCTTCCTCTATATTCAATATTTATTATTTACTTCGCTTTCTTATCTGAGTTGAGTTGTCATCTATTTATTACTTAGTTGAGGTGCTACTTTATTCCCTTAAGGGAATAGTCAGCGTCAACGTTTCGAATAGGCAAAATGCTGGATATTCCCAACACTTTCTTCAACTCATTACAAACTTTATTATATATTTTTTCATACTATTGTATTTAGAAAAATAATTATCAATTTATTTAGTATTTTTATAATCAATTAGTATATTTAAGAAATTTTTATAATTTTATTTTATTTTATTTTACATATTAAAATTATATGGTATTAAAAATTAAAACAGATTTTATTAAAAATATATAATATAATAAGTCTTAATTTTTTTAACTATTCTTCAAAATCACATAAAACATGTGTTGCTACTTTTTTTTACTAAAAAATATACGTTGTATAATATAATATAAATAATTTGTCAAAATAAAAATCATAACAGATAGTTTTAAAATTGTTCTACTCTATTTGAATCAAATTTTTTTATTTTTTTTATTTCATCACTTCACAAGAGCATCTGCAACCATGAACTCCTATTAGCTATCAGTCTACGTGATATGAAATATAGATATTATCTAAAATATTTGTGGAGAAGAACGGTTAGCTCTAATTTTGATATCCTAGATTGTTTTTCTATATTTGTCGAATCTCTACCCATTCTCTAAATGCATCCACGTCATTACCGCTCAAATTTCTCCAATTTTCTTTATTATTTCATTTAATAGTTACCATAAATTAATATTATTTTAAATTTTAAATATAACTATTCATTGTAACTAATACCAGGACACAGCCCCTTACAGGTTCAGCAAATTATAAATAATTTTTATTTTATATCATTATAACTAATATCCTTGGAATGCTCTACATACCCAAAATTAGGAAAATGTTACCCCTAACAAGTATGAAAGTAACTTGATTAATGTCCATTTAGAATGACACACGATATTTTTAGATCAAGCAAAACTTACTACAGTAAGATTGTTCATAGAGATATAGTTTACCAGAACCTAAACCAAAGTTACAGAGCAGTAAAACACCTAGCTAGACATTCAAACCACATCTTCCCACTATATATCAACATCCTAACATCATTCATAATCCATGCCCGAATCCGGTTACCCATTGCCATTCTCACTCGCTCATCACAACATCTCCATCTCCGTTACTCGAAGCATGCCCATTCTCACTAGTCTTAAACACCTTGGCAATCCTATCAATCGGAACCAATGGCAAGTAATTCGACACTGTGTAGCCTTTCGATACAAAATAACCGACGCTCTGATTGTATCGCTCAGCCCAATAGGTAGCCGTTGGGACCAAAATGTGAGCCAGTTGAGGAACCAAAGGAAGCCGGTTCAACGAACTCCAAGCCACCACAACATACTTCTCAGCTACTGGCTCGTACTTATAGTAATACTCTTCAGCTACCGGCTCGTACTTAACATACGCAGATTTAGCCACGTTTGTAGCTGTCTCCACCAGGCCAGCTCTCTTAATCTCCGAAGCCACGGATCGAGCTTGGCTTGATGCCTGCTTGATCAGCGAAGGCACGTGACGATCCATCTCACTCAGCACCTCATCAACCTGCACACACACAAAGTCCCGTTACTCTACAAACTTTCACAATTCATCGTATATTTGGTGAATCTAGCGTAGATTCACCAAATATACACATTTATAAAACTTTATTTATAATTCACACGAATCTCTACTCTTAACAAAAATTTGTTTGTATTTAAACACGAGCCTATATATAAATAAACAAGCAAGGTGCGTAACACGTACCTTGCGATCCACGAAAGTGAGAAGGTCCAAGGGAACGTTATGAATCTTATCATAAACGGGACCAATAACAGTCTTAACAGTACCTTCCACGGTTTGAACACCAGGTTTCAACGGACCGGAGTTACCTTTAGCATATTCATACAGCGTAGTGAACGAAACGACGACGTAGATAGCCGCCACTTGAACGAAATCTAAATACTTAAGCTTCTTCTCATCGACATCAACCTATAAGAAACAAGATGTAATTAAAAAATAATAATATTAATTGTGAATATAAAATTGAAGATCTGACAAGTAGATTACCGATTGGGATGGTTGTGTATCAGCCATGGAGAGATGGGAAGTAGGATTTTAGGAGTGATAGATGTATGTAATTATGTAAGCATATGTGTATGTATAATGGGGGAAACAAACTTTCCATTTTATAAGAGGAGGGGGGTCGTGATAATGGGCGGAGAAGGCGATGAATTGAATCTGAGTCCACGGCTGTTAATCATACTGGCCCCACCTACCTCCACATCTCTCTCACGTGATCATCTACTAATACTGTTACTTTTTCCTTAATTATACCCCCTCTGTGCCCTTTCATTTTATTTTATTTTAAATTTATTAGTTAAATTAATTTTAAAAATGTAGGTTTAAATAAAAATATATTTTTAATACTTATATAAATTTTATAATAGGATAAAGATATGTTTTGTTAATAAATTTCAAAATATGAATTTTATCATATACAGTAAATAAATTTCATTATATAATTAATTAAAATTTGATCAAAATAATAAAATTAGTGGAATAGAGAGACTATATTTTCTACAAATAGGTTTTTTTATATTGTAAAAAATATTATACTACAAAATTAAGGTTAAACATGAAATTATACTCTTTTAGTATTATTTGCTAAAGAGTAATTATTTTAATTTTTAACATACATACTAATGTATAAAAATATATATTTATATTATTATGAAATTTAAAATAATAATTACACTTATTTATTTTCAAAAAAAATTATTACACTTATTATTTATGATCAAAAAGAGTATATCTTAAGAAACTGTCTAACGTAATTGAGGGGGGCGGGGAAATTACGTTCATCTCAATAAGGGTCATGATTCATATGTACCGCCAAAGAAAATAATTTTATATTATAAGATAAAGCATATAAAATAAGATTTTAAATAATAAACAAAATACATAGAATAATATTTGTTGACTAATTAGAATTATAATCTTACAAGTGAATATTTTGAATGGATTATGTTGAATTTGATTCGGTTTAATTGGTTCTTGAGTTCCTCTCCATGTAGATTTTTTTTTCAAAAAATATGTATTGAACAACCGGTTCAAACCAATCCGAACCAACTCAAACCGATGTACATTAAATAGGATTGGGTTATGAATTTTCTTTTTATGGGTCGGATTAAAAATTTTCAAATCGATTTAATTGGGTTGAGTTACAAAAATGATCTCAACCCGGCCAACCCGACCCGCGCACAAGAGATAAGAGACTCTTGCCTTATGTTAATATTTTTGATATGAATAAATCTTGGCACACATACTAAAATATTATAAACTCACTACCAAGAGTTTAAAAATAAGAATGATAATAAAGAATTCAATCACCTATAATAAATGCTCAATAATAGGAATAATTTTTATTATAAAAAAGTGGGTCATACCATTTTTAAACTCTTGGTAGTTAATTTGTACTGTTTTAGTTTGTGTGCCAAGATTTATTCTTTCGGTATTTATATATTATTTTGATGTTTTATTATAATTTATTTATAACATAAAATTGTATAATTTTGAAGTGTAATAACAAAACTATAATCGCTTAAACTATTTATGAGCAGTTCGATTTCAAATTTATTTATACACGAGTTAAAGTTGAACATAAATTCAAATTTATTTAATTAAATGTGTTGAGACTGATTATAAACTAGAATTTACTTAATTAAAATAAATTATTTAATTTATTTAAAAATATTCAAATTCATTTACTAACTAATCAGTCTCGTTCGATTTGACTCAGATTATTAAAGTACATACCTTCATTGTCATACTCGACCGGAGTACTTATCAACTATTCGATAAGAAGCATTTGTTTATAGAACAAATTAAAAAAGTATATCTTAAGAAATCGTCTAACGTAATTGAGGGGAAAAAATGTTAGGGTCATGATTCACGTATACCGTCAAAGAAAATGATTTTATATTATAAAATAAATCATATAAAATAAGATTTTAAATAATAAACAAAATACATAGAATAATATTTTTTTGACTTATTAGATTTATAATCTTACACGTGAGTATTTTGAATGGATTAGGTTGAATTTGATTCAGTTTAATTGGTTATTGAGTTCCTCTCCGTGTAGGTTTTTTTTCAAAAAATATGTATTGAACAACCCGTTCAAATCAATCTGAACCAACTTGAACCGATGTACATTAAATAGGATTGGGTTATGAATTTTCTTTTTATGGGTCAGATTGAAATTTTTCAAACCATTTTAATTGAATTGGGTTACAAATATGCTCTCAACCCGACCCACGTTCACCCTTACTTGCGAGAGATAAGAGACTCTTGCCTCATGTTAATATTTTTTATATGAATAAATCTTGCCACACGTATTAAAACACTACAAACTCACTACCAAGAATTTAAAAATAAGAATAATAATAAAGAATTCAATCACCTATAATAAAGACTCAATAATAGGAATAATTTTTATTATAAAAAAGTGGGTCATACCATTTTTAAACTCTTGGGAGTGAGTTTGTAGTATTTTAGTATGTGTGCCAAAATTTATTTTTTCGGTTTTTATATATTATTTTGATGTTTTATTATAATTTATTTATAACATAAAATTGTATAATTTGGAACTGTAATAACAAAACTATAATCACTTAAACTATTTATGAGCAGTTCGATTTCAAATTTATTTATACACGAGTTAAATTTGAACATAAATTCAAATTCATTTAATTAAATGAGTTGAGACTGATTATAAACTAGAATTTACTTAATTAAAATAAATTATTTAATTTATTTAAAAATATTCAAATCCATTTACTAACTAATCAGTCTCGTTCGATTTGACGCAAATTATAAAAGTAGATACCTTTAATGTCATACTCGACCGGAGTACTTATCAACTATTCGATGAGAAGCATTTGCTTATAGAATATGATGCAATATAAACGAGGGATTGGACCAAATATCGAAAACAAATGGAGTATTTTATTTGACGGTGGACATTGTCTCGCCAAAATATTTATTTTTGTCTTTCTTTTACAAAGGTCTCGCCAATCGAAATGAAATGACGATTGCCAACTTTAACGCACTGCATAGTGCATATACTTACCAAACAACAGGCGCCAATTGTATATCCTATGGCATCCCATTTCAATTTACGTCCTTTTCCGATGGCATCACCTCACGGGCTGCATTTTTAAATTCTTGTAAATTTTGTAGTGTTGTATCTTTCGAACACTGCTTTTTGCCTTTTTATTTTATCTTCTTCGATTTCTTATCTTTAGTGTCTAGATTGATCGATTTGACTCTTTTCTATTCATTGATATGAACGCAAGACTAAGCCTATCACTAACACTCAGTAATCAGTATAGTACTGGTATATGCTCGAGCTTTGTTGTTTAAGGGTCATGTTTGTTGATATAAGCTGTTGATATAATCATTTATTTATTAAAAAAATCCACAGAAAAAATTAATATTAACTTTTTAATATGAATCTAAGGAATTACATCATTTTATTCGTGTTTTAAAGACTTTTCTAAAAAAATGTATTTACAAAAAAAAAATTAAGAATAAATACTTGCTAACAATCGTTTATTAGGAACTAGCTGCCATTAATTAAATATCGTAACAACACACTTAGTTAAATTTATAAAATTTAAGTGCAAATTTTAGATTTTATTATTATATTTTTGAACACAAGATGATGAAATAATTTCAGTGTAAAACTTTATATTGATTACCATCTAATAAGATCAAATTCTATCAAACTTAACTTCAAATTAAAATTTTAAACTCAAATTCGAGTCCAAATTTCCTTACTTTCATACTCTTTTAATCTTGACAATCTCCTTGGAAGACTTATTTGAAATGGAAAAGGTTTTTTTTATCGATAAAGATAATTTACTTGTTCAAATTTCTGATATATTTTTGTTAATATTGACATGACATGACATTATATATATATATATATATATATAATTCAAATAATTGTATTTAAAATTAATAAAATTTAAATACGATAAATTTAATTTAATTAAAATATATCAAATATTCTTAACAAATGTAATTGTAGTATTTAAGTACCAAGTAAAAAATATATATGCGACACCTCTCATAGTTTCTTGTACGCATACACAAATTAAATACACCCTCAAACACACAATCACATCTATTATCCTCCGTTTTTAATTTCATTTTTCCCATCAATTGGCAAAAAAAATTTAAATATAACTTCACGACATTTTTTTCATCTCTCAACGATCAGTTTCTATACCATATGTGCTATATTTCGGCGAATATAATTTATAATTAAAATAAATTCATCATTTATCATATTCAAACTTCAATCACTAAATTATATTACAGAAACCACTAATTTGTATTATAAAAATCACTAATTTGTATTACAAAAATCATTAAATTATATATCTTGGGTTTACAAAAAATAATGAAAATCGCCGGAAAAATAAAAGTCACTCGAATATGGCACATAAACCAATTGCTGTGAGGTGGAGAAAAATGTGGTGAAGTTAGATTTGAAAAAAAATTCACTAATTAACGAGAAAAAACAAATTAAAAATGGAGGGATCATGTGTGATTGGGTGTGTGAGTGTATATTTGATTTGTGTGCGGATGTCCCTCCTTACCATTACCATTAGATTAAATTGAATATGTGGTGTAGATCTTATTTTCTATTTATTATTTTAAGTTATTTTCTATTTGATCACTTGCCTATATATATATATATATATATATATATATATATATATATATATCAAAACATATACTGATATTTAAATAATCGTAATTTTATATAAAATATTTTCTTAACTTTTGTCACAGAAAAAAAAAAGAATTCTTGCCAAAGAATCAATGTATATCAACCCATAAATTCTGCACCATTTCAATATTAAACAAATCAAACTTCCACAAATAAAATAAAATTCAAAATATAAATAAATAAATTTAATAATTAAGTAGAAACTCTCAAATAACGAGGGAAAATTGTTACTCAAAAACTACAATAAATAAGAGGATTGTCGAGCATTCCATATACAAAAAACTTTTTAGAATGCATATAAAAGAATACAGTATATTTTATTGGACGGTCACAAGCAAGTTGCCTTCCAACATTATTGGAGCATGGGGCCCACTGGATTGTCTCAACGGACCAAGTTGAACTTGGGAGATTGAGCCATAAAAGTATAGCGCATAAAACATGGTGCTGATGCTCCTGCAAAAGCCTACATTTCCAGAAATGACATACAGTACTCCCCACTGCTCTTTTACTCCTAATTTTAACTTTTTCGAGACTAGATTCAAATAACGAATCACGTAAATTTCAAGAATCCAATCAAATACAATACCGACTTCTTTGTACGAATAAAATGAGATTTAATGGTTACAAAATACTAAATATCAACAAAACCAATCAACAAGTATTCGTTGAATCGTGACATGAAAATCCATTGCCTTGAAAACGATATGCGACGTGGTTAAGGTGCTAAATCGTATCATCGATCTATTCTCTAAAATTTATTCAATACTCTCACACAAATACACTCTTAAATGAGAGTTTGAAATCTATACAAACTTCTGTCCAAAATCAAAAAAATAGGTATATATATTTTATCAATAATATTTTTCCTCTATAAAATCCATGATCACTCTGTCTCTCTCGATGAAATAGAATATCCATAACCCCTCTAAAATAATCATGAATCATCACTATCCATAACTGAAATCAATTACTAAATATAACATATATAATTCCCAATATATATGTATAATATATTATAATAAAACTCATAAATATATAATATATATCATATAATCAATAATAACCAAAATTCTAAATGGAGAATAATATATACCAATATATGAAATAAGGCAATAACAATTATAATATTTACTTTCAAATATCATCACACCAACATTCAAATGAAAACCACAAATCAGTGAATTGGTTACAAATATAAAAGTCTAGACAACTCTAGATGATCAAGTATAATTAGTAATTTTAAATCGTTAAATACATCTTGCTCCCGAATCCTGATTTTCTATTCTTTTCCAACATATTCAGGATCTTCAGGAGCATGTCAATGTACCAGCTACACTCTTCCATAAATGAAGGTTTAAATATGTTGTTTCTAAAATAAAATGAAATTTAAATTATAAAACAAACGACATTATGTTTTCGATTTTTTTTACATGAAAAAGGAATAAAAACAATTCAAAATTATAGAAAAGAAAATAATTTATATGTAATTTTCTTTCTCATATTTGTGAGTTTTTGTAAAAAAATATGATTATATAATTTACAATTTTACACTTATAATTATGTTCTTATAAAAATATTATAGTTCATGTTATCAACATGTAATTAAATCAAAAACAAATTATTCAACTATTTTACGGTCAATTTATCCAGCTAATAAAAACTTGCAATCAGGTAATGGAAAAAGTGTCTTATTGATGTGGCAAAATTTTAAAAGGGTGGTGGTAAATGCACTGAGAATTACTTCATGCACTTCGCACAAATTAGTTATAACTCCTTTTGTATACTAAATGTCTTATATCTCTTTAATTGTAGTTTGACTACTATTAATTAGAATATAATTTGTTGTACTAAATACTAGTTATATAATTATTATTGCAAGTAAATATTATTAATAATAATATGAATATAATATTTTAAAAGTAAATAATACAATAATATATTTATATTAATAATTATTACTCCCTCCGTCCCTATTTAGATGTACACTTTATTTTTTGTGTAGTTAAATTGACTCATTTTTTTTACTGTAATTTAAAAATAATATACAATTAAAAAAAATAAAATTTATATTATTAAAAAGTATATATAATCTATTTTAAAATGTATATTTTAGTTTTTTAAAATTATAAATAAATAATTTTAAAATTTCAGTCAAAATTTAATTAATTTGACTAAAAAAAATCAAAATGAACATGTAAATAGGGATGAAAGTAGTATATTCTAATTGCGTATCTATAAGTGCATTCATATTTAGAAACAAAATCTATGCAAAAAGGATTATGACCACGAGCTTTTAATTAAAAAATTTGTTACTTAATTAACACAACAGAGTTGGTATGTAGTATGTATATTATAAAATAAATAGTAAAATAAATATGATCACATATAAGTGTAAAAAAAATATAGCATAGAAAAACGATATTTTTATGAAAAAAATAAAACTCACATAATGTAAATCATACGTTTTTGAAAAAAATAAATATATAAAGTAAAAAGATTTATTTGTATGTTTATGAATTTAATTTAGTAAAAAAGATTCTGTGTATATTTATGAATTCATATTTTTACCTTATTTCCTATATAAATTATAAAAACACGAATATAAAAAATAAATATAATAATTAATTTCATAAGTTTAAATTTAATATATTAGTTATTATTATAATTTAAGTGTATAATAACTCAACTGATATTAATAAAAATAATAATTATTAATTAGTTAATATTCTCATATATTCATTTGTTCTTGAAATAATCTGTGATAATTGAATTGAAATCGATAAAATTTGTTTACTGATACGGCCCGCATGCCGATCTCTCTGCTAACCACACATACTGTGCGCTTACGGTCATAGATAAAATAAAATACATCAATAAATCCTAGACATAAGCAAGAAAATGAAATTAGAAAAAAAGTATTCAATCAACTCATATTGTTTGGCTAGTTCGGACGTTATTCTCCGCTCATCGATCATTCATCTCACCAGTTTGTTTTGGTTTAAGCATCGATTGAATAATATTAGATCAGATGTGTGTTATGTTAACTGGGTTTATAATATGGGCACGAATAATATTAGATTAGATGTGTGTTATGTTAAATGGGTTTATAATATGGGCACGGGTCCTGACCAACGATTGTTAATAACAATTTATCCGCATTTTTTTATAGCAGATAGCAAAAAATCCTAGCAGCTAGTCCAGAATCGCGGATAAGGTGATGTAGCTCTGCATTCACATCAAAAACTTAGTTTTAATATTATCTGCTATAAAAAATAGCGAATATAAACGATTGTTAGAGCAAATCCAATGGTGTGCTATATCTTGTTATATATATATATATATATATATATATATATATATATATATATATATATATATATATATATATATATATATATATATATTATAGAACAAAAACTAAAATTCTCCACTCCAATGGCGTGCTAAACATTGTGCTAAAATAGCAATGCTATAATTTGTTCTATATATAGAACAAAAAATAGATGGAACTATATTTGACAATTCATCAAAAAGTGAAAAAAGGGAGGGAAATGTATAAAGTAGGGACATCAATTTTCTACCTAATGTATTCAATACCATTTTTATCAATTTGAAACAAGATTTAGATTGAACAATGCATTGGAGACATGATGCTATTTTAGCACAAAAAATCACTTTTTTGTGCTAAATTATAGCAATACCTCCATCTATTTTAGCACAACCATTGAACATGCTCTTAGGTAGGGGTGAACATTCGGTCGGTTTGGTCCAAAACCGAACCGAATAGACCGAAAACCGAAGTTCGATATTTTTGGAACCGAACCGAACCAAATTTATATTACAGACCGAACTTCGGTTCGGTTCGGACCAATCGGACCGAAATATTCATATAAATTATATAAAAATAGATAATATATTATAATAATATGTCTAATTAATATATTTAATTAAAAAATATATATATAAATTAATATGATAGTACATTAATACGTCTAATTTGGTAAATTAATAAATAAAATATATATATTTAAATTATAAAAATATATATATTTATATAATTATATGTCTAGTTTGGTCTATTTGATCCGGACCAAATTATTTTTCAAAAAACCGGACCGAACCGATGTTTATTTCGGTCTATTTGGTCCGAACCGAAAAAACCGAATTTTCAAAAATTTAGGATCGCACCGGACCGGAATTACACTATTCGGTTCGATTTTTCGGTTCCGGTTCGATTTTGTCCACACCTACTCTTAGGAATCACGACCCTATAATCATAATTGGTGGGTTATAAGAATCGGTTAGGTGTTATTTGGTTAGTAGGTTAAAAATTTATGTGTCAGCTGATTTGTACAAAAGCAACGCTCTCCTATTAAAAGTCAACAAGACTTGGCTGACGGGTTTTTTAATAATGTAATTATGTGATTACAAGTTTTAATTAATTGGTCGAGTCGATTGCAAGATTTTTATATTTTATTCAGTTGCAAGTTGACGGTATTACAATTATGAACGGTTTTTCTGGTGTGTCCATAGACACATTATCAAATTTTTATTAATTTTCTGTTCATTAATAATGATAGACCCCCTTATATACAAAAATCTCACCAATTAAAATGAGTCAAACTCATAAAAGTCAGTCACACACTACAAAAAACTAATTAGCCATTTTATCCCATGCAAAAGTCAAAATGGACAAATATTTTGAAAGCTATAATATCATTACAAAAAATTAGAAGAAAGAACAAGGCTAACTCCAGAAGTCAGCAACAGACCGCAAAACTCAGCTTGAGCACAAGGTGTTTCATGACTTGATCGTTAAAATCATATAATAAATAAATAATATGACAATTATAGCACTTGTCTAGAATTTATAGCGAGCCCAACTCGAATAGATCATGAAATAATTTGATTCCTATACACTCCTAGTCTCTTCCAACTAGCTAATAATCAATTAAGTACGAAGCCCTGAGATGATTTTTTGTTTTGTGAAATTCTAATTTGCATTTGCTGTATGGTATGATCGATACGTATGTGCAGATTGTTTCTCATCTATAGACAGAAATTGAGGTGGTCGATCTTAACCACCAGAGAGATACTAATATATCTATGTGCAGTGTTTTGCAGTGGTGATCGATAGTAGTAGTAGTACCCGAGTCTTATGTTTATCAACTAACTTATTATGTTCTTGTTGTGGCTTGAATGCCTAAGTATTACTCTGGTTGCTTATTTCACAGCTTAATCTTGTTTGCAGGGTGGACAAGTTTTGCTGGAATGTTTCTCTCTCAGATAATTACCCATTTTTCCGGCTTCTATGTATACGCTTTGCTAATATTGTGAGATCTGTGGAGTGCTTCACTGGAATCTCCCTATGCGGATAATGAATTGTTAACTGCAGCGAAGCAAAATGAAATGCTTCAATCTTGTATACTATTTTTCGGCTTATCCATCACCATGAAAAGGAAGAAAGAAGTAGATGCCTCATTTCCAATGTAGATTATGCAGTGGTGCCTGCAATTTCTCATTGTAGTTTGATAAATCTAATTTTATGAAATAATGTTTTGATTTAAAGAACTCTAAATTTCTCAAATGACTGAACAAGCCTTTACAAAATCTTGTCTTTGTTTATCTATTGAAAGTTTAACTTCTTTGAAGTAAATGCCATTCAGAGATTTAGATAACTTTCATTCTGTGCAAGGATTTGTTGCATCTACAATATCTTTTTGTGTAGATACTACTGCAAGTTGAACTGATGCTGCTACTTAGATGTTATGTTGTTATGCAACTTCTATATGTTTACATCTATGTGTTGAAGATATTGTCATCACTGATCACCCTGTATGATCCCACAAGATTCAGTGAACTTTTACAGGAGTTTTGAGTTTATCGTTCCTTGTGAAGTACAACATCTAATGTGGATTTACAACCCTCTGGTGTGGATTAGTCTTAAAACAATGTAGCGAATTCACCTTGCGAATTTGCACAAGAGAGCAATTTCATGTTGAATATTGCCTATGTAGTTGTATATTGCTAATATCCGGAATAAGGGACATATAAATAACTTCAAGATATAACATAGAAAAAAGAGATGACTGGTATGAAAACATTAGACTATGTAGTTACCAACAATCAATGGGAACAGTCCGGTATATAGATAGACAAGATGCATATGCAGCAAACTTTTCTTTCAACTATTAATAGATTAACTTCGACAGCGAGTAATGGCACTGCAGCCACGGTCATAAGGGTTAGCTTCAGCACCCTGTTTGCAATTATAGTAAGAAGCACCTCTCTGAGAGCAAGGAACATTGTTCCTCTCCAGTGCATCATAGCTTATATACTTTGTAGTTGCTAGTATGCGTCTGTTACTCTCCGAATCCATATCGAATTCCTCACCTATCATGCAGTCCGCTACAGACCCTTTGCAGGATGGCTTCATAGGCATCCAGCTGTTGCCACTAGCAGCTACCATGACCGAGGACGAGATGAAGATTGTTGTAAGAAAAAAAGTGGAGAAGATAGTAAAATGGAAGGCAGAAGAAGGTGCCATTGTTTTTTACCAAGTGGTTTGCTTCTTCTTCTTCTTCTTCTAGTTCTAAGCTTCTCTTTTACATTAAGTGTTTTTTGTATGATGCTTTTGTTTAAGAAGAAATGAAGGGGCTTGCAGGCCTGTGAAATATTCCAGCTAATTGTAGTTTTAAAAGGTTGTGATTGTTTTTAGTGGTATTTTTTCTCGTGGGACTTCTTTATAGGAGAGTAACTACATGATGCTTTTTGGTATTTGCAATGGTAGCTTTTGCGTTATAATCACGGAACACAGATTTTAAAATTAGATTGAATACATTTATCAGTGTTTGACCATCTCTCAGCTTTTTGTGTTTGACCGGTCTCTTTATACAGGAGTAAGATTTTCACAAAAACAGTCACTCTCTACAACAAGTAGTGAAGGTATTTATCGAAACAACACGTATATTTTAAGAAGGTAAAGTCTGCGTAAATCTTACCGTATAATGCCTATATAGTCTTTTAGTCTATACTTATACGAGAGACGTCGGAATACTAACTTGTTTATGGCACTGGGCATATATATGAATATTAATACATGTTCACTGCATCTATTTGTTGGCCTAGTTTTATTAGTCAGACGTAAGGTAAACAAATAACAAAGTATAGCCGGCGCCCGGATGATCTTGGTAATACACAGAGACCTTTTCAATAACGAACAAAGTACACAGGACACATATTTGCATTTTATAATCCTAGCAGTCAAGAAATATTCTCATGTATAATTCTTGTAATATACTAGTATAAACGAGTATGCCTCTGTTTTATAATCCCAGTAACCCTTCTACCTCAAATTATTTCATTTCTAAACCTTCCGTCACTTGCCTCGTTTCTTACAATTTAATTTTTAGTATTATACGTTGGTGAAAACAACAGGGCTTACCATTAGCCAACACCAACACATGCACATATTTCTTCAGCTCAGTGACAACTTCAATAGTTTCACTTATTTCGCGCTGCCAATCACTATTCACTCAGTTTGAAGTGGGGTGCATTGGTTACCTAGCATTCTACAACAGACGCATGGTTTTTGAAAATTTCAGTAAAGTTGCAAACAGCAATGACATATTTCAAAAATTTCAGTAAAGTTGTGAAGAACCGAACAACAATGAAAAGATCAAACTCCAAACAGAAAAACAGAGATACAAGGCATGACCCTGCCAGCATTCTTTCTGCAATTTATTAAGTGTCTGCATTTCTGTGATTATGGGAATAGAATCTTAGATTGGTCATTGCAGAACATCATTTCTAGTGTTAAACAGGCTACGAAATCTGATAAAGAGTGCAGCTGAAAAGACAAGAAGATATTCTCTTTTTGAAAAACTGCACACATGACACAAACAAGAGCTTATTCTGTCAATGATGAGCATAACATAATATACTTGCTGAACCCTAGATAAAAAAAGATAATGAGAAGGCTTATTATTTATCATTTGCATTAGTTGCAAGATTACAGGAAGGCTGACTGGGAGCTAACCTCTAATATGCACCTTTAACTCAAAAATTAATACATATCTGCAACTTGTCATTTGCAGCACAGACTAGAGAGCGTATCATTATCACCCTCCAAGGTTGTTCTCCAGAACTGCTCAGACTTCGACGCCTCTAGCAAGTAGGAACATAAATTTACTGTCCGATCACTCGCTTGGCACCTTCCAAAGTATTTTGGAGTAACATTGCAACAGTCAGGGGTCCTACTCCTCCTGGAACAGGTGTAATCCAACCGGCTACCTTACACGCTTCCTGAAAATCAACATCTCCTACAAGCCTATACCCTGACTTTCGACTTGGATCATTTACGGCATTGGTTCCAACATCAATAACAGCAGCACCAGGTTTTATCCAGCTTCCTTTTATCTGAAATCACAATAGATACACAAATATTAATGTGAATGAATTGAGCCAAAAGAATGATATTAAAATATGCAGCGAAGACCTACTTGCAAGCAAGTTAGTATAATTTCATTGCAACAAAAACGAGAGTCAAAATTCTTGTAGTAAGGTACAAGGGGAAACACGACCAAGTTACCATAGTGACATAGTCCGTGCATTTACTTAATGAATGACAGGATCAAGAAATATTAAAACCAATCGGTAGAAAGTATACAGAACTGAATGTGTAAATTTATACTCCTAACTATACTCGGGTAATCAATAATTTTACTGTAGCACAAAACAAGGAATACAATGATTTATATAATGGTCCTAAAACTATGATGAACAAGTAAAATCTTATAAGGAAAACTAATTCTAATTGATATTTACTTGCTGATAATGATCAACTTAAATAATAAAGAAAAGAACTCCTTGACTACTTTAGTAACATTATTAAACTACTTAAAAATAACAATTAAACTAATCTTTTAATAATAATACAAAATATATACAAATTAACTTCTAAATTCCTTGCATAGCATTAAAAATGATACAGACATTTCAAAAAAGGGCTGTTTCAGTGCCCCTTTATTTTTATGTCTCAACAACAAAAAACTCAGACAGTCAGTCAGACTTGAAGTATAATTCTTTTTAAATAAATCGTGCTGTTTCAGAAAGACATCAGTAGCTCCAATATTATTTATCAGATAAGATTCACCTGTCCTCAACATACTCACTTCTCTATTTCATCCTCAACTGCTATTTTACTGCACAGAGTTATATTTTTCAATTTTTGATGGAATTGTATCTGGTTGTCATGGGCCACTATAAAGAAGATGTAAAATGATATGCACCCCCTCCCAGAAAAAAATAAAAAAATAAAAAATGCAAAAGCACTGAACTGCTTGAGTAATGTAGCTCATTATGGTGATTTTCAGCAATATCTATTCCTTGGCAATTATTTGATTAAAAGCTGAAGCGGTTATGTATAACTAGAACACTGAATATCTTTTAGCTAGTTTCCTATATGTTTCAAACAGTATATGAGTATTCTGGTTAGAAAGTTTACGCACATGGAATCAAACTGAAAATATAGAAAGGTATATTTGTAATTTTTAATATCGGCATATTAGGTAGTCTCTTCCTTGTACTGATCATGCTGAAAGTAAAGAAAGTTATGTTGGACATTTTGTATACCAGTAACAAATTTCACAGCATAGGAAATGATAGTGCAAGTGAAGCTTTGTTGCCCATAATCAAGGATATCAAACACACCAACACACAAAAGACAATGAAGAAATTTCTCACCATCATTGGCTGTCCTGCTGCAGCAATAACTATGTCTGCTTCACGAATGAAATTCTCTGGATCTTGAGTACGTGAGTGGACTATAGTAACCGTGGCATCCGCCTTGAGAAGTAAAAGTGAAACTGGTAACCCGACAATATTACTTCGACCAACCACTACTGCCTTCTTTCCCTTTATGCTAATACCACTTCGTGACAGAAGTTCAAGACATCCCTGTTAAGAAAGCTCTAGTTCATTACAAAGTAAACTGGTGAAACTTCCATAAAAAGTTTAAAGTTATGATATTTGTGTTTCAAAACTAGACCCTTTTGTATTAACCCACTCTCTTCCTTCCAAAATAGTTATGACTAAATTATAGATCTTTACAGGAATTATTAACTTCCTGAATACAACCAAAACATTAGCTAATACATAACTTTTGGTCATATTGATACTTACATAGGTAAAGAGTGATACAAAATTTTATGCTACTATATTAGAAATGTATCTCTAATTTAGGGATCGACAAAGCATTTTGATATACCTTAGGAGTGCAAGGAAGAAACAGGGGATCTCTTCCTTTCATTGCAAGCTTTCCAATGTTCAAAGGATGAAAGCCATCGACATCCTTCTCGAGGCTGATTTGAGATAAAATTTTCTCTTCATTTATATGTTTTGGCAATGGAAGCTGGACAAGTATACCTGCCATAGCACACAAAATTCCTTCAATATTTTGCTTAAATTCCTTCATTTATGATATCATTATGAACTTACTTTCCATATATTGATGAAGTATTACAACACGCCTAATATTCTGAATATTAGTTCATAGGACATGAGAAGTCATTGTGACTCATAGGGTAAAGCCAAATAATTTATTCGTTATGAGAATATATAGTGACACATTAATATGTTTTAGATATTATGAACAAGTATATGTAATGTATGCTAGAATATATTGCTCACCTGCATAATTCACAATTCATCCTATTTCAAGATTAAAACTTTACTCTATTTGGGACCAAACATTTGCAGAAAATAAGATAATTACTGATCAATTTTATCACACGGACTGATACTATTCACAACACCACAATGTATAAAAAATTGCAATTGAAATTCATAAGCTGGAACATCCGTCATTACACAAAAACATATTCGTAGATGTGCAGTATGTGTATCAAATCCGATGCACGACAAGTCTATAAACACTATAGCAATGAACTGTGCATCATACACTGAAACATGTAGGACTGACAGGCAAGTCAGGTAAATTTAGAAAAACGGAAACACTGGACATGATAGAAACAACTCACAGAATCAGCAAAAAATAATAAATCAGAGAACTTGAAAATGCTCCAGAGATCCAAATGAATTGCATAAAATTATACATCACACAAAAACATACCGTGTACTTGAGGATTTTCATTTAACTCGTCAACCTTGGCAATCAATTCAACCTCAGGTACATCCTCCGGAAGATCAATGTCAACTGATTTAATCCCAACTTCAGCACACGCCTTCCTTTTCATGCTCACATAGCTCTGAGAATCCTTCCTACATCCTACAATGACAACCGCCAATCCTGGCACCTGAGATTCGATAAACACGATACATTCTCTCCCATTCAGCATTACCATCTCCAAAACACTTAATCATCAACTCGTTTCAAATACATACATATATAATCCAATCGTTGCCTATATTTACATCGAAATTCAAAACCACAACAATACATTACAACTTAATTACAGATCCAAATTCAAAGCTACTTAACACTAGAATACATACAATATACACACAAATTGAACTACAACAAACGTGTTATAACTTGAAACGAATCAAAATCAAATAAGTAAATACAATTCAAAGCGCAAATAGAAGATATACAAGATGAATGAGATAACATACTCTGGAGTATTTATCGGAGAGAATGGCGACTTCCGACGCGATTTCAGACCGGATAGTCTGAGCAATTGCTTTGCCGTCGATGACGGTGGCGTGGTGATCGGACGGCGACGCCATTATTGTGTAATCAAGTAGAGTAGATTGTACAAGTAACAACTCAACAAGTGTGTGTAGGTAAGGCACGGAGTTCAACAACGGATAAAATATCTTTGTTTGAGGTTTTTAGATTAACGATTTTAGATGACATTTTTATTAAAAAAATCATCGATTTATCAAATAATTTTCAAAATTATCTCCTATTATTTGTCATTTCCAATGTAACATTATTTAAATACTATAAGAACTTAATATAATAAATGCGGGTAGACATGAAAAAACTTATAATTATTTAATAATTTTTAATGTGTGAAATTTACAAAAAAAGTCATTTAATTCGGAATTGCCTTGCGGTAGTTGGTGAATTACAGTGCTCTGCCAGACTGCCACCAACTTTTTCAGCAAGGTTAATTTATTTTTATAGCTCGTTTTTTTATCCTATATTTAAATTTATAATTTTTATTTTTAAACTAAAATATTGCTCTAAAAGTAACTTTTAGAGCAAAAAAATTTGTCGACAAAGCTGGTTTTAAAATTTACCAAACACTTTTTTAACTAATTTTTCAGAAATAAACTTTCCAGAAACAAACTGTTGTTCCTAGTTATCCAAAAAGGATAAATATACATTAATTAACACACGTTTCATTGTCATTTTATATTATATTATTTTTAATTTGCCAATTAACATTTTATATTTAAATGATTCAATTTGCCAAAACCAAAATTTTCTGGTCTATAAATCGTTTGACATTTTGCACATTTTTTTAACTATATACTTGGATTTTCCCTCCATCAAAACTGGCTTGTTCATTTTTTTTTAATTGAATTAACTAAAATTTTGACTAATAATTTTAACTAGTAGTTACGGAGCAGTCAACCAAATACAGATAATTTATTATTTTTGCAATGATTAAAGAGTTATAACTTGGTTTCATTAAAGTTAACTTGCTGAAACAAACAAGGCCAAGAAATCACAATTAATAATTTCTGTAATTGTGCACTTGATAGAGACTGAAAATCCGATCTATATAAAAGTATATGATCAACATTACAATGCAACTACATACTATTAGTTGATGGTAATCAATGCAACTATACTCGAATCCTAAAGGTAACAGATCAAACATCACAAATTCATCTTGATATATAGCAAGAACTATAGAGGATTAAGGTATAAACCAAGGCATCTGATTATATCAGATATTCCGATGTGCTTCTTAGTGCTCCCAAGTCTGCAGCCTGGTTTCACCTTCACTGGATTTCTTAAAATGAAAACTCAAAAAAATACTCAATGCATCAACTTGCTACAGAGGGGGCATCTGATCATAACAGGACTTTGCAGTACTATGGTTTATACTTGTTAAAGCAAACCTGGTATGATCAGTAACATTCATTGATCAAGTTAATTTGTGAAAAATATGTTGAAAGGATGACAATCTCGTTTTTCTTCGCCACGTGGACCTCGTTCCTATAGTATAGATTCATCATAAAAAATTAAAAACAGAAAATTAACCACTGACCATTTACCACAATTAGATAATGTAGTTTTGTAGCGTACAGCGGGTACCGCCTGTAATTTTGACTGAACATTTCTTACCATCATGCATAATTAGTTTGGATGCTTAAATCATGGAGAATTTTGAAGACTTCTGGTTAGCTCAGAAACTGTATAAAATAAGTATGGGACATACCAGGGGGAATAGATACGTATCAAATTCCCTACTTCAAGCTCAATGTCGCCACAGGATCTTGAGCTAAACATAATTGTATATGTCCTTCCAGTTTTGGGTTCTATATGGCAGTTATCAACCCATTGAGAATCCTGCCGCAGCAATCACATAAGAAACTATTCACATCTTTATTCAGTAGGAACTAGGAAGTGCAAATGATGCTGATCCAAGTAGATAACCACAAGTCCAATGTCAGTGCTTTCTTAGTAGGATTAATATATTGTAGCTAGAAATTTGCTGTCATCATAACTGTCACACTAGTGAGATTTAGCCAAAAACCTATAGATGACATGGATGCTTAACTGTAATATGCCTCATTTTACTCCATCATGGCAGTGACAACATATAACTAATAACTGAAAGTGCAAATTGAAAAATCCCGAAAGACTATGACCTTGTGATATGTACAGGTGTATTCATTTTGATGAAATCGCAATGAATTAGTTACTGCTAAATCACACGGGTGTTCGCCGAAATCATACCTTATGCATTTGAGTATAGTGCATATGAGTATGCAACACTTATTTTTCAGCGACTTTAAATAGACTAGCTCAAATAATTTGATGTCATGGAATCACAAAAAATTGGTAGAAAGGACACCATCCATAACTTATGCCTTAAATGCATACATATATAATTATTAATTATATAGTTTATTCAATTTTTTTAATAAAACCACCTGTTTCTAAGATAATTGTGCATGTACCTTAAGATATGTTCAAAAAGTAAATCCTTAATATTATACAACTTAGTAATACCTCTTTGTGTTGGATGAACATGCAAGAACAAACAGTCAGCTTTGCCTCGAGCCATCTTGACAAGATTTTCACGTCAAAGTAGCTTCCTTCATGGGATGCTAACGAATATAATTAGAATTAAAGGTAACTTATAAGTGCAGACTTGCAGCCTTTTAAACAAACTGTTTTAACTATAAATGATAAAATAATGAACAATGCCATGGATTAACCTTCTATACAAGCTTGATCCTGCAACTGCTTCATGAAACTTATATCTCTTTCCTTCTCGTTTTGTATTACATGTTGCAACTTCCCAAACAATCCAGTGCTGCATATTCCAGCATCACAGCACGTATAAAATAATAAAACCTCAGTATTTAGTTTTCTTTTATACCATGCATATTCATATTCTGTCTATACTAGGTGCAGTGGTGGACATTTCCAACATCTCACTCACCCCATATGTGTCGGCAACGTAAAAGGAATCTCCTTATCTCTTTCTGAAGCTGCACCTATAGCTTCTTGAAATTGATCAGCCATTGTTTTTTTCCTCTTGGATTCAGGTATTATATGCTCTAGATTTTGGTGAAAAACCTATGTGAGAAAATATAACAGTGCATAAACGTCACTAGATTTGGGTAAATAATTGTAGAGTACAAGCATTCTTGAATAACCAATTTGCAAGACTGAGACCTTCTCATCACTTGATTCAATTTGCAAGACTGAGACCTTCTCGTCACTTGATGTTGATGAATCGGTGTCCAACATATCAGGGGATTTTTCACCATCTAAGGTCCTATCACCTAATGAACGTATGTTTCTCTTGACCACAAGCTGCAGCCTTTCTTTTGTTCTACTAATCTGGGCAATAAATAGACAAAGGTTCAACAATAAAAGAATTTGAAAACTCGCAAATTTACTAAAAAGATGTCTGACCACTCTAGCATCCCCTTGAGGCAGAGCACTGTTTTCACGGAAGGAATCCAGAAGCAAAGCCATTGAGTGGTTGGTATAATTCTCTTCAACCGACACATCATCTTGCACCACATGAATATTTGACTGCTCTTTTTTCCCTCCCTTGAAAAACTCTAGTAGGTCAGACATGGATTGTTCTGCAGTTATGGGTTTAATAGACTCGGATGCTTCAAGCAATGACATAGCATTGGATGGCATGGAAGTATTATCATTGACATTCTTATGTGACTGCAAATGAAATGAGAATTTAGGTTTGGCTTTTCCTCGAACACCTGCAGCAGATTGGACATTTTTCATCAGAGAATAAATTCATAAAGCTGTTGTAGCAACTCTACTATATATCTGAATACGTAGTAGCGGACTACTCATTCTCCTTCTCTTCACTCACCCTCTCTCTCTCTCTCTCTCACACACACACACACACACACACTCACTATATGAACAGAAATAAACAAACAGATGATAATAATATACAGAATAATTCATCTAGAATAGGCTAGTCACCTCATGCATTTGCTTTATATAATATGATTTTGAGATTACTATGAATGTATAACACCTTTTATGGAAGTGCAGAAATAGCAGCAACATAGTCCAAGTAGCCATAAACAGATAAACTACCTTTGCCAGATTTGCTCACTTTTGAAAAGACAGCTGGGGTTGAGGAGCATATAGCATTTTCGTTTACATGAACCAGTTCCTCAACTTCTCTATTTACTGCAGCCCATGCACATTCCTCATCATTCCTAGAAATTCTAGAAACTGGAAAGTTAACATTTGGAAAATTTCCGCATCCTGGAGAGATGGATCGCGCCAGGAGCATATTGTTTTCCATTATTACCTTGTAAAAGCAGTAAAATGAAAGATGCTTATATTAAACATGCAAATATTAGTAAGACGAAGATAGTACGGTAATTAAAAATTAGTGCAGATCTGCAATACCTCCTCATCAGATATGTTCTCTTCATCTGAAGTGCAAGCAGATACCCTATCTGTGAGGCAGGTCAACTTGCGCTTATCATCAACCTCATCTTGTATACAAAATAGTCTGTCCCTCTTTGAAGCCATTATTTGCCAAATAACATCAGTTACTGGAAATACAACTGTGTACTTTTTGAGACATTATAGTATTATTTATAACTAACAAACCTTCTGAGGTGTATGACTTGGCCCAGTTACATGTTGAAGTCCACGAGCATCTGCAACATTTAACAGTTGTATTTAAAACTCATATACGCTCAAACATAGGTACAACAACAGTTTATTGGTTCTCAACTGTAGGGGTCATTTACAGATTGCACCAACCATATAATAAATGTATGTGACAGTAGTATATACGAGATGAGATCTACAAAGGCTCTATTGACCAACCTCTTAGTATCTCCAGCTCTGAAAGAAGTTGTGCTCGGCCCTGTAAAAGTTCACAATTTACTTTAAGAACACAAGAACATGTACTAGATATATATTTCGTCATTGGACAACAATGCCAAGCTAAAAAACTGATAATAAAGGGATGTAAAGCAGCCAAAATATGTGAAAAATCTTAAGATGAAAAGTCTACCAAGAATGAGAATAGTGAAATAAAACATCAATCGAGCACATTATTTATAACTAGGAGTACTTCCTTATTGAAACATTAAAAACGAGAATTAATCGGGGAAGACATAAAATCACCCAATTTATTTCTTTGCTGACCTTCTATATTATGTTACATGTGTCTGTATTTTGGCTGAAATACCATTAGCAATACTATGCTTCTAAGAAATACCATTTGCAATACTAAAGTTCACATTTTGTTGAGGATTTTTCATCCAATTTACATGTCAACAACTATATTTGCATTATATATGTTTGCACCGATCCGCTAGCATAATTGTTGAAATAAGAATTAGACATTAAACAAACCTTCTTATTTGTAGTTTGACCTAAAGAAATGCTCCAATCTCCATGCACATTACCCTCACAATCTTCTTCTTCTGGTATAGCAAAAGTTCACCATTAGCAAAAATAATAAATTAAAAAAGCTCCCCCAATACAATGTAAAAGTATATAATACATATATAAACAGTTATTCTGCATATGGCCGCAAGGAATAGAACAAGGTTAGAACAGAAGCCATTTAAGTTGCACTTGACCCCTATCCAATTTTTGGGCCAATTCCCCCTTCGTACTACCAAAAAATGAGATTCTTCCCAAATTACACAATGCATAATCTTTATTCCAAACCTCACTTCCTTTCCACAGATTTTAAACTAAGCTCCACTCGTTCCATTTCACAACACAATTCTTACTTGTTTCGCGCACATGTAATCAAAATCTATTAAAACACTTACACACATTTAAATACTCACACAATCACACCCCCTCTCGACACGATAAATAAACTACATTAACCTCTTCTCATATCATTCATCTTTTAATACGACTCTACAACCCCAATTTTCTCCACATAATTCATTAAATTATCACCACACTTTCATCAAATTAATCAATCAGATGCAACATTAATTTAAACCGAGCAAGAGTGCGCGAAACCTAACCCGAAATACTCTGATCAGAATCATAATTATCCTGCACATACAACAATGCATACATACATACATACATAAATTCAATCATATACAAGAGGTAAACAGTAATAGTAAGCTTAATTTAATACTAAAATGACGGACAAGTAGATTACATACATATATACACACATATATTACCAGTATTGATTTGTGGTTATTTATCCATTTCGCCATCTTCTTCTTGTTTTTCTGCAAAATAACACCACCGTTGTTTTTTTAGAGTATACTTTTGTTGTAAAATACTCTAGCACTAGCACTTTATTCTCACTTTTATTGCTTCAATCTCTAACATTCTAAATTATTTAATTTTTACATATTTTAACCTAATAAATTTAGACCATGAATGTAGTTAAATTTAATTTAAATATGAATATAAATGTATATATATTTAAATACATGTGATGTTATTTTGGAACGGAGGCATAATTATAAATTTGTTCTCTCTTTGCTGCTTCTTAAACTCAAGTTGTCCGCCCTTGCCCCAAATCAAGTTTAGTGTTCTTCTTTACACATTATTTTCTTATATGTGTATAAACATATTATATATATGGACTTTAGTGATTGACTATTGTGTTCATTAAATTTCAGTTCAAAAAAATGGTACAGAAAAGGGTGAAGTCATACAAACTGGTAAGTCTGATCTCTTTTAGTTTCATCTTGCATTCGGTTTTTAACTTTTAGGGTTCGACTCAATATTGGTCTTGGTGTGTATCATGTATACTCTCTGTCCCGGTTTATATGTCCATTTTGAAAAAATTATGCGTATTAAGAAAATATGCCTAATTATTATCTTGAAAAATGAGAATTCAATTAAATATTAAAAAGGTCAAACATTGGAAATGATAAATATAGAGATAGTTTTGGAAGATTATCCTTAAATTTGTTTTAGAAATAGAAATAAATATTGGTTGACAAATGATCAGAAACCATCTTGATTCGGACCTTATAATTTATGTGATCTGATGGACTATCAGACTTGTTCTCAGCATTCGTAAGACGCATGGTAAGTTCTCGTCTTACAGAATCATCCAAAAATGAGGACCTTGGTACAGGCAAGGTTGTCATGCCTAGAGCAGTTGATCCATGCCTAGCAGATAGAGACGCACTTGAGGAAACAGAGTGACCTCGAGCACCCTGTATGGCAACATAAATCCAAAGAGCTATTGTAATTCTCTGCCTAACAAAATATGTCTTCAATAACAACAGTGGGTTAAATAAGGATATCTCTACCTCCAGAGTCAAATTGTTGGGATATATTGATGCATTGTGGTTTTGAATCTTTGGTGGAGTTTTTGGATGAGACCAAACAGGAGAATAGGAGATCGTTGGTATGCCGGTAAAAATGATCCATATCCACCAAATTTTGATCCTGTAAGATTTAATCAATTGCCATATGAGCACTTCTTGGATATAAATTATTGCTGACTCATTCAGTGTTATGAAATCCATAGTTCTACATTTCTCTTTCTTTTCTTAAGTAGAAGATCAACACTAATGCTAATTTCTCTTACCCAAGTTCTCAGCAGAGACTCCGCCTTATAAATTTGCACAGTCTCCAACCTAAAACATTAACTTTTACACATACTGATTCAACAACTATAAAAATCTCGACTTGATACAACTTTAGCAGAGCCTAAATAAAGAACTCTTTTATTTTAGTACTGAAACGTTTTCAAACAAAACTATTTCCACATAAATCACGATATGAATTTCTGCTACCTTTATAGAAAGTGCTAGCGACACATTGCTCGCTTGCCTTCCATATATAGCATTTAATAAAGCAAATTTGTCTGTTTCGAGATTCAGCAGATATTAAATTATTTTAACTATATATTATATATATATGTTTCAAGAGTAGTATATAAATTAAATTAAATAGTCATATAAATAAGTTAATTATCCTTAATTATTAATATAATAATTACTTAAAAACATTGATAATGCATTATGAAGTGTTGAACAGTTGAAGTGACTAAATAATTAACAAATTACTTAATTAATTGATGAATAAGAATTTTCAAGAATTCTCGAGAATCAGATGCACGGTGTGGCGGATGAGTGAAGAATCCGAAGAATCCCTGCTTCTTAATCCGCAATGAATCATTGTGGATGCACAATTAACAGCTGGTTGGTAAAAAGTAATTACTTCACCTGCAATAATTCACCGTGTGGGGGTTTCACAATATTTTGTAGCGGATTACTTTAATTCTAACGTATAATAATTGTATAATCATGTAACGAAGAGAGCTCTGATTTATTGGCTTAATAATACTTTATATCCAACAATGGCTTAAAATACATATATATGTATTTTTATATGTTACATATTTTCACTACAGTGTTCAAACACATGTTTTGTGTTATGGTGTAGGGTAAAAGTAATCACAAAAGATTCTAGTTCGATTTAACCTTTAATAAAGGTCGTTCAAATTTGAAATTATAAGTCATATTTGAATTTGTTGAGTTTTTTCATATAAAATGTGATGTAGAAAGAAATTAAAGAAAAACAACTAATACTAATTTATTTATTTACTCAATATGCAAATGAGATACATAAACAAACCTTATATAGGCATGGTATAAATTAACTTAGCTAAAACTTAAGAACCCTGTCCTTTAAAGTGATAAACTACATATAGAAGAAAATCTCTTATATTAACAAACTAATAAATAAATTATAAACATATTTTTGTATATCCAAAAAAAATCATTTTTTTTTGATTAATTTTTAATCAATTCCCAATACTCCTTAATTTAATTCATAGTTCTTTGAAAAAATTATGAAGCACTTCATCACCTTGAATATTTTTTTGTTCATGCACTTCTTACAAACATTTACTCCTTGTTTTATTTTTTTATTTTGGAGCACTTCTCTCCATGGTGCGCACTTCCGCACTTCTCGCTCATAATTCTAAAACATACTTTTTTCCATGGCCACTTGTGACTATGTATTCTTTCTCATGGTGATGCTACAACATTTGGTGCCTATATTTTCCATATCCTCTTGAATCTCTTTCATGATTTGCCTCAAGATCTTGATTTTATCACTGTGGGAACTTCCGACAACTTCACTACCAACACCACCTTCGTTTTTCTTTTGTTCACCTATGAGCCACTGATTATCAACTCCCGGTTTTTCAAAAAGAACCTAGCTCTGATACCATTTTTTGATTTCTTTAGGATGAAAAGAGTAGAGAATAATGGTGCTAATACATATAAAAATTCTGCATATTGATTTCATATTTGATAATGCAAGTAATAGGTCTATATGTAGGCTAACAATCATAAACATAAAAATGGATAGATAGAAACCTAATCAATTTTCCTAAACTAGTTTTACTTATCCTAATAACTAATTAACAATTTGATAATGTATAATTAGTTCAAAATAAATCAAACAACTATGAATTATTATTCTCAACAAAATGTAAAATATAGCAAAATATGACCATTCTCGTACTCAATACTATATTTCTAGTTTAATAATGTAACTGTACTTGAATTCGTTTTTAGTTAAACATGTTTGATGCAGTTTATTTGTTGTCTTGACATTGTGTATCGAATAAATTGCATATAAAATATTAATTATTTAAACAATAATTTCTAGTTCACTTGTTTAAGACTTGACATATAGTATGGATGGATATGCAGGTTGTATACTTGAGTATTAACAACTTTGAATTTGGTTAGACCAAAAAGAGTAGTTTATGAATCATTCCAACCTAGCCAAATCAAATGCAAGTATAAATATAAAAATGCAAACCAATATTTGAATGAGGCGTAGAAAAATTAGTTTGAATCCCAACCGAATCTAAGAGTACTAATGAATTTGAGTAGAATCTAGCCATGCAAAATTTTTACTCTGTTATAGTGTTAGTTTAGTGTGCGTGTTAAATAATCACACTAGTATAGTTTAGTGTGCGTGTTGAATAACCGCTTGACTGGTAAATACTAAATGCTGCTTCTATCCTTTTATTTATGTTTATTGACTAATGTTCATAAGTTGTTTGGTGTCAGGTGATGTTTATCGCAAAGATTGTGTTATTCAATGCTTGACACTATATTTTTGTTGTTAAGTGTTTAGCGAGATATTGATAGTGCCGCTCTAGCAATGACTATTTTCCTGAGTATTTGTTGTGTCAATCTGAGTTTGTAAAGCGTGTCTAGTAAATATATGCATGTACTCGTTATTATAAAACTCAAAGTATATATGTTTTTATCTTTAAATTTTTGTCAATTAGTTGATGCAATTGCAGACAGAAGTTTCACACTTAAAGATTCGAGTGAGATTTTTGATATCTTTTTTTTTTTTTTAATCTTTACTATTCATTACTAAAGGTGGGGGCTTTAAATGATAAAGGTAGGTGAGGTACACTGTATCAAACTCGACAATATAAGAGTAGACATAATCCTCAGTAGACAGATAATAAGTAGTCCATTTTGCAGCACCTCACTAGAGAGTAGAAGGTGTCACTAGAATCGTATTCATTGAGATAACTGTTCGGTAATCTATTAAGTGAGAAGTACTGAAATTTCTTTGTGACTGGTGTTATCATCATTTTCCCTTTATATCAGGTACTCCCCTTTTTTTAAGGAATTATTTGTCATTAAAAGTATATTAGTTTTTCCCCTGCCTTGTATGTTCTAGTTGCAATAAGATACCTAGTTCTTACTATTCATATACTATTATATTATGACACGAATGTGCCACACTAATTTCCAATGTATGGACGACGGGGGTGCATTGATACAGATTTCAATAGACTTATTGAAGGGTCCCATTGTCGTGCATCCAGTAGGAATTGAACCTACACTTTTACCAACTATGAGTCGAGCTCTGTAACCATTTAGCCATGGATACTTAGCGGAGATCCTCATACACAGTGAATAACCAAATATCTATTCAAAAGAAATCTGTAGTGAAATTTTGCGATAAATTTTTTTGGTATATCATTGGTTTATTCTGCTTCTAATTATTTTATAGATATACTTCCTATGGTTATTTACACTTTGGCCCTTTAAGTATGTCCATTTGGACACATGAACCCTTACATTAAAAAATCGTACCTCCTTACCCTTTATTGGCCCTTTAAGTATGTTCATTTGGACACATGAACCCTTAAATAAAAAAATCATACCTCTTTACCCTTTATCTTTGTCATATGTACAACTCGACGCATTATGAATGTACCAATCTAACCCTTTCTTAAAAGTTTATACTTTATACCATTGTATCCTTGCAAGATTTACGAAATCTGATTGATTTGGTAATCATCGTGTTCGAAATTGATCGATTTATACTGACAATTGTGCCGAGCGTCTGTAAAACATAAAAACTGAAAATTTATTCAATTTTCCTTCCAAAGTCAATTGGAATTCATGACTTCGATGAGGGAAACATTGAAATAAATTTTCGGAATGTACAAAGGATAGACTTAAGAGGCACAGAGGTACGATCATTTCTTTGTGGGTTTATGTGTCCATTTGGACTAACTTAACGAGCCAATTTATTTATAATCCTACTTTATTTGTATATCTTGCCATGATTTGTAAGTTGAGGTATGAAATTTTCCAACAATTTTACGATTTTTTGAATCAATTTCTTGGCATTTGTGTGAAATCAATTGGAAAGATCCCATATAAAGTTTGATTCTTGAAATTTTGTGGCTGTCAACGTTCAAACATTGTTGTCTGATGATTAGTGATAGCATCTCAGTCTTACCTTACTAGTGGTAGTTTATTTACATTGTCGATTTACTATATCTATAGGCTTTTTGAACAGGCGATTCAGGTTTTTTCTGATAATTTTCAGGTCATATATTTGATCTATATTTGTTTTATTTAATCTATATGAATGCAGAGTTAGTAGTGACATTGTTCTTTCTTGACACAATTCTCTGTGAGAGCGTATGAGTTTAAACGATGACATTTTGAATTCCCCTTATTTTTCATTCTGGATGTGTGGAATGGCTGTTTTTAAAGGTTACTTTTATTTGATAGAAAAGTCTTGGCTTAGTTCATAAATTGTCATTCAAATTCCATTTTCATTTTATATCTGATAATCTTGCTGGCGACAACTAATTTTCTTTAATATATACATGATTTCGCCATTTCATATTTTGCAGGCAGATTTAGCTAAATGGATATCAATCAGGAAGACATTGCTGATTCTGCATGGTCCTCTACTAATAATGTTAAATATAAACATTGTCCTCGGATTGGAGATGAGTACCAGGTGGAGATTCCGGAGCTGATGGAAAGTGATACGTATGTCTCTTTAAACCAAGGGTCCGGGCTTAGAATGGATGATGACTCATTTTCATCACATGAAAAGTGATACGTATGTCTCTTTAAACCAAGGGTCCGGGCTTAGAATGGATGATGACTCATTTTCATCACATGAAAAGGATGCTGAATTGGATTGTAACAAAAACAGTTGCTTTTCCTGTTGTTTTCCAAGAACTAATGAATGGAAGGACATTGAATGTAAGAGTTTTCTACTTGGTCTATATAGCTTCGGCAAAAATCTTCATCTTGTGAAGGAATTTGTTGAGACTAGAAGCATGTCAGATGTGCTGGCCTACTACTATGGAAAGTTTTATAGAAGCACGGAATACATCAGATGGTTACAGTCCAGGAAAATGGAGCGAAGAAGGATAATAAAGGAAGATAAGATTTACACAGGTTGGAGGCAGCATGAGCTTTTGTCACGCATCTCCCCTCATGTGTCTTCTGAATGCAAACAATCATTGAAGAAGGTAATGCCTGGAAGTAATATTAGATTCCACAGCTTTAGAAACAGTAATGCTACTTTTGATTTCACGCATTACAATTTTAGATATGTTATCATGCCTGAAGAAGATACCTAATTGTCTTCTGATATTGATTTGAAGCATTATGTTCGTATTGTAGAAATGTGTAAAATTTTGTTCTTAATCCTATCTGGTGTTTCTGATGCAACAGGATAATTTTGCAGTTTTCATGAACTGATGCTTATTTATTTACCAATTAGCATCATATTTAATTTTCTAGAACTAGAAAACAACGCCCAGGAGGTGCACTCTTCTTCAGTTCTCGTGCATGACATACTTTATATATATTGATTTACTTGTTAATATATTAGGTGATTAATACCCTAAAATCCCAAAGCCTTAAAACATTAGTAATAAAGACTTATTACCCTCTCTATAGACCTTATGCCTTCCCTCTGAACTGTTTTTTTGAAGAGGACATCAATATGAAGAAATCTGCGACGTTACATTTTGTGGTTGAGTTCAGTTTTAAAGATTAGATTCTCTGTAAAGGATGGTGTGCTCTCTAACAGTTCGTCTGTCACTGACATCAAGCTAGGTGGATTAAAAAAAATGAAAGTCCAGGCTAATGCATGCTAATATTTACAAATACCAGAGATTACAAATTCTTTGCTTCAATAATTTAGTTCTTATGCATGCTAATATTTACAAATACCAGAGATTACAAATTCTTTGCTTTAATAATTTAGTTCTTCCTGGGAATAACACTTATCCTTTATTAGCTCATATGACAATAAGGTTTATGATTTTTTGGAAAACATTGGACATGGTTTCTTTCTGTAAACTCTATTCTCATGTCCTAAAGCACAGATAGAATGTTTTTCATTAAATCATTTCATCAAATTTATAATCTTATGATGATCCTTGTGATCTTTTATAGGTTTCTAGGAGATTTAAAAATGGAAAAGTTTCAGTAGAGAATTATTTGTTCACTTTAAAAAAGATCGCTGGTATTAGTTTACTTGTGGGAGCAGTAGCTATAGGCAAAGAAAAAGAAGACCTCACTGGACCTGCCATTCATCGTGAAAAAAGAAAGAGACTTTCAGTCACTTGTACGAAACCTATTGGCAAAGAATGGAGCTCTCCAACAGAAGAAGTGAAAGGTCTAGCAGTTGGGACAACAATTCCATCTGCTCTTTCCAGGGATACTGAACAAGGTACTACAGAAGTAGCCCAAACTTTTACTGCAAAGGCTGATGATAGTACTCAAAAGGTGGTGCTGAGTACATTGCGTAAGGATAATGAGCCATCAATTGAAAAGTCGAAATTCTGGTTTGTGATAGACCTTAACCAACCTTACCTATCTTCAGAGTCTGGTACTGACAAACAACCCACTGATAACCATTCATTAAATCTGAATACCTCTTTTTTGACTGAAACAAACAATCATTTTGAGTTGATAAATTCTTCTAACGATGCGACTGGAAAAGAGCAGCCTGTCGTAAAAGGTCGAAGGCAAAGTAGTAGAAGGAGGGAATTGACAACAAAAGCATTGGAAGCTATTGCTGATGATTTTCGTGGTCCTAAGAAAAGGAGAAAGGGTATGAACTCTTTATCACCAACCAACGATACTATCGATTCAGCACTTCATTGTTCCTCCTATTTGAGTGAAACACATGATCAGCTTGAGTTGAATTTCATTAACAATGCGACCGGAAAAGAGAAGCCTGCAGAAACATGCCAGAGGAGAAGTAGTAGGAATCGGCAATTGACAACAAAAGCATTGGAAGCTATTGCCCTTGACATTTACATGGATGAGAAAATTGATCCAAGAGTGGCTGGTTTTTCAGGTTTGTTCTCTGCCTTTCCTTGTAAAGTTGTATTATCATTTGCAAAGTTTATCTTATTTAGTGCATGATTTTAATCCGTCCTCAATTTTAAGAAGGCTGAACGTAATAAATATCTCTTGTGTTGTTCAGGCTATCACAGGACACCATAAGTTGCAGAATTTAGGAATGACTTATGTAATGGCTTGTTCCAATGATGCTATATGATATTTCGTCAGTGCTTCTGCCTGCAATTTAAGTTATATGGAGAAAAGCTCCGATAGTTTAACAGAAAGTGATAGGTGCTTATGCTTTTAGGAAAGGTGATCAAATTTTCTCATGTTTAGACGTTTCATGTTACATTTATAAGACTCATCATGTTAATTAGATGAGTACATTACTTCTGTAAGATATTAGTGTGGTTTTTTAAATTTCTGGATGCTGGTTTGTAAAATTTGCTCTATATTCTCATTTTGAGTCTTGTTGTTGCTGTTGCTATTAGTCCTGTTTGACTCTCATAAGCCATGTTCTTAGTGCTTGCTGTTGGTGGAGGTACTGAACTGGTATGAGTTTTACTGTGTACTATTTCGGGTATGTGCTTCTGGTATGTATTTGTTCTGGGGATTTTCTGCCACTCGTACTCGCAACTTTTATTCACAGGGATGAGTGATTAATTGTTGCATGATGTTAATAATTATGCAATATTATAAAGCAAGGTGAGCTGTATTCTTGAGCTACTTGAAGGCTGTAGGAGGTGATTTTTCTACCAAAGGGTACCAAGAATGTGCTTGGAAAAGGCATTTTTCATGGCAGATTGTCATATCTTGTTTTAGTCGTGGGTTCCTGGCAGAGCCGTGGTTCATTTTTCACATATAAACCTCCCAGCTGGGTTCGGTTGTTACTTGTTAGATAGGTCCTGGCAGATACTGGTGGGATCTGGTCATCTGGGATCTGGTCATATGATTGACTAATCTATACTCTTATATCAATAAATTTAAAAAATTAAAAATTTTGATCGATCGAATTCTAAGCTTATAAAATAGTTATTTTATATTAAATATAATTAGATTTAAACCCGTGCAAAATATAATTTTTATATATTTTATTTAATAACTTAATATTAATATCAATATTTATTATTTATTATACTTTTTTGGTTATTTAAATTCATAATATTTATTTTTATTCGTATATTAAAACTAATAATATAAAAACTAAACTTTTATATGTTAATACGATTTAAACCTCAATAATCTATTTTCTTTTTTATCATGATATGACTATATATTATAATCCGCTTCACCACATCTCAACCACGAAAAGGATGCAGATTGAAACTTTATTATTTGGTCAAGATGACTTCACAATTTGGTCAAGTTGTTAAAAACTCAACCCTTCAAGTTGATGGCACAAGTTGATGGCACGCTCTAAGCATATTTTCTGATGTTTGAATTGTGCGTTCAGTTTGACTATCTGATTGCGGGTGGTATGCAGTACTAAAGTACTAAAGTTCAAATTCATCCTCAAGGCTTTCGGAAAACTCTTCCAAAACTGTGAAATAAATCGTGTATCTCTATCTGATACAATAGTTCTCGGTACCATGTGCAACTTTACAATCTCTTTAACATACAATTCAGCCAACTGATTCATAGAATCGGAAAGAAGTGTGCTGGCTTACTCAACCGGTCAACTATAACCCATATTGAATCAAAACCCTTGAGAGTGCGAGGAAGTGCCGAAACAAAATTCATAAATATATCATCCCATTTCCACCATGTAATCTTTAGTGGCTCTAGTAACCCTCAAAGTCTTTGATGCTCAATTTTTACTTGACAAACTAGACATCTTTCAACAAATTCAGCCGCGTCCTTCGTCATACCTGGCCACCAAAAATATCCCTTCAAGTCATGATACTTCTTAGTACTAACAGGATGTATTGCGTAACTAGAAGAGTGCGCCTCAGTCAAGATTTTCTTTCTCAAATCAACATCAGATGGAATACACAATCTTGAACCAAGCCCTACAATGAATCTAAACCTCATTTTGAACTTCTACTTCAGTTCAAACATGAATCTACTTTAGCTACTGCTAGTTGGCTTCACCCCGAATTCGATACTTTTCGAGGTTTTGGTAAGGAAGCTTCTCTTAAGCCTAGAATTCAACTTCCTTATACTAATTGTGATTTGATTAGTTCTTGTAATTGGATTGTTTTGTGTTTGCATAAAAAAAAGTATAGTGATTTGTGTATTGTTTGTAATCCTTTGACTGGTGAGTATGTTTTGTTGCCGAGATGTGAGAAAGGGGTTGAAGAGTATGATGAGGTTGATGATTATGTTATTGATATTGGTTATGTTGTTGATCATTTTAATGTTTATGGGTTTGGTTTTAGTGTTGGTACTAATTGTTTTAAGGTGTTGAGGATTTTCTCGAATGTCAAGAGTCATGGATGGATGGATTCAGAGGGTGCTATGATACATGATGTTGGTTCTGATTCGTGGCAGAGAATTGGGGATTCTCCGTTTTGTCCTGTTATTTGATCCCTGTTTTGTTGAATGGGGTTCTTTATTGGGTGTGTGATAATAATCCTCCGAAATTCGTGGTTTACTTTGATTTTGAGAGTGAGTGGTTGGGGAATTTGGACCGCCTTATGGGATTCTAAAGAAGTATCATAAGCGTAAATATAGAATGACATTGTGGATTCTTGAGGGTTGTCTTACATTGTGTGATGTGTTGAGAACAGGGAAGTTCGATATTTGGGTGATGAAGAAGTATGGTGTTCAGGGATCTTGGAGTAAAGACTTTGTTGTGGACACTACGGTTGTGGATATGTTCTTGCAAGGACGGTATCAGCCTATAAAAGTGTTGAGTACTGGAGAGCTGCTGCTGTTTTCTTTAGGCAATTCACGAACGTATCCTAAGCTTGTATGCTATGATCCAGAGGATCATGAAGTTAGAATGCTCAAATTACTCTGCTTTTCTAGATTCGAATTACTCTTTCACACTCCTAGCTCTATTTCCCTCAAGGATGTCTTAATGGGAGACAATTTGAAAGTCCTGAATGTCAAGCAAGGGTAAGAATTTAAGTGCTGCATTATGTATATTCAACTGTAATTACTGAAATTCTGCAGATATGTGTTGTAAGATCTCTGTCATAATTTTTAGCGCTTCTATGTTATTTTATGCTGCATTGGTAGTTTGATACGGAGATATAATTGAACAAGGTTATAATTTCTGTTGGTTTCATGTTGTTTAATGGAAGAAAACTGATAATTGCTCCCGATACAGTGTGTACTACTACTACATGTTGAGGAATGTCTGTCTAGGTATAGACTTATAAGTTGCAGCGCAGTGCCTTCATTTGGATACAATTGAGCATAGATCAGATGTTATGGATCACTCCAAGTTTCTTAAATGTCATACATTAATGTTGCAGGCTGGCCACCGATGGGAAATGGAAAAGTGAGGCTTCATCTTGGATCGGAAATGGAAGTATTTGGGCAGCTCCATTTTTATTGGAACATTGTTTCGCATCAGTTGACAGGTACCGAAGGCTTCCTGACTGAGTATCTAACTTGGTCTCAATTTAAGTGGTGGGTACAGACTACAGCTAACCATTTCCAATTTCATGAATTTTTTGTCAGATAAGTTTATGTAGTATTGGGGGCGTTTGGGGTAGCTTAAATTTAAAATAAGTAACTTATTTTAAATTTTTTTTACATATTTTCAAAAAAAATTTTTTGATACATATCTATTTTAGAATTTTAAAACCAAATATGATTTCCAAAACTGAAAATAAGTTACTTATTTTCAGGAAAAATACATACATACTAACTTTTTCTGGAAATAAGCACTTATTTCCAGAATAAGTGGTTTTGCCAAACAGGCCCATTGTACTATATAATGCAGGTCCTCAACAGCGGCAAATGGAGAAAGCAGCCATTTCTATTGCGGCAAATGACTACAATCACTCCCTTAATTTATTTAGTAGTTATAATTTTGGAGGATGATATAACGAAGACTTTGCTACTGGCAGTGGCAGTTAGTTTAACTGTTTAGAATTAATCACTTTTGTAGGTATCATGAATTAATCACTTTTGTAGGTATATATGCAATGACTTCATTTAACTATTTCAGCATGAATGCAAATATGCAACTGTAATTATATTCACGTTCAACTATTAAAAAGATTATTATTATTTTATGTGTTGATTTTTAGGCTTTTGATTCGGTCGAATTCAATCCAATTTTGAACTTCCGTGCAGTCTTATACCAGATCGTTTAATTTTAATAATTTTAATAAAGAAAATTTTAATACGTTATCATGTGTAAAACAATATAATTTGTTTATTTAACAATTAATTCACTAGATATTATTTTAATTAATTCATAAAAAAATATAATTATATAATTGCTATATTTTTTCTAAATTACGAAATAGATTTCATATATATATATATATATATATATATATATATATATATATATATATATATATATATATATATATATTTCTGTATTTGAAAAATGATTATATAAATATTTAGCGATCAATTAAATGAATATTATGTGATTAATTTATATAATGTATTGTAGTTATATATTTATTATTTTTTTATATTACAAAATTAGATTTATATAACTTTAGAAATTTAAAAATATATTATAACACTAGCGTGATTTCCAATATAAAATTAAATAATCAAAAGACAATTTGGATAATAATTCAATAATAATAATAACTATATTAAAACTAACGATAATCCTGTAATAACAATTGGTAACACATAAAATATAATTGGTACTCGCCAATTTGGGTCTAGCCGGTCCGATTGCAAATATGTTAGAGAGGTTAGAGCCTTAGATGCCCAATCATATTAAGAAAAAGAGTGAAGTGCATTTCGTATACTCGTATTTTTATGACTTCAAAAACTAACATATGCTGTACTTGATTTCTTACTTTTCGACACATTACATGATTATGTTAAATTCATATAACGTCGTCTTTTTATTTAAGGGTATTTGTGACTTTTCATAAATAACAGGAGGTTCATAACTTCCACTGCTTAGATTTTTAACAGACGACAACACATCTGGGCAATGTTCCATTAGACTCTATTAACATGAACCCTTGAATATATACAACCAACCAATAAATCCGTACACACATACATACATAAATACATACATATATTACACCCAATGGCGGTCTCTGTTCGAGCCATAAACAACTGCATCGTCTTCCGCTTTGTCGATGCGCGTGCGCCGCCATGTTCTATATTCGAGTACCAGAATTTCAATTTGTGAATTTCAATTTGTTACTCCAGTCTAGTCATTTTTGTCGTCGAAGCTTGAAATTCGCGGAAATTACGTTCTGGTTTCATCAACCGGGATGTGTATTAAGTGTTCGACGATGCAGAGTTTATTCAATTCTAAACCTCCCCGGTTTGTGTGTAATCGGCATCTTGCTATTATGGCTAAGCTTAAAAGTCTGTGAAAACAAGTATTCGATTGCTATTTCAATTTAATGTGTTGTGTATTCAATTCCCCTCAGATGGATTTGGTTATTAACCAAGTTGAGATCCCAATGATTTATCACAAGGGTATGCTTATCTATACTTGTTAGGCATAGCTGCACTAAATCAGCTTCCGCCTCTTGCAGTATTAATTTGGGAGAACTGCATCTCTATTTCCCCTTCTTCTTGTACCTTTAGTTAGAACTATTAAATATGTTTATGAAGATTAGTACAGACACAAATCATATTTGTATGAGAATAATAGAAAAGTTTGGTGCTTCAATTTGGCGAATTCCAGAATCGGAAATGGAAGGATATAATAGCAGGCAGGCAGACCCGACAATTTTGTACACGACACGAAAATTTAGTGTTTTTGTTTATATTTTCAGCATACAAATATGAAAGTACACAGTCGAATTTAGTGTCGTGTTTGTGTTTATTATTTAAGTACACGACACGACACAATTAATTAAATAAAAATAATTTAAAAAATATATATATATATATATTAATATATTATAATAAATCATTTATGTATAATTTAATGTTATCATTAGAATTTTATAAATAAAATTATTATAATATCAATTAATATATGTAAATTAATTAATTATCAATATTTAAAATTAATAAAATATATATTAATTTTTAATCTTTTTCCATTTTCGTGTACTTTTAAAAAATATAGAGCAAAATCAAGCGCCTTGAATATTACTCGATCGACTTAAACTGACCAATTTCTTTTGAAGACGGCCGAGTTTATCAAGAATACTGTTGGTTTTAGTACGATGCGATTAGTTTCTGTGATACTTATGGTAGAGATGTGTCAGTTTAAGTAGGATAGTCAGTTACACAGTCTATTTTATTTGCAAATTTTTACTTTTTAAAATTCCAATTCAGTTTAAGCCATTCCCAATATATTGAAATGTAATACAACCATTCATTACAAATACCAACTACCGACCAATCATAAAAAATACGAAAATAATAATTAAACTATAACCATTTACCATTCAAACGTAAATATAAAATCCTCCGTAATTATAAATACTAAATTGAAGCGCCACAATTTCAAATAAGTTCAAACAAGTCCAAAATCTACCAACATAACCAAACATGTTCAATCATTCATGTCCCTCTTTGTCGTCGTCATCCTGTCCATTGTTGTCCTTTTCATTGTATTTCTCATCACGGTCTCCTTTTCCTTGTTGAGCTCTCTGTATTTACGATCTAACTTTTATGATTCTGTATTTACGATCTAACTTTTATGTATTGTAATTGTATTAAACACAATCTATGTTAAACGTGATAAGTGTTGCGAGGGAGGGAGGTTGAAAGCAACTTGATAATTATATAAAAATCTTGCTAACAACAACAAAATATATAACTATCAAAGTTTGAAACGCAAACAACTAAAGCAGTTAACAAAGATAGTGTTTAAACTTTCAAAAATAATTTTATTATTTTTGTATTTGCTACAACTGACTGAAAATAATTTCAGCTTTAAATAAAAACAATAACAATGAATTTGCTAATATTTCTATACTTGAGAGAAAACTTAGCTCAGTTGCATAAGGAAAAATGCTTGTGGGATATGTGTATTTATACTAAAACACATATCTCACTTACATGTGCACTTTTCATTTGTCCTAGAATAAGGCTTGAAATATAAATTTTGCTTTTCTTGATCAACCTTGTATTCATTCCATTTGTAGATAAAGCTGTTCTGAGATGAACAAAAATCTTTGACTCTTTGAGCACACTTTATCTTTTTGTTTGTCTTCTCCCAAGTTGTAGTAGTAGACTAGATAGTAATGTCTAAATCATTCCTTGTATTATCACTATCTAATCTGCTACCTGAAACAGAGTGTTAGCTTCACTAAAAATATACTGTCAACTTTTAGCTTCACACTGATGACAGTATCTATTGCTCTGCAGACTTTGTTGTCATGTCTTGAAATCCAGCCAAAACATATTGTCTTCAATGTTGCTGTCACCTATCCCTGCCAATGATGCTGTCAGTAAAACTTGTTGTCTTCATGTCTTCATTCACCGCCAAGTTTAATCTCAATGGAATAATTGTTGTCGTCTGTTTCATTTGTGCTGTCACTTGAATATGATGTCATAGGCTTGAGTGTTGAATGTTACTGTCATGAAAATGAACCATGCTGTGGATGAACACTTTGTGAACTTCTACTTCATGGATCATGTTATTACAATTACAAGATAGTAACTATTGAACTTGTTATCGCCTACTTGAACTTTTCTGAACATACTGTTTCAAGTGATTATCTAAGACATACTGTCAATATGCATATGACAACATGTTTTACTTAGCTTACTTGAATTAAACTAAGTAATCCTAGTTGGTTACACCACAATCCCTAACAATTTATTTACAGAAATGAGTTTCACCACCGCTCAAACTATTTTAGGGGTCGTTTGGTTCATAGAGTGGTATGATGTTGGAATCAGGAATCGGGTTAAGAAGGTATGAGTTTGAGGTATCATTTTTGATATCATGTGTTTGGTTGAATGTTGGAATGAATATATTTGATTTAATAAATTTTGAGTTATTAATTATAATTAATTTATTATTTTAATGTATTTTTATATCATTGATTTATTTCATATTAAATATTTATTTTTAATTGCTTAAATAGAGATAAAGGTATTAAAATAAAATGATTCCTCATACTCCTTTCTCATATTCACCTCTCCCCTGGATATCAAAACCCCATACCTTGTGGGTTTGAGTTATGAGTTTTAAATCATCTTTTTTTCTCAACCAAACATCAAGTATGTGTTTGGAATGGACGAAACTCATACTTGATTTCAGAATGAGTTGAACCAAACGACTCCTTAATTCATTTAAAATGACAATCATTTAATTAAATCTCATGAATGAGATAATAATATTATTATCCTTTTATCTATATTAAATTTTATTAAAATTGAACTTTCTTATAATCTTTGATTCTCTCATATTTTGCTTATTCCTCATTTTTGTTTCACCAAAGATTAAATCCTAATATTATATTATATTTAAATTATAACCTAAAATTTATATTTATATTACGAATCTTATTTACGATCTAACTTTTATTTAATACAATGCCGTGGTATTAAATAAAATATATTTACATAATTCAGTTCCAATACCGCTCAAACTCTTTAATTAATTTAAAATAACAACCAATTAATTAAATCTCATGAATGATATAATATTATTATTCATTTTTATATATTAAATTTTATTAAAATTATATACTAAATACAATGTAAAAATCTCAATTTAATCACCCCGAAACTATCCAATTTATTTAAAATTGTCACTCATAATCGAATCTCAAAAATATTATAATAATAATAATATTTTATCTATTTTAAGTTTTAAAATAACAAATAATTATTTAAATCTCATTAATGACATATTTTTTTATATTTATGTTATATTTTAAACCAACTACAATCTAAGCATCCTTAATTTAATAACCGTATATATTATATAAAATAATCTCTAAATTAAAATATATTGCATATTAATCTCTTAAATAAAATACATTTCTAAACAAAGTACACAAATATTATTCTACTAAAATGTAAATATAAATAAAATATATGAAAACTTATATAAAATATATGTTATAACATTTAAAATATTTTAAATTATTATTATAAAAATAAAAATACAGTCAAATTATATAAAAAATATCAAAATATTAAAATAATTTAATATGTACATCGCATGAGATATAAACTAGTATTTATAAATAAAAATTATAGAAATTTTCGGTTCACTCACATTAGAAATGAGATATGTTTAAAATCCCGAAAATACTCAAACTAATTTCAATCCACTAAAGATCAAATAAAGCGTTATAATTCCCCAATATCCAACATATTACAATCAAAAAATTAAAAATACAACTCAACTATCCAAATTCACATCAAAATCCATATTTATCAACTCTAACAGATCAAAAATAAGAATTAAATAAACTCCTCAAAGTCAGTAACTCACACTCTCCCCAAAGGATAACCCGCCTAATTATGATTACATGATTACCTGCAAGGAAAATAAAGAAAAAAAGATCGGCAGTGACCGAAAGACTCATATACGGATATAAAATGATAACAAAATGAGTAATGATATGATGACAATATGAATAAACAAAATATCTGAATAAAGAATGATGAAATAAATTGAACGAGACAAAAGATATTGGATACTTAACTCACGATATATATCAACCTGAATTAAACCATTATATTGCACAAAAGGCAGATTTCACATACTTGTATACGGAATTTCAGAAAACACAAAGAACGAAAGTTGTAAATAATTGAAATACTTTTTCAGGCACTCGTAACTATCCGATGAAAAATGAATGAGATACAAATTTTACAAGATTCAGAATGGATACAAACAGTTACGAAATATACAATATATACCTAGGATTTTGAAAGAATAATACGATAACAAAGAGAAAGTGTGGAGAAATATACGTACCTTGAAAGTCAAAGATTATAAATTAATCATGGTAGAGAAACACACAATCTCTAATCACAAGATCCTTAGTTTAAAACTTTTAATCTTCCTCTTAAACCCTCTCTTCTCCTATCCTTTTTGTTTCTCTTCTCCTTCTCTTCCTCTTCACTTCCGTTAGCCGTAATGTAAGTTTTTTTCTTTCAAAACCCTAACTTTTTTCTTTTCATTTCTATTCCTTTTTCTCTTATTTTATAAAATATCTTAATAATAAAATAAATATAAATATATGCAACTAATAAATCAATAATAACTCATTAATTTTATTCTTAATATTAAATAATATAACTAAATATATTATAAAAAAATACGAAATATTATATATGAATTTTAAATGAATAAAAATTATGCCTGGCGTTTAGTTAAAATAATTTTACTTATGAGTCCACAAATCAAATGACAAAAGTATGATATTCGACGAACAAAAATATAACTTAACATTTTCTGATATTATTAAAATCACAATATTTATGTTAATAATAAATAATATTGAACTTGAGTAAATAATAAATTGTATTTATTAAAATAGTATAATTATATTTATAATGCAAAATTATAAACATTTAATGAGTTTTATAAATAAAAACATGACTTAACATTTTATTAATTTTATTAAAGTTATATTACTAATAAATAATATTAAATCAGGTTAAATAGTAAATTTACGAATTAATAATTTTGGGTCATATTAAAATCTTATAATTAAAAATTTATTAAAATTGTAGAATATAACTATGACCAATCTAAATTATTTAAACTATTTATATTGTATAACTAATTAACATAATTGAAGATATAATAATATATTTATATATTAAATAAATAAAAAATTACTAATATATAAATAATAAAAACATAAATATCAAAAGAAACATGGAATCACACGTGTAGAATGAATACTTAAAATTTATATAGTCATTTGACATCATGTTTTACATATATGTTGTGTTTGTTTGTTGCATAAAACATATTAAAATTGCGACTATAAGAAAACAAAACAAAAATTGCAATTTCATCCTATTAGTCTTGTTCGTGTTTTGAGTTTAAAGTTGTATATTAATGGAGGGGAGTTCAGAAAATACACACAATAGTTATAGATTTTTAGTTTTGGAAAATTGGATTTCAATGACATTCAAGATTTTCTTGAAGGAGTTGAGTTAATTAGTTGGACACTAGTGTAATCCCCGTGCATATACACGACTCTTAAAAAAATAATATTAGTCCGTTTGGCTTATTTTATAAATAACTTATAAGTTCAAAATTGTATATATTTTTCTCCATATAAGTTACTTATAAGGGTTCCCAAACGAGATATAATATTTTTAAAAATATTATTTCATTTAAGTGTAAATTATTTTATGAAAATATTCATACACTAAAAGTGAATCAGTATTATTTATATCTTAATTATTTATAGTTAAGATATGTGTTAAATAAAATTTTAAATAATTCAATGAAAAAATGATTCGGTATTAAAATTAATTATAATTAAAAATTAATTATTTATATAAATTAATTGTAGAAATGTTTTGTTCATTTCATGTGTTTTCTTCTCGAGAATTACCAGTGAAGAATTCTCTATTTTGTACTTCACTTTGTGCGATTATATGATTGTATAAGAGACCCTTATGGATACCTAACTTACCTGTGATTCAACCATATATTCTGTTTCGTATTGTTTTGTTATCTTCGTATTATATTGATTCAGTGCACTTATTAATGTGTTCCTCTCTTTGTTGGTTATTTTTCTTCACTTTATTCTAATGTTTGATTTGTAAATCTGTATTGGTGAGAAACAATTCACTCAGTTATTTAAAATTTCGTATTCTTTCTAAATTATATTCGTAGGGCATTTGACTAACTCGTATTGTCTCCTTTCTTTCTGCATGTATTTAGGGGATAAGCTGGAAGAGTGATAAATGCTACTTAAACTTTTGTTTCAGTTTGTCTAGATCATTATGAGAACTTGTTCTAATTGATTTTAGACTTGTCAAGGATATAGACATTATATCATGATTATAAGTCATTTTCTTATTGCAGTTTATTAATATTTAAATTTGTTTTTGAATATTCCGCTATTAGATATAATGGTCTGAAAAGCCGGGCTGTTACGGCTTGAGTCCCATCCGAGGAAGCTTCGAAGATCATTTCCCTTTAATGTGCTTGTTGGTAAGCGAGGAAGAAGAAACCGTGCCCAATTTATTCGGTGAATTTACATTTTTTTAGGTAATTTTAATTGATTATAAGTTCTTTATATATTAAGAGAGTCTTTTTTGTTATTTTTATTGTTTTTAGGATTTATGTAAAGTGCTTTTTTTAGGGTTTATGTTCTAATGGATCTATTGGGTGGTCTATTGGTGCCACGATTGGCTATGCATTGGGTGCACAAGGGAAGATGAGGCTGATCACGTTTATTACGGATTCGTCCTCTCAGGTAATTATACTCTTTGTACATGCATCTGTTTTCATATATATGCCTGCTACAATTAAGTTTTGTTCTGTAACTAGCCTTACTAACGTCCCATGGTTGTGTTAATGTTTAAATAAATGAGTCAAGGGATGTGGGATGTGTTGTGTCGATGTCATTTACTCATTAATAAAGGGTGTAATAAAGGGTGAAGTCGCAGTGGACGTGCCATAGACTAAGGATATATAGCTAGAGAAAATGTTAGACAGGGGTGTGGAACCAGGGGACCTAGTAAGGGGCACGTGTCCCCCCTAATTTAAAAATAAAAATTACCGCCGTGATATTTAATATTTTTTTATAAGTGTCCCCCCTAAAAATTAGAAAATATAAGAGGGCATTCATAAAATTTAAAACTTTTGGTGTGTCATGATAAATACATAAAGTAAGAGGTACTAAAATGTAATTGGTTATATTTTAATAAAACTAAATCAACCAAAACATTATACACGTGCAAATGGAAGTGGGTCAGATAAAACAATTCGTGTGGTCCTGAAAGCTAAAGTCTCCTTTGTCCTCTCTGCGATTAAATTAGGTAAACGATTACTCCATCTTGTTCTTTTCTAATCATATAAATTGCTTTAACTATTGTTTAATTTGATTTGTTTATCCAATTATCCTTGAACCCCAATTCTTTATCAATGCTTCTTTGTATTTAATTAGGATTTGTACTAGCTCTTTTACAGTAAAAACAGAAAAAGTAAAAGAGGATAGATTGAAGAAGCAGCCTCTATTTACTTTGCTGGTATTTATTTAAAAGGAGGTATGTTTTTAAACTCAGACTCTCAGTGACTATTTTGTTGTGACTTGTGAGCATGTGGCCTTGTGGATTGTGACTTTCTTACTTTGTTATACACTTAGACTTATATGGTTATATATTGACATTGTTAAACAGTTATGCATTGATATTTTAAAAAACTTCGGACATCTCCTCCACCTTCCACATCTGCTCAACGTATACTAAACGATCCTGAACCAACATATGTTACAGATCCCATTCCTCAATCTTCTCCGGTAAATTTAAATGCGGAAATTGTAGTAGATGAATTTGAAGTAAACGAACTTGAAGTGGATTGCGAAAAAATATAAACATCGTTGCTTCTAACGAAAAAGAAAAAGAATCCAGAGAGAGTTCTTGCTGAAAGGACCGTTTCAACCAAATAATCATGATTTTCCCTTGACACCTTTTGGTAAAAAAAATAGAAGATTCAATGTTTCATGGTTTAAAGACTATCCTTGGTTGGAGTATAGCATTAAAAAGGATGCTGCTTTTTGTTTGTGTTGTTATTTGTTTAAATATAATTATGGTACAGGAAATAATGATTCATTCATTAGTGAGGGGTTTAAAAATTGGAAGAAACCGGACAGATTTTTGAAACATTGTGGAGATCATAATAGTATTCATAACCAATGTCAAAGAGCTTGTGCAATGTTGATGAATCGTAAACAACACATAAATGTTGTTTTTTCTCAACAATCTGAACAAGTGAAAAATGACTATCGTGTACAATTGACTGCTACGATTGATTGTGTAAGATTTATTTTACTTCAAGGGTTAGCTTTCCGGGGGCATGCCGAATCAAAGGAATCAAAGAACAGAGGAAACTTTCTTGAGCTTCTGAATTTTCTCTCTTGTCACAATGATAGCATAAAAACAGTGTTCGAAAATGCTAATGAAAATGAATTGTCTCATTTTGTGCATTATTGCTTCGCTCGTCAACTTCAGTTGACACTTATTACTGTTGCTAAAAATCATAAGAAAGTTGCTTCATTTTTTCAACTTATAGCTACTTTGACTAATGTTGTTGGAGGCTCATGCAAATGCAAAGACATGTTGCGAGAGAAACAATTTAAAAAAGTTATTGAACAAATCCAGAATAATGAAATTGCTACAGGACGAGGCTTGAATCAAGAAATAACTTTGCAAAGAGCTGGTGACATGCGTTGGGGTTCACATTATGGAGTTATAGTAAATCTGATTGCCTTGTTTACATCAGTGGTTGAATTACTAGAAGTTATTGAAAAAGAAGGCAGATTATCCGATCAAAGGGCTGAAGCAAGTGATGTTTTAGATGTTATTCAATGTTTTGAATTCGTGTTCTTATTACATTTAATGAAAACTGTATTGGGAATTACTAACGAGTTGTCACAAGCATTGCAGAGAAAAGATCAGGATCTTGTAAATGCTATGGATTTCGTAAAGTCATGTAAAAGAAGATTTCAAGAGACGAGGGATAATGGTTGGGGGTCCCTACTTGAAGATACATGCAGTTTTTGTGCTAAGAATTCAATTGATATCCCAAAAATGGAAGATGTGTTTGTAGCTCGAGGAAGATCAAGACGTGGGGTGAAGGAATTAACAAACCTTCATCATTTTCAAAATATTTTATTGTTCACTGTCATAGACGATCAAATGGGGGAATTAAATAGTCGATTTAATGAGGTTAACACGGAGCTACTTTTGTGTATGGCTTGTCTTGATCCGTCGAATTCTTTTTCTGCATTTGATAAGAAAAAATTAACTCAACTCGCAGAATTTTATCCTTCTGAGTTTTCAGTGCAGCACCTCTTGTTACTTGATAATCAGCTTGAAAACTATATTATAGATGTGAAAAATCATTGAATTTTCTGGAACGAAGGGTATTAGTAATCTTGCTCAAAGAATGGTCGAGACGAAGAAAGATGTTGTATACCCCTTGGTACATTGTCTGGTCAAATTATCCTTAGTTCTCCCTGTTGCAACTGCTACGGTAGAAAGAACATTCTCTGCCATGAAGATTATTAAAAGTACATTACGCAATCGAATGGGAGATGAATGGATGAACAATTATTTACTAACTTATATTGAAAAAGAAATGTTTGAGACTGTCTCAACAGATAATATAATCAAATAATTTCAAAAAATGAAGCCTAGAAGAATCTTCTTATAATTTTGTGTATAGGAAGGCAGAGGTTGTGTTATATTTTTAATGCATCTTGGCTCTGTTTATATATGTTATTGAAGGTCATTGACATACTCTTTATATTTGTACAGGAAGTCAGTAATTCTTCCTGATGCCAAGTGTATATTGGTTTAGAACCTGTTTTGGACAAATCATGGATTGTTGCAAAGCTTTATCAAGGTACAAATCTTGTTATTTTAATTGCTATATAGTAATACAAGGTACTAATTTTTGAATGAAAATCTATGTTTTTTAGTATGTTCATTGTTTTTTGCCATTACATTAAAAATTCTGAAGTTCAAACTTACAACTTTTTTTCAAAATAATCCAAGTGCCCCCCCTAAAAATTAAATCCTAAATCCGCCCCTGCTTGGAACTAAGTGAAACAAGCTATCGCTCTTGATTTTCCTGATCTAAAGGAAAGGATAGAAGGTCTAAACTCATTATCTAAGTCAATATCTTTGCGAAAGGTGCGTCAAAAGACTGGTACTGCTGTGTTGCAAATTGATGGTGCAGGTTAAGATGTTGCACACTATCAGAATCAAAATTTGCATATATGGTGACACCAACTTGGATAGGGAAGTTTCTAAACTGATCCAAGAGTGGCTGAGTTTTTCAGGACTGCTAAATGCCTTCTCTATCTCTGTGAAGTTGTATAATAATTTCCAAAGTTCCTCTTCTTTAGTGCATGATCTTACTCTGCCATTAATTTGCATAAAGTTGAAGAGCAAAGATATTTCTCGTGTTGTTCAGGAGTTGCAGAACTTAGGAATGGCTAATATTATGGCATGTGCAATGAAGCTATAAAGTGGATGTTTAGTGACATTTGCGTGCAATTTGATTTGGAGAAAAGTTCAGATAGTTCAGAAAATTCTGATATTTTCCTCCTTACCTTATTAAATATATTTAATCAACCACGCACTCAAATCTTTACTGGGACGTCAACCCTCAACCTCCAGTGGAGGACTGGTGGGAGAGGTTTTTGCTGGAGTGCTGTACTTTTTCAGTCTTAAGCTCCAATTGTCTAACATAACCCCATATTTTGTGCAGGAGTTACAGCTTCAAAATTCGCAGAATGGGAACAAACTTACAACCCCAGATGTCTCATGATCTTATTCGCTTTCCTAGTCTTTTTTGCTCTAACCTTAGCCTTTTCTTAGTTTATTATCTGGAGACTCTCTCGAACAAGATATCCAAGGGGCCCCGAGGAGAAAGCCCGTGTAATGTAATGCATAGCTAAAAAACGCCACTCAGTTTCTTTCTCCAGACTACGATCCAAAAAAATAGCCAACACCTGTGTCTCATGACACGCAGTTTAAGCCAATCAACATATCACTACTGGCTCGGGGTCTCCCTCCGGGGTTCTACAAAACAAGATGCCTTCATCTTCCTCTGGCCAAGCAATCTTTTAGGTGCTTCACACATGTTAGACGCTTCCTTAATTTAAAAAGCGGCTCAAATGGGTGCCACTGTAAGTTACAACTCTATTAGCTCATCCAGGATACAGAAAACGTTTGGCAGTACAAGGCCCGTGATTAAAAATGCATATAGATTCTATCATTATGAGAGTGTTGCAGCAAAATCTCATCAAACAGTTTTGGTGGGGTCAATGGTGGAGCATATAAAACCCGAGATCATGCAAAAGGGCTTGGTAGCTCACTGTTGGCACGACTCTTTAGCATTAATTTCACTGCTGTTTCATCTCTTTGAATTTTACTAATCGACCTAGAGGTAATTTCTGTACTAAAATCGTATCATACTTTGAACTTTGAAGACCGATGAAAGAAAAGTTACGAGGTTATTTTTATTATTATGGTTAAATTTTTAAAATTGAATGGTTTAATCCAAAGAAAACATTGGTTAAAGTGCAAATAAAATGAAAGTTGATTGATTTTTAGCATAAATAACTCCATATTCTTTTCATTTTCTCTTCTGGGTCCTGACCCGGCCTAATACCCAAATCCAATTGAAAAATTCTTTCCCTATATTGTTAGCATAAATAACTCCATATTGTTTTCGTTATTTTTTCCCCTCCTGTACATTTGTAATAAATATTGCATTGTAAACAGAGACGTGTAATAACCAGCAATGCTAATAAATTGTTCTTCAAATAACTGTTTTATCAGATACAAGCTTGTCTGTGGTAACAGCAAGAGATTAATTTATAGTTAATAAATCAGTGTCCTTTTCAAGATGTTAGGAGGGTTATCGGAATCAAATATTATATTCTCACTCTAAAACCCATTTTTGAGTCAAAAAGTGAAACACGAGTTGATTCTCTTAAAATCTTAAGATTTAGTAGGAGGATCATACATTTTCATATGATTCCGAATCTTTAACAGCACTGTTCAATTAGAAAGAGAGAGATTTGAATATATAATAAACGTACCAATATATACTGATTTCTGTTTACACTATCATACTCAGATGCCTTGGCGTATTGAGAGAAACTCAGCTGTTGTACATTTAATGCCTTAGGTAAACAAATTACATTATGAATTTACAGTATGAAAACTATCTAGCTGCTACACAAGTTCGGCATATTGAGTAAAACTCAGCTGTAGACATTTAATGCCTTGCTTAGGCAAACAAATTAAATTATGTAAACTATCCTGCTGCTACACAATTTCGGAAGAAATCAAAGTTTTACACTATAAAAATGAAAAGAACAATAACACAAGATGGATATACAACAAGAACCAATAAAACAAAACTCAACAAGAAGGCCATTGGTCTAAACCATATGTTCACTAAGCACCTGTAAAAACCACAGGAAAAAAGGAGACGGGAGAAAATTTTAAGTTAGCGCACAATTAAATGGAATGAGAAGATTGCATGCAACTGGAACTTCTAGAAACCTTTAAGCTAAATAATGCAAAAAGACATATATATAGCTTGAATCAGTAAAGCTAGTAGACTTACTTGTGCTCCAATCAAGTTTCACACGCATATTATTTGGTGCAGTACGCGCTATGATGCTCAAATTATTATGCAATTGATCTTATAAGCAACATAATGTAATTTCATTACAACAATGATGATTACCGCAGGTAACTTGGACCACCTTCGCTATCAGGCCATTGATGGAGCTTAACAAATTGTGAATCTACTTTCAAAGCAAGCAGTAAAGATTAGAAGAATTCAGATGAGAATTAGCAAGAAAAATATAAAATATGTATTTCGGAAAAGAAGACAGTTTCACAGCTACACTTCATGGGTTCATAAAATTTCACTCCTGACTACACTATGCGGGCTAGTACTTGCAAGAAAATAATAAGCTAGCATTAGCATTAATGTTTATATATGCACGTGTGCACATAAGTTATGAACCCGACTACTGGTTTCTAATGTTCATTCCTTCTTGGTATAATTCATATTCACTAATGTTAATATATATATATATATATAAGATTGATTTGCTTCCCAAGTTGCCTATTCTGCAGTGGAACCTTTTAATTTGTGATACATAAAGCCAGTTCTTTCTGATTTCTTTAACTTTTGCCTTCAGAAAGCCTTGTGAAAAGCCCAAAACTCTGTAGTACAACCTTCGGCAGTTGGCACCTAACAGGGGTTTCTTCAATGTGCTTCCTCAGCTCTGGAAATACAGAAAACATGATGTAAACCTCTGCCTCGGAAATATGCAAATATCTGGCGATAACAATCTGCAGTATTTGCTCCTATTTTCTTCAACTTTCAGCAGCCCGGAGAACTTGTGTGCTAGTCTTCCCTCTTACTTGTGGCTACTGTTCCTTGCCTGTGAGGCTATGGCTTGAGAAAACCTGGAGTCCTCTTATCTACGAGAGTCTGCATTATCTTCAGAATACATTTGAAGTTTTTCTACTTTTCTTGAAGCAAATTCTTGCAGTCTTTATGATATACTTGACTCTGGAAGTTAACATTCTAGTTGGCAGATGAGGCTTGAAACCTAAGTCATATAACTGATTTGGTTAGTTAGGCACATTATTGGGAATCTCCTTATGAATACTAATCATCATTAGGGGATAATGGGGGTATGTGAAAATATGTGAGGAAGAATCTAAACTTGTGCTATAGGAGTACGTCTTGAAAAGTCAATATGACTATCAAAACAATGCAGTCAATAGAGCTGCAGATGATCCAAACATTTTTATACTACACTATCAATAATAATACTAAGCCACAACATCAAAACATTTGGTAGTTGGTCGGTTGGGCCGGGGCAAAATAATAAAAGAACTTAATTGGTCTTTTGGGCTGGATTACAATACAGGAAATATAGACTTTCTAAAATAAGATCTTAGACATTAATAATATAGATGGCCTTTTTCTCTAAATGAAAAAGATAACTTTTAAGAAGCACACAAAAATATTTATGCTTAAATATATGTAGTACATCATAATATTTCATATATGTTAATTATTTTTTAAGATTTATTTTCAATCCAGTTGCAATATTCTATACATCTTAAATTCTATTTAAGATTTTATTCTGTTATTCATATCATTAATTTTTACTTACAATTCGATTACTATTTCAATACTATATATGTTAATTCCTATTCAAGATTTACTTTAAATCCAATTACAATTTCAGTTCTATATTAAGTCATATAATAATATTTTATATATCATAAATCCTATTTAATATTTAATTTAAAATTCTATGTATATCAAACTTATTTAAATCTTACTTAAATTATACTCCCTCCGTCCCCCCCCATTTCTTTACATTTCAGAGAGAGTGTCTGGCACGTATTTTAAGGTGCATATAAAGTATAGTTCCATAACTTATTTTTAAATTATTTTTTTTCTGAATAAAAGTTTAAACATTCAATTTTTATTCAGGGATTTTAAAAAATAAATAAATTATGGAACTATACTTTATGTACACCTTAAAATGCGTGTCGGACTCTCCCTCCAAAATGTAAAGAATGGGGGGGGGGATGGAAGGAGTATTAATATACATGCACGTGCAAATCACAGACTATCTATTTTGACAATAATAAAAGACTTATTTATCAATAAGCTCTGACAAGCATTCACATTTGTATAAATCTCAACATATATCGAGTTTGATTTAAATGAAAACAAAATAATATTAGTAAGCCTTAACGTATATGTGTAGTTTGGGAACGATAAACCCACATAACATAAAATTTTATAACCAATTATCCTCAGCGTCCGTGCAAGTGCAATTGTGCGGGCTACTGCGTGTGTGCACGCACCAAAGTATATATGTGTAGTTCGAACAGTAAACCCACATACACAACTGTCATCAAAATGATCATATCAAAAAAGCAAATTGAAAATTTTGAATCCTAGTACATATGTGTAGCTCAAACCTTTGACAACATAAAAAAACATTGTCATTAAAATGATCATATCAAGAAAACCACTTAAAATTTCTAAACCCAAATGAACTGTGCGTGCATTTGTGTGAACACGTGCACTGTGCAGGTGTGTGGGTATGTGCGGTGTGGGTGTGCAATACGTGAGCTAGGCCATTGTTTGGGTGCATTTGCTTGTGTCATGTGTGTGCATTGTGTATGCGTGCATGTGTGTCTAATAATCAACAAGTACTACATCATAATTGCTTGTGTCGTACGTGTGCGATGTGTGTGGTGTAGGTGTGTAATATGTGGGCTATAGCATGGTTCGAGATGCATTTACTTGTGTCATGTGTGTGCGTGCACTTGTGTCTAATAATCAACAAGTACTATATCATAATTACTTCCGGTATACGGTCCTCATTTAGTCTCCATTTACGATTGTTATTTAAAATTGTAATACTGTGAGAAAAAGTGCAGATGGATGATGTTGCAAAAATTAGATGACTGTTTGGTAATATTTTTTATATATGCATGTCTTAGATGTACAATATGTAAAAATTATGTTTGTGGTGAGGTATGATGGTGAAGGCTTATTTATAAATAAGCTTCGACAAGCATTCACATTTGTATAAATCTCAACATATATCAACTCTAATTTCAACGAAGCAAAATAATATTAGTAAACCTTAATGTATATGTGTAGTTCTGGAACGATAAACCCACATAACATGAAATTTTATACCCAATTAACCTTAACATCCGTGCGAGTGCAATTGTGCGCGTGCACACGCACCAGAGTATATATGTGTAGTTCGAACGGTAAACCCACGTACACCATTGTCATCAAAATGATCATGTCAAAAAAGCAAATTGAAAATTTTAAATCCTAGTACATATGTATAGTTCGAACGGTAAACCCACATAGACCATTGTCATTAAAATGATCGATAATGATCATATCGAGAAAACCACTTAAAATTTCTAAACCCAAAAGAACTGTGCGTGCATTTGTGCGAGCGGGCATGTGGGTGTGGGTATGTGCGGTGTGAGTGTCGTACGTGTGCGATGTGGGTGTGCAATATGCGGGCTAGCCCATGGTTTGGGGTGCATTTTCTTGTGTCATGTGTGTGCATTTTGTGTGCGTGCATGAGTGTCTGATAATCAACAAGTATTACATCATAATTGCTTGTGTCGTACGTGTGTGTGCGCGATGTGTGTGTGATGTGTGCAGTGTAGGTGTGTAATATGTGGGCTATCACATGGTTCGGGGTGCATTTACTTGTGTCGTGTGTGCGTGCACTTGTGTCTAATAATCAACAAATACTATATCACAATTGCTTTTAGGACACGGGATACGGTTCCCAATTAGGCTCCGTTTACGATTGTTGTTTAAAATTACAATATTGTGAAAAAGTGCGGATGGAAAAAGTGATTATTGCAAAAATTAGATAATTATTTGGTAATTTTTTTATATATGCATGTCTTAAGGTACAATATGTAAAAATTATGTTTGTGGTGAGGTATGATGGTGAAACATGTGGTTGCTTCGTGCACAAAAGCTGAAAAACAACCTTTTCAAAAGCAGGGGGACAATGGCTTCTTTTTCAAAAAAACTGCTTTTAATTTTACTAAACAGTTTTTTTAACTACTTTTCAGTCAAAAGTTATTACTTTATGCAAATGCAATGCCAAACGGATCCTTAGTCTAGAAGCACATTAATCGTTATGCGGGGTATTATCGGATATTATAATTCTTTGCGGCGATATTAGTAACTTGAGATTCAGTATGAAAAAGAATGATAATCCTTTAAAAAAATTGTTCCAATGTTTGTTTTGAAAAATTAGCTTAGGGATTATAATCTAGAAGGATAAAAAAAATGAACTAAAGGAGGGGGATTCAATAACGCTCGGTTGGACCAAGTATTATTATAAAGATTAAGTTTATATAGAAAAAAATACATTTATACTTATACTTGTTTTGTTAAAAAGAGGATATATTGTTCTTTTATAAATTAGTCCTTTAAATAATCCTTTACGAAACAAACATGGGATTAGACTATTTAAAAGATTAAAAAAATCAAGGTCTAATATCAGGATTTGTATTATAATCCTTTCAAACAAACATAGCCTAAATATCATCAACCTATGATGGATTACGCGCATCATGACACCAACATAATCTACATTTCACTTTTAAAACTTTGAATAATTACTGACAAGTGGATTATAAATATAAAAGTTATTGATAAGTAATACATGTTTAATGGGATATTATTTATTAAAATATATCTTATTCCTTTAATTTATTATATATTTGAACCCTAATGATATCATGATTATGACACAAAAAACAAGTACATTGTAAGATCTCATTTTTTAAGTCAATTATAATTTATATGTACACTATAATATCTTAATTTTATAACTTAATATTTTATTATTTTAACTAGTCTAAATCACTGACCAATCCATATTGCATCTTATTAAAGATTCTATTTATGGAACTCTGTGAATTTATTATTTTAACTCGATCCAAAAGACAGATCTGTCCACATTTTATTGTTTTCGCGCGGCACGAAATGGATTTTATTATTTTTGCCCTACCAAAAATATATCTTGTTTGACTTTAACATTATAGTATAGATAAGATATAGGTGGATGAGTGGTATTTTTCATCGGTTCTTGTTCCAAAGATTAGATTCCTCTAGAGCAAAAATTCAGTTCCTAAACAGGATGGTATGCTACAAAGAATGGATTCTTAGTCATAAAATCCTTAAGACACAAAAGAATAAGTAAAGCATTCAATATATATATATATATATAATGAAAGTTTTCATGATTCTCATGCTAAAAAGTTTTCACCTGATTGTTACCCTATATATATATATATATATATATATATATAAAAGTCTTTGCTCAATAAAAAACACCCTAATATAAAGAACACTATAGAATCTCACATAAAAATTAATTTTAATTTAGATTCTAATTTTAATAATAATTAAGTGTTTATTATGAATAATAATAGAATCTAACATGAAGTTAACAACAAATTAGGATTAAACATAACATGATTATATGTAAATTTCATTGTTACAGAAATGTATATAAGTATCTATGCTAGATTCTATGTTAGATTCTATAACATTTGATTTTTAAAATTTAGATGAGATTCGATGTTATATTTGATATGTTAAGCTTAACTATTGTTAAATTTTGTGATTTTAATCTTAACAATTGAATTTTTATAATAAAAATGAAGTTTTATGATGGTGTTCTTCCATGTTCTTTATATAAGGTGTTTTTTATGGAGTGCAACACATGCATGCACATGCACACACACAACTAACACACACGGGCGCGTGTAACTTGGCATAACTACATTATTTAGAGATACTTCAGAAGCATGGCTGTAGATATCACATAATCACTTTTTTTGCTAATTCATAATCACCTTTAAACAAGCCATATGTCCATGTGAAGTATATAATATTGAAAGCTTGTATTACTGGGTAAAACTCTCAGCTCAAAGATTTGACTATCTACAGCTATAGAAACTGCATGCAGAATCTACAAACAGTTAGAAAATGAGTTGAACATTTGTCAAAGTAAGATGGACCCAATAAAAAAAATTGCCAAGAAAATTTACCTTTTAAAAAGAATTACTCAGGGAACATATGCACGGGCAGCAATATGTACCCTATTACATAGTTGCAGTACCATTGCTTTTTAGCTCTTTACCAATGTTGAAGATCTGAGGTAGAAGCGAAGTACTGCGGATGATATTCTGCACATGATTGGACAAGGAGGACCATTAGAAACTGACAGCCCAAATTCTTTTAATCGACTACTATGCTAGAAGAATTTACATGTAAAGAAGAGAATAATAGTAACTGGTGAAAAACTAAATGTACCTGCGATTTTCCAGTTCTCTAGTCTTCTTGTAGGAAAATTATATGGGAGGCTGCTCAATGAGGACTTTTTGCAAATGAATCTCTTTTCATATTAAATAATCTGCTGGAAACTCTATTTTTATTTTACTTTCCAAATGAGAACTAAGGTATCATATTAACAAGTCAGTCTTATTTTCAGTTCCTCTAAAAAAGGACGCCAGAATGATGGAAACTCAAACTTTATGAGTTTCATCTTTTATGGAATGATCTAGGATTGACTACCAACCATCTCTGTATATATACTCTACACAAGCTCGAAAGGCCAGTAGCACACTACATTTATACCAAATGTGAGTCCTTTATAGGAAAGTTTCAATTCATTTTTATCATCAAAGTAATTGACGAAATTTGAGCCCCAAATAGGTTCAGATATCAAATACTTTAAAAAATATCCTAAAACTGTACAGAGCACGAAAGAGAAGGGGCTGATAAGTTCATCTCTCAACAGATGCATAGCATGACTACAGTCTTCCACGGTGCTCGGGAAATGGAGTAGAATCATAGAAACAACACTTTGCAGCTTATAGATCAAATTTTTCATTTCTCCACAACTATGATCAAGATTCTGGAGGCGAGGGAGAGAAATTTCTTCCCTCAAATTACAGCATTTCTATGGCTATGTCTCAGTTTAACGGCTTATAGCCTCCATTGCAAGCCGTACCAGACGCAGGAATCCCTCCATATCTTGAAAGCTGAAATCAAGAGCCTTTTTAACAGATGGCAAACCCTCCCGGTACTTGGTCTCCTCTCTTGAATTGGCAGTTATGAAAGCCGTTCGTGATTTTCTGGAGGCTTCCATTGCAAAATTAATATCTTGCACCTGCAGGTATTCACACTTTTATATGCAAGTGATAAAATGAAACAAATGCCAGGACAAACTGGAGATACAGAAGTTCAATAATACAGACATAGGACTAAAAGAATTACATCCAGTCAGATATTATATATAACAAGTGATAGTAGCAGAAGCAAATTCTGTATTTACACCCAAAGAAAGAACGAGAACAACCACATGGAGGTATAACACATGATGTACGTACAAGTTCAGCTTCATTTTTGTACTAAAGGAGCTATACAAATACTATAATAAGTGAACAACCTTTTGATCTACCCATTTGACCTCACCACTATAAATTTAGCATTAATTGCTTGACATCTATTATGTCCTCATCTCTCCAACCACTAAACCTTATTTCCCAAACAATCACATACCTTCAATACTACAAGTCTACAACCTCACAATGTTCAAAATGTACAACTATCAATGGAGATTGAAAATATATAATTATAGGCTGCATTACATGTGAGATAGTTTAGCAAAAGGTATCCCAAAGCCTATGCATGTTCACTTTTCTGGTTAAATCATGTATTAACATATATAAACAAGAGTCTACATGTACTTACGAAGCTAAGCAGCCGCACAAAATTTGGTCGGTTTCGGGCAGGTATTACATGATTTCCAGCAACTTGAGGAGAATTAACACCCTTGGTCACGTTAACCTTGTCCACGGTCGCTATGTTGTTCAAGTTATCCACATCTGAAGCAGACGAAGAAGGAGATTCTCCTAAAATTGGTAATATTATGGAAAACCATGTGAGATCAATACTAAAAGCCATTAACATCTTTTTATAACATTAGCACCTCCAGAAACTGATTTTACCATGTAACAGGATATGGACTATGTAAGATCAATTTAGACATGCACTGAAAGTGTTAGATGTTAGCAACAGCAGTTACTAAATTTGCCATTTGACTGAACTAGAAGATAAGTTAAGATATCAAACTGCCTATTGAAATTGAAAAAACTGCAAGTTGAGATGAGTAATATAAACATTCCTCTTCATTATATAAATCTATTATTACTTTAGACATCACATTTAGCATTTTCAAGTAATGACCAAACCAAACATTACCCATTATGTTCCACTCTGAAGAAGGGAGGGTGACCTTACACCTACACCTAAAGTAGAGAGGCTACTTCCCTAAAAAAGAGCGGTGTTTAAGTTCGCAAATTTTTTAAATATATTGAAAATAATGCAAGTTTGAGAATTTTGAAGATTTAAGAAAAATGAGATGCAAAGACAATGTAGATGGTTGGATACAAATCTGCCTATGCCATAAATGCATTGAGTAAAAAACGTTAAACAGCAAAAACAATACCTCTATGTCTATAGAAAAAAAGAAAAAGAGAGAGTAGAAAAACGTAAAACATATTAGGGTAATGACTATACCAAATTATCTTTTATGTAAAATAAAAATTTCAAAACATCAAAAATTATCAGAGAACCATTATTAGTTTATTACCATCAGACCACAGCAAGTGATTCTAAAAGTAAAAATGGCAGGGAAAGATCACCTCTACCTGTATTCCCCTCGACAATTTATAGTTTTCTAAAGGAAAGCCGTAATATGAAAAAAAAATATTACAAGAAAGCAGTCAATGTCTATATACAATTTACCAGCGATGCGCAAACTATCATTCAAGATACATATTATTCTTCTCCACATATCTCGTAACTTGGAGGTGATAGCAGAAAGCAATGAAGCACATAATCTTCACATGAAATCTAAACCTTAAATTGAAGAGAAAATTCACACTAGATTTCATGCTGAAATGAAATAGATTCTTCAGAGAGTATAAAGATGTAAATGTATTCATTAAAAAAATTACCTGGAGGAACTATTTGCAGAGCGGTTTGCAACTCATGCCGATCTTTGCTTGCACTTGAATGTGAAGAATAAATTACTCTTAGGTACGCCACCTCTACGCATTTATAGGCCAAAGCAGCAGAAGCCATGTCTTTACATTTCTCATACTCATGAGCACAAAACCTGAAGCATAGCAAAAAGTTCAGTAAGCTACACATAAGTTACTTCCAAAACTATGTGTATTCAATACGGTGTATGTACTTTGTTAAGTGGCTAGCAAAAGATTAACAGAAGGTGCCCAACAAGATTTAACATTGAGGCAGCCACATCATAGCCATAGAATATCGAGATATCATAAATAAGACCACTTGGTAGCAAAGATAGTTCTGCTTTACTTGATAGCAACTAGCAACTAAGATATATACTCAACTGGGAGTCCCTGAACACACACACACACACACACACGCATATACACGCACACACACATGAGTGTGTGGGTGAGTGCGCGCGCATGTGTGTGTGAGTCCTCAAACAATATAACAAAAACTATGACTGCAAAAATTCAAATTCGCATTCAAACTGATTATATTTTAAATAATTCAAACAGTTATTGGTGTTTCTGTTGAAATGTGAAGGGGTACAAGGTCTGAGAAGACAACTTAGGGACAAATTCCTAGAATAATTCACACAAGGAATAATTTAGCGGAAAGAGCAATTAATTCCGACAATTATCAGCATAATTGCATAACCTTGATCCCTATTTATGATAAAGCTCAAAGTCTTCCCTGTTCAAATTAAAGCTCCAAGAACACGTTTTTCTATCCCTTGTCTTAAAGATGTTTATAGAAGTAATGAACAATATCTAGAATCATCTAGGTATTGGGTTTCCATCGCTGGGAGTAGGGAGTAATATACACTTTTAAAGTAATCGCTGGGAGTTGGGAGTAATATACACTTTAAAGTAATCACTAAAAGGAAATTAAAAAACAAAAAGAAAGGGCTCTTTCGAAAAGAGCAGAAGAAAATGCAGTTCGGATCCTCATATACAAAAATCCCTCCCCTCCCAACAACTGAACATTAGACTCACATTCCTTCTATGAAGGGAACTGTTACTTTGTTTTCAATTTAAAGATTGGAACTGTTACATGAGTTGATTGGATTTGTAGAGCAATCTTAAAAAAGGACCAGTAGATTTAAGAAGTTTAAGGGGTATTCAATTAATCAGGTATATGTATATGAAATAAACAAACACCAGTCTTTTGATATCTATCTCCAACTCCTATTTTAAATTAACGGAATACATAAACATACACTTGTACAATGATCACAAACATCATGAAGGTCCATATACTGATATACATATTATACAGAGAGCGAGATAAGGTAGAACAAGAAAAAGTCTATTCAGAGATAAGGGCAGCTTAAAATTTAAAATTACTTACTCGCAAAGTTTAGCCGTACTACTATACATTTGCATTGACTGAATTGCCTCCCCATGCTTGGAATTTTCACTGTTGCTACATTCCAGTAGAGAGGCTCCATATAGAAACTTGAGAGCTGCATGGAAATATAGCCCCATACTTTCAAGGGTTGATCCAGAATTCTGTTACACATATTGAAGTTGCAGAAAAAGTCAGGAGAAACAACAAAAAATTGCAAAAGAACACACCATAGAAAGAAAGTATGTACAAATTACAAACCTTGAGACGGTCGTCAGCCAGGTGTTTAAGATCCTTTGCCTCTTTCACAGCATTGCTAGCAGCCTGACTGGTGGAATCTCTTCGAATAGGACTTGGGGCATCAATATCCCGACCCTTACGAGAATTTGTTGGAGTTCGGGAATTGCTAGGCTGATTACCGTTCCCACTCTGATTATCTGATTTCTTGATCTGTTTACCGACCTTCAATGAATCATCACCTTCACTAGTACCGACTGTTAATAAATTTACACCATGGTGTTTCTGAATTCCATTAATAGGTTGGGGCCAGCGTGCCATCTCATTTTGACCTCTTCCTGATGGAGGCAATGAATGTGACTTCCCTTTCCCTAATACATCAGTCCGGTCTGTTTTGCCAGTAGGAAACATTTTCAAAGATTTTTCACTAATGCAATCCATTGGCTGGTTACGTTCTGAGCCATGTTTGGTTATATTTTGTCTTATATCTGAGCTATCAAATGGTGCCCAATTTGACTGGGCCTCTCTTTTACCACTTTCAGTCAATGGAATTGCAGCAAGCTCATTCTTAGAAATTATATTCTTTTCAATTTTTTCAGATTTTAGAGAAATTTTCTCCGGCAACTTACTCCTTGCTTTCGAATTTTCGATATGAGAATAATAATCTGCATATCCGTTGGAGCCTGCTTCCCTCGGATTATCTTTTTCAGAGTCAGATCTGGTGCCACGACTTTTGTCGTTAGATCTTGAAGAAGACCCCTTACTGGATTTACGAAGAGACCCGTTATTTTGATACAGGTTTTTCTTCCCACTATCATCGTTTGGACACTGTTCTGAAATATGAGGCTTGCAAGGATCTTCTGCCAGTACTTTTCTCCTAGATATGTGAGATTGATTCCTGTCCTCAAAATCATGCATAGAGGACTCCAAGGAACCATGCTTGATGGCGGTGATACTTGTATTCTTCTGTACCATCCTCGGTTGATCAATCTGTGCACCATCTACACCATCGGAGCATTTTCTTGGAGTAATTGTGGCCAAATTTACGGCTTCTTCAGAATCACCTTTAGCTCCAAGGTCTCTTCTGGTTAAAATAAATTTATCTTGATTAAATACTCTTAGGGGAGACGAGGAAACTGATTCCACTGGGGAACCTTTCACTTCCTGCAAATTGGTTTTGCTCTTACGAGAACTGGAAACCTTGGAAGAGCTTGAAGTGGCAGCAAAAGGTGGCTGTGTAGATCCAATATCCTTTTTAACTAAATTAACAACATCCAAGCTTCTGCAGGACTGACTATTTTCAAGCTCGGCCTCTGGTTGCTGGTCTTTTAGGCTTCTACCTTTATTTTCAATCCTACCACTCCCCTTACTCATGGAGCTTTCTTTTTCCCCAGATTTGGACACCCTTGCTTTCTTTTCCTTACGGTGGTTGCTTTCACTGGTTTCTTCCATAAAATCCCTGCGACCCTCGAGATGATGTCCTTCATTACTGCGGGATGTGGTATACAGATGACTTTCCTGATATTCACTGATCTTCCTCTTCTTTACATCTCTTTCAATGTAATTTTCGGCATGAAGCAAACTGGCATCTGAGGAGAACTGAGTCCGGTCTTTGGAATTTTTAACATTGAACTTCAAGTCTCGCTTTGAGTCCCTGGGATGATCATCATGCTTGTGCTGATGCTCCTGTGACTTATTCACCGACAAACTATTAGTTGAGTTGCGGCACACTTTCAAAGCACCATCCCAGTTATCAGACTTCCAGTCTTCATCAATATGAGCACAGCCTGCCTTGAGTTTCTTAGGGGCTTTAGAAAATTCTTGATTGTTCTCACTACTGTTTCTTTTTATTGAGATCTTGGAATCACCTGTGGGCACATGGTATAAAGGAACAAACATGAATATTGCAAGACAAAAGAGTCAAAAAAGGGTGCTGCAGTTCTCTAGTACCTTCGATGGGATTTGCAAGTGGTATGATCCCTTTCCTCCTATGTCTGCGTTTCTGCCCAACTATTCCACTAGACTGGCCAGAAAGCTCGAAGTCAACTTCATTTCTAGGAGAATGGTTCTCCCCATTTAAGCTCCAAGTTTTGGCTGGTGCCTGAGGAATCTTCTTATTAGAGTCTGCATGTGGGGAGGAGCCATTATGGCTGGATGCATTAAAAACATCCCTGACACCATGTTTTTTCCTTCCACCGTCTTGAAGGCTTTGGTCAACAAGCAGGGCATCAACAACCCCTGATGATACCACACCAGAGTATCTGTTCTGAATATTTTGACCTTCGTGAACAGGAGCAGTAGCAAAGTTCTGGTGAAAGGCGAGTACAGCCTTTGTTGTCTCCTCCTCACTAATACTACACCGATTCATTCCATCCCTACGAAAATTCCAGAAAATTCACATGGGAGGAAGGGGGAGAGAACCAGATAGGAACTACTGTTCACCATACATATTTTGATCAACAAATGTTGCATTCTCAAGAGGGAGTTGTTTGTAAGTAAATTATTCATACAATACATTCATATGTGTCTGTTTACAATGAAACCTTCTTTTAGAAACATACTACAAAGTTATCACAACCATCCATTATGTATTATCCCATGGTTTTAGTGATTTCTAGTACTGCAAAGTGATTTGTAGTACTTTGACAGGGTGATCTGTAACACTCAACCGGTAATTGTGCTTGGTTTGTAGTGGAACGTGACTCTACACATATGCTTAATGGCTATCTACTGTTTATGGGGTATGCAATTGTAACGTAAGCAAGTAACCCATTATGTAGCAGCAATTTACATGTATTAGATGAAAATTTGTTGCAAGGAAAGAAAACTTACAACCAGTTAAGCATGTTGCACACCCATGTCTTAGGGAGAGAGTGTGGATTTTTACCAGCTGGAAGAAGCCGCCACTTTTGGCATTTGTCACAACATACCCAATCTTCTTTAACAAAAGGTGCTGTTGGTGCAGCTACATCAGGAATGAGCAAATTTCCAGTAGGAGGAACCAGACTTGACGCCGCTCTTGTATATGCCTCTGATCTGGATATCTGTTCAATTTTCTTACTACTTGATCGATCTTCATATACACTATCAAATCCAACAATGCCTTTTTCAACTTCCGGAAAACTACTCGATTTATCAATAGAAGGCATGTCATCAGCAATATCATCATCTCCCAGCTCCTCTAGTTCTCCAAAGAACTCTTTATATCTATCCTTTGACTTTCCAACATCTTGTTTACTTTCATTCACATCACCAGTAGACATACGAGTTTTAAGAACAGTGCTCTTCCTGCTATTAGGTGTAGAAACAACATCAGTCTTTGTATTAGCATTTTGCACCTCTGCGGTACTTTCTGCAACACAACTCTGTATTCCTTTTGATTTCCTTTTGCTAGCAGAAGATATATCTTCCTTGCCAGAAGACACTTTCATGTCATCGTCAACAGAAGATACAGATTTCTGACCACTTCTATGTTTAGCATGATCCATGAGTTCAAAATTAAAACCTTTCCTTTCCCTCGACACATGTGGCTCAACTCTCAGCGAAATATCAATTCTTTCACCTTTCAGGCTTTCTCCTTTATCTGGATATCCAGACTCATCATTGTATGAATTAGTTTTCTTCGTACGTGAGTCAGCCTTTCCACTAGCCTTCCCAACAAAGCCATTGTCTTGAACTGATGCTGGTCCCTGAAGTTCATCTTTACCTAAATCATGAATGTTTTCCTCCTTTATCCCACTTTTATTGACCCCTCTAGATATATCAGCATTCCTGTCAGTGTCTTTTACTGAATCAGCAACACTACGGTATGAACTTGACAGAAGAGGGACCCTGAAAGCATTAGAAACTATTTCATCACAAACAGAAGTGTTAACATCGGTTTCCTTCTTTAGAATAACATCAACGCTGTTTTGGGTGTTGCGAACATAATTATTCTTTAATTCCGCTGTAAAGGCCTTCTCGTACGGTTTAGGTTTCTTCTCTCCAACAACTTTTCTATCAGACCTACTAGAATCAGAACCATTGACAAATATATGGGAACCCTCTTCGGCCCCCCTGTGCCTGATGGGAACAACTCTACTCTTTCTTAAATGCATTTCCTTGTCAGTCAAATAAATCAGATCATCGTGGAGAGGTGACAACAGAAGGATACCATGCAATGGAAATGATGTCATAATCTGCTCCACCACATTGACAAAGAAAAAAATTGAAGTTAGATACTAGAAGTCAGTATTTCAAATATAGGCCAAGGGAAGCTATAAGTTGAAATCAGTATAGGAAATAATTCACCTCAAGAATACTTGTGGGAGATTCCTGTGGTGAATTTTGAGGCTCACGAGCCAATTCACCATCTGTTGGGCTGTCCTCAAATGATGAAGTAGGCGAGACATCCAGGCCAAGTCCACTGTATATTTCAGCATTTTTTTTGGTTGACAAATTATCAGAAACCATCTTGATTCGGACCTTATAATTTATTTGATCTGATGGACTATCAGACTTGTTCTCAGCATTCGTAAGACGCATGGTAAGTTCTCGTCTTACAGAATCATCCAAAAATGAGGACCTGGGGACAGGCAAGGTTGTCATGCTTAGAGCAGTTGATCCATGCCTAGCAGATAGAGATGCACTTGAGGAAACAGAGTGACCTCGGGCACCCTGTATGGAAACATTATTCAAAATTTGCAGGCGAAATAAGTTTCCAAAGAGCTATTGTAATTCTCTGCCTAACAAAATATATGTCGTCAATAACAACAGTGGGTTAAATAAGGATATCTCTACCTCCAGAGTCAAATTGTTGGGATATATTGATGCATTATGGTTTTGAATCTTTGGTGGAGTTTTTGGATGAGACCAAACAGGAGAACGTTGGTATGTCGGTAAAAATGATCCATATCCACCAAATTTTGATCCTGTAAGATTTAATCAATTGCCATATGAGCACTTCTTGGATATAAATTATTCAGACTCATTCAGTGTTATGAAATCCACAGTTCTACATTTCTCTTTCTTTTCTTAAGTAGAAGATCAACACTAATGCTAATTTCTCTTACCCAAGTTCTCAGCAGAGACTCCGCCTTCAAAATCCTTTTGAAAATGTCCCAAAACATGCTCAAGTTTCTCATCCTTCAAAGAAAACAATAGAACATATGAGAGCTGGTATAAAGTAAAGCTACGACAACAATTATCACGATAACACATGAGTACAATTTAGACAGTTTTGTCTCTCAGTCTGTATAGAACATGATTTTATTTTCTCCTTTGTAATATGCTGCTTCTATATAGATCATCAACACACATTTACAATATTAGCAAATAATCATTATCAAATTGATACAATTGCTCTAGTGAAAGTTCTTATAAATTTGCACAGTCTCCAACCCAAAACATTAACTTTTACACATACTGATTCAACAACTATAAAAATCTCGACTTGATACAACTTTAGCAGAGCCGAAATAAAGAACTATTTTATTTTAGTACAGAAAACCTTTTCAAACAAAACTATTTCCACATAAATCACGATATGAATTTTTGCTACCTTTATAGAAAGGGCTAGTGACGCATTGCTCGCTTGCCTTCCATATATATCATTTAATAAAGCAAATTTGACCGTTAGGAGAACACAAAATCATTTTAAAAGTGCCAAATCACTAACCTAAGATCATTAATTAGCTATTGACAATGCAACCGGAAAACGCCAAAACAGAAACCAAACTTCATACATTAATTCACATTACAACAATTAAGTCAACTCGAATCCCGACAAACAAACAACACATAAAACACAAAATTCACCCGACATAAACACACACGAAGATCAGTACTAAATTCAACTCAATCAAGTAAATCAAATAACTTACAAGATACGAAAAATCAACATCGGGGTCATAACTCGAATCACCATCATTCTTGTTCAAACAAGCTTCGCCTTCTTCTAACTCAGTCTCTTCCATCTTCTCCCTTCCACCACCAAACCCTAACCCTAGCACCCTTGCTCCACCACTTCTGCAACATACCCCATCAAAAATCAAACCAAACACCCCTTGACATCCTCAAACACAACATTTCATCAACAACAACATAAAACCAATAGAAACAAATAAAAACAAGCTTAAATAACAATAAAAACAACTAAAAAACACAAAATTAAGATCAAACCATACCAATCCAATCTCAAACCACCTGTCAATCCCTTACCAACACATAAACATAAACATATATAAATGATGTATGTATAAATTAAGAGAATCAGAGCTGAGTTTTACGTGATCTCCGCTACAAACAATGATAATTCCAATGAATCGTCGTTTTATTCGATCTGTTAAAACTACAAAAATTTGATGAACAACGAGAGAGAGAGAGAGAGAGGGTTTGGTGTATAGCAGGAGCAGCCCCGTTTTTTCGGTTGTCTTTTATATTTTAGAATAATTATTAATTACTGGAATAATTTGTTAGTAATATTTGTGTCAAGCCCCCAGAAATTGTAAGTAAGAGGCTTTTAATTTAATGTTGTATGTATGGATTTAGATTTTGTGTACATGTACTTGTAGATGTGTTTTGTTGGAAACTCGTTTACTTTGCCCGGTAATATTTCCGCTTATTTTTACAACATAGCTATGTCTGAACATCTGAATTGTGTGATGTGACGAGCGACAGCTCAGCGAGTGTCTCTCACGCGCTTGAAATTTTATTAATTATTTCAACTTGTTTAAAATGTTAAAGTACTTACAAAGTTGTTAATCATTTATAATTTACATGTAGTTTTTTAGGTGATTAATTTTATGCTAAAATTCTAAGAATAATGGAAAATATTTGAAAGATGTGAGGATTATTTGGATATGAAATTAAATAACTATTCTCGTCCTCGAAGATTTAAATTTACTAAAATAATGACTGCGCTCCGCTTCTGAGCATTTTTCACGAGGTGCGTGTGCTATTTATTTGGCGCGTAGGCAGCTACTGTTAGAGAGGATGGGCCCATAGTAATCCTTTTAGGAAAAAACTGGTGGGGCCATGGTATTTTTAAACACAAAAAGAAGGTGGACCCAACAGGTCAAAGTTGTTTCGGTTTTGGTTCGTACCCTTGCTGTTAGTTATAGTAGTATTTTAAATTTAAGGTTGGATTTTACATACAACGATATAAATTTAATTTAGAAAAATAATTGTTTGGGTTAGGATTTTTCGGTTGACTTTAAATTAAATTATAAAATCGAATTTTTTGGGTTGGTTTTAAATTATTCGAATTTACCTGAAATAATTTGATTTTTCATAATTTTTATGTATCAATATTATAATTATTTTGAGTCGGGTTCCTATAATATTTCGAGTCATATTTGTGAAATTTTGCTTGAGTCTATCAATCCGACATGAGATAATTTAAAATCCGAAATTGCCTCCTAAATTTGAGAGGAGCTTCATTCGATTTATATATTAAAAAGATTATTAAAATTTATGTTATTTTAAATTTAAGGTTGGATTTGAGGGAATCTTCGTTCAATTTTAATTCTAAATAATCTATTAAAATATTAATTTATTTAACATAAATTTTGGTAAGTTCATTTAAGATTTATAATATTTAGTAAGGATTTTAAAAAATCTAAAAAGATCTTATGATATTTAAGATATAATAACTAATAAGAATTTTAAATTATCATCAAAAATATAAAAGTATTTATTTAAGAATTTATAAAATCTTTTGAAATTGAGTGATATTCAAATACAACCAAATAATCACTCACCGTGTTCAATTAATCATAAACTATATCCAAATAATTATTTTATGTCTATCAATCAAGAAGATATATCACTTAACATATATGTGGGAAAAATATCGGATTTATAAACATTTTGGCCTCTACAATAATTTTAACGATGTTTACATGATTATTATCAGAGATGTTTGCTCTTCTCGAACCTTGTTAAATCTTTGAGATTCTATAATTCGTATTTAAATTAGTTCATAATCATATACATTCCTGACAATTTATATTCATGAACCAAATGCAAATATGATATGCAAAATATTATATAAATTAGTTCTTTTATGTAATTAGTTAAATACCTATTCCACCTCTATTTGTCCGAAAATTTAACACACATATAATATATAATACTAGTTCATTCGGCTTTAATTTTAAATAATTTAACTCAATCCAATTATATAAATGGAACTATATGAGGTTGTTTTTTCCTGTCTCGGAAGCCTTATGTTGCTTCACTAAAAAATAAATAAATTTCTATTGGTTAAATCAACTTCAACAATTATTTTTTATGAATAAACTAGACATGTAAGGCAACAATATATCCAAAATTCATTGCAAAATCAGTTCTACACAAGCCCAAGTAAGTTTTTATTTTTTGCGCGTCAACATATGATATTAGCCTCGTTCCAGGCCTCTAACTTTTGTTAGATTTATTCAATTGGCTCAATTTCTTTTTTTGAGTAACCAAAACTTTCAAGGCTATGACATATACAAAATTCACTTTATAACATGAAGGTTTCAATTTACAATCTAATTTTGAAGTTTTCCGGTGCAACAATTTGAGAATGAGCATAAAATACCTATAGTAATCTACCTCTAAGACAAAAGAATGAGAATAGAGTACCTATACTAATTTACCCCTAAGACAAAATCTACAGGTATGGTATATATATAAGAAATTTTACAAAAACTTATAACTTTATCCTTTAGCCAACATAAATAAGGCACAACGAGCAAATTAAAACACTACCGCGTGCGCTTTACTTAAATATATTTAATAAATTGAAAAATATTCTTATTATTATAAGAATTCATTAAGTTCATCTTGAACCACAGATCAATCCTCCAGAAAAGTTTCAATCCAAAACGACTAAATTAAATCAACTGGAATAAACTATAACGGGTTTGTCAAATTTTCTATTATACGTTGCTTCCGCTAGAACTTAAATATCTTTTTACTCATATATCCGACAGACTCAAAATTAATGCGTAAATAAACTAGAAATAATAACAAACAATTTTATCTCAAGAATTCACTGTCAAAATCGACATCAAACTGCCTCTACTAATTGTTACGAAAATAGGATAGTTTCATGACAAATCCAGAATTTTTTGCTCAAAACGAAAATAAATCTAGTTCATTTCATTCTCTTCATTCTAATCTATCATTAATAACATATAGTTAAAGAACAAACCAACATAGAAATCTTAGAAATGTCTACCATAGGAGAAATATAAGTTCATGAATTAAAAAAACTTAATCAAAGATATCATACCTTGAATTAATATAACAAGCCCAGATGATACAAATCAAGCTTTAACCAAACTTTATACAACTTTCCTCCAAAACAATTTCACTTGCCGTCTACTCCTCTGTTTTCTACGAAAATGGGGGGAAATGAATATAGTTCATTATTCTAAAGAAAACACTCTTATCCAGAGTTACAGAATGAATCATTTTATTCTAACATAGAATCTTATAAATAATTTTAAAAATAACCATATTCATGCTTTATAAGATAAAAAAATTGATTCTACTATAAAATATAAATCATATATAATCTTCACAAAAATATTAATATTTATATATATAGAGTGGCATTCTAGAAAGAATTTTTTATATAGATTCTAAGAGAGAACCACCATATATGCACACAACATACATATATTTTTGAATTTAATCATCAAATACATATATATAAATAAATCAAAAAAAAGTTATATTGACAATCACTTATAATAGTAAAAAAATAATACAGAATGATTCTATAGGAGAATCGAATCCAAAATCAGATTTTTCGCTTAGTTTTTAAGTATTAAATTTTTTGTAAAAATTATATATAAATAATATTTTACATTAAAATCAAAATTTTTAATCTTATGAAGTATAAATATGGACTATGGTTAGTTTTGAAATTAGTTATGAGATCCTAGATTACAATCAAAGGGTCCTCTCTGAAACTCTATATAAGAAGGCACTATCTAGAATAATTACATATATATATATATATATATATATATATATATATATATATTAGTTAAGATATATGGAGACCGTATTTTTGTTAGAGACGTCGGAGACCATATATGCACTGCTTGCAAAATATGTAAGTTACAAGTTACAAGAATAGACCAACTTGGTCCCATGTCCAGCTTCAATATCTTTAGCTACAGTAACCTTAATAGTAATCGCTTCGGAAATTATAATGACGAGCTGCAGACTTTGAACACAGAGAAATTGTAGTGTCATACTCACCCTGCAAACATGTTTTTCATAGGGTTTGCGTCGATAAAATGTTTGAGACGGGTTATAAGAAACTTTATGCATACACTGATAGAACTAAAAGAACTGCTGAGTCGCCAAGCCTTACAAAAAGTTTCGACTGTTCTTGAAGATATTATTGTCCCACTACGTTGTGGTGGGTTGCAGCAATATCACTTCCAGGACAACACACACAGTACTTCGTCCACAAATACATAGCACTCAACAACGACATGCATCTCAGTTCGCCCAGAAAATCTATATATAATCTGTATGAATATGTGTGTGGGAGATATAGAGTGTGGCTGCTGGGGTTTCCTCAAACTTGTGTCACTTGTATCTCTCTTATCTCCAACGTTTTTCTTCTGTATATATAATGCAATAAAACGTAACAGCAGATAAAACATTAATTAAAATAATTATTCTGACTTAAACTGCCTTTTAATAGAATAAATTTCATCTATAAACTCTGATCGCGAGAGCACGCAATTACACCATGCACACTCACATGCCTTCTTAGTAGTTGACACTACTCTTACACATATATGCATATAAAACACCCATACCCATCATATTACATTCTTTACGTGTGACAACTCATTTAACTCACTTCAAGCAAACAACTTCTACTCAATTTATCTATGGATTACACTAAGAAAATGTCTTAGATCCAAACATGGAAGTTTAAGTTCTCATAGCAAGGAACAACTTCCATTAATTAGTTTCCGAAAATTATATCAAGAACATGTATTAAATATGTCTTAAACTTTCCATTTTCTAACAGGTGTTCCAAAATGAAAAAGTTCCTGATGATGGAATCAGGAACGTTGAGTTCTCTCGTGACACAGAGCTTAATATTAGTGGACAAGCAACCATAGAAGATTGTTGCAGCTGCTGTGGGGTCCAATACCCGGTAAATGCCTTTAAAATTGTTTTGATCTTATGTTCACATTCCTATTGTACCCGTTGTTTTGCCCTTTTACGGGAAAGTTGTCTTGTCTGTGGTGAGTTAGCAGAACTTGCGGACATCGATATAGTTTACGAGGAAGATCTACAAGAGGTGCCCCTTGTAGTTGCACAGGAAGGAAATGAAGAAAATGTCGAAGCAAACGAAGTACCTGCTTGGGATGAAGAAGAGGCACATAGACAGGCGGATATTGGGTATGCAATCATGGAATGGTTTTGGAGGCTCCCTGAACAGGAGAGGTAGAAAAGGCAGATGGATTGCATTGTAGTATGTCTGCTTGCAGTAAACCAACAAACCATGGTGCCCTACTAATTTGTCAAGTTAAAGTAAATAGCTAGACATATAATTTCGAGATGCAACAATATTCATACATTTAATATTCTTTCATCTTTTATTTCTTTTACAATAAGAGGCTTTATGTTATCTTTCACTTAGTTAAATATCTTATCAAATATGGTTGATAGTTTTGTCCTATCAAATATGGTTGATAGTATCGTCCTTTGTAGTTATGCTTTGAGGTTGTCTATTATAATTTACAAAGATTTTGTCTCCTTATTGGGGAGTTAAACAGTTTTGAAGGCAATCCAATCTAAGCATCTAGCAATTATAATAAGCCCCATGATTGGTTGGTCTAGCTGACATTCCATGTGTGGGAAAAATTGTGGACAGAATATCCGATGCTACAGTTGCACTGTTTCATGGATTGCGTTACATGTTTTGTTATAAAAAACTTATTGATATTCTCAATTCTGGAATTGAGAATGTTACCATTGAGGACTGAGGAGGCCAGGGTGTCCAGAAAAGTTGATGCAGAAAAAGCTAATGGCAAAACAATTGAGGATCATGTATACAAATGGCAAAAAGATGTTGAAGAAATCCAGGAGAGTTCCAAAGAGTTAATGGGAAAATACAAAACTAAACCTTCATGGAGGTGCATGTGCATTCACCGTCTGCCAATTCCTAATCCTGCCTCACGATTTCGACTCGGTAGGGAAGCGGCAAAGAAGGCCAAGAGGGTCACAGAACTCACTGACTTAAGATTGAAATTCCTGAACAATGAAATTGCATATATCTCATCCGTGGCAAATTTACCAAAACCTGATGTTGCATTCGAGAATTTTCAATCAAGGATTGATTTTTATAATGAGCTCTGGAAAGCCCTAGTAAGTGAAAGTAGTTCTCTGGTTCTCGGCATCTATGGAATGCCAGGAGTTGGCAAAACTAGAATGATGGAAGAAATTTGGGAAGAAGCGGTGAAGAAGGGAATCTTGTTGACATCTCGAAAGAAAGATGTATGTTTGGCTAACAAGTGCGAGCATCGTATCGAGATTACAGCCCTAAAACATACTGAAGCTTTGGATCTGTTCAAGAAAACTATTGGTAATAATCATATTGACTCTCCGCCGGATGAATCCCTGGTGGAGGAGGTGTGTAGAAAGTGTGCAGGTTTACCACTCCTCATTTGTGCAGCTGGTAAATCACTGCAGGATTGAAAGCGTTCCTGGAATAGGTCCACGCGAATATACTTGTTTGAAATTGAGTTTTGATAACTTAGTGGAAGATGCAAAGCCATGTCTCTTGTTGTGTTCTCTATTCCCGGAAGATGCTGACATTAATATCAGGATGCTGATCCAGTTCGCAACAGGCTCGCAGCTTGTGGACGTAAAAGCGTACGTCAGTACGTGCTATGGTTGAAATTCTCATGTGATCTTCGTTATTGCTACAAGGTAAGGATGATGAACATATCAAACTGCATCATGTCATCAGGGATGTAGCAAGATCCATAGCCGTCAAAGACTATGCATTTTCATTTGCACGATGTGGCTCACGGTTGCCGGACAATTATGTTGACTATGGTGCTCTCAAAGTATTACATTTAGATCTGGAGAAGAATGACTTTCACTTCCCTCATGATCTAGTGTGCTCACATCTGCATACCTTGTCGCTACGGTCAACGCCAAAGACCAAAGGCGCATTCCAGGTTTTTACATAAACATTAAAAAATCAATATTACTTGGGGTGGTTTGATTTAGAGGTTTCTTGAGCCATGAGTTTAAAATGGGCCAGCCGTTTATTTCAAATTTTTTACATTTTAACCTCATACATCAAATTCACATGATATAAGTTTTTGATACTCAAGGGGAGGTGAGTATGTACCGGAGAGTATGGATATCAACTTTAATATTATTATTTTATTATTGATAATTAGTATTATTTTATTATTTATCACTATTTTATTGATTAAATTTTAATATTAAAAAATTTTCTATCTTAATATATATTTTCTTTATTCTCTAAATTAAATTTATTTTTGTATTTTTAATATTTTTTATTTCGATATGTATGAGTATATTATTATATCTTAATTTTATTAGTTAGTTACTTATATTTTATTTTACATAGATATCATAAAAATATAAAGAATATTATTATTAAATATTTTTTGTTAATTTTATTTTTTAATATTTTATTATCAACATTTTAGTGCTATTTTATATATTTATCTTTTTTTATTATTAATTTTATTTAATATCTTGTGTAAATATATTATATTATTTGAATTCTATTTATTGATTACTTATATTTTTATTTCAAATACATATATATTATGAGGATATTTGAATATCATTGTTAAATATTTTTTATTATTTATATTAAATAGAAGTCAATATAGTATTTTAATTATTTTAATATACCAACTTTTTATTATTGTTATTTCCCGTATTGCAGTTATACTCCTGTAATGCATTTTTACTTTTTTAATAATAATATTATAGTTGAATTTATTAAGTTTTTTATAAATTTATATTTATTCAATTTTAATATTAAAATTTAATATATTTCCTTCTAAAAGTAATTTTAAGTTAGTTATTTCTTAATAATCGAACTTTAAATACTTTATTTATAAATAATATTAAATTAATTCTTATATTCATAAAGAATCAAACTTTAATTAATTGATTGATTAATAATATTTATAAATTTATATTTTTACCCTTGACGACCAAACCATCCTAACTCTCTTATTCCAATTATATATAGGTTTAGCTTAGACCACATGCGATGCATGTTTTTTCTTTTTAATAATGTTTTTATAATTAAAATTTTAAATTTTTTAAATTTTATATTTATTCAATTTTTATAGTTTCTTCTAAAATGATATTAAGATAATTATTGATATTGATTGATAATCAAACTTTAATCATTTTATTAACTAATAAATCTAAGAATATTATTAAGTTATTTTTTGTACTCGCGGGGAATCGAACCTGAATTAAATAATAGTATTCAGGAATTTACATCCATACCCTGACGACCGTATCATACCATATTATTTTCCTTATTTCAATTATATATAGGATATAATATAATATAATTCTTATAATGTTACATAATATATTAAGAATAAATAAATAATAATAATAATAATACATTTTATTTTATTTTATCTTGAAATTTCAGGCATGGGACCTTAGGAATATGTTTGAGAATCTCAGATTTCTGGTGCTCGTGGAATTAAGTTGGCAACGGCCGTTCTCTCTTCACACCTTGGGTAAACTTAGGACGCTTGTCTTGGATCGTTGTGACATTGGCGATACAGATGTTACTTTTTTTCCAGAGAAGCTAGAAACTCTTCGCATGCGGAAAATGTTGTCTCCCAGAACCGCTGGATTTGTCCAACTTGAAATATCTTCTAAAGCTGGATACTCTATTTCTAGTTCAGTTCAGAGAAATGTGGAATTTTTTTCCAGAGAAGCTAGATACTCTATTTCTAGTTCAGAGAACGACTATAATTTAGCGAGAGAAGAAAAATACAATATGGGGGCTCCCGTATTGGACGAGGTCAGTAAATTGACCCATCTGACAAGTTTACACATTTCTTTGAGAGAAAATGAGCCTCGTGAATATATGAATCTATTTCGTACTTTACTTGAATTTGATATATGGGTCGGTACATTTGGTAAATTCCGTCTCAAATGTTTCGAGATTAATTGATTTGTGCAAATACACGTCTGAAGGCTTGGAAAGTCTAGTGGAGAGAGCTGAAGAAGTGTTAATGTTCGACAGCCATGTTAAAGTAAGTAGCAGTTTGAGCAGCAACAGAGAAGCATTTGCAGACTTGAGAAAACTGTGCATGGAAAAATGTGACACCATGAAGCATCTAGCAAGGATATCACATCATGAGATTCGGCAGAGTCTTCAACTGCGAACATGTTTCTCGAAACTGATTAGCTTAGAAATTATTCAGTGCTCCGCAATGGAATACCTCTTCTGCACCACTGTTGCAAAATGTCTTATGCAACTGCAAAAGCTCCACATATGGAATTGTTACAGATGGAAGCAATAGTAATGAACGAAGGCACGAGTGACGGAGATACCATAAAATTCTCCGAATTAAAATCATTGAAGCTATCATCTTTGCCCAAAATCAAAAGCTTCTATGCGGAAAAGATGGATATGCATTCCAGTTCAACATCAATAATGAACAACTCTGCCATCCCCTCCGTTCAATTTCAGCCTCTATTTGATGGAATGGTATGCCTCACTTTACTTTACTAATTATTTTGTGAACTTTTCTTTAGATAACAATAACAATTTATATATATTCTCATTTTTCATTCAATTTTATTTTATTTTATTATTTTCAAAAACATTTATCAAATAATTTTACCATTTTATATTTAATAACTATTTCCAATTCAAAATATCTAACATTTGTGTAATACTATGCCGGGACCTGGACCCCAACATATATAATATAAGTGATGTTGAGTAATCACCTCATCTAAAACCTAAAGGTGTTAGAGACCCAAATGGATCTTATATTATTTTTTAACATTTTTTTTAAGAGCCCAAGAAAGATATTTGGAAATAGATAATACTTCAATCATAAGCAATACTGGCTACAGAGAGGCCATCTATATGACTGGAGAACAACAGACAAAATAGCAAAAGACAAAGTAACATAACCACCTAACAAATTATACTGCTAGTCTCCAGAGAATGACACATAAACTAGATAAGGACCACATCTAAATACTAGATAATAGACTAAAAATATAATGTGACATTAGTAACACATTGTCACATTAAATTCATCACTCCCCCTCAAGCTGGAGAAGTGGAAGGCACTGCAACTCCCAGCTTGCCACAATGAGTTGAATGCTCATCTAAAACCTTAAGGTGTTAGAGAGATGCCCAAATAGATCTTATACTATTCTTTAACAAGTGACACATTATAACTCATTTGTAATTCATTAGTGTATGCTGCAGGTTGAGTTCCCTTCCTTGGAAGAATTGGAGTTAGAGTATTTGGAAGACATTGGTGATATATGGGGAAAGCACAGCTATAATGACAATGTATCCTCCTTTTACAGACTAAAGACGCTCCAGGTCTCCGGTTTTCACACACTGGAAAATGTGATCCCACATGGCATGTTGCATAGGCTACAGAATTTGGAATGTCTATATATACGCGGTTGCGACGCCCTAGTTTCTGAAGTTGGCACCTGTGGCAGCAACATAGCAGTATGTCCACTGGTATCTTTACGTGCTCTGTCAATCCATGTTGACCGTTAAGTATTTAATGGAATGATATATATTATGAGTTTACTGTTTTAAATGAGTCGTCGTGGAGATGATGAGTTACTTGATATATTTTGATGAGATCGGTGGACAGTTTAATATAAAACTCGTTCATAAATGCACTCGGTAATTACCCTACTATGTATATATTTTTTTTAATTTTTTCATGCATTAACTCTTTTTTACTCGTTTTTAGTAACTTTGACTCTAATAAATCTTTTTATGCATTAATTCTTTTCCTACTCTGTACACTCCTAGCAAATTACTTATATATATTTTTTATATATTTTTATGCATTAACTTTTTTGTGACTCGTTTATTTATGTGAATAAATAAATTTTAATATATAATTGATCAAATTTAAACCTTAAATACTAATATCTTCTTTTGAGCTAATAATTATTTGGTTTTGAAACATAGTGTTATTAGTCTAAATATCTAATAATATAAAATCAATTATTTTATGTTTTGTATGCTAAATCTTGAGGGGGGGAATTTTTTATCATAAAAATTATGAAATTTTTATTAAATTTTATAAAATTATAACAAAAATTTGAAATAAATAATATAAAATCATAATTTTATTTGCACAACTTAATACAAAATTTATCTATAAAACCTTAAACAATTTAAATATGATAAAAAGGAACATGAGGTTTTAATAATAATTTTTAATGATAAATTATAATTATAAATAATATTCTGAAATTAAAATAGAGTCCACCTGTTGTCAATCTCTTTGAATATTTTAGAAAAGTTAGGCTAGTTTTTACAGGTTTTCACTTTCCTCCATTCTTTTATCTTTTATAGGTTTTGGTTGAGAAAACCAGTGTATACAGAATTTCAAGCCAAGAAAATTGCAGTGAGTTGACTGTAAGTTCCATGAAAAGCTTTAAAGGTTGGTACTTTATGCAATTCAAGAAATCCCATTTTATTAAATCACGCATTGCTTAGTTATTATATATACATAAATCTGCTTATTAACAGTACTGTGAAACTGTGAATACATTCACGCCATGTGTCTATCTTAAAGCAAATCTCGCCATGGATCTACCATCGTATGAGTACCTGATGAGTGTTCTGAAAGATAATGAGTGTGTAGTTGCTAGAGTTAAGAGGTCCATTTGGTTATTTAAGCAAGATATTGAAAACAATTAAGGCCTAATATTAAATTGCCGAGAAACTATGGAGTGCCTGGTGATAGGAATTGAGGAATGTTGAGCATTTCATGTAAAAGAATGGGTTGAGTGAAACAGTGTCCAAGTGGAAATGTGATCGTTATAAGTAATGGGTTTTGTCAGATAACGAGATCCTTTCTGCTTTAGTAAACCCGAATCCAATCTGAAATCCATTGAGATCGAGTTAGTGTTTTAGTTTCGGGTTCGGGTGTGGTTAAGAATTCCGGGTTAGAATTTGGATTTTGTCAAATCCAACCCAATCTGTTGTCATCCTTGATTTGAAATTATCTCTTGCTATTAAAAACAATTATAATAATTCACGATGAGTAAAGTCAAATTCTAAGATAGACACATCTGACAAACAACTAACTTTCTTTTATTACAGTAATATATTAATATCTTATTTTTGGTGAACTGGAGTGGGGTTAACTCTTATAAGTTCGTGCTCGTTTTACGTGCTTTTCCAGGTTTCCTTACTGTGTAGGCTGAGCTTAACAATGGCAGGAGTGATGAAGAAGTTCATTGTTGCGTCAATGTTTATGTGGATAGTTCCGGTTGCAATTTTGTATGGTTTTAACCATGAGTTGTTCCCAGGTTGGTCTTTGTTATGGTCTTTTACTTTTAATATATATCTTCCCCTTTCCGTGAATATTTCCGAGCCACATTATGCATAATCATTATTATTTCACTTCTTTTACTTGGTAGTAGTTTACATAACTTAAATTGTAGGTTGAGGTATAGTGTGCAATTTACTCTAGTTATACAAGTGAGTTGAGATAACATTATGCTAAGCATGAGTGATTTACAATGAGATATTCTTCCTCTTCTCTCAAAAGGTAGCATAAAGTAAAAGGGTGATGTAATTCAACTGGTTCAGAAACATCTTTATACAAACTGTTTGGTAGCTAACAGCCATTGGGGGGGGGGGGTATTTGGGTGTTTCTTTTTTGCTTGCAAGAAATTCAGATGCCATTGGTTCGTCACATGCAGATACAGACACTCTGAAATGCAGATCTAGTACACTATAAGATGAGATAATCTTAAAATTGCTCAATTCAAAAAGAGGTGGCAAAATCTATTAGAAATATTGCCAAAATATTTGGCAGAAGTATCTGTGCCTCAAAACACAAGTAGCTTACTTTTGATCAAAACAAGCCTCTTTGATTTCTGGGACCTTGGGATCAGTTTCATTGGACAATAACAATGTACAGCTATGTTAGAAACTTTGAAGAATTTAAAATATTAATAATGGGTCATCAATTTTTAAAAGGATTACTTATTGTTCTACTTAACATTCCTCCTGTACACAAAGACTGCTTAACCAATCACAATACATATAATGTCGTTTGAGGAAGGAGAAACCGATGATGCTGGTTTTAGTGGTATGGGGCTATGGGCTATGTAACACTGACCTAGTACTTGCCGTGTGCTGCTTATCCTTCAACTTCTATTTTACACAGTCTTAGTCTTATTTTAAACATATCTTATGTACATATTACTTATCTCTTATAATTTTGTACTTAAATGTATGGTTACTACTAATCTAAATTATAAAATGTAATCTGCTAGCCTTTAGTATAACACAGTATCCACATGTATTTATTTATGGGTTGTAACTAAATATTGTTTGTTCATTGCAGGTAGCAGTGACCTATCATCTTCATCATTGACTCTATTAAGTGGGTTCGTTGCCGTCATATCAGTTAATGTAGTTATCGCTTTCTACATATGTTTGGCAATAAGGGAACCAGTGCAAAAGCATGAGCCAGATCCGAAATTTCTTTCAGAGGCGACTGCAAGTGTTAATCAATTTAAACCTGATGAAACAGGGGAATCTTCATTAACCCGTAAAAAAGAAGAGTAGAATACTTTGCTTTAATCAAGACGCTTGGTTGCATGAAGTGAAATCCATTTATCTTTAACAAGGTTCTAAAAATCACTAGGTGTGTCAGGGCGGTCGGGTACCTTCTAGCGATTAATCGGGACATTAATTGGATGTATTTAATATTATTTTTAATTTTATAATTATATTATCTATAAAATATAATTTATTAAAATTGCTTACATATATAATAATCATAGAAAATCATTGTTAGTATTATAAATAATAATTTCAATATTAATAGTTAAATAATTAAATATACATATAAAAATTAAGAAAAAAATGATTTTGACTGATTTATACTGCCTAATACCGATTTTTACAAAAAACGCCTAATACCAATTTTTACAGCCTAGATCCCCTAATTCTGATTTTGACCTATTTTTATAAAAAAAAAATGCTTAAATCTCTGTCTATGACCGACTCAGGGCGTTTCAGAGCGCTTAGTAGCGGCTAGGCCAATTTTTAGAACAATGATCTTTAAAAGTCTAGTTGACAAAGGCTACTTGTAACAATCGCAATCTCAGAATGTTGTTGGTCATCATTTTTTGTAGTTTATGTATGAATTTATATTCCATCCTTGTACAAATTTGATATTTTGAGTTCTTAACCTCACAATGGATACTGTGACTTTAAGATTCTCTAGTGTAACGATATCTTTGAAAATGTTTGGACTTAGTTTTCATGTTTAGTTAGTTTCGGATTTTCGGTCACTGGATAGATGTTATTTATTTATTACTAGACTGGGTTTAGGGTGATATTCGATTATATTATATCTATTTTATTTTAAAAAATAACATTAATTTATTACCAGATTACCTTTTGGGTCGATGCATGTTTATATTCTATTTAAAAATATCATTATAATATATATAATTTTGAATATATATTACTGATGTACCCCCTAATTTTTTTTGTCAGATGATGTACTCCATATTTTATTTGAATGGGATAAGTAACATATATGTTCAGAGTACACAATTTTAGAACATTATTACCCCAATCTTTAGTATTTGTATCATAAATATTAACTATATATGAGAATGTTAAACAAAAAATATAATTGTGCTAATATTGACAAAATAAAAAGTAAATATGAAATGTGTTACGACTAAAGAAAGTACAAAATGAGTATATAGTTGAATAATCAGTAAACAGCAGATATGTTTGTTAATCATGGTTTCATTTGTAATGATCTCTTGCACATCACATCTACAAGCAGAAACACATGCTTTGTACACAATGAATAATTCTACAATGAACTTGCAGGACTGCGTAGATGTGAGAATCAATCAGGCGTGATTGTTCACCAAAGATACATCATCACTGTGATAAGCCCATCCAACTAATATTCATCCAAAAAACATCTTCACTGTCATAAGCCCGACTGATATTCACCCGAGAAATTTTCACCAGCCCAACCGATGCATTGAAATGTACAGTAATGAACAATATATCATCTAGCAGGGGCACCTACGGATTCCGCAAGTTCTTCAAGTAGTTCCTTCTGTTCCATAGTAGCGCAAGACTGCAATAATAAATAATAATCATGGAGGAATCACATTCCAAATAGTGCTGGAGTCCTAAACAATGTAATGTATCCATAGGAGAGAAATTGAACACTCATATTAACTTATAGTAGGCACTTTATATTGGAGAGAAATTAAACACACCTAATAGCATAGTATAGTAGGCACTTGAGATGTATAATCAACCTAAAAAATTCCGCTTCCTTGGTTGACCAAATACTTCAATATTTTGTTTCCAGGTCTATTTATCTTGTCTTTTTAAAGTTGGGTAGGTGGTTTGTTTCAATATAAAATAATTCATTATGTTTGACCAACATACTAATTTATCTGTACTTTGAATCTGGTTAAATCATCTTTTGCCTAATGTATCCGAAGAATCTGCTTCCAACCTTATAATTCCCAATAACTAGAGATGCAAGAACCTTCAAAATTCCCAGTTTTCTGATTCTAGTAATACTTGAATATTTTGTTTCAATGTTTATTATTTTAAGCTAAAAAAACAAACATGTTTGCTTGAAAAATATGATTTATAATATTTCAGAAATATTTAAATCGTATCCATAGTTTAAATTGGATAAATTTTTATTTTCTTTTCCTGTTTGTAGTTCCAGAATAAAATATCTGAATTACAAGTTTTAAGAGAGATGATTTTTAAATCAAAAGGTTAAAGCAGAGGGCAGCAAGTAGAAAGGTGACACTCAACCTAATAAGAAAGAAAGTTGTACCTGAACAGCGGTCTCAATGTCCCCATCAAGAAATGAGGTGAGCTCAAAATTCATCTTTAGCCGGTGATCAGTAACCCTGTTGTCCTACAAAATAGGTAATGAAGAGATTAATACAATCTCTGCCACAACCACTATTTCCTTCCTAGAATGTAAGCAAAGTAGAGATGAATAAAAATTTTCCACCATTTAGCAAAAAAATAAAAAATTCCACCACACCTATAATCTACATCAAGCAATTCAGATTCATTCACTGTGTCGCCACAGGTAAATACTATGATGGGGACCTCTTCAACTTTGCAATTGAAGTTTTTAGACCCCACAATTGGCTAGAGCAAGTACTAACTTGCCTCTTGCATCTCATTAATCATTTACAGCTAGCCTGCTGATTCTGTTATGCCACCTTCCTTCTTTATAATTTGTTATTGATTCTTATACAGCTAACCTAATTATGTGATGCTATCGTGCTAAATCATTTAAATTTTCAAAATATTACCTTATAATTGTATGTCCGAATCTTTTCTGCACGAGCACCACTACCAACCTGCAATTTGGAAGAACTGTATTAAAGCATGACAAGACAGATGAGAACAGCCCATGCATCCATGCAAAATTTTCAAAAATTCTATCCAAGTTAGACACTTCGAGTGAGTCCAGGTAATATAGCACACGACAGATAAATACCTAAATTGAAAGTTTCCTGTGCCGAGAATATATTTGATGCAGTACCAACTACATTAAGCTTGTATGGCACAGAAGGAACTGATACATATTTGGGATGAAGGCACACGTCGCAGACACATAGTTAAGAATGTGCATTTTCAAATTTATTATGTACACGAAATATTCATACCTAGACCTGGCAATTCGTATCATGTCGTGTATTTTCATGTCATGTACTTTTTCGTGTACTTGCATATCAAAGACGACACTAAATGGGATCATGTAGTTTAATGTTCGTGTACTTTCCTGTCGAATTTTTCTGTGACTAAATAGAAATAAATAATTGAAGATATTATATTTTTATGTATATTCTTACAAAAATATTTTATATAAAGTATATATATGTATATTTATATGGAAAATATATATTTTTAAATTATAAATACAAATGTTAAAGTATTAATACATTTATTTCATATTGTGTTTCTAAATGTAAACACAAATATAACACTGAATCTGACTGTACTTTTGTGTTGGTGTACCTAAAAAGATAAACGCAAACACAAAATTATTGTGTCGCCATGTCTTGTATGAAATTGTTGGGTCGATTCACACCTAGATCATATCACGTGGTTACTAAAATATCATCCTTGTGTAAGAGTAACTCATATGTAATGTCAGGGATCTTCAATAAGTTAACAAATTCCAAATTTAATTCACTGGTCTTTAAAAAAACAGATACATTCAACACTCTATTCACATAGCAGAAAAGGTGAAATTCAAATTTTATTTAAGAGTTAACTCTATGAGAAAGGGACCTACGTAGGACATGACACAAATAGTGATCGTACGACAATAGACTTGGCACTGGTATTGAATCATTCGTCACTAGTATCTGAAATAACTTTTCGAAAGTTCACAGTGGATTATTCGAGCAAGTTTCTAAATATGGGTGACACAAATCCTAGTAGTGTCTTCAATCGCCAGATCCGTTAAAGGGAGGCACACAAGAGCATTGGCAATAAATTACACAGGTCACAGGAATTGCTAAACTGTGGCTCAATCTGCTTATTCGGTAAGTAGAGACATCAAACCTGTAATTTTCTTTCGTTCCTTATGGATTCTTGCTGCTCCCTCAATTTGATCTCATACCTAGTATACAGGAGATAATATATCAAACAGCGGTTGAAACTGAACCTGCTTAAAAATAACTAAACTTCCTGTTATGCGAAGGTGCTCAATTTCCGGAATGACAAGTTATATGAATGACAGTAATATGCATACGTATGTCATAAAACATGTGCTGCTTTTTTTATGTTAATCAACATCATTTGTTTTTATCTCAACACAGAATAAGAGGGCAGAATGCAACTGCAGTACTCTTGTACGAGTTGTATATATTGTCGGTGAAGTCTATTATGCTTTACATGTATCAAAAAGATGATGGATGTTTTGTTGCTGACTGTATAAAACAGAACCACGTGTGATTTATATAGCATTAGGAAATGTGTTTACACAATTTAACGAGAAAGAAACATATGCAGAAAGTATCAAAGAGAGACAGTTGTAAGACATTAGTCAATTTCAATATTAGCGAACGGATGTTTGGATACTAAAAAGAGAGAAATCTTAGCACTAAGAATATGAGAAAGAGAGAGTAGATGTCATTAACAATTTCAAATATTGTAATACACAGAGAACTAAAATTATTCGAAAAGAATGAGAGTATTCTTTTTCTCAGCAAGCAAAATAGAATTACGGACAACACAAGAGAAGTCGGCATATAAACAAAGGTTGAATAAGAAACAATAGAACTGCAGAAGCTTTTTTGAAGACTATAATTAGTGCACGAGTCATTATCTTAAACAACTTTCTTTGGAACTCGTTTGAGATCAACTTTATATGAATCAAATTAACTGAAATGTCAACACATACTGCAAGATATCTTGCAGTCTACAATAGATATCTAAAATTATAATATTTTTCCCATGTATTTAAACAATTTATACTAGTAACTTCACGCAAAATACCTAAGAAGCCAACTCTGTAAAGCAGAAATTCCCAAATTACAGTTTGATAAAAAAAAAAGAGACTATTTTCTCTAAAAGAATGTCTTACAGTTTTGCTCGTAACAATTGTAGGGCACGGTTTTTGTTTTTAAGCTGACTCCTTTCTTCTGTGCAAAAAATTCTAATTCCCGTTGGTTTGTGGACAAGATCTACAGCAGTCTCCACCTTGTTCACATTTTGCCCTGCACAAAATTAACTTTTGTTGTATAAAAGAGAATAAATTATGAAATAATTGTTTTAAAAAATTATCTGTAAAGTGAATCACAGACTCGAAGAATGAAATTCATTCTTCTTGATATGCTCGTCAATTAAATGTTTGTAAATCTATACCTCCAGCACCACCAGATCTTGCAGTTGTAAGTTCAATATCTTTTGGATCAATTACAATCTCAACTTCATCAACCTGTAATGTGAAAGTAGCAAATGAATTTCCAACATAAGAAACAGTGCCTCCACTAAGAATAACATAAAGACAGCTGCCAAAAAATGGATCAGGATAAAAGGGGATTCTTGATGCATGACAGTTAATAGACTCAAAATAATTTGTAAGCCACTAGCTATATTTGAGAGGTGAAAGATTATAAATTGTCAACTCTGAAATATTGGGTACATTTATTATTATCTATATATATGAAAGGGGAGTATGGATCCAAATTACGCCAAAACCATTGTTGTTAGGATGATTGTGAAACACATTTACACACCAAAGGTTCTAACTTTGATAAGGTTTAACATGGGTAAACTACAAGATTCTAAATCTAGACCATCACACACACCCCTAACATGTATATATATATATAGAGAGAGAGAGAGAGAGTTACCTCTGGCATGATAGCCACTGTTGCAGTAGATGTGTGAACACGACCTTGAGCCTCTGTCTGAGGAACGCGTTGGACCCGATGAACACCAGACTCATACTTCAACTTGCTATAAACACGTTTTCCTTTTATTTCCATCACATAAGTCTTGAATCCTCCTTTCTCAGCCTTAATTACAGAAATGTTTTAACCACTTGTAGTCTAAGGAACAGAAGGCAAACTGTCAAAGTAAATTTTGAAGGCATACCTCAGAACATGATACAGGGGAGTACCTCAACGAGCTCCTTTCGCTGTACCTCTGGTACATGCGTACCTAAAGGAGATGAAGATGTACTACCATTATAAAATAATGATGATTTATAAGATATCAAATTAAAAGAGCATCAAGAATATCAGGATGACCTCCAAGCTATTCGCTTGTTGACCAAAGTATAGAAACTTTAAAATTTGGAAAATCATTACTTAACTTCCTTAAATATTTACTCCCTCTGTCTCATCCAATTCTTTACACTTTCCTTTTTTGGATGTCCCACCCAATTCTTTATATTTCAAAACTTTCTAAAACTATTAAACTTTTATATTATAAAATTTACTCTCACCCACTACTTTCCTCCACCTTTTAAAATCTATCAATTAAATATCAATTGACCCCACCACTTTACCAACTTTTCCTTCTCTTTCATCCACTTTTCCTTCTCTTTCATACTACTTTATATAATTTTCTTAACCTCCGTGCCCAACCCAAATGTAAACAAATGGGTGGGACGGAGGGAGTATTAGCTTGGTTGTGTTTATATTTTATATACAACAGCAGGGTCAATATGAATATGAACAATTCTAACCTTTGAACTTGTACTAGACAAGAAAGAAAGTACATCAGATTCTAATATATGAATTAAAAAGTCATATAGCAATTAAATGGGTGGCTGTTTACTCAAGTAGACAGGAAACAAGCTGCAGTAATATAACATTCTGTGCTCAATACAAAACATAGATTATACAATATCATTTCATTGCCATCCTATGAGCAAAAAGTTCCAAACAAGCATACGCAAATTAAGATTTATAATGAAAATATTTTATTCATTAATCTCAATTTGTCTTTATGTACGAATGTATATATACATGTGTGTATAATCATGCATGCACAGACGCATATACAAAACTAATGCATACAGCAGTTTGAATAGCCTGTTAACAGCATGGTTTACATAGACATTAATCCATCATGTAATTGGAAAGACAAGAGAAGCATGTACCTACAAGATCACCAGCCCATATGCCAGCTTCATCACCACCCGTACCAGCCCTTACTAAAAACCAATAAATCCATAAACCTCGATTCATTTCATCTAAATTTTGAAGAAATAAGTTGTAGATATCTATCAATTTTGAAATTTACATTGACATAACAACGATGTATTGAGCATTGACTAGACTTGCACAATTTCTTCCATGTACTATAAAGATTCATATGCATACAGACTATCCGCTCACATCCCCATTGTTCCAATATATTCTCGATTTTAATCAAAATGGACTTAAATAAACTGTTCACCAAGTTCATATATATTATATCTGCAAGACTTAATCTTTAAAATTTAGCAGTATTGAACATTGTCATGGTAAAATTTCATCTAAAAGAAAGGAAAGAACATACATACCTTCAAGCAATATATTTCTCGCATCAAGGGGATCAGTAGGAATCAGCAATTGCTATTAATAAAATCCAATAAGACTAATTTAGAAGGTGATGTGAAGACATTACTGGACAAGAACAAACACAAGACTACTTTTTCCAAAGTACAGCATAGTAATTAAAACCTTAATGTTCTCCTCGAGTCCTTTCAATTGACTGGACAAAGTTTCGATTTCCGAAAGGATCATCTCAGCCATATCTGCATCACTGACTTCCTCCTTCGCCAATGCTAACATACAAAACACAAATCGGATAATAAGATAAACATTACACAACATATATCATCGATTCTACTATCATAATATCCAGGCTACATAAAAAAACACCTTTGGCTTCTTCTAGTTGCATCTGACAATCCTTGAATCTCTGGTACGTATTAACAACCTACTAGCCAAACAATCGGAAAACAAAACTACTATTAATAAAGTACAACACGCAACAAAGTTCGATAACAATGAATAATGTACCTCTTCGAGTTCCGCCATAGACTGTACAAGCTTTTGGTACTCACTAGGATTAGTAACTATATCCGGTTCAGCTAACTTAACCTACACTCAATTCATCATACAAAAAAAATTCACAACAAATCACACTAAAACAGTACAGAGCCCGAAAAAACCGAAAGCAAATATTGAATTGGTGCGCTTATGTGGCATTTCTCGCGATTTTTGGTTTTCGATTAATTTTATCCTAATCTATATACAAACATTCCTAATAAAACCGTAAACATGTTAAATGTATACGACATACAGAGAGCTCTTTCCAGGTTTTTTCAGCAGAATCGAGCTTTGTAATGAGATAAGGCTCCTGTAAAATACAATAAAAAACACACAGAATCACACACATTAGAGGTGAAAATGTGAAATTAAAGTGAAGATATGAGACAGAGAAATTAAAACGAACCGCCGTGCAAACGAGTTTGTTGAGATTAGGGCGCAAGAAGTGGGGAGGTTTGAGGTGGTGAAAACGGTGTCGTATTGGGAAATGAGTTGAAGGTGAAATTGTAGCCATAGTTAAGCTATTCATGGCTAGATAATAATAATAATAATAATATGATGATGATGATAACTTATATTTTTGTGGAGTGAGGATGAGGAAAGAGGTTCGGAAGCTTGTAAAATGGGTTCGGGCCGGGTCTCACATAAACCATGTGTGAATAGTGAGAAAGAAATTGAGTTATCTTGTTTGCCCTAAATTCCCAAATTGATTAACTTATTTGTTTTTTTATTAGCTTGATTGAATTTTAAATGAAAATTATATATGATATAATTAAATTTTATTAGCTTATTCGAAAATATATTTAATTTTCGGTTTCTTGAAATTATAAAAGGATCATTTCATTTTTTGATTTTATAAAAATTATAAATTATTTTAATCATAAAATTCAAATAAAAACAGATGGGGTATAAGTTTGGTCATTTTTTTTTATTAGTTACATCTTTTTACTTGGATTGTTCTTAAATTATTAAATTTATCCGATCATGATCTAAAATTATTTAATTATCTTTTTTTGGAGACTAAGTGTTATTTCTTATTATTATTCACCATTTTATATGTACATTTTTCCCTTTCTTATTTAAAAATGTTGTTTTTATAAAAATTTGATTTACTAATCTCAAATAATTTTCTATTATTTAATATCAAATTACAAATTTAATAATTTAATCTTCTATAATTTAATTTTCACTTTTTTCTGAATATTTGTTAAGCATGTTAAATTATGTGGTTGTTGGTCTTTGTCTTGTATATTTTGTTTTGTTTAGTTCTCTGTTATCCGGTGGTTAGTACTTTGTTTGGTTGTTTTGGATAATTGTGCAGTTACATGCTAGTATGCATGTTATGGATGCTATTTGATTTAAAATTTTATCTGTTAAAAATTTAGCATGTTATAGGATTTTTGTGCATTTTATATCACATGTTTAAAGGGTGCAGATATTTAGGGAGAGTCTGTTATTCTCCTAAATTATTTGGTGTTAATCATCAAAAAGGGGGAGATTGAAACTCTTTAAATTTTGATGATCACACTGTTAGCAAGCTGGAAGTTTGTGATTGATATAAAATAACATGTTTTTATATTTGTACTAACATGGTTTCGCAGGAATTAGCTTACTAATATGAAACATCAGTATAATGTGAATTAGTACATTGACATCCAGCTAGCTGATACTGGAAGCGCAGAAATTGTTGGATATAAAGCGTGAAGTCATATATTCATGGAGATTAATTATGATCTTCTTTTGTACGAGCTTATCTATTATATATATGTTTATATATTATATTAGAGCTCATATTCTATTTATCCAAACATATTTTATTATTCGAATTAGTTTTTCTATTTAATAGAAGTTGGAGTTTGACTAAACCTTATCCTTTATTTAACCAACTCGTATCTAGATATTTAAACTTATATTGATGATTTTATTAAAACGTTTTAATCAGTTTTCAAACCTCAATATTCGTAGCTTTTGAACATGAGATATTTGAGTTATCTTATCCATCATGAACGTTATGATTTTAACGTTAATATGGCTTTGCTAATTCGAATGTTCAAGTGTTCATATAAATATATTGTGCGTATAATTTTTATCTTCACCAAGTGAAGACATACTTGTAATAACCTCATTTTTGTGATTTAATTTTTATTAATATATTTGCCTTTGTTTGTAAATAATAGTTTTATAGTTTATTTTATGGGGTTAACCTAGTAATTAATTTTTTTAAGTTGAAAATGATTTTATTTTTTTAAATGAAAATATGATAAATATTAGAATAATAGTATTAATTAGAAATAGTATTTATGGAATGTTTATGGCTGTTAATGTCAGCAATTATAACTGTTAGTACATAGATAATATATTATACATATACATAGAGAATACAAAAAGGAATCAGAAAGAAAAAGAAAAAGAACTGACTAAGGGTAGGAAGGAAGAATGACTGCAGAGTAGGTTGTGAGCCATCAAGATCACTCTTTGAATCGGTAATCACCTATTTTTATGCGTGTGTGTGTATGTGTGTATGTAGGTATGCATATGATAATATGTATAAGTGATCTCTTATAAAGTTCTACAATTCTGGAAAGATCTCTGAATTTTCTACAATTCTAGTGTTTTGGGTTTTCCATATAAAGTTATCTTTGTAGAGTAAATTGGCATTTTTCCGGACTGCTTATTTTTAAATGGTCCAGTTTGTATGATATTTGTACGATTTAAATATCCGAAAACTTATCTTTTTAAATGGTCCAATTTGTATGATATTTGAGTTGTGTGACCTTAGAGCTAGTTATTTTCGGATATTATAAGTTTTCGATGTAGTAACTGAAGTGAAAATTAACTCGTAAGAGTCTAATTGTGATTTTATTTGCAGGGTGCAATATCGGTATCGAGGTAAGTGACTTTTCAATGTACTTTCATGTTCAGAAAAATGATATTACCTCAACTTGTTTTAAAGAGCATGTTAAAGTTTATTGTTTAAAGATTTACAATGATTATCAGTTTTGTTTTGAGAAGTGTTTTTGAAAATAAGAACATAGATTTATAGAATTCTCAGTTTCTACATATCGAACCCGTTCATAATTTTCGCAATAGTTCCGGAACTAGACATAGATACCCTTTCTAGGCTCACAAGTGTGCACTCATAGATATATAGTCAGGGAGCGAGGTTACTGAACTTATAGAACTATAGATGTCGTGTCGTTGGCTTACTGTGACCGTGGATTTGACTGTGGAATAATATAGTCTATTTTATCATTTTTATATCGAATTATAGATTTTAAGTTAAGTTTTATTCGATTTCGAAAACCATAGTTCTCTGATAGTTTTGAAAAGATGTTTCTAAAATATACAAGCATGTTTTTTTTCTTTTTTTTTTGAAATGATAGTTAGTTGAATAGTTATTTGTTGGGCTTCGCAGCTCATCCTTTTAATATATTTCAGGTTCTGCAAATGAGACGAATAAAGGGACTTAAGCATGCTATATAGTTGGAATTGTTATTTCACATAGGATTTCTTTTGTTTAGCATGCTACATAGCTGTATTGTTTATTTCGTATTCAGACTTTTATTTTTGTATGGGAGTTGCATCTCCAATATTAGTAGTTTACATTTTGAATTGACTTTTTATGTTTGGATTTTAAGGATATCAAGATTGTTGACTTTAAATTTGAATTATTATATTTTAGTATTGTTTTAATATTCTGAAAAAAGGGATGTTACAGATGGTATCAAAGTCAGGCTTCCTTCGGAGTGTACTAGATATGGGACTGGTACATTCCATAGGGTACGCTCCTGAACACCATGTATATTTTGACCTTTGTCGTAATAAATATTTGTATATGTGTGATTATGTGTTAAATGATCTTTTGTGCTATGTGATTAATTGACTATGACTTGTAAATAAAAAAATTATTATTTTGTGGAGGAAAGTAAGAAGTTATGAGTACCCGAAGTGGAAACAACAACAATGGAGATGGCGGGGCTTTAAATCAGTTAGCGCAGACCTTGGCCGCGCTGGTTGGAAACCAACAACCAAGGCAGTCGAGCATAATTTTAGAGTTTAAAAGGCTTAACCCACCAACTTTTGATGGAGCAACAAATCCCGCAGTGGTAGAGAGATGGGTACAAGAAATGGAATAATCGTTTGAGTTACTTGGCAGCAATGACGAACAGAAGGTCACTCTTGTTGTGTACCAACTTAAGGAAGTGCTTATGACTGGTGGCTCATGGAGAAGCGAAAGAATGAACAAAATGAGGCAAATGCTGAAGCAAATCAGGAGCCATATACATGGAAAAAATTTAAGAAAGCGTTGGAGGATAAATACTTTCCAAGAATAGTTCGCCTACAAAAGGAAATGGACTTTATCATACTAGAACAGGGTACGAGGTCAGTAAGTGAGTATGAAGCAGAGTTTGCCAAGTATGCGCCAACTTTAGTGACAGATGAGGTAAGTAGAGTAAGGAGATTAGAAGAAGGGTTGGAAAAAATATTCAACATGCAGTGGCGTCCTTTGAACTTCAAACATATGAGGTTGTGCTTAACAAGGCCTTGGTGATTGCGAGGGGACTAATGGAGTCAGGAAGGACAACTGACAATGGGAATAGAAAGAGGTTCGAACCATCGGGCGGGACATCAACTCAAGGAAGGTATTTCAAGAAGGCTGACATATATGATCAGCTTGGAAATCAGGGAAATTGAAATAAGTGCACTAGGTGTGGTGGAAATCACTTAGATAAGGATTGCAGATGGAATACTGGAGGATGCTTTCATTGTGGCAAGATTGGGCACAAAATTTCTGAGTGCCCTAACGATCCACCCCCAAAGAAAGGTGATGAGAAAAAAATTGCTCCAATAAATCTTGGACCAGCCAGAGGTCGCGTGTTTCCATCAACTGGCAACAGAAATTAAGGTACCAGATAATATCTTCGCAAGCATGACTTTGTACATGCTTTATTTGGTTTTTATTAAATTTGGAGGACCTAATTTTTTAAAGAGGGTAAATTGTAATAACCCCATTTTTATGATTTAATTTTTATTAATATATTTACCTTTGTTTGTAAATAATAGTCTTATAGTTTATTTTATGGGGTTGACCTAGTAATTAATTTTTTTTAAGTTGAAAAGGATTTTATTTTTTTTAAATGGAAATATGATAAATATTAGAATAATAGTATTAATTAGAAATAATATTTATGGAATGTTTATGGTTGTTACTGTCAGCAATTGTAACTGTTAGTACATAAATAATATATTATACATACACATAGAGAATACAAAAAGGAATCAGAAAGAAAAAGAATAAGAACTGACTAAGGGTAGGAAGGAAAAAGACTGTAGAGTAGGTTGTGAGCCATCAAGATTACTCTTTGAATCGGTAATCACCTACTTCTATATGTGTGTGTATGTATATGTGTACATAGGTATGCATATGATAATATGTATAAGTGATCCTTTACATGTTTATAGAGTGATTGCTATCAAAACCCTTATTTGTTGTATAATCTATGTGTATATGATTTTGTATGAGTCTCTACATGATATTGTATAAATCTCTACATGGGTTATTGTTTTGAATTATGTGGATATATGTTTATATATAGATAATTTTGATTACCAGATCTAGTTAACGATTTTAGTTTTCGGATCATCGTATGTATATTCTGTAGTGCTTTGTGTCTTTACTGAGTTTTTACAAAATTCGTATTTAATTCGTTATTTATCGGGATTGTCGTGATTTTACTGTCCTTGGAAAGATATTTTAATTTTCTAAAACTTTTGTTCTTTGAGTTTTCTGAAATTCGGTTTTAAGTATGTCAAAATCTGCCGTTTATCAAATCTGTTCGTGTTAAAATGAGTTGTTGTGTTACAACTTTGAAAATTCATAGTAAATTGATTCTTCATCCAAAAATTATGCGTAATATCATTATGGAAAAGTATTTTTAAAATGTCTGTTAACAAACTATGTGATATTGAGGTCCAAACCATTAAAATACATGTCTGACTATGAGCTGATTCTGCTCTAGCATCCCGTGTTTATTTATTTTCTGTATTCTTACTTGTCCGTTTTTGATTAATTTTACCATTCTGAAAAGATCTCTGAATTTTTTACAATTCTCGCGTTTTGGGTTTTTCCATATAAAATTATCTTTGTAGAGTAAATTGGCATTTTTCCGGACTGCTCAAGTTTGAAATTATTTAAATGGTCCAGTTTGTATGATATTTGAGTTTTGTGACCTTAGAGCTAGTTATTTTCAGATATTATAAGTTTTCGATGTAGTAACTGAAGTGCAAATTAACTCGTAAGAGTCTAATTGTGATTTTATTTGCAAGGTGAAATATCGGTTTCGAGGTAAGTGACTTTTCAATGTACTTTCATGTTCAGAAAAATGATATTACCTCAACTTGTTTTAAAGAGCATGTTAAAGTTTGTTGTTTAAAGATTTACAATGATTATCAGTTACGTTTTGAGAAGTGTTTTTGAAAATAAGAACATAGATTTATAGAATTCCAAATCTCTGCGTATCGAACTCGTTCGTAATTTTCGCAATAGTTCCGGAACTAGACATAGATACCATTTCTAGGCGCACAAGTGTGCACTCATAGATACCTAGTCAGGGGGCGATGTTACTGAACTTATAGAATTATATATGACGTGTCGTTGGCTTACTGTGACCGTGGATTTGACTGGAGAATAATATAGTCTCTTTTATCATTTTTATATCGAATTATAGATTTTAAGTTAAGTTTTATTCGATTTTGAAAACTATAGTTCTCTGATAATTTTGAAAAGATGTTTCTAAAATATACAAGCATGTTTTTTTTTCTTTTTCTTTTTTGAAATGATAGTTAGTTGAATAGTTACTTGTTGGGCTTCGCAGCTCATCCTTTTAATATATTTCAGGTTCTGTAAATGAGACGAATAAAGGGACTTAAGCATGCTATATAGTTAGAATTGTTATTTCACATTGGATTTATTTTGTTTAGCATGCTACATAGTTGGATTGTTTATTTCGCATTCAGACTTTTATTTTTGAGAGTTGCATCTCCGATATTAGTAGTTTACGTTTTGAATTGACTTTTTGTATTTGGATTTTAAGGATATCAAAATTGTTGACTTTAAATTTGAATTATTATATGTTAGGAATTAGGAGTCCCAGAAGTTTACAGAGGGGGGTGAATGTATACTTCAAAAACTTTTACCGTATATTTGATTTAGAGAACTTTGATGAACTGTTTAATAGATTGAGTCTTAAACTGTTGAAACAAGTTAAGTGTTTACAAGAACATATAACAATAAGTAAGGTAAACACAAGATGTAACTTTCAATCTAATTGTATTAGAATGAATCTTTGCTACAATCTGAAATTCAACTTGAATTTCAGCTTCTTATTCTAGGAAGATTTCAAATGTATGGATATTTGATGTAAAAATCAAAGACACTGTCAAATGTGACTGTACATAAAATATATAGACAACATGTCATGTGCACATGCTCACATAAGACAATTTAGCTAAAATTAGAAATAGACAAGACATAATTTACATTTGACTAATATCTATTTCTAGCTAACACTGTTTTGACAGTCTGCTATGTTCAGCTTTATATCTTCTGTCATTTGTCTTGACTATCTTGTCAGTTTCGTTGTAGACTTGTCTCTATCTTCACAAGCTTGACTTGTCCTGCAAAGACAGAGCTGCAAATTATTTGTTTTGTTCTTCTGCAATTCTCCTTGAAAATAGATCCTTGGAACAATCGAGTACTTTGTTGAAATTGATTTGAGAAATCATATTGATTGACTTCTCGATTGAGTACTAGCTGTGACTTCTCGATTAGTCCTTAAATGATTGACTTCTCGAATGTTTAGACTTCTTGATCGCATACTATATTTGATGACTTCTCGATTAGACTAGACTTCTCGAATGAACACTTGAAACTGAGACTTCTCGATTGGTTCAGCTCTACCACTTCTCGAATGCTCATTTTGCTAACTTCTCGAATTGATTTTCTGGACTTCTCGAATGTGTAACATTTCACACTACTCGATTGGCTTCAATATCTTGACTTCTCGAATGGATACTTCTCGATCGAATACTGAGCCAATGAGTGTGTTTTGGGACTTCTCGACCAGTTGCATATTCCTAAGTTCTCGAATGGGTGACTTCTCAAATGAGGATGCCTTAGTCGAATTCTCAGACTGCATTCCTTATTTCTTCAGTAAGCCTTCTTTGTCTTGTTGCATGATTCAACTTGAATCTTCTACATACTTTATTCTTGATTTAAATTACAACTTGAAAATATAATCTGATCAAACTTCTATCTGCAATAATGCATAGAAATGTCTAAGTCACTACCTTATTACAGAAGTTCTAAATATGTTATATCATGACAAATAATTACATAGGATATGTTTGATTTGGTCTAACATTATATTTTAGTATTGTTTTAATATTCCAAAAAAGGGTCAGGATGTTACATACTGATTTGCAAAACAAATACACGCATCTTTTCAAACTCAAATCGTTTTTAGCAAATATTTTTGAGATCTAGTATACTATATAGTTATATATATACGTGATGAGCTTATAGTTTGAGTTGTAATCTTATTCACTTGTGTTATTGGTTGTAATCAAGTTGTGGCTGGATTGCTAGGCTTGTGAAACAGGGTTCAAGGGAACCAGAGGCTAGAGAAAGCTGTACTAGGGTAGTATAGTGCTTAAAGGGCAGATTAGGGCGTATTTGGGATCTCATATATGTCTAAATAAGTTACTTATTTCCCAAAAAAGTACGTATATATGTACTTTTTCTGGAAATAAGTAACTTATTTTTTATTTTAAAAATAAGATTTGGTCTTAAAATTTTAAACTAAATGTTAATATTTTAAAAAAAATGTAAAAATACGTATTTTTAAAAAAATAAGTAACATATTACTTATTTTTAATAAATCACAAACGGGGCCTTAGTTAAGTGGAACAGAGGTTTCAGCAAGCTAGAATCAGTTGCAAGAGTTGAATGGTGGAATATTATTGTAATCTGTAATCGTGGTTTGGTTTGATTAATAATATTCTCTCTTACCAGTTGGTAAGAGATTATGACATAGACCATAGGGGATTAGGGGTCGAACATGACTAAAAGATCTTGTGTTATTTACTTTTTATGTACTGCATTGTATATAGTAGATAGCTGACAGTGTCTGTGAATTGAACTTAGTTAGCTGACAGGTTAAATAACATGGTAAAATTAAAATTGATCATTTTTAGCCATAACACCTATTCACCCCCCTCTAGGTGTGCATTTTCATTATGTAGTTGTTACTTATTAGTAATAATCATAAACTTTAATTTTATAATATGTTTTTAATGAGTATTAAAATTTTGATATTTGATAGTATTATAATATTATTGATTAAGTTTATTTGTAGGATATATTTATTGATGATATTTGAACTTTACACTTATATTAATATTTTTGAAAATAAAAATATCAAGTTCAAATGTGTTTTTAGTGAATATTGAATCATTAACCTTTAATAGTATTTGGATAAGATATCTATTATGTTTATTATATATAAAATATAATTTATAATAAAATTTATAATTTACAAATATAAAGTCGAAAACTAATAAGTCAATAACATTTGTTAGAAAATACTAAAAATCATTTGTTAGAAAATATTAAAACCCTTAAATAATTATATTGAATTTTTTTTCATAATTTTTGGAATTAATAATTTAATTTTAAAATTTATATGTTGAAGTCTGTTGGTCCCTGATATTGTAGAAGGGGGGTTGAATACAATATCTAAAAATACTCGCGAATTCGGATTAAGAATATAAAGTTAAATTTAATCCTGAAATATTAATTTAGGTGAAATACTGTTCAAGTAGAATATCTGATTTAAACTTGAAAAGTATTACAGAATTAATATAGTGAATAGTGTTTATATCTGATAAATTGTCTAGAATGATTTTGACATGACTTGTTCGGGTTTAACAATTTATATTCCAAACTGAGCACAGAAATCTGTGAATATTACAAAGCATACAAATTTCTGAATTTGAATGTTTGAACAACTTGGAAAAATGAAGACAATCTCCTCATATTTATAGAGGTGGAAAGCCAGCATGACTTATCTCAATTTGACCCTTTTTCACCTAAAATTAACACTTGTATGACTCATAAAAAGGCTGGGCGTGACTTATAATGGTCGGTATGACTCATATTAAAATTCGGTATGACTCACTACAAAGGTGCTCGGTATGACTCATTGCAAGTGGCTTCGGTATGACTCATAATGATTAGCTCGGTATGACTCACTAATGATTAGCTCGGTATGACTCATGTTTAAGTCATATTGAATCATTTCTTTTATAGTAAATCAATTCTACTTAATTTAATTAAATAATTTATGAATTAAATTAAATTCAGACTTGAATTAATTTAATTAAATAAATTAAATAATTAACTTAATTTTAATTGTAGAATTAAAATACTATTAGGACTTAATTAACTCTGTAGTCCGTTTCAGTCTTTTGTCATGGAACCACTTCAGCTTGATGTTGAATATTTATCAATTGAAGTTGACACACAAATGTACTGTCTGGTTCATTTGTGCCATACTCTAATAAATATTTTTCATGTCTTTTAACATTTAGAATTAGTGGCCTTCTGTCTTTGCTTAGCTTTTTTGTCTTCTTTTTCTGTTCTTCTTCTTCTGGAATCTTCGTGTAGTAGTCACTTAAAATCTTCTGAATTCTTATGAAATTACTACTTGATTATTTTCCACTGACGCTTGAACATATTAATGAACTTCTTCAGTGTTGAGTAGTAGGTTCAACTGAGTACTTTTGATTCTTTGGATTCTTCGTGCCTAGTTGACTGTCTCCGTCTTGATTCCTGTTTGATATTTATTATTTACCGCTGTTTCTAGATTGAGTTGAGTTGTCATCTAATTATTACAAATAGGCCTAGTCATATGCCTTTCAATCTCCCCCTATTTATTGTTAAATAATTAACACACAAATTCCTATAGGATAACTCAACTAACAACTAAGAAAATAAATACGACATGTAAGAACTTGTAAATAATAAATAAAAGTTCTGGTTTTATATTTAATAATTTTCCAGATTCATACATAAAAGATAAGTACAAAATAGTTGTTCCTCTAGTACTGAACAAATATAACATAGTTTCTATTTTGACCTATCTAAGATTTCAGTCTTCAGTGGTATCCAATTCACCTTTTTCTAGATTAGAACTCTTGTGCACAGGTGTTCTGGGTACCTCTTCAGCTTCAGTCGGAGTTGCGGTTGACTCTCCATACAATCTTCTTTGTTCAGCCTTTGCTAGATGAAACATGACTTCTTCTTCAATAGGATCTACTATTTCTTTTTGTACATCATATGGCTGTGTGGAATCTATAGTTGGCATTTGCCTGATGTAGGATTTGATGTTTCTGGATAAACAGTAGTTCCTGATTTTCTGTGCAGCATCTAGTTTGGCTTGGGATCTGAATCCTTTTGATCTCAACATTATTTCAACTTGGATCATATACCTCACCGTGTAGCCCTTTAATGACTCCTCATCTAGCTTCATGATTTGATACAACTTGTTTGAGAAAAATCTCACTTCATGAGGATCATATAAGATCTGAGGACTAGCCGATGTTGCTATGTCTCTGAGTTTGTCCTTGAGTAGTTCATTTTCTTCTGAGCTTTTCTTTACTTTGTTTAACAAAACCCATATCACTGATAGTGATCTCTTTCGAAAGAATTCCAAAGATACTCTAATTGTTCCATTCCTGTTAGTGTAGACCAGTAGTTGCCAGTCTTCAAGAATGTGATCCACTAGGACAGTGATATAGTCAACTTCTTCTTTTAATGCCTTCATGAAGTTATCCAGATTATTATTTGAATCTTCAAGACCCTTGATAACTGAAAGCATTTGTCTGTCTTCAAAGGGATCTTGTTGAATTTTATCTAGGACTTTCCTTGCTGCATCCCATCTGTCCCCTATCTTCATCTCAATATCTTGCTTTTTCTTCTTTACTGTTAAGGCCCAAAGCTTCTGTTTTTCTAAGCTTGCCTCTCTTTCAGCTTGGGTTCTTTCCTTGACTAGAGCTTTCAAATTTATAGTTTTGGCATGGCTTGCCTTGATGTCTTCTTTCAGCTTCCTTATTGCCTCTTCATAGACAGGATCATGCTTTTTTTCTTTTGGAAATAGAAATTCATCATCAAAGACAGCTTCGTCTTCAGCTCTGCAGTAGTTAGGATTGAAACCTTGATTTTCAATACTTATCTTATCAATGAGTTGCTCTTGTTGATAGTACTGTTCCTTTGGAATATACGTCTGAAATTGATCTTCCTCAGAGTACAGTTTTTCTTTTCCTTTTTCTTTTCCTTTGCTAGTAGCATCCTATTCTTCAATTATTCCTTTCTCCCCCTTAGTTGAGGGATCCTCTACAGGTTTAGAAGCATTTAAAGATTTATTGAGATTTGCAATGGCCAAGAAGACCTGCTTCATACCTTCATTGAGATGTTCCATTCCATCATCTAACTTGTTAAATCTTGCTGAGGAGATTTCTTGATTTATACAAATTCTTTCGGTTAAATTTCTTTCCACATCATCAATTCGTTCATTTAAATTGGAAATCTCTTTCATGTCATCAGCAATCAACTTCTGAACATTCTGGATATTTTGAGTTTTGATTATTACATTTGACTTGACATTATCAACATCATTTCTTATGATTGACAGTTGTTCAGTTACAGAGGCAGACTTGATTTCTGCTTGATCTTTCCCTTTGTTTATTTCAGATTGAACAATCTGCATCTGTTTCTGGAGAGCTTCCATTTTTAACATGAGTTCACTATGTGTGTGTGCACTCACCTCGCTTGCACTCTTGTTTGGACTATCACTACGTGTATGTGTATCGCTCAGTGTTTGCCTCACATCACTCGTGTTTAGCTCCTTATCTTCTCCAGATCCTGATGTTGTACCTGTATACACCACTAAAGCAGTTGAAGAGTCGAAATGCTCTTCTGAAGCCTGTGAAGGCATGTCCTCAACAAGTTTTACTTGAAGTGGCTCCGCTACTAACGTAGCTGCTCCGTGAATGGAGCCCCATCTCCCTCTAAAGAGTGGTTGCCTCTCAAACCCACTAGTGGATTCGAGACTTTCTCGTAAGAGAACTGGATGAAAGAAATCGAGCGGGGTCACCACCTTAGACAATGTATTGAATGGCTCTTGAGAGTCTGTGATGCCCCTTCGTACCTCTAAGGGTAACTGATGCTGCATCTAAAATGTCATGGTCCACAACATAGGTGGCATCCGACGAGTTTTCATCAAAAACATTTTCTTCAAGAAAAGTGCCCTCATGTGATTGTGTTTCTGCAAGTGGAGGTCCTGTTAGTGTGAGAGCTAGCAGTGTGCGAGAATCTGAATCTGAATCGGATGCCGTGGCTGTTCGGCGAATAGAATCACACGTTTGATCGAGTGTATCTAGAGATTCTTGGATAGCCATTTCAAAATCCATATCCCACTGAGAGGAAAAGGATGAGTCTGCAGTTGTCTCAGGTTCTGATCTCGATCTTTTATTAGGTGGAGACAGAGCTGCGGGTTCACTTGCACTTACACTTCTCCCCCTAACTTTTCTAACAGGTTTCTTCCTTTTTCGAAAATGACTGTTTGAGGAAGGTGAAGGAGAAACTGTTTGGGGCTCTAACTCAGCCTGGGTTTGAACCTGTGTGTTTTCAGGTTCATGGCCAATGTCCTAAAGTGTAAAACCACAATCATAGTCCGCCACAGATAAATCTAAAAGAGTAGTAGATATATTTATAGGTAGGAAATTAGAAGCTAAGGTTTGAGATATTACCTGTTGTTCTTCAGCTTCTTGTTCAGCATGTTGTGCAGCTTCAAGTAGTAGCTGCACTGAATCAGTTTCCATTGGCACTTGCTCTGATTCTTGTTCTGGTACTTGCTGAGCCTGTTCTGTGTTAACAATTAGATCTAAGATCTGACCCATGTAGTTTGGTCTCACCACTAGCACATTCTCAAATCTGGGATTGTTGTTGAGCCTTGCAAACAGAGCATTATGTGTAGATGGAGATGCTTGTACTGGACTATTCTGAAATAAGGCTTTATCTTCATTTAACAACAAGTCATTCATGAACAGCATTAGGAACCTTGGATAGTAGACTTGTACATTCTGTTCCCTGCTTTCTGGCTTACCCATTTTCCTGATTATTTCTTTCAGCACCAACTTCCCAAAATTTATTCTTCTATTGTGAGCCACTGAAAATCCTATGATTTGTAGCAAAGAAGAAATATTGTTGAAGTTGCTCTTTGTTGTAGGTGCAAACACCTTAGCCAATGTGTCGAAGAAATAGTCCCACTCATGTACTAACTTTGACTTAGTCAGTCTTACCAAATTGATTTCATCCTGGTACTGTATAGCATTAAAGAACTCAAGAATTTCTGGAACTGTAGATGGGTCAACAAAGTTGTCCAAAGGGAATTGCAGAATTCTATTCACATCATCTTCAGTTACCATATATTCACGTTCCCCAATGGTGAATGAGAATTGCACTCTGGCTCCAGTTGATCTATTTCTAGCAGTGCTGCATAATGCCCTTAATGCTAGAGTCTGTAATGGAGTGTCTAGGGTAATGGCAGTTCTGACCAATGAGTGTTCGTTCATAAAAATAATCCAGGGTCTAAACTTTGCCACTGTACAATTCTCCGGATTAAAAAATCCGACAAAATTAGTCTTAACAATCTCGCAAAAACCAGCCATTTTTTTAATATAATAATTAATCTGATTAATTAATTCACTTAATTAATTCGAAAATAAACACCAAACACCCCTTAACACCCAAAATTCGATTCAACCACAAAATCAACAAGCCTAGCCCTTAATCTTCACTAATCCAGTAAAATCAATCATAAATTAATCATAATCCACTAAACTCGGTCAACTCAGTCCGACTCAGTAGATTTTCACGAAAATTGGGCAGAGTTCTCCTAGTTTTGTTCGATTTAAATAGTAACAAGCAAGTGAACACACTTGTAAGAATCAAACAAGCAACTGAATCAGTTGTAAATATCGAAAATGAAAAGTTTTGCAGAGGTCCTGTTCGATTTTGTATGTAACCGTTTGTTGTGTGTGTGTATGGGTGCTGAATATGACTTAATCGATTTTAAAAGAAGTAATACCTAGCAAACTCTCGGTATGACTTATATGCTAAACACTCGGTATGACTTATTAACAAGTCATGCCGAGTTATTTTAAACAAATAAATAAATAGATAAAAATAGTTTGATTTCTCGGTATGACTTAAATAAAAAAAAATCTCGGTATGACATATTTGATTAAGACAAATCTCGGTATGACTTATGTAAAAAGCTACTCGGTATGACTTATTTAAGGTCATGCCGAATTCCCTTTTAAAAACATAAGTCATGCTGAAATTTTATTTTAATTAATGAGTCATGCTGAGTTTCAATTAAAGTCATCCTTAAAAGCAAAAACAAAAACAAAACATATAAAAATAGGAACAAAAAAAAAAATATATATATATATATATATATACATACATTAATTATTTCTAAGATCGAAATAATATATTGAAAACTTTATTCGACTTTTAGATTTAATTAATAAATTAGTAAAATAAAAATAAAAATAAATATATAAGTCATAATTTACAAAATTAAATAATTGAGGACATATCTATTAAGAATATTAATTTAATCTTAAGATAATTTTCCAAAAATTCATAAGCCCTAGGACTTTATTAATTCAAGTCTCATAAATTCTTTAAATATTAACATTTAATATTTATGAGCTTAAATTAATTCATAGCAACCAAAAATTAGCCATTATTTAACATCCCTAGTTCACTAACCAACTTTGAGAAAGTGGATTCATCAAGTGGTTTCGTGAAGATGTCGGGTATTTGATCTTCTGTGGGTACAAAGTGTAACACCATAGTTCCATTCATGACATGCTCTCGGATGAAATGATACCTTATGTCAATGTGCTTGGTTCGTGAATGTTGTACAGGATTGTTGGAAATAGCTATAGCACTTGTGTTGTCGCAGAAAATAGGAATTTTGTTCAACACAAGTCCATAGTCATTTAGCTGATTCCTTATCCACAAGATCTGTGCGCAACAGCTACCTGCCGCAATATATTCTGCTTCGGCTGTCGAGGTAGACACTGAGTGATGTTTCTTGCTATACCAGAAGATCAACCGTCTTCCTAGAAACTGACAGCTTCCAGACGTACTTTTCCTGTCCATCCTGCACCTTGCATAATCTGAATCTGTATAGCCTATTAGTTCAAAACTTGTATCTTTAGGGTACCAAATTCCAAGATTTGGTGTACCCTTCAGATATCTAAAAATCCGTTTAACGGCTATAAGATGAGATTTCCTTGGGTCTGATTGAAACCTTGCACATAAGCATGTTGCAAACATTATATCGGGTCTACTAGTAGTTAGATATAATAATGAGCCTATCATACCTCTGTAGCTCGTGATGTCAACTTTCTTACCAGTTTCATCTTTGTCAAGCTTGGTGGTTGTTGGCATTGGGGTTTTAGCCGGTGAAGAATCTTCTAGACTGTATTTTCTCAGAAGATCTCTTACGTACTTTGATTGGCAAATAAAAATCTCATCTTCCTTTTGCTTTACTTGCAATCCAAGGAAGAATGACAGTTCACCCATCATGCTCATTTCATATCTGCTCTGTATTAACTTAGCAAATCTTTTGCACAAGTTTTCGTTAGTAGAACCAAATATAATATCGTCAACAAAAACTTGGACAAATATCATATTTTTTTCATGCAATTTATAAAAGAGAGTTTTATCTATGACACCTCTAATGAAACCATTTTCCAGTAAAAATACAGAGAGAGTGTCATACCATGTCCTCGGTGCTTGCTTGAGCCCATATAGAGCTTTGAATAGAAAGTACACAAAATCAGCAAATTCTGGATTTTCAAAGCCAGGGGGCTGTTCCACATATACTTCATCTTCTAGTTCTCCATTCAGAAATGCACTATTCACATCCATTTGATAGACTTTAAAATTAGAATATGCTGCGAATGCCAGAAATATCCTGATGGCTTCAAGTCTTGCAACTGGTGCATAGGTCTCGCCATAATCAATTCCCTCTTCCTGAGAGTAACCATTCGCAACCAGTCTGGCTTTGTTCCTTATAACAATGCCATCACCGTCTAACTTATTCCTGTATACCCATTTCGTGCCAATAACAGATCTATCTTTAGGCCTGGGTACCAGTGTCCAGACTTCTTGTCTCTCGAACTGATTGAGCTCTTTTTGCATGGCAAGAACCCAATCTGGATCACTTAATGCGTCTTTAGTCTTCTTTGGTTCTTCTTGAGCTAGAAAAACTGAAAATAAACATTCATTTGAAGTTGCACTTCTGGTTCTAACTCCAACATCTGGATCACCTATGATCAATTTAAAAGGATGATCTCTGCTCCAAATCCTTTCCCTAGGTAGGTTTGATCTTGATGATTCGCCTCGAAATTCATTGTGATGTTGTGTTCTGCCAGTTGGTCCTTCATCTCCCCCTGAGTTGCTGTCAGGATGACTTGTTGATCCACCACTGGTATTAGTAGAATTTCCATTATTTCCACCACGGTTACCAGCCATTAACTCATAGGGGGTCTTCATATGATCTTTGTTGATCAGAGTTCGATTCTGGGTATAACATGTTGTGTTAACTTCTTCAGCCCAAAAGTAGATAGGTAAACCTGATTCACTTATCATAGTTCTTGCGGCTTCAACCAAGGTTCGATTCTTCCTTTCTACAACTCCATTTTGTTGCGGAGTTCTTGGTGCTGAGTATTGTCTCATTATCCCTTTTTCTGAGCAGAAATCAATCAGAACTTCATTCTTGAATTCTGTACCATTATCTGACCTGATTGTCCGAAAAAATAATTTTGAATACAACTCTATCAGTTTTACATGATCAATCACCAACTGTGGAGTTTCATCATTAGAGTTTAAGAATAAAACCCACGTATATTTGGTGAAGTCATCAACAATCACTAAGGCATATTTATTTCTGGACATAGACAAAATATTGACTGGACCAAATAAATCCATATGAAGCAGTTGCAGTGGTTCAGTGATATTCGTAGTGTCTGTTCCTTTGTGAGCTGCTTTCTTTGACTTCCCTTTTTGACATGCCTCACACAATCCTTCTTGTGTAAATTCCATTGGAGGCAGTCCTCTCACCAAATCCCTCTTGACTAGAGAGTTCATTGTTTTGAAGTTTAGGTGTGAGAGTTTCTTGTGCCATAGCCAGCTTTCTTCTGATGAAGCTTTTGAATAAAAACAGTTTGCTTCATCTTCAGTTCCTGAGTTGAGATCTGCTACGTATGAGTTTCCTTTCCTTACTTAACGCAAGGCTAGTCTGTCGTCTTTAGAATGAGCTATTAAGCACCTTTCTTTGATGAAGTTTACTTTGTAACCTTTATCACAAAATTGACTGACGCTGAGTAGATTGTGCTTAAGTCCTTTCACTAAAGAGACGTTTTCAATGATAACATTTCCAGTATTTAACTTGCCATATCCCGTAATCATTCCTTTGTTGTTATCTCCAAAGGTGACAATTGGGCCAGCTCTTTCAACAACGTCTGATAGCAGGGCTCTATCTCCGGTCATATGCCTTGAAGATCCACTATCCAGGATCCATATAACTCGGTTTACCTATTTAACTCCCTGCACATATCAAACGGATTAATTCACCTTCGGAGCCCAAAATTGATTGGGCCCGACATACTTAAAGAATTGACCTTTGTCTGCTTTGACAACAAATCATTTTCGAATAACATCATTATCTTCCTTGACTGATCCTACCTTTCTAAAAACAGTCTTAACAACTTTCTGTTTAGACTTAGGAATATATGATTCCTTCTTCTCAGGTGAAGGAGTCGCAATCTTGGATTTAGCAAATTTACTATTGATGTGCTGTCTAGGTGTCATGTTATCTTTCTTAGCTATCATGCGTTTAAAGTAAACAGTCATAGCATTAAAAGCACATATAATACAATTCATTATACCACAAGGTTTATGGAAAGCATCAATAGTAGGCATGTTATTCAATACAGTAGGGGGCTTAACAGATTCTACTTCAATTTTATCAGCAGATTTGAAGTTTTCAGTAGAATGAAATTTATTATTACTGTTCCTACTATTAACAAACGTGTTGGGTTTGTTCATTTTATTCTTTAAGTCTTTTGCACCTACACCAGGTCTGGGGGAATCAGAAGTTCCCACATCTTTCACTGGTATCTCCGGTGCACTCTTCTCTTTCTGGACATTAACTCTTTTTATGTCCTTAACCTGTTCTCATCTCTTCTTCTCTTCCTCGAGATCCTCTAACTGCATTTCATATGCAATCAATATGGAGCTCTCAAGGATGGGTTCAGCTATCGGTGTTATGAAGAGAGGTTTTGGTGTGTCTTTAACAACATGTGGGATACCCCTTTCTACAGCACTTTTTCTGAAGGGGGTTATGTTGCTTGGCTTTCCTACAGATTTATTGTACTCGAAGCCTATTCCAACTTTACGACTTATTTCTTGTTGGTCAACTAGGTTCTTTACAATATATGAGGAATTCTTATATGCAAGACACTTTTTCTTTTCTTCTTCTATCTGGTTTTTGAGATTGGTCTCTACTACAACATGACAACTGACTTTACTGACTTGAACAACTAAGTCCTCAGTCAACTTGATAGTCAACTTGTCATGATTTCTTTTTAACTGTTTAAGAACTTCAGTCTCATCACTAACTCTTTGACTTTGAGTCTGAGTTTCTTAACCTTATCTCTTTCGCCATCTAGTTCTTTTCCTAGCGGAGCAAACATCTTAGGGCACAAAGGATTTACCTCTATTCCTCCTTGACGGGTGGGAGATAGTGATTCCTCGGATGAAGCCATAAGAGCAAGATTTCCCAGCTCTTCCTCATCATCATTATCTGAGTCATCCCAGCTTTTGCCCTCTGCCAGATAGGACTTTCCCTGATGCTTTTTCACGAGCGCATCATACTTCTCTTTGAGCTCTTCGTAAGACTATCTCTTTTTCCCTTGCTTAGGCTTCTTGCACTCAGTTGCGAAGTAGCCTAGCTCATTACAGTTGAAGCAACGAAACTTGCTTCTATCAACTAAGCCGGTCTTGTAGCCGCTTTTTGATACTGCTGTCGAAGAACCTCCTTTTTGGAATCTTCCAAAATTAGGCTTAACTCTGAATGAGGAGTTTCTTCAGAATCTCATGTTGCCAAACTTCCTGGCAACCATAGCTAGAGATTCATCTTCCAGCTGATCTAGTTCTTCCAGCGAGTAGAACTCACCATCTTCTTGTTTGTCAGAAGTATGTCCAAATTCTGGAACCACATACTCTGTTGAACTATTAGAAGATGCAACAACCTTCGCTTCTACTTTCTCTGGTGCTTCTACCATTAATGCCTTGGAGGAACTCAGTACCTTACCTCTTCCGTATATCTCTCTGGTTTGGATTTGTTCCAGCTCATAAGTCTTTAAAACTCCGTAGAGTCTTTCTAGGGTTACTTCCTTCATGTCCCTAGATTCCCGGATAGCTGCAATCCTGTGTTCCAAATGCTCGGGTAAGGTCAGTAAAAACTTCCTGTTTACCTCCTGGTTCTGATAAAACTTTCCATTCATATTGAGCTCATTTATCAGTTTGTTTAGTCTTTGAAACACCTCAGAGATACCCTCTCCAAGGTTGGATCTAAACTGCTCATATTGGGAGGTCATGATCTCCAGTTTATTCTCATTTACTTCTTCAGTTCCCTCATTGATAATTTCAATTTTTTCCCAGATCTATTTTGCATTTTTGCAATTGACTACTTGATTGTACATTACGTAGTCCAGGGATTCAATTAATATGAGCTTCAGGTTATTATCAAGGGATACAGCTTCTGCTTCTTCATCTGTATAGTCTGCCAGACTTTTCAGAAACTGTCTGTGGGGGATTACGGCCCCATCTACCGTATGTTCGAGAATAACTGATATAGGGGGCTCAACACCTTTGGCCATGACTAATGCGTACTTGGGATTTGCAATACCGATAAACATTAGCATTTTATGTTTCCACAAATTGTAGTGTTCTCTGTCGAACTGTGGAATTTTGATACTAGTCACTTTCTGGGTACTCATCTTAATAAGATTTAAAAATTAAGTGTTTCAAAAAATATTTTAATTTTTGACTGAAAATAATTTTTGATCAAAAATAATTTTTAGAAGAAAAAAATTTATTTCGAATTAAAAATAATTTTTGATGTCTGTATGAGTTGCGGAATTTTTGGTTTGGATATGATAAAAAGATATCAACCAGCTTTGATACCAATTATTGGTCCCTGATATTGTAGAAGGGGGGTTGAATACAATATCTGAAAATACTCGCGAATTCAGATTAAGAATATAAAGTTAAATTTAATCCTGAAATATTAATTTAGGTGAAATATTGTTCAAGTAGAATATCTGATTTAAACTTGAAAAGTATTACAGAATTAATATAGTGAATAGTGTTTATATCTGATAAATTGTCTAGAATGATTTTGACATGACTTGTTCGGGTTTAACAATTTATATTCCAAACTGAGCACAGAAATCTGTGAATATTACAAAGCATACAAATTTCTGAATTTGAATGTTTGAACAACTTGGAAAAATGAAGACAATCTCCTCATATTTATAGAGGTGGAAAGCCAGCATGACTTATCTCAATTTGACCCTTTTTCACCTAAAATTAACACTTGTATGACTCATAAAAAGGCTGGGCATGACTTATAATGGTCGGTATGACTCATATTAGAATTCAGTATGACTCACTACAAAGGTGCTCGATATGACTCATTGCAAGTGGCTTCGGTATGACTCATAATGATTATCTCGGTATGACTCACTAATGATTAGCTCGGTATGACTCATGTGTAAGTCATATTGAATCATTTCTTTTATAGTAAATCAATTCTACTTAATTTAATTAAATAATTTATGAATTAAATTAAATTCAGACTTGAATTAATTTAATTAAATAAATTAAATAATTAACTTAATTTTAATTATAGAATTAAAATACTATTAGGACTTAATTAACTCTGTAGTCCGTTTCAGTCTTTTGTCATGGAACCACTTCAGCTTGATGTTGAATATTTATCAATTGAAGTTGACACACAAATGTACTGTCTGCTTCATTTGTGCCATACTCTAATAAATATTCTTCATGTCTTTTAACATTTAGAATTAGTGGCCTTCTGTCTTTGCTTAGCTTTTTTGTCTTCTTTTTCTGTTCTTCTTCTTCTGGAATCTTCGTGTAGTAGTCACTTAAAATCTTCTGAATCTTCTGAATTCTTATGAAATTACTACTTGATTATTTTCCACTGACGCTTGAACATATTAATGAACTTCTTCAGTGTTGAGGAGTAGGTTCAACTGAGTACTTTTGATTCTTTGGATTCTTCGTGACTAGTTGACTTTCTCCGTCTTGATTCCTGTTTGATATTTATTATTTACCGCTGTTTCTAGATTGAGTTGAGTTGTCATCTAATTATTACAAATAGGCCTAGTTATACGCCTTTCAAAGTCCAATAGTTTTTTAATATGGGCTTTAAACTCTTTTTTTTACTAGATTGGCTTATACTAACAAATCTCGTGATAAGACAGAGTCGAACCCAAAACGTGGAATGAGAGAGGATAAACATTTTACCACTTGTGCTATTCAATCGTGCTCGGGCTTTAAACTCTTAATTTCGTTGTTCAATGTATTTTAGTTTGGGCCTTTTTTGGTTTAGTACTTTAATGTAAACGAACCCAAAGACTAAAATGAAAAAAATTGAAATCTTAGCGATCAGCTCAGTCGAAAGTTTGTGAATAACTTGAACTCAACTCGCTGACCCAAACTCGATACTAATCCAACTCGACTCAAGAGTTTGTGAATCACTCGAACTTGAATAGTTTGTTAACGAACTTGAGTTCGAACAAAAAAATTGTTCGATAAAATTATCGAGTTTAGCTCGACTTGGTAGAGAAAAAATCAAACTCAAATTCAATATAAAAAAAATTTGACTCGGACTCGACTGAATGCGTTTACAACACTATTTTTAACATATATTTCCATTTTATTTATTTATAAGGCTAGTAGTGCTATATGCGGCACACTTATAACTATTTCTTCCTTATTCGATAATAATATTGTTAAACGACACAATGCTACACGATGCACTTATAACAAATATTCTTATTTTACCGGAAGGTGTTGAATTAGTTCTTAGTGACAGAATTTCTCCCGAGATAAAAGAAAATGTTATAATTTCATTCCAAGGGACTCTTATATTATATTAAGGTATTTTTATTACTTTGTGTTTTTGTGTTTTTTCTTACGTTATGTTAAATAATGATCGGTGTCTTTTATATTAATTAAAGAGGTGTGTTTTATCATTACACTTTTGAATTTGTTACAATTTTTTGAAAGTTTTATATATTTTGGGAAAAAATTATTCATAACATATTTCAGATTTTCATCACGTTAATTATTCCTAAATTGACATATTAAAACTTTAGACAAATCTAATTATATCTAATTTAAAATAATAAATTCTAGTTATAATCTAAATGGATCAAATTTAAATTAAAAAATATAATTTTTTTTCTAAAAACAGAATATACTAAAAAACAATCATTCAAACTTCTTTTATTCCCCCTTTTCTTTCCTTCTCTTTTCTTTAACAAAAATCACCTCGCATATCAGACATGTGAGATTTGATTTTTACGAGTATATATTTGTGTTTATTTATTCCTTATTTTAAAAAAAATTCTACTTTACCCTTCTAGAACCTAGATACACTAAAGACAAACAATATTTATTTCAAAATCGATGGAATAATACGTATACATGTTATGCCAATTAACATAGGAAAAGATCACTTTAGGATCATTAAATAAAAAGTATTTTCGTAATTTCAATGAGAGTCGACCTCCGACCCTAATTAGCCGCCACAAAGTAAATGCAGATCTATTCTTTTTTTCACCAATCAAGCATTCTTCCTTCTCGTCTTCTTTTCTCTCATCTAATCACCGTAATTCTTATTTTTCCTTTAATAAGTTATCCTTCTTTTGTGAGAATTGTTGATGTACCCAATTTTTTGGGTGTTTGTTTGTCCTCTTTTTGGAGTGGTTGATATGTTTAGGTTTTTCTTGATTTGTTGTTTTGTCTCTTTGAGAATGATTCAATTGGTGTTTTGGGAGATTTGGAAAGCCCGTATCGACGCTGGGTCGGTGGTAGAAATTATAAAATCTCACATTTCACAACGGAAGATTGTTCATATTATGATGACATCAGTTCCTCCAATTTCTGAACATTGGACTACAACTGAAATTAATTGTGTGAAGGTCAATTGTGATGCTGCTGATTTTAGAGATAATATTGGTTGGATTTCTTGGAAATCCATTGTAAGCATATTTATTTCAAAGAATATTTCTATTCAATATGTTAAGCGATCTGGAAACAAAACGACTATTTGTTTAATTCATTTATTTGTTTTACAACTAGGTTGCATTGTCAATTTGAGGGTTTGTCTCAGCTATATTTGGTCTTTTCATTGAAAAGCATAATATTTTTGTCCAAAAAAAACAACAGCAAAGGACCCACAGTCATTTAGAATTGTACACGTAAAAGTGTTGTCATGCCTTAGTGAGGTAATCCACTTAATAAACATTTAATCTAACGATAATCAATCTAATGAAGTACTAATTTTCTTTTATAATTAAACCTAATGAGATAGTCTAAAATAATGCTAAATTAAGCAATTAGTTCTACTTTAGAGGGGACAATAAATTATTTTCTTAATTTAACAAGGTATCATTTGAGAATCAGCATGACGTCACAAATTACAAACAAATGTACTAATTAATAATTGTTTTTTTGCTAATTTGGTTATATATATATTTGATAAAAGAAGTGACAAAGAAGTCACCTGACTCTCGATGAGTAATGTCACATAAGGTAGTGGGACAAGCCCACACAACGTTCAGCTTAAGTACTGACTTAAGCAAAGAAACTTAACAACTTAACAACTTAAACCGACATAATTCAAACCAACATTAACATCTAAACAAACAAGTTAATAAACTAAGATATGGAGTTTCCTGTTAAGGGGATCCATGGACAGCAACACCAGCATCCAGGCTTTCACCACCTGGTAGCCTTAGCATCATTCGGGTTCTCCAAGCCATCAACAATCAAGTGATGGGTTAAATATGAAAGGGGTCACTCAAGTGAAAATCATATATCACTTTAATCACTGATCTAAACAGGGTATCATTTGAATCACTAAAATAATAATAAATATCAAACATATACCTCTAAATGTGTTCTCAAAATCTGGATATATTATTTAAAATACTAGAATTCATATCTTTTCATTTGGTTGCGTTATCATTTAAAAAAAATGTGCAGAACTCAATAAAATATTACTTTTACTTTCCGACCACATATTTAGAGGTATTTATTTGATATTTACTATGACTTTAGTGATTCAAATGATACCACATTGAGATTGGTGACTAAAGTGATATATGGTTTTCACTTGAGTGACCACTTTGCCCATCGCCCACATTCTCATCCATAAGGCTCAAGAGCTCCACCTATAGTAGAAGCCATGTCAACCTGCATAATATCCTCGTTAGCAATCAAAGGTTGAGCAAAAATTTCTTGATCTGATTTGTTAGACGGCTCATCACGATATCCACCTGATTCGTTAGACGGCTCATCACGATATCCACTAGAGTTAGAGGTTTCTAGAAGAGGGCAATTAAAGATGAACCCTGTGAGCATACGAGGTTTCTCGGGTGGAAACAGACTAGCTAGTTGAGGGCAGACAAGGACAAAGTGCTTTGGAGAGAAACAAAAGTCGCAGTAGTGAAATTGCTAGTATAGGACCTTGACAAGAGCATTGTTATCAGCATGATGAGCATACATAACAAGTTTGATAGTGTTTGGCCAAGGATCCATCACTCCCAACGTAATTAGCATCTCAGCCTGAAGCATGGGTTCACATTTAGAAACAACATCATAAGTAGCAGGGGACATAGCCACAAATTGTCCAACAGCAAAGCTAATAAGAAATAATGCCTTGACAGTCCAGTAAAGGAACAACACATGAACAAACTTAACCCATATGCTAATTTTCTCAATAACATTAACACCACGAGAACTATAGGAACAAATTCAAACCAACTGCGAAGACGAAACAAATGACCACTAATTTCAAGAGGACTATGCTTAAGTGCTCTATCTACACATTTAGAATCCTGAAACCTAAACACTAGAAACCCACCATAATGCCTGTACACGATAACTAAGCCAACTAGACCATACAAATTAAGTGCAGTTTTTTGAATAACATCAAAGTCAAAACACTAATCATCTGTAAAATCATAGCAGCAATTTTTCCGGAGTAAAGAAGATGAACACAAAAAATTAGGAAAACAAGAGGGGAACCATTTAAAAAGGGGGTCATAGTGTAAGAAGAGGGGAAAACCGAGAGGTAGAGAAGGCAAGGAGGCGGGGAAGAAGGGAAAAAAGTAAAACAGGAGAGAAGGGGGGTCGACTCTGATTAGAATATCCCATCGAGATTGTTTTAAATTATGAGTAAATTTTACAATTAATAATTGCTGTGATCATTAACTTTTGGTATTTGACTATTGACCGCAATATTTTCTAAAAAAATTCTACCCATAAACACTAAACTGAATTTGTCAGAACCCCCCCTCCTCCCAGTGTACAAAAACAAGCCGGAGCGGGGCAAATACGTAATAAAGTGAAAAAGAGTGTCGGTTACTTAATTCAGTTCCAAAAATACATTACATTACATTAATAATTAATGCAAGTATCTGGTATGTTTGGCGGGTACACAAACAGACTTGGACTAAAAAAGAACATAAAGTGTTTGGAGTTCACATTAAAAACAGACCAAAACTCACCCCCCATCCCTCCTCTCTCTCTCTCTGGAGAGAGACTCAAACACAAACCTTTGATGTATACATACATACATACGTAAGTATTATTAGTACTCCTATTTATATTTCTATAATTCTATTCTCTACGTTTCACTGTACATATTTATCTGTCACTCTTTTCATCACCGATCGTTTCAAATCACTGTGTGCAAGTGTGTTTGTATATTTATAGTGTTCATTTTGTAAAGGTAGTGTGTGACTGTGTGAGAGAGAAAGCTTTTTAGCTGCCTAGATATTTGTATGGAGTTGTACGGACATGGTAGAAATGGGTCACAGACGAATCAATGGGCTGCACCGGGTCAGGAAACTGGACTTGAAGGTTTGTTTGAATTTGTGTTTGTTATTGTAGTGTGTGTGTGTGTGTGTGTGTGTGTGTGACTCTAGGGTTTTGAAATTTGTGGTGATTTGTGATTGTTTTGTGAATGTAGAATCTATGATGCGGTTAGGGTTGTTAGGCAGAGAGTTCTATCCGGAGAGAGGAGGTGTGCCTAATTGTGCTTACTATATGGGGACCGGTTCCTGTGGATATGGTAACAAATGTCGGTACAATCATCCCCGTGATCGTAATTCGGTAAGTCTATGCTTGCATTTAGGATGTAATTTAGGGGATTTAACGTTGTTATTTTTGTGCTCTTGGTTTTAATTTGCTAGGTGTAGTATGGCATATACCTTTTACCTTTTTATTGTTGAATTTGGGGTTTATGTTTAGTGTTACTATAAAGTATAAATTTAAGTTTTAAAAGTGTTTGTTGGAATTTATGTAGCATTTATATCGTGCATAAAATAGGTGTATAAAGTAAAGTTTCCATAAACTTGCTACCAGTTTTTCATGTTTAATTTTGGTCGCTCATGCTAATATTAGATTGTAGATCCAACTGAGGTACCACATTTATATTCAAGGTCTTTGTAATAATTTTTCCATTTGATATATATGTGTGTGTGTATTTGTTCAAATCCAAAATTTATATAATCCAAGTATGTAATTTATATGTGCGAGTTGGTTTTAATTTGCTACCTGAAGTTGAGTTGATACTTCATCCTTTTATTATCGTCTAATTGGCAATTTTCATGTTTACTTTTAGTTTTAAGTTTAAGGTCAAAATCTTGTAAAAAAAAGTTTAAGGTCAAAATGTTTTCGGTTGGATTTTATCTCGAGGGAAAGTTGATGTAGATGTAGCTGGTGCCATATCGATTACCTATGGCATTTATTTCGTTCATAATATAGGTGTACAATGTGCGGTTTCAATGGGCTTGTGTACCCAATTTTTCATGTTTGTCATCTCATTTATGCTTATTATTAGATTGTAGATCTAATTGGGAGACTAATATATTGGGTCTATATCTAATACAAACTTTTTCAAAATGCAATCAAACGAAACCTGTTAAATCTTTGTTATATATGTGTTGATCCTTTATGCATTTATATGTGTTTGAGCTTCATAAATTATATTTAATAAACATGAAATTAATCATTAATATATTTTTCCGAATTATAACATAGAAAAGTGGCCCTGAGGTCATCCTCAGGAATGTAACCTGAGGTTATATTAGCTTCTAGTACAATTTCCGAGTGGCGGTTTTGTAAATATTAAAGTCACCCCTCTGCATTTACATAAATACCCTTATAGTTATTTTAGAAAATATTCTAACCTCAGGGTGTTACCTCAAGCCCATTATAACATTGTAAATATATTCATATACTAAGGTTCAACACATATATAACTAGGGTTATCAGGGTTAGTGTTGAACCCTTGTTATATATGTGTTGAACCCTAATTATACAAAAACTCCAATTAATAACAAAAAATGTCCCCTTATGTTTTGTAATAAAAGAGTAATGTTTTTTCATTTATTTACAAAATTTACACTTAATATAACCAAGGTTCAACATGTTGAATTTTTTTTGTATTGATTGTATTTTAAAAAGTTTGTACCGAACTGCCCCCCCCCCCACGCACACACACATAGGCATTTGTGTATGTGTGTGGTTGATATCCGATTCATGTATGTAACCTAAATGTTTGAGTTGTTTATCACGTGCAATGTGTATTTGAGTTGATACTTCGTACCTTTATTATTGTGTAACTTATAGTTTTATGTTTAGTTTTTCAATGGGCCTGTGTACCTAGTTTTTCATGTTTATTTTGTTTTTATGCCTATTATTGGTTGTAGATCTAACTAAGAGGCCACTTTTATTCAAGCCCTTTGCATTGATCTTGCCCTTTGATATGTATTATATATCTTCGTGTGTGTGTTTGCGTGCATCGGTCATGCAATACATGTATGTAATCTATAGGTTTCAGTTGGTTTTAATTTGTTATGTGTAGTCGAGTTAATACTTCATACCTTTATTATTGTCTAATTAGCCGTTGGGTTAAATTTGAAGTCAAAAAATGTTCAGTTTGATTTTGTATAGGGAAAAGTATTTATAACTATAGCTATGTCGGTAATTTACAACATTTATTTCGTGCATAAAACATATGTACAATGTGTTGTTTCAATGGGCATGTTTACTTTGTTGGTTATGCCAATGGTTAGGTTGTAGATTTAAGTGACACACCACTTCTTATTCAAGCCCTTTGCATTGATCTTTCCATTTGACGTGCACGTGTGTATGTCATGCAATCTATGTATTTTATATCTTGGGTTGGTTTTAATTTTCACCTTCATACCTTTATTATTGTCTAATTTGTAGTTTTAATTTAACCATAGTGTTAAGTTTGAAGTCAAAAAGTGTTTGGTGGGATTCTCTCCAAAGGGAAAAGTGTATATATAGCTGAATCTCTATTAGCTATCTACATCATTAATTTCATTATTAATTTCATAAATAAAATAGGTGTAAATTTTGTGGTTCAAGTGTGCTAGTGTACCAACCTTTTCATGCTTATTTTGTTGTTTATGCCTATCATAAGGATGTATATCTAACCGAGAGACCACATTCTATTTAAGCTCTTTTCATTGACCTTGCCATTTGATTTGTATGTGTAGTCGATCCCAAATCTGTGATAATCTATTAGTTATCTACTTATTCCACATATAAATCACAAAATAACGCAACCTATGTAGACCCGACGATTTAGTACACTGCAGGAAACGACATGAAAATGTATTGTTTATGTTTACATTTTGAGTACACAAAATGAAAGTACACGGACATGGAAGTACACAACCTAGATTTAGTGTTTTGGTACACGACACTAAAGTACATGACATAATAAATTAATAAAATAATAATTTGTAATATATATTAAAACATAATTTGTAGTATACAATTTGATCTTAATAGTAGAATTTTATAAATAAAACAAATATAATATCAATTGATATGTAATTAATTAATTATCAATATATAAAAATAATAAAATATAAATATAAATTTATATTTTATTTTTATCATTTTGTGTACAATCCGTGTAATTTTCGTGTCGTGTATTTTTGTGTACACAAAAAGTTCGTGTACTTTCGTGTCATTTCATTTTTTCGTGTCAATGCTCGTGTTTGGGTTTGAGGTACGGGAATTCATTTCGTGTCGTATTTGTGTTTCAGGTACACAACACGAAAGTGCACCACACGAAAAGTACATGACACGACACAAATTGCCATGTCTAATGACAATATCATATAAAAAAGCAACTAATACTCATCATATAAATAATGTGCGGATTTGGTAACAAATGTCGGTGCAATCATCCTTTTGAATTTAACTCGGTAAGGCATGATAAATGTGTTTGCATGTAATAAATAAATTAGGGGATGTAATGTTATTTTTGTTTTGTTGATTTTAGTTTTCTGTGTAGTTTAGTTAATACTCTGTACCTTTCTTATTGTCTAATTTGCAATCTTATCTTTAGTTTTGGTACTAAGTTTAAGGTCAAAAAGTGTTAGGTGGAATTTTGTCTTTAGGGAAAACTATATGCAGCTGATGTTGTATTGGTTATCTATAGCATTTATTTAGATCAAAAATAGGTGTAACAAGTGCAGTTTCCATGGACTTGTGTACAGAGTTTGTCATGTTTGTTTTTTGTTATTTATGCCTATTATTAGGTAGATTTAAACCGAGACACCACATTTTGCTCAATCCCTTTGTATTGATTTTTCCATTTGATTTATATATGTAACCAAATCCAAAATCTATATTAATCTTTAGTTCTTCCCTTATTCCACAAATAATTCACAAAATTAAGACAACCTATGATATTGACAATATCATATAAAAAGATAAAATTAACTAAATACTCGATCACATCCGATGTTGATTTTGATAGAGTATATGAATATCTAATAATGCAACATATACACATAATGCTCGGTTACAGTTCCAATTTACCTCTAGGCAATTAAGGCACGTGTTCAGGTCCCTACTCCCTAGTTAAAAGAAAGGCCCCACATTTTTATCGTTCCTTATTTAGTGGTAGTATCAAGTTTTTAACCTTTGAGTTGGTTGTTCAGTTCTTACATTTGTCTAGCTTAAGTCATAATAATTTGTTCTTCATTATTCTTATACTTAACTCTAACTTTCTTTATTTTATATCTTAATAATTTAAATATGGATATAACAAATATTTTTAAGAGAAATGCAAGAGCCCCAAAAAAATTCCCAAAAAAGTTTCCCCCCCAATTGATAGGTGTCACGTTATTATTACTGGTCTCTTTCAAATATTAGTGGACCCCCTGTATGCATATATGCACTAATTAAAATTTACCATGTGTCATTGGGGAACAAATTTGGGGTCTATAGCATTGCTCTTTTTTTAAACTAAGATCAAAATTTGCTAGATGGAGTATCAAAATTTTGGAGCTAATATTTAGTAATGTGTAGAACACATTTTTATAGTATGCATGATCTACTACATATGAGAGGCATATTTGGAGCTTATTTCATAATGTTTGGAGCTTATTCAATACAAGTTTGTAAATAGCTTTCCAATATCATCCTTTTATTTGTTATATCCAGTGTTGCCTCTTCTTCACATACACATTAGATATTTGCACTAATTGTGGGTAAAAGTAGCAACAAATTATAGAATTTGAATTTTCTTAATATGGGCGAAATTTTCAAAATAGATTATTAAAAGGGGACGGAGGGAGTATCTTTCTTAATTGGGTTATTAACATATTTTCCCTTGAAGTATGTCCGTTTGGACACATCAACCATTAAAGGTATAATACCTGATTATATGATCTTTAAACTACAAACCAAATGTATAATACTATTATTTATATATACGTATATGTATACATATAAATGTATGCAACTATATATGTATGTATATGCTTTCAACACACTACATAACACTTTACAATCACAATTGAAAAGTCCTGCTTGATTGCCTAAATTGATTATGTAATGCTTGAAGATTCTGACCAAAATTAGTTATCAAAATCCGACTATTTTTAAAATTCAGCTAGGGTGTTTTTGGGGGAAAATAATGAAAAGGTTCAAACTATACAGAAGCCAAACTTAAAGTGCTAAATTGAACGTTGTTTTCCTTTGAGGGTTCATGTGTACAAATGAGCATATTTCAAGGGCCAATATGTTAATAATCCTTCTTAATTTGTGTTTGTGTTAACCAACAAAATATTAAAGACGCAATCCTCCTCATTTCCCTTTACATAATTTTAAAAGAGAAAATAAAGCTGTTCTGTAAATTTTAATATATACAACTCCAGTTAGAAACATATAGTTCTTTGATGTGCATACTTCCCTACTTCTTGCTCTTATAGTGACACATAGGGGCGGTCTGCGAGCTCATATCTTTACTTTTGGCTTTTCTTAATAATACAGGCGTATTCGGTTCAGATTGGTGGAATTGTAAGGACTGCAGGAGACGAGTTTCCAGAGAGAATAGGGGAACCTGAATGCCAGGTTAATTGCTTCAAGATTAAGTGGTTTAGTCATTCATTCTTGACAAATTCTAGTCCTCATTAATCATTCTTCAAGTTTTAGTTTCACTATCCACATAATGCACTATGTTCTTATTCTGCAGTATTATTTAAGGACTGGGACTTGTAAATTTGGTGCGACCTGTAAATTTCATCACCCCCGAAATGGAGGTGGATCTTTGAGCAATGTACCAGTAAATATATATGGATACCCATTACGACCGGTAATTATATTTTCGCATATAATAATTTCCCTTTTTTGTGAGGACATGTATATATGAATATAACCCTGATTAAGCGTTTCCGAACAGGGTGAGAAAGAATGCTCCTACTATTTGAAAACGGGGCAGTGCAAATTTGGTTTAACTTGTAAATTTCATCATCCTCAGCTGCCTGGTATATCAGTTCCAGCATCTGTACGTCCATTTTATCCAGCTGTGCAGTCTTCACAACCTACTGAACAGTATGCAGGAGCAACAACCAGCTATAGGGTTCCAAGACTGCCGTTATTGCCGGGGTCATATGTATCAGGTGCTTATGGTCCCCTGCTGCTTCCCCAAAGTGTGATGCCTATTCCAAACTGGAGTCCTTATTCGGTATGTTTGTTTGTTAATTGCTTAGAGAACATAACACATTTATGACTATCTTTCTTATTGTGTGCTAAACTACATGATATAGGGACCTGTAAGCCCTGTAATGTCTCCTGGTGTTCAACCTTCAGTTGGAGCAGCTTCTCTATATGGTGTGACACCACTATCTTCTTCTGCTCCTGCATTTGCTGGACCTTATGCTCCTTCACCCTCTTCAGCTGGTCTGTCAAGCAATAGCCAGAAGGAACACCTATTTCCAGAGCGACCTGGCCAAACTGAATGCCAATACTATATGAAAAACGGGGACTGTAAATTTGGATCGTCTTGCAAGTATCATCATCCCCCGGACTGGGCTGTATCAAAGACAAATTGCATTCTCAGCCATGTAGGACTACCTTTGCGCCCGGTATGGATAATATGCTTGGGACTATTTTATTCTACAAATCATAAGTTTCTACTAGGTCTTAGCATCTCACTTTGGCAAAGGCAAAATTTACTTTGGCAAAGGCAAAATTTACTTTGTCAAGTAAATCGAGATTCACATGAACTTCTGAAGTTCTTTCTTTATGCAAAGCCTTTCCGGTAGAGGTACTTTGTATTCAGATTCCTCAATACATTTCTGGCTTAAATACAATTATAACCCTGCGTTTTCAACAATATACAATTAAAACCTTCTATTAATATATTTAGTAAATTTAACCCTATGTTTTTGAACTACATACAATTGAAACCTTTTTTAAAATAATTAGTAAATTTAACCCTATGTTCTTAACTATTTACAATTAAAACCTTTTTTTTAAACATTTAGTAAATTTAATCTTGACTTTTTAATTTCGGAATAAAATAAACCTTACGACCACATTTTGAATAAATACTCGTCAAATGCACTATTGTCAATTTTTTTTGTATAGTATTATCTAAGCATAATATATATATATATGCAATTATTAGGGTTTTTTCTTATAAAATAGATATTTAAATGTTTTTTCTATATTAATATGTCTATATGTATAATATATTATATATGTTCAATACAATTTTAATATGTGTTTATATTATTCACTCTTGCCATCACACTTCCCCTTCAATATATTCATGAATGTTCATCACTGAATTTAATTTATTTTCAAAAATACTCTTCTATAAATGCCATAAATTGAACCAAATTTGGGTAAGGTTTATTTTATTTCAAAAATAAAAAGTCAAAGTTAAATTTACTAAATGTTTTTAGAAAAGGTTTTAATTGTAAATAGTTAAGAACATAGGGTTAAATTTACTAATTATTTTAAAAAAAGTTTCAATTGTATATAGTTCAAAAACGTAGGGTTAAATTTACTAAGTATATTAAAAGAGGGTTTTAATTGTATATTGTTGAAAACGCAGGGTATAATTGTATTTAAGCCTACATTTCTTAGATACGTTAATTTGGAAGACTAACTTATAATCTACTAATCTCGATTATGGATTCTAGGTTTTCAGTGGTCACTGGCTCTTACTTGGTTCAAACAAGTACAAAGATCCCAAAAATCGATTTCCCTATTTGTAATCTATATGAATGTAAATTAATAGTTCCCCAAAAGACCTGCTTCGTGTCTTGTTAGATATAGGTGTGAAGTTTATGAGAAGGCTTATTATATAATTATCTTTTTCCATGATAGTATGATTCTTAATTCAAATAAAGAGTAAGAGTTAGTGCACATGTAGTCTCTATGCTGATACAACAGTTCATTTCAACTTCAATACAGAAAATTATAATTTAGGCTTACTTTAAGTTTCCATTTTTTGTTTTTTTTTGTTTTGATAGCACATTTAGCGATCCTTGGGTAGATTTAGAGAAGATAGAGTATTAGATAAGAGTAGTTAAATGGAAGGCTTTACTTTAATATTTTATTTGCAGCTGCAACATCCATACTTTTGTCAGATTTGAACACTAGGAAAAGCCAAGATAGTGATTTTTTTAGTATAGCTTATTAGCTAATGAGTAGTATCCATTCTCAAATAATTCTCGAGTGAGGGAGAATCGAACGATAAGCCCTTACCACTGGGCTATCCTGTCACCCTCAAGATAGTGATTTGAATAACTTTGAAAGTATAATAATTAGTGATTGGAGCAATAAGATGCCAACTTCTCAGGGTGTTCCAGAATGAACCACATCAAAATCATTGAAATTTGAAAATCTCTAGTTTCTGTCAAATGTGTCAATCCATGTTGCAGGGTTTTGGAACTAGTTTCATATATTTATATATTCACACCTTAGCTAGACAAACAGAATGAAGAACAAATAATATGATTGTTCAATGGATGTGTAACTGTCACTGATATATTCAATGCACTGTATCTGAGTGGATATTTTTCATGCAAGTCCTATATGATTATTCATATCTTCCTGCTATATTTGATATAACTTTTTAATTAAGAAGTTCTGACTTCTTGTGCTGCTGCTTTATTCGAAATTATGGACCTACTAAGGTATAGTACTCTTTCTGATCTGTGCCAATGGTATAATACCCTTTCAGGAGGCTTTATATCTAGAAGAAAAAAACACTATTTGTTCCTCTAATATTATTTATTCTCTCTTGTTATTTTATTTATTTCTATATATCTATATAAAAAAACCGTTTGAGAAATGATGTTCTAGAATTTTTATAGTGGTCCTACCTTTGAGAGAATATATATATACTACTGAACTTTAGTTATAAAGTCTTATGCAGTTGAAGAGGATTGAGGCTCGATGGGTAGTCAATAGTGGTTCCATCACTCACCTTTGTGTTTCATCCTTTCTTGCGTGTGAGAAATCTTGAGAGGTCAGATGCATTACTGGTACTTGTGAGGCAATTACGCTCTTGTATCAAGTGCTCTTGTAATACTTTTCTGACAACTGTTACCAGTCTAATTGACTTGCTGATACATTCAAGTTGCCTTTTAGATATTCGTATGAAATGCAAATTAGATTTAAAAAAACTATGAGATAGAGAAAGCAGGAGTTAGGTAAAAACAAACTTCAACGTAGTATAAGTTTTTTCATAATTGAAAATTGATGGTACCAAATAATCTTTAGAGAAGATAAGAACTTTTTGTCAAGAGCCAATTGATCTGTTTCTCCAGGAGTGCAATCTTATTCTTTAGGTTTTCTTTTTTTGAAAATGCAAAGCTTTCCATTACTAGCAATCTTTTAAGATTACATCAAGAAATTCAGGGGAGATATTCTCACTCCTGATAGTACGATCAGCTACAAAATAGGATGCTCTAGCAAGGAAGTGAGCAACACCATTCGCAGGCCGTCTAATAAATAACACTGAAACATTAGGTAAAAAATTTAGAAGACTCTTACAGTCACTAATTACACTCCCAAAGTATGATAACATAGAGAGTGGGCTTCGAATAGATTGCACAACCGTAAGATTATCCGTCTCGACTACCACCCTGTGCCATGCTTTTTCCTTCGTCCAACTCAGAGCCTCCCTAACACCCATGGCTTCTTCCATTTCTGGTGCAACATGACCTGCACGACACCTTGTAATTTCCTCCAAAACAGTTCCTGCAGCATCTCGCGCAACACAAACAAAGCTGTATGTCCCTGCCTCTGTAAAGAGTGCTGCATCAACATTGATCTTTATCACTTCTCCTTCTGGTTTATCCCATTTATCTATACCATCTGAAGTTGTCAAGAACGTTGTGGAGGGAACTATACTCCTGTCTTGAGCTCGTGTCCACTGGTCTAGAGAAGTGTGTGCTAGCATAACAACTGCAGCAACACTCGAGCCTTTCTTGTTCCAAACCAGATCATTGCGTATCTTCCATAAAGCCCAATATATTATGGAAATAGAGTTTCTGTTATCTCCTTCAAATGACCCAAATTTATCCGCTAACCAATCTGCAAAGGAGCCTGATACAGTAGTGTTTACTCCAATACCAGTCCGTTCCCAACACGCACGAGCAAAAGAAAATTCTACCAAGCAATGAGCAGTTATTTCCCTATGAGATTGGCAAGACGGACATATAGGACTGATATTTACATGTCTAGATCTTAGCTGAGTATTTGTAGGGAGACAATTGAATGCAGCACGCCATAACATATCCTTAACCTTCGGAGGCACTCTAAGCTTCCATAACTTGTCCCAAAAATCAGAGCTATTTATATGTGCTTCCCTCTCCTTGACTTCTTGCAGATGTCTATACGCACTTTTAACCGAAAACTGACCCAGCTTCTCAAAATAGCAGTACCACACATCTATTTAGGTTTTCTATTACAGTAACAGTGCCATGGAGGGGAATGTATACCACTTTTTCTTTCTTATAATATATTTAGTCCTACTACATGCACCACTGGGCTCTGTTTAAGTAAATAGAGACCACTATGCACAGTTTAATCTGCTATGAATTTTTTTGTCAGGTAGTGTTATGTTTAGGCAGTTAATTTCATTTTCATTAGTCATTTTTTTGATCTAGTATATTGCTCATGTTAATATATTTCCATTTGCCTGTGTTTTAAATTGTACAAATTAAACATTTGGGTTTTTTGCTGACTAGTATTAGTATAGTTATGTAAAATTTTCTGAAGCATCCACCCAAAAATCTTTATCTGCCAACTTATATCCTTTATTATTCTTAATTTTTCCATGCTATTCTCATACTAATAAGCCGGGGGTGTTTCTTATTTTGTTGATGTCCACAAGAAGGGATGTTGGTGATCTGTCCCCTTTCCGTTGCCACCACACACAGATTATGCTTGCTTTTTGGTATACAATTTCCATCTAATTTTCTTTTGTTGAACAGGGCGTGCAACCTTGCAGTTTCTATATGCAGAATAAATACTGCAAATTCGGGCAGACTTGCAAATTTGATCATCCGGTGGGACCTATAAGATACAACACCTCTGCATCATCTCTCAATGACATGGCAATTGCTCCGTATATGCTTCAGTCTACCCCTACTACAACTATTCCATTTACAGAGCTGCAGACTGAATTTGTATCAGGGTCTAATCTAGATCCTCATTTAACTTAGGATACTGTTACGTGGAACCCTGCAAGAGACTATGCAAGTTTCACTTCTTGATGATATAGCTTTCTTGTCGGAATTTCCCCCTCGGAACAATTAGTTGCTGACAAAACCAAGGACAAGCTCACTGTCAATCTGAAACTGTTAAAAAAATACTGCTCAATAATTTTCGATGTCCGGTTGCGCACCTATTTTTGGTTTTCTAGTATTAGATCTGGAAAGCTAATGTAGTTTATTGTGTGAAGTTTTATGTTTTCAAACTTTAATGACCTACTTGGTACATTGCTCATGGTATATAGATAACTCAGGGAATCTCTCTGGGGGTATATAATCTCAAATAACAAGCTTGACATACCATTGCGTTTCAGGTCATTTATGTAGAGAACGCTAACCGGAAAATATTTGAGTATGGATATGCAATGAAAAAACAACCAACGAGAGATAAATATTACATTTCCCTAATTATTGAGACCGATAAATGTAATATAGGGCCGTAAGTTAATTGATACGATCATTACTTCGGTGTTTGGTTTGAAAAAATTTGATTGACATTCGGTTCAATTTGTAAATGGAAGTTTTGTTCATTTGTGCATGACAGTTTTTTTTTGTGAAGAAAATGTACATGCATTACTTAAATAGTATCAGAACTCAATACATGAATAAAATCGGGAGGGTTATCAACCCACTCCCTCACCCACTCCCTCAGGCTAGACATAGAATGAGTAGCTAATAAGTGTGCTACTCCGATTGCAGACCTACGCACATCTTGCACTAGAACATAATTAAAGTGCTTACACAAATCATAGCTTGCTCCGTCTTCACCTTTACAAGCCTCAACCAGAGGTTTAGAATCTGACTCGAAAATGCAATGATCATAATTCAAGTTTTTACCCAGGAAAGAGTTTCCCTTAGGCTCAAGGCCTCAGCCTCTCGAGGCTGCCAATCTCCAGCCACATGACAGCATCTTGCACTCATAAACTGGCCAGCTGAGTCTTGAATAACCGCTCCAACTCCAACACATTTATTCCAACAAAGAGCAGCATCAACATTAATTTTTATCCAACCTCCAGGTGGCTTGTTCCGGCCTATATTCTAACGTTTACTGGATGCTTTCGGCTAGTATCATTTTCACGAGCTCTCCTCCACTCAGACAGTAAACTTATGGATGCAGACCTAACACCAAAGGCAGACCCATTTACTCGATTCCACACCCATTTATTTCGACGATTCCAAAGACTCCAACAAACCATCCCAAACATGGCACATTGGTCGCGAGTAAGTGCCTGGAATACACGAACTAACATATCAAGGTAAGATTCATTCAGATGCCTTACTACATGATCCTGAATACCAGTCATTACCCACACATTTCTAGAAAAGTCACACTCAAAGAGAATATGCACATCACTTTCATTATCGTTATAACCATGGGCAACTCGTATTCACCTGAATTTGTTTCGAAGCCAAAGCCAGCATCGTTGGCAAGCATCCCCTGCAAACACGCCACATAAAACAAACAACTTTACTCGGGATTTTTAGAGTCCATAGTTGATGCCAGAAACTTTTGAGCGTCATATCATAAGGACCCTGTAACTGCTTATACATGCTTCTCACCGTAAACTGCCCTTTAGGATCAAATAACCAAAACCAAGTATCACATCTTTGTCGAAGTGGGATTGGTACTCGTCGACTTAACTGTCGATCACGATCATTAAACAAGTCATCCAACACATCATAATCCTATGTACTTGTATCAATATCCATCAGACTTAATTCTGAAGCTCAGGCACCAGACTTGTAGACACACAGCCGTTTTCCTCGCAGGGTAACCAGGGCACCTTCCAGACCTTAGTGCTAGCCCCATCACCAATTCTCCTTCGACAACCTACTTTAATAGCATCTTGAGCAGATAAGATACTACGCCACAAATAACTTGGGTTCACACCCAACTCTGCATTCAACAAATCTGTATTAGGGAAATAACGAGTTTTCATAAGTTTAGAAACCAATGAATTTGCCTCAAACAAAATCCTCCATCCTTGCTTAGCTAGCATAGCTGTATTAAAACACCTTAAGCTTCTTACCCCCAAGCCTCCCCCATATTTTGAAACACACAACTTATCCCACACCATCCACCTAATTCCACTACCCTTCACTCCTTGCCCCCATCAAAAACCATTCATTTTCTTTTCAATTTTATCACAAATACTAGCAGGAATTAAGAATAGACTCATCCAAAAGTTTGGAATGGCCTGCGCTGCAATCTTCAAAAGAGTCAGCTTCCCACCTTTTGAAAAGGAAACATTATCCCAACCTTGTAACTTCTATGCCACTCGATCAACCAAGAAATCAAAAACTTCATTTTTATTTCTTCCTACGTACATAGGCATTCCCAAGTATTTTCCAGGAACACTGATTTCTTGCACTTCCAAAGCTATACAGACCTTACTTCGATCCACCACTAATGTATTCAGACTGAAAGTAATACTGGATTTATTATAGTTAATAGCCTGCCCAGACAAAGTTTCATATCTATGTAAGATGCCTTTCATAGTACGTGCTTCAACTTCCGTAGCCCGAAAAAATAGATAACAATCATCCGCAAACAAAAGGTGAGATACAGAAGGCGCTCCTCTAGCTATCACACACTCATGAACCAAACCAACATTTTCATTTCGATTAATGATCGCACTCAAACCTTTTGCACAAATAAAATACAAATAGGGAGAAATTGGATCACCTTGACGGATTCCACGCTGCAGTATAATATCTCCAAATACTTCTCCATTATGCAAGAAACTATTGGAGACAGTTTTAACACATGCCATAATTAGAGCAATCCATACAGATTGAAACCCAAATTTCAATAACATATTTTCAATGAAGCTCCACTCAAGCCGATCAAAAGCTTTCGAAATATCAATTTTTAATCCCGCAACTTCATACTTTCCTTGAGTTTTCCTCCGAATATAATGGTTTATTTCATATGAAATTATTGCATTATCCGTAAGTAGTCGCCCTTCCACAAAAGCACTTTATTTATCTGAGATGATCGAATTAAACATGGTTTCAACCGATTAATCATGACTTTAGACAGAATTCACATAAGAACGTTACACAACGAAATATGTATCAACTGCTTCATGTGTTGCGGCTGCTTAACTTTCGGAATCATGCAAACTAAAGTACTATTTACACCTCTTGAAAGCTCCCAGTTTGAAAAAAAGTCTTACAGAACTGAAGAATATCCTTACCCACAATACTCCAGTACGTTTGAAAGAATGCAGGATTTTCCGGGCCAGGCGATTTACTTAGGTGCATAGCAAAAACCACATCCTTAACTTCTTCATCGCAGACTGGCAGCATTAGACTCTAATTATGTTCATCAGAAACAGTCAACACACTTTCCCCATCTATCAACCTACCATCAGTTAGTGAAGACTGAAATAAAGTTGAGAAGTAGTCCGCAATTATTCTCTGCACATCTTCATTTGATTCTTTCCAGACCCCATTTGAGTCCATCAATCCCATGATATTATTACTGCTTTTACGTTTTGAAGCATATCTATGGAAAAATCATGAATTTTGATCCCCCTCTGCAAGCCAAAATTGTTTGGCTCTCTGCTGCCAGAATATTTCTTGTTTTTCAATTAGGCGAAGAAAATTCCAACGAGCTTCACTATATAAGTTCAGACCCTGAACATACCTTCTAGCTCAAAACTTCTTCATTTGATTTCTATAAAACTTGAAGTTCTCTCTCATTTCTTTAACCAAGCCTCCACCCCATTCTTCAAGCTTCATACAACACTGCGCCAGTTTTTCCATTATATCTCCAGTTTCCATATCCGTCCAGCAGTTGTTAATTACATTAAAAAAATCTTTTTCACGAATCCAAATGTTTTCAAATCTAAAACGTTTCCCTTTAGGCACATACACTTTTTTGCTGAGATCCAGAAAAAGAGGAAGGTGGTCTGAGGTTGAAACTTGTAAAACTTTCACAACTGCATTTGGAAATAAATCCATCCATTCTTGAGTTGCCAGCCCTCTATCCAGACGTTCCTGAATCCACATATCTGTACCTCTGCACCTTTCCCAGGTAAAACGTTCACCTTCAAACCCCAGATCTATCAAACCAGAGTCAGCAACCGAATCTGAAAAACCTTGCAATACAGCTCGAGGGTGATTACGGCTTCCCCTCTTCTCAGTGGCAAACATAAGGTCGTTAAAATCACCAATCATACACCAAGGGATAGATGATTGTTGAGCTAGCCTTCGAATCATATCCCACACTTCTACTGCCATCTACCAACTTGATCATTAGAAACTTCAAAATCTATACAACTATTACAGCTATCTTTTATTTGAACACAACCTTCATTCTTCCATAAAAGAGCTAAGCCCCCTCCATGCCCTTACACATCGCCAGCAAAACCAATTTTTTTTTATAAACAACAGCAATTTTATTTGATTTAACCAAAGTCTCGGAAAGAAAAATAATATTGGGCCTATATTAACTAATGGTTTCCTTCGGAAACCGAACTGCTCGTGGTTTGACCAGCCCACGGCAGTTCCAAGCTAGAAGACTCATAATGTCGGGCGGACGGGCGGACCTGGAGTCTAGAACCCGCCGCCACTTTCACGTTTTTTGGCCCATTATCTTTTCCAAGCCCATCAGCCTGCATACTCTCCTGTCCAACAACCTCTCCCTGTAAATCAGCTTCTACACGTCTTATTTTCAAGTCTAAAATAACTCTTTCATTTAAATTCAAATTACTGTCAGCTAGCTGTCTCCTTCTGATTTTGCCCCGGATTTGAATTATCATTATCCCCTGTGACAATCCTAACTGCTCCATGATCTCCATGAATTTCGCGGAACATTCCATCAACCTCCATGAATCTTGGCTCCTCCCTTCCGCCACCACAAGTGGTGGTCAATACTCCAGAACGGACATTACTCATTACCCACTGGTTTCTTCCCTCGTTAGCATTACGCAACCACCTAGCACCTAGCATCACACGGGTTATACGCTAATATTAATAATGGAGCAATGTTACCTACCCAAAAATAATTCAATTTTTTTTACCAAATGACATGGGCGCATACATATGCACGCGGAGTCTCATATTATTATAAAAAAATTATCAATTATACGCCCGACACTCATCATTTAAGACAATTTTTGAGATAATTTTTGGGGTTTCTAACATTTTTTGTAATAATGATACTAATATTTACTAAACAAAAAGTTACTTTTAATTTTATCAGAGTACTCTCTTAATATTATATAATATAACTTATTTTTATATATGAATCATTTTTATTATACTCTTAACTATACATGTCTAATATTCGAATTAGCCAAAAACATAGACTTTTGTCACCTTTGATATTTTTTCAATGTTACCAAGTGAAACTGCAGCTTAATACTAAAGATAAAACTATGATTTTCGTCCTAATATTTGTCAAATAGAATTAGAATCTTGATCAAATTAACAAAAACGTAGCTCAAGATAATTGAATATAATAATATTCTATCGATCAACACTTTGATCTTTTAAACATATTCATTTGGACACACGAATTCTTATGTTAAAAATCATAAGGTGTTCTTGGATTTCTTGTTTGGGTCGAAATAACCCTTATTCTTTAGCGAGCGACTCATATACAACTCACTTTTTTATATTTGTATTTTTGTACTATCCGACTTCAAATAAAATATTAATGTGCATTAAATTCTTGCCAAATTTACGAATTTTAATTGAATTTGTAATTATAAAGCTGCTGAGAAATTTATTGATTCAGATTTGACATTTGTGCAAAACGACGTAAAAACATAAAAATAAAAAATAATTAATTCAATTTTTTGATCAAATTCAACAGATATATCATATATATGACTCCTGTGAAGACACATTTGGAATAAACTGAAAAAAAGGATCCAGATATAGAAAGAATGAAGAAGTATATAGATACACTATATTTTTTTAAAATCTATGTGTTTATTTGAACAAATTTTAAAAAATAATATGTAAATTGCTGAAGGTGACAATTGGGAGCATTAGTTGCCACTTGCCAATATGTCATGTTGCAGCAAACAAACGATTGGAAGATGTGGGAACGATAAATGACATGGATTATTTCCATTTGTTATCACTAAAATTCCATTCTTTGTCAAACTACTTGCATGCCGAATTTTTTTTTTTTGAAAGCTTCGCATCTAATTGTAGTTGAAATTTAGCATTTTTCTTTGATTCAATGCAATAATTATTTATCCATTAAAAAAATGCAATAATTATTTATGTTTTATTATAGTATCATATAGGGTTTAATTTAATAAAATAATTTTAAATAAAATATTATATGTTATAAAATATATTTAATAATATTATATATATAGGACATAATTCAGAACATATAATACTTCACCTAAAAATATTTAATGGGTTTATCTTCTGTTTTCCCAAGCCTGAAAATTTATTAGAAAATAAGGAACACATTCGTTATAATTCTGAATGCATATCTACATGTTACAGTGGGTGTTCATGGATCAGGTGGCCGGATTTACAACATTTTAACAATTCAACTGATCAATTATATAGATTTGAAATTTTTTAACCCAATTTATAAAAAATGAATTCGTAATGCAATCCTATTTATCATGAAAATGCACATTTAGAGGGAGGTGAATAGGTGTTATGGCTAACAATGACCGATTTTAATTTTACCGAGTTGATTAACCTGTCAGCTAACTAAGATTAATTAATAGACATTGTCAGTTAGCTACTATATGCAATGCAGTACAGAAAAAGTAAATAACATAAGATCTTTTAATCAGGTTCGACCGCTAATCCCTTATGGTCTACGTCCTGGTCCCCTATCAACTGGTAAGAGAGAATATTATTAATCAAATCAAACCATGATTACAATAATATTCCACCCTTCACCCCTTGCAACTGATTCTAGCTTGCTGTAACCTCTGTTCCATTGAACTAATCTGCTCTCTAAGCACTATACTACCCTAGTACATCCTTCTCTAGCCTCTAGTTCCCTTGAACCCTGTTTCACAAGCCTAGCAATCCAGCCACAACTTGATTACAACCAAAACGAATACAAGTGAATGAAATTACAACTCAAACTAAGAACTCTTCATGTATAGATATAAGATATATAATACTAGAGCTCAAATGGATATAAAAGCTTTGAGTTGATAAACGAGTGTATATATTTTTAAATCAGTGCTCTTCACTTTATTAACCTAAGAGAATACACACTCTAGTATGTGTATATATATATATATATATATATATATATATATATATATATATATATATATATATATATATATATATATATATATATATAACAAGTATACTTGAACTAACAAACTTAATCTTAGCAACGTTCTTTTGAAAAACAACGTTTAAGAATTAGATAGGATAATTCAAATAAGACTTGTTAAAAGCCACGAATATTGAGGATAGATAAGTATAACACGTTTGAATTTTGAACCTCAATATAAGTTTGAATTATATAAGGATTTGTTAAAGAGATAAAAATTTAAGATTAGTAACAAATCCCTATAAAATATGAAAAATGTTTTGCATCGATAAAATAGGTTTTAAATAATATTCTGAGCTCTAATAAAATATATACATATATTTAGATTAGATAAGTTCGAACAAATTAATATTCTAATGAATCTTGTTTAACTTGAACTCCAGAATTTATTCTGCACAAAACTGTTCTCAGTGCCAGCTTGCTGAGATACTCTGATTCTCTGCTTTCAGCTTGCTGTTAAAATACTTAAACATAATTATACTGATAAAACATATCAGTAAGCTAATACCTGCAAAATCATGTTAGTACATGTATAACAGCTTGCTATTTTATATCATATACAAGCTTTCAGCTTGCTAACAGTGTGATCATCAAAATCTAAAGGGTTTCATATCATACTTCAATTACATAAATTTTACTTATTTTGATAATCAAACTATTCATTTTGAAGATAAAAATAAAATCAATATGCATATAACTTATTACAATGTATATATAATTTACAATTTTAATTCTAATCTTTCATTTTAATTAATATTAAAATTTTAATTAAGTAGATTATATAATAAAATATATATACACATATAAAATTTAATGATATATTTATAAATGAAATTATATAGTGTGTAGTTTTATATTATATATAGATATATAAAAATTATTTAATAATTTTTTTAACCTAAATCAGGTTGGATTGAATTGGATCGACTTAAAAATATATATAACCCATACCCAACCTATTAAAGTCGATTTGAATATTTTTAAGCACATTTAAATGTCGGGTTTTTAAAACTAATTTAACCGGCTAAAAAAAGGTTGGGTTAGTTCGGTTTCGTCGGTTTAGCCAACCCATGTGCACTCCTAAGTTACGGGCTTTTATTAAGTTTTATGTTTTTAATGTTATCAAATTTATAATAATTAGATATATTTTTTAATAATATAAATGTTTTATGTTTCTTAATAATATAATATAAAATAATTTTATTTAAAATTCAAATAATTTAACCACAAAAAGATAATAATATTTTGGAAATGAGAGAGTAAAAATCAAGTTTGTAGTTTTGGAAGTTAGAATACTCTGTGTAGATTTTGGCTTAGCTGGCAAAAGGGTAACCTAGGAAACGTGAAATGTCTCGAAGACACACTGTATTTACAATGCATATATAGTCGTGCCTACAAGGACCTGTTCCTGTTGCCGCCCTTGTTCACGTTATATTTCTCAACCAAAATTATTTTACTACTAGTAATTTTATTTAATTATTTTTACGTTCATCTTTCAACAAAGTAAGTTGAGTTGGTAAACTGCATTAGACAAAAATTTGTACAATTACTTTTCTTGTTTTTTGATTAGATTTTGTTATTGAATTTGTGTGTGATGAATGCAAAGTGAACAATCACACGTATTGAAAACTAGTTCTGTGCTAGTCATGTTTTTTAGTATGATTTTCGAGTATTGTTATCTGTTGTTGATATTTGGCATATTTACAGCTTCACACACATATTTATATGTTGGTGTTCATTTGGATACAAACCAGTTATTTGTATTGTTAACAAAATCGATGATTTGTAGTTGGTATGTATTATACATTTATTATTATGCTATTTGGCAGTCGTGTCGATTTGTTTCCTTTATCATATTTTAGGCATTGGAAGGAAAAATCAATTTGATGAGGAGACATCTGATCCGCTGCTTTTGGTTCAGTTATTCTGCCTTGGAATGTATTAATATTTTTTAGCTTAGTACAAAAACATTTGGTAATTACTTAATCAGGTTGTCGAGGCGACTTTTGCCTGATGTAGCAGTGTGTTGGCATAAAAAGAAACTAGTTAAGAATTTAGGTCCGGTTGTTATTAGTTTTGATGTCACTTTTGGATGAAAATCATTCATGATTATGTTTAGGTAACTCTTGAATAGAAGAAACTATTTTGAAAATTCTTGCCAAATACGTAATTTGAAACGTTTTTCTGATATACAACTTACGATCAGGATATGGTTTCGTACTATTATGCATTCTATTGTTCTGAAGACATCGTGTCATGATAGTAACTTGCCAAGTAGACATAATGCAGAATCAAAAACATGTTCAAGTTCAATTGAAGAGTTATTGTACCGTATATTAAGTGCAACGTGTCTCACCCCTTTCCATTCCACTAAAATTTAGGTGATTTGTAATAATCAAGAAAGGATATGGCTAGCCTGCAAGACATTGGTGTTTCAGCCGGAATAAATAGTCTCACGGCGTTTATATTTCTCATGGTGTTTGCGATCTTAAGACTTCAACCTGTCAACGACAGAATTTACTTCCCAAAATGGTACTTGAAGGGTATAAGAGCCAGCCCAATAAGTTCAGGATCCTTGAAGAAAATCGTCAACTTGGATCCAAAAATGTACCTGAAGTTCTGGAACTGGATGCCTGCTGCCTTAAGAATGCCTGAACCGGAGCTTATAGATCATGCAGGACTTGATTCGGCTGTATATATTCGGATTTACCTTCTCGGGTGCGTTAAATGTTTGCACTTTTGTTCATATTAATTTTTGGACCACAAAGGATTGCATTCTGGTAACAGTTTGGGGAAAACAAACCTTTACAAATAAATACAAATGGAAGCTGACTGCATGCAAAAGTTCTATGCTACAATTAATTTATTTTCCTTATATTTCATAGACCATGTAATATTGTATGCAGATTGAAGATCTTTTTTCCCATAACTGTACTTGCTTTTGTCATATTGGTGCCTGTAAATTGGACTAACAACACTTTGGAGGAACTTAAAGATGTAATGTTTAGTGATCTTGACAAGCTTTCAATATCAAATATTCCTGCTGGATCCTCCAGGTGTGATTTAAGGCAGATGACATCCAGTCCTTTTAGCAGGGTACCTCAGACTCTGTTGGGAATCCATATGTGACAAGTGCTCTTATATGGTTATTTTCATTTTTCTACAGGTTTTGGGTTCATATAGGAATGATATATGTGTTCTCTTTCTGGACAATGTATAAGCTTTACGAGGAATACAAGATCATAGCTACTATGAGGTTGCATTTCCTAGCTTCTGAAGGTCGCCGTCCAGATCAATATACAGTGAGTTTATCAACTTATTAATAGATTAGCTTTCATGTTTTTATGTTAATGTCATGCATACATTGCACTCTGGAAACTGTATCACAAGAGTGCATCTATGTGGTTTAGGTCATTAAAACTTCCAAAAGATATGTTGAAAATTATTAGTAACAACTTCATCATATCGAGTTGTTTGTATCTTGCTAAAACCTAATGAAATTGCCGTGTTTCTTCCTTTGCCTTTATGTACATAATTTGAACATGAAGTGGCAATACCATATTGTTACTAGTATGGAATAAAAAGCATTCCATTGTTCTAAAAACTGATGTGATATTATCAACAGCAGAAAGTGCTAATGGTTCTTAGATGTATCCTACATGATAAAGAAATTAGATCGAATAGGTGTAAACTAATTGCTTAAATGTGCAAACCATAATTTTTCGTATGCTAGGGGAAGTTGGTCAAATTTGCCTAATTATCTATTGGACTGTGTAATCATATGGAGTTCAAAGTTAATCAACTACTATGACCAACTGCTTATTAGCACTAATTTGGAGTAGTCAGTTAGCTGGACACAATATACAGTTTATTGCATATATACAAATGATGTCGTTCTACAACTATATTTGTTTTTGATTTTCTAACTTGGGTACCAACTATTAAGACACACAGATATAAAAATCTGCAGATTATTTGTGATTCTTCAAAAGCCAGATATGTGCTATAGTAGAAGGCTAATATTTAATCAATTCTATTATCCAGTTCTCTTCTGTTGAATGATATGTTATATGTAGCACGGATGTTGATGCTTTGAGGAGATAAATATTGCACTTCAATATATCGGTCCAGTATTGCATATCATTTTCTCATATTTCCTTCGATGTTTAATCAGTTCTAAATCCTGTTGCAGGTCCTCGTGAAAAATGTCCCTTCGGACCCTGATGAATCAGTTAGTGAGCATGTTGATCACTTCTTTGTTGTTAATCATCCTGATCATTACCTTACTCACCAGGTCTGTCATAAAATTGAGGTTCAGTATTTTTTAGATAAAGGGAAGATTTCATACAGGGTGAGGGTGGCGGGGGTTTAGCAAGATCTGAATGATGGGATGCATATTCATTCTTCATACAGTCAAAGATATAATTCGAAATTCAATTTCATATATATTGTCCAAGTGGCTAGGAGTTAAGTTCTGTATTTATTAATATCAGAAATCATGTTAGTTAACTATTTTGAACCTTCAGGTAGTGTACAATGCAAACCGTCTTGCTACTTAGGTGGAAAATAAGAAGAGTTTGCACAATTGGCTTACTACCAAAACAAATATGAAAGAAATCCTTCAAACAAGCCAACTATTAAGGTACCAACTCCGTTACCCTTTTCAATTTTTTATATACATCTTGAGCATTTCTTTCTGTGTTATATACTTGTATATCAATTACCCATGATTCACTTCAGTAACTGATAACAAGAACTTGGACCATATCTATGTGTATAGACAGGTTTTTGGGGTCTGTGGGGACAGACAGTGGATGCAATTAGCTACTACGCAGCTGAGATATCTAAGCTGAGTGAAGAAGTAAGTTTCCCTTCACATACCATGTTGTCTACTTTTGGATTGTATGACTCATATGATATTTCCATAAAATAAGTAACAAGCATAAGACATTATCAGATCTATAAATTAGGAATCATTAGGGGCTAGGGCAGAGATCTAAAGAAAAGAAATTTGGAGAAAGAGTAGTGTGACTGGAGAACAGATTGTACAGAAAAACTAGTTTCCATTTTATTTTTCATCTTTCTTCGTTACAAAGATCATTCCCCTATTTAGAGACGATTAAAGTCTCGCACTAGCATAATGCTTCATACAAACCTAAGCACAAATACTTGACTATCAAACAGACAATACTGACACTAAAATACTCATTATAACATGTGTATCTTATACAGTGAAATTTTGACAGGAGATGGACAAACAATTGATTTATGTTAGTATGCAATTTGAGAACATTCTTATAATATTTTAATCCTTTTTTAGTTTGTAAAATTGAGGGGTGTACATGTTTTTTCTGCTGCAAGTCTTTTCATGACATTCCAACAACTAATTTTTGACTGAATTAACAGAATAATGGTCAGTTATGGTGAAGTTAAGATCATGAAATATCTGTCATTTGTAGATACCAAATCTTCTCCAATTAAAATTGGTAGCTTGACATAGTTCTTTTACAATTCCGAATGTTACTCCGTGTTAAATAATCCAGTATGCTGACAAGGACATGATTCTATTTGCAAGCATAGAAAGTGAAAAATAAGGAAGAGCTGGATTATTTGCTTGTAGTTTAAACATAAAAAAAGTAAATTTGGAACATAAGTAAACCAACAAGGAGAGAAGGGAACAACTGAATTTTGGTATCAGTTCGCTTTGATAGTCCATTTATTTAATGGTTCCAATTTTCAGTCAACGCCTTGGTGGCTTTATAATCCTATTTAGGCTATGGATGATAATTTTAGTTCTCGCTCCCAATTTGGCCCTGTGATCTACTGATTATGTACGACTATAAAGTATGCTTTGTAGCCTGGCAACATCTCCTTCACATGGTGTTCATTATTAAGTTCTCTAGTTTTACTTCCCCAGCTTAACAACCATATGGATGCTTCTACACCTTTCCTTCTTCCCCAAAATTAATACCCCTTGCATGATTTATCTAGTGAACAACTGATCAAGCCTTACATTAGTTATGCAAGGGAGCCTTAGATGTTCTTTGGGAGATAGAATACTATTACAAGATGTATATAGGAGTACTTTTTTGACACATCTTGTTGTTTCGATGTATGTTGTAACAAATTTCTTTCTTTTTACCATTTCATGTTTATATAAATATCACTAAATTTCTTCCAACAAAATTGATGGCTTAAATAATATTATTTAGTATTTAAATGACCTATAATCTCTAGAATCAGTCATGCAAATTACATTGATCTCTTGGGAAATGGAGTGAAAAATCATATTAAGAATTTCAAGACCTGGAATAGATTTTCTTCTTTACAAAGTTTTATGCTTGAATTCATCTAATCATGGTTCATGTAATTTCAGTAAAAATGATTTTGTCAGCGCGCCCACAAACGATTTTGTCTAACTTGTTTTGAATTTACCAATTCTCCTAAAGTCTCAAGGTATCAAGTCTTAATAGGATCCTATATTTTATCTTAACACCCCCCCTCACTCAAAAGCCAATTTTAGGTCGAGAGTGTATCATTAGGAGCCCATCTTTGGGGTCCATTATGAATTATGAGAAATATTGGGGGTAGGAGGGAATCAAACATAACACTTAACACTTGTGCTGGTTGAATTCTTGAATAAGCAGTGTTTAGTCTTTGGTCAGAGCTATTAATTTGGATATGGGGTTTGTATATTTACTTAAATGTACTTGTTAATTTCAGGAAGACGTGGAAAGAGAAAAGGTTATGAGCGACCCTAAAGCAATAATTCCTGCCGCATTTGTTTCATTTAAGTCACGATGGGGAGCAGCTGTTTGTGCTCAAACCCAGCAAACAAGTAATCCTACCATTTGGTTGACTGAATGGGCTCCCGAACCATGAGATGTTTATTGGAGAAATTTGGCCATACCATATGTTGAACTCAATGTGCGAAGGTTTCTCATGGCTGTTGCTCTTTTTTTCCTTGTGTTTTTCTTTATGATACCTATAACAATCGTTCAGTCGATAGCCAACATTGAGGGAATCGAGAAGGTCCTTCCTTTCTTGAAGCCAGTAATAGAAGCGTAAGTTATCATTCTTGTCTGAATTGAAAATGGTTGTTTGGAGTATATACTAGTCTGTTTTCTGTCTTGTTGTTGAACAACTATAAATACCATATATTGTTCATGGCATATGCTGATAAATTTTAGTATACACACTTAGCTATGGATATTTTATAATTCTAATTTAACGATGGAAAATATACATAATTAGTTTTTCAGTTGATATTGAGATGTACTGACAAGAGATGGTGATATGAGCCTTAATTAATAAAGATTGATCTGAAATATACATATATTTGATACTGCAGTACCCTGCCTACCAGCTAGGGTTCCTTACTGATATAGTCTTAGAAAGTAAGATATATGACATAATTTTATTCTCGAAAAAAGTCTCTTTGCTTCCTGGCTATCTCTTGAGATGCATATGAACTATGAGGTAAAATTCTGATATGAACTTTTATGTTGCAGAAAAGTCATCAAGTCATTCATTCAAGGGTTTCTTCCAGGCATTGTACTAAAGATATTCCTCATTCTTCTTCCAACACTACTCATGATTATGTCTAAAATAGAAGGCTTCACGTCTCTTTCATCTTTGGAGAGAAGATCTGCTTCCAAATACCATAAGTTTATTCTAGTTAATGTGTTTCTTGGAAGCATTGTTGCAGGAACTGCACTACAGCAAATCCATGAGTTTCTAAATCAATCTCCAGCAGAGTATGTTTCCTTGCCCAACTACATGCGTTTCTAGTTTTATGATTCAAAATGATTTTCTATTACATCGTCAAACATTTAATTTTGATGTCTATGGAACTATGTCGAACTCAGTTGTGAACATAGATTTAAGTGAGATGGTGGAACTTCTTAACATAAACTCCTTATCAGAATTTAGAATTGTATAATCCATGTTCAGGCTATCATGAATACATAGAGAAAGAATGTTAACGATGCTTTGTATGACAAACTGCTATAGCAAAGTTATTGAACAGGTCCAAAATATCTCCTTTTCATTTGTTGAAAAGAATTTTAACAGTGTGAGAAAGAAGGACCCAAACAGAAGCTTACACTGTTGGATAAGTTGGCACTTTCAAGGCTTTGTTGGCTTCTCTTTTTCTTTTTCTTTGTTTGCTGGCATGAGATTAACCCATGAACATGAAATTTTTAGTGTTCACTTTTCTGACCTACCGGCCCCTGTCCTCCTTAGATTCGTACTATCAGAATCGTGGAAGATCAAAAGACGGACGTTTGTTGTTAGTTATTTCCTCACTCTCATATAGATGAACTTGGTTTATCCATTTTATAGGGCACTTCCTTTTCACATGGGGTGTTTGGCTTAGCTTATAAGTAATAAGTTACTTTTTTTTTTAAAGTATTTTCATATTTTTTTTTGAAAATTAATATTTATTTTAGAAATTTAAGACCAAATCTTATTTCCAAATTTGAAAATAAGTTACTTATTTTCAGAAAAAGTACATATATACCAACTTTTTCAGCTTATAAGCTGAGGCAAACGGGGCCAATGGATTAACATTTCCCAGAATATTGACCTATTGTTCTGTATGGTACTTAAATCATTCAATTATTGTGTTCAATCCCTTTATAGTTCATCTCTGTGGGATAATATCTTTAAAGGGAGAGGGTGGAATCATGACACTTGATTTTAATAGAACCAAAAAAAAATATTCTTCCTTTCATTTTCATTTTCAGACCACCCCTTTGTCCCCTTTCATTCTTTGTTTATGGTAATTTTAATCATAATTGAAAGTCACCTCATAATTTGTTTGTATTTATTTTGTAATCACCAAAATTGATAAATATCAATTTTCCATTTTGAAAGTAAAAGATTACACAGCCTAATCTATTGACATTAGAGTACACTGCCCATCACTGCCAACAGTATATAGGCACCAAATGACCTTTCACTGGATGGCCATGCCTAGCATTTTTTGAAGTGCTGGGCCAAGTCCTTGACCACTGAAATTCAACCACTGATGACTAATGACCATTAATTGGAAAACAATTTCTGCAATATTTTTGCACCTGTATCCAATCCCCAACGATAGAAGACAAATTAAAAAGGCTTCAGCTATAGTAGTACATTGTCTTATTTGCAGTTCATAAGCTCATCAAAATCAATTCAAGCTGAAAATGTTCATATCCATTGATAAAAATTAAAAGTCGAAGCAGGTATAATTACGAAAATGTTCATCCACAGTACCACTGAATGCCTAAAAAACCTAATCGTACTATGGTCTAATATGGGTCTTACTATTGTTTCAGT